>OZ001248.1:4116830-5316830 GCA_963924025.1 Ischnus inquisitorius
AACTCGTTTATTGTTCACACTCGCTTATCGCTCTCAGCGCACGAATGTGTGTGGGTTCTGGATTCCAATATACTGGCGCTCTCTTCTCCCGGGCTCTCCGCTCTTACACAGATCCGGTCCCCTTTGTCCGTCGGGGGGGTATCACTATCCGTTGTGTATGTTTTTGTATGTGTTGTATGTATTATGCCGTGGGTCGGGCGGCTTGATCCCTCCGAGTCTTTTCCAACCCCAGACAACGGAATTCCCAACGAGCGTGCAGGCTTAGCGGGGCGTAGCTGCTTCTGGACGCTGCTGCCGCTGCTGTTTCTGGCTCTAGTCAGCTTCTCGGCGTCTCTGTCTTCTCTGTGCTTCTGCCCTGACCGTTATATCTTCGAGCTTGAGCCGTTTATCCGATGATCGTACGTAGAGCAAGAAAGAGACGGCTGGCGGACAGGGCTGTCTCGCTGCCCGCTGGATAACGTCAAATTTCATAAAGACGAATCAAGGGCTGTCCGGTCCATTTTCTCGCCAGGCCAATATCGCGTTCATGTCCTTGATGCCCCGCGTGCTCCATGGCTCCAGTGGATCGCTCGTCGGCGATGCCGTTTCGTCCCTATCGTCGCCGTTACTCTTCCGACCGTTCGTTCCCGAATCGCCGTTAACGTCTCTTCTCTTCTGTTCGATAGATTCTCGCCGACGGCCACCGGAATCGTTGCTCTCCTTCGGAGATACCCTGGAAGACGAAACATGTACGAGAACCGCATCAAGATTCAAGGTAAAGCATTTTTATTTTTCGTTCTTATCGATACGGGATGAATAAAAACACTGTATGTATATAGAGCGCGAAAGCTATACACGGGAATTTCTCCGTTGCAACAGTTAGATACCGTCCAATAGTAATTTCGGTCATGAGCAAAGCCGAACGAGAGCACTACCCCGGTCCGTTCCACCTTTTTGCACCCAGATATTTTTCTCTCCTCCTCTCTGGACCACTCCACGCTTGTTCTTTTTTTTGTTTTTTTTCTTCATTTTCTTGAGGCAAAAATATACGATCGCACAGCGGCCGAGTACACGGAATCGTCGCGGTTTTTCCGGTTCGCGCAATATTCCGGGCTGCCTGGTGTGGACGGGCCGTATAGTACATGCCTCTACCTTCAGCTCCCTCCCCTCCCCCCTGCCCCTCTCGTACCCTCTAGAACTGCGCTCCTATTCCTATTCTATAATATCGTCGGGTATATATCTATACATAGTTCGTTGCCGGGTACGGCTGCTGCTTCTGCTTCGGGCAGTGCGGGGTTCTCCAGCTCTACACCGCCCTTGTGTACCTCACTGCCGCTGTGCTGCTCCTGCCTCTTTCTCTACCTCCACTGACTGGCCCCTTCCCCCATCCCTCTCTCCTCTCTCCTCTCCCGCAGCAAGAGTGTGTACTCGAGAAAGAAATGACCGCGCGTTATCGTCGTCGCCTGTGGAATACTGCCGACTCTCCTCTTTGCCCGGTGACTCTCCGGATTTTTACCTGTTTTTCGCAGTTTTCGCTCGGCGTTTGTGATTTTTATTGACGCGCTCGTTGCATCCGTTTTCACGGTTGACGATAGCATCGTGGCTGTCGTTTCTCCTCGTCGTCGTTGACTCGAGCCTCGAATGTTTTTCCGCAATGCCCGACGAATCCACGGCTTCCTCGACTACATTTTCGTCATTCGTCGCACGCTCGATCTCCGGTTGGTTCGCGAATGGGGGATATCGCGAATTCTCATCGTCGTCGACGGACGGCGACGACGACGATGAGAGATACTCGTTCGCGGGAATGTCGTTGCTCGCCGTACCGGAACGTCTCTTCGACGATGACGACGAGAGCCTGACGCTTGCCGAACGAATTCTTCGCAGTCTTGCCTCCGTACCGAGAAGACCGTCGGCTGCGATGAAAAAATTGATATAGAAGACACAGGACACATCGACGGATATAAAGCTATTTCTTAGCCTTTGGATTAAAGAATATTTGAAGAGAATGGTCGAATGCCGACTAGATGAGAGAAACTGTTCTTGTTTTCGTTGGAATGTGGAGTTTCGATAAGAATCTTGAATCTATACAAACTTTGGGATGTTGATTAGCGAATATTTGAGTATTACGCTATCAAATTATTGGTCGTCTAAAGGTTTTTTTTAGAATTTCCGGTATTTTTTTGGAAGCAGAGAGGTCAAATTTATAAATGGTTCCGAATTTCTTTTGGACACAGTTAAAAATATGAAGTTACACTTGAATGACTTGATTTGAGGTTTGAAATGGGTTAAAAGAGTACTCATTGTCATACGAATGCTCAATTGAAAAAAAAGGCCCAGTCGGTATTCGTCGACGCTTCATTACTCACTTCCACAAAGATCGTTGTCGCTAAATTCGGCGAAGTATTTTTTGACGACAACGGGTGGCTTTTGGGTCGGAAGATTTTGCGACGGAATCATCGAGGCAGGTATCACCGCACCGAGTCCGCTTAATTTCTCGAGAATCTGTGATTCGTGGGTTATCTTGTTTGCGGTAACAAGATTTGCGACGGGGAAATCGGCGGTAGTGGAAACCATGGTTGCCGCCTCGCTCGAGATTCTCGCTGCTTCGGCAGCCATTCTCAGGAGGGTCGCCTGTTGGGAAGTCGGACTCTCCGATGCGATTACGAGATCCAATAAAGGATCGGGATTCTCCGTCTTAGAAGGCCTGTTGACGGTGGACGCTTCGCCGGACGATAGAACCTGATTCGGCTGAAGCTGACCGCTCGTCTTTACGTTGCCACCGTTGCTGCTGTTGCTTGTCTGCTGGTGGGCCTTCACGCTGATGGGATTCCCTGTAACGGATGGTCGAGTTTGTTCTACTCCCCTACTTCCGTCTCGTGACCCTACCTCGAAACTACTGTACTATACGGTAGCTCTCCCAACGAAATATAAATCAACGTGAACCCTCCCCAGTGATAGAAGAGTCGATCGTTCGGATAAATCACTCTCTACAGTAAACCGAATAACCAGAGCGAAACGACGAAATAAAAAGAATAATAATAAAAAAAAAATTACGAACGACCCAGCCGCGGAATAGGAAGAACACAAATATTTGCGCGTTTTGGCAGGAGTATCCTGTCGACAACGATTACGCAATTTTCCCCGTGAACTATATACTCCCTGAGAGCCCTCTCTCAGCATATCCTGCTCGCCACCCTCCTCTCCACAGGTGTGACGAATAGTTTATAGTTCACGGTCTGCGTCAATACCATTTTTTATTCCAACGATCGACGTGACAACCGAAGCTTTTCTACCTCCTGTAACCGGTCTCGGCTCCATCAACTCCGTCAGTCCGGAAATCTTCGACTGAGCCGAGTCGTGATTCGCCGAAGGAGTCGTTTGTAAGCAGGACGACGAAGCCTTTGGTATTGACGGTTGGGGAACCGCGGACGCGTTGGAAGCTACTTTCGTCTGCTGCTGCTGCTGTGACTTTGCTGCCTTGGCTGCGGAATCCGTCGTTGGTATTCCCTCGGTCGCCGTGGTCAGGTCGATGTCGTGGGCAAATGCCATGACGTCGAGTGCCGCCGTCAAGGCGTCACCGAAACCTCCGGTTACACCGCTCGTCGCACCCATTTCCAGTTCACCGATGTTCGGACTAGTTTTCGCGAAAGACAAAATATATATTCATATGGACTTCAGAGATAAATTTGGATAAATCAATGACTTGTTTTCGTATGATAAGATTTTCTTCTTGCTTTTACATATCAATTATTAGCATTCGCTTCGCGAGTCTAAAAATTATTGGAAGTTAGTCCATCGTCAAAAATCTTACAGTTCATAAAAAAAAAAAAAAACATTATCTCTTGGTATGTTTTTTGATTAATCAAAAAAACGCCAACATTTTCCTTTGACACATCGATGAAGTCGAAAAAATATATAATTTTTTCGTTTTTGACTTTATTGCTATGGTTGTTGTTCGCGGCTAGTTTTAGCCTTTTGTTTTAAACGAACTTGTCTTGCTCGCCAACAGAGTGCCAAGTGGAACATTGTTTATCGCGAAATTTTATTTAATACGCTTTTACTTTTCTTTTAAGATGTACTAAAAACATACCTCGCTCTGACGGGTGTTGAGAAAGAAGCGCGACCCCACATAATGCATCGCAACTCTTCGCCGGTCATTCCTCGTTTCCGCAGCTCGTTTATCGTGACCTTGCCCACGCGCTGTGAATAAGTCATTGACTCGTTAATTCCGACGTCTGGTTCCCACTCGACCGGACGAAAAGGATACGATTAACTAATTAGACGTAGACGTTTGAACTCAAACTTTAACGCTTAGTGGGATGATAAGCTTCCCCACCGAATTGCGATATTCCACAATCTCCGCAATAAAAGTTTGTTCTTGATACTTCCCCAACACGAACTTATTTTCGACTAGGGCGGAATAGTCCATTGAATCGACGCGTAAGGGACGTGTCGTGTTTTTAGGCCCTTTAATAGCAGACCATTTGGATAAATAGACACAAAAGATGTTGTACTGATTCAAAAACTACTCGAATACTGCAAACGATTTTCTTCATTGATGTAATTTAATGAACTTTCTGATAATTGAAAAAAGAAGTGCGGCATCGAAAACTTCAATGCATGGCCTTTTGACCCATTGAATGGATACGAAGAATTTTCTTTTCACGATAAGATGTAATTCATTCTTCGATAGCTAGCAAAAAAAAACGTCGCATCACAAATTCGAACATATGGACACTTTGCTCACTGAATGAATATGCAAAGCAATATGTAGAAGTTCTGTTTTTGAACCCGATTTTTTAACGGCTTTTGATCATTTATTCATCAACTATATCGAAAAAACTGCATTGTGGACAATAAAACCTACATTTTTTTGTATTAAAATGAATTATCGGAAGTCATCTTAATTACAAATGTCGATGCACTCGAATATTTACCTTATTTTTCATTATCGAACGAAAAAACGTCTCGTAGAGACCAAAAATTATTTACTCTCGGATTGACAAAAATTCGCCGTTACCAGTAATTAACCTAGTAAAAGGCTTTTCGAAATCTTCACCGTGAATAGCTGACTTTTTAGTACTCTTTGGACTCTTTGGTCGATCATTAAATCATCAACTATATCGAAAAAACTGCATTGCGGACAATAAAACCTACATTTTTTGTATTAAAATAAATTCTCAAAAGTCATTTTAATTACAAATTTCGATGCACTCCGATATTTAACTTATTTTTCATTATGGAACGAAAAAACGTCTCGTAGAGACTAAAATTATTTGGGTTCGTATTGACAAAAATTCGCCGTTGACGAATCTTGACTGTAAATAGCTGACTCTTTAGTACGATTTGTCAAAAATGACTGCCGTCTGCTGTTTAGAATTTCTTTTTTTTACAAAATGAAATGCAAAAGGCGACACAGTACGATTTACGAAAGATTGATAACGATTCAAAACGTTGAATTCCCTTGCAAACGAAATTTTTCAGTAAATGCAATTTTGCCCTTATTTTCTGAAACGACGAAAGTACCCTTTTTTATTTCTCGTACAATTACAACCAATTCGAAGAGCGGTCTTCCTTGCGATAGTTAACAAGGCATTGAAAAAATATAAGCGTACCTTCCAGTTGGCAACCGCGCCTTTTCGTTGTCTCGCTCTCGTTTTCGATTTGCTTTTTATGACCATGACGCCGCGTTGCTCGGACGCCGGGTTATTCGGATCGTCGCCTGGTCCCAATTTAATACTGTACTCTTGTAGATAATTGTGAGCGTCTTTTTGCGACACCGCCCTCTCCAGCGAGACGACGATTTTCGCCCACTAAATCGAACGTCACAAGTACCGGTTGAAAGGGAGCAATTGCGAACGTAATTAACGAATTAATTGATACATTCGTGATCATCGGTTTCTTACGTATTCTTTCGTACCTGCTTCATCCACTCCTTCTCGCTCTGTTCGATAACGTGAGCGTACGTATTTCCCATCATGGCGATCAGCATGTTGAGCAACAATATTGGCACGAGTACCATAAATATAGCGAATACGGTTTTGCTGAGATTCGGATAGGTCGTGTAACTCAGATCGGCGTACTGGTGAGTCGTCGGCGCGTCGACGTGGAAGCCATGGATCGTGGTTGGTGTACGCGAATTTAATATCGCGAGAGCATGAGGAAGAGAAGAAAAAGAGTGAAATCGAGGGGAAGGAAAAAGAATGCAAGAGAGCGAGCAAGGTACTCTAATTGTCGTTCGTTCGGAACTTCGACGGATACGAATAGTCGTCGCGGCATCGGTAATTTGATTATTCAGTGGCGGTCCTCGTCGTCGGACGGAACGCCAACGCGATTCCCCAGAGCGGCGCGTATGCGGCGGATAGAAAAGAAGAGAAGAAATTGCTGAAATTTCTCTCTTTCCCCTTTCATCTTCCGACGAACCTCCCCGCGCCCCTTTTCCACGGCCTTTTGGCTCTTGTTCCTTTATATTCTGTCGAGAAACTCGAGCCACACGAGCTCTCCTGGCTCCTTCCCTCTCGCATTCTCTCTCGGGCGCTTCCTATATTGTTCCGGCATTCTTATATTTCGCCCCGCGGAGCCTCGCGCCCAGCACGAGAGCCCCGCGCGCGCTATATACCATGCGGGAGCAGCGGCGGGTCTCGTGCCGTTGGCGTGCGGCTGCGGTTAAACGGATCGCGCGAACACGCGCCACGGTTACGCGAGGGGATTGGAGGAGAGAGGAGAAACGCCATAGAGCAGAGCCGCGGCTCCCGCAATATATTGACCGGACGACGGGCGATATTTCATGGCCCGCGTTGTCGACTATGACCGGGACGCTAGGATCGTAATGCCTCCCCCACCCCCCCCTTCGCGTCCCGCCCCTCGGCACTTCTTCGCCCTTCCAATCCGCCCGACGTTCGAGCTCTCGTGGGCTAATAAAAAAAAATTTCCCTTAACTCGAACCGCCCATCCCGCCAACCCTCACTGGAAAAACTCGAAGGCCCGAGGTAGAAAACGAGTGAGAAAAGCGGAGCTTGCAAGCGGCACCGCAGCCACCATACCCCGTTCGCCGCGTTCATGCACTATCCCCGACTCAATTAATGTTCTCCGGTTAGAAACAGTAGCTTTCCCTTGCCAACTAGTCATGATAAAGAGAGACCATCGTGGAGCCCGCTCTCTTGATATCGCTTCTTACTATCCCCCTCGCTTCTATCGCACACTCCGACATAATTATTTGAACGATTAACTTATCAATTTCCCCGTTAAGAGAAAAGAAGAACAAACCGAAGGGGTATCTGGAAAGAAAACATAAGCGCTGACAAATTGTGTTGTTCTTACGCTGTAATCGCCGAGGGTGATCTGAAAGAGCGCCATCCACGTCGAGTGATAGGAGTGATACAGCGATGATTTTACACCGGGAAATCCCTTGTACAGAAAGTAGAACGATTGGGAGAAACCGAATAGCACGACCATGTATATGATTCCAAAGGTCAGCATGTCGCCGGTTATCATGGAGTAGACCATCGTGACGAACGGCCCGGTGAGTCGTACGGCTCTGTGAACGAGATAAAGCTCAACGTCATTATGCCTCGTCGTTATAACTCGCACGGTAAACTCGGGCGAAGACCTCTCTCTCTCTCTCTCGCTCGCTCGCTCGCTCCCTCGTCATTATTCGCGTTGCCGCGGTTAAACTATCTCGCCGTTATGTTTCTCTTCTGCAAAGAGAGACGCGTTTACCCTCGGCTTCTGTTGCAAATATAACACCAAAATGATATATGTACAGTGAAATTTCTCAATAGTTTCGAGTTCCGCGAACTATTCGTAAAATTAGAAAAAAGAATGCGACGCAGAATTATTCTTTTATAAAATTAAGGTCATGCTTTTTTTTTTGCTTGGTAATATTTTTGGTGATCGAATTACATTAAAGTGCTCGAGGAAAAAGTATCGCTCCACTGAGCCCAGGGGGAAGTGAGATTACAAGGGAATTTCGAATATTTCCCATAGGAATTAAAATCCGAAACGAAAATAAGCGTGCAGGAAGTCCCAAGAAGATTAATTTTGCATAATAGTAATGTCGAAAGGCTATAAAAAGTAAAAAGAAAAATATATATTATATTCAACGAATTATTCGATAACCCAATTCTTTTCCGTATTTATCGATCGCTCACGTTTCTTTAATGCATTCGAATTTTTGGTAATCCTGATATTACTTGTGGATGAAAATGTACGTCTTTTGGATAGGAATTCACAAACATTGCGCAATACACGCAACGTTTGCGGATAGAAGAGAATCTTACAAAAAACTACTAAACTAATATTGTTTCAGGAAAAGTTTTAAGAATTTTTCGGCTGGCTAGAAAAACAATGTTGCCAAACAATTCGCTTGAACACCCGGTTGATGCACCGGAGTAAAAATACCTGAACCTGCTTTCTAAGTGAAACAGTCGAGCATTTTTTTTTCGATCTGCAAAACATGCTGCAAAGATTTCCTGGCTTAACAGGATTTACTACAATTTTGTGTCTTCTGGAAGAAAAAGCCCGCATTGGCGAACATCGTCGCAATTTAGCCGACTCGACCCCTTTGATGTTGCCGCTGATTCGATGCTATCGGAAATGTTGCAAAGATCAGGTGTCTCGCGATCGTCAATGGGGCCAATGCCAAGCTTACCTCGGAATGCTTCCCAATTATCCCTTCATTAGCGCCGCGGAATCGGACTATCGAGGAGTCTCACTGTGCAGTTAAATGCATTAATATACGCAGATCGTTTCTATCTTGTAACCGGAGGGGGTGGCCTGCCAGTGTAGGAAATATAGCGGTGAAGTCTATGCGCATCCATACAGTTCATATGCAATAATACCGCTTGAACAGAGCAATGATATTGGCGTGAGGGAATGCTGTCGATTGAGCAGCCGACAGAGTCAATCGTTACACTAGAAACTAGCCGCCAAACTACGATACAAACACGGTACGCAAAATACAATTGTGTTACTGCAGACGCGACGTAATGGTATACTATGAGGATTGCTCGGGACCCTCGCCGACTAGTATTGCGTGTATATTATCGATCGATAGGTAATCAAAGCGCTTCCTAATCTGACTGGAAGGTATCACGTAACGATTCCTCCCCGTTCCCCATTCCCGGAGCCCTGCGTGGCGGTATAGTGCGGCATAAACCGGCATACTCGCAGATCGGCTTGCGTTATAATAGCGTTGCATTGCTCTTCGGGTAACGTGTATATCGCTTCGGCAGTTTCCGAAATATCGCTCGTGCGTGGTACAAAGTGAGAGAGCAGACGAGAGAGTCATGCAGGAGGAACCGCGTATGATCCCGATGTGTTCGACGCGCTTATACCTATCGCAATGCAATTTCGATTTGCTGTCGATAGTCCGAAACTCTCGGTGATGGGGAAGAGATGACTGGGTCATTTCGTCGCATCGCTCGAGGTTCATATTGCCGGCTACCTCTGTTGTGTTTCCGCTCTCGTTCGCGTCCTACCGTGCACCGATTGGAAAACTCTTAATATATTAAATGTCATTATCCTTCATGAATAACGATGACATTTTGATAATCCCCGAGCGCGACGCTGCACGGTAACGCTCGTGAATTCCGCGTTGGCGTCCTCATTCTTTTTGGATCTATTTAAAGTTATTAATCATTATTTTTGAGATTTTTTTTCCATTCTGTTTTATATCGTCTGGGAAGGATATCGGCTTTCAATTTATAGGATCGAGGATCGAGAGATGATTTTTGAAAAGCGCATATACGATTTTTTTTTCGATGGCTTGCAATCAGCTCTTTCCATTCCCTACATTATATTAAATTCCATTCTTTGTTGAAATTCTTTATCTTGCCGTCTCGCGACGAACGGCTATTCAAATTGATTAGTCGTGGACTAACTTTCGAACGATTCGGTCTAATCTACTCATACTCAAAGCCTTTGGCCAGAGCTTCTCCCACAGTGCCATTGAGTCACCGTTACGATGTTGGTTAAATTCGGTAAAAAGCCACAGACTTCATAGGAATATTTCGCTCTATTCAGGAAACGATCCTTCGTGTTGCAGTTATCGTTCATGTCCGCGTGCCAAGCGTGACGAAACACGTCATTGCCCGAGAGCCAACTAAATCGTTGATGAAAATAAATTCAATTTCATTTCGCCGCCTTTACCAACAAAACGAATCCACTTTGGGCGACGTTTTGGCTTGACGAAATTTCAGTCCCCAAAGTTACTAAATAGAAAGTATGTGCCCGGTATGTGTGTGTTTTTGGTCTTTGGGCGGTGAACCAAGTTTGTTTCGTCGATGAAACCGACGGCGAATCTCCTTCACTTCCCCCCGTCCCGTCTCCTCAATGTCCTGCAACGTCGCCCACCGGACCCTAAAACTCAACTCAATCACGACAACGAAGTTAGAGAGTTGGAAAATTGTTGTGTCCTTCTGGAAACCAACCGCTCCCGACGGCGCTCCTCTCTATTCGGGCTTCGGCAGCTATGTAGCCAGGCAAAAGGTACCGAGGATGCCTATATTCGAGAGGGTACGGATATGTGAACGCGAACGAGAGGGGCTGATGTGAAAGCGCGCGGCGAGGATTCGAGAAATGGAGGTGAAAAGGGGAAGCAAAAGCAGAGGTCGAGTATACCGAAAAGTCACGAGCGAGGGGTTAAGGGGAGGGGTTTGGGGGAGGTGGGTGGGTTTGAGTTCGAGTTTCGGTTAGCCGGGACCGGGTGCACCCGGCCGGAACGAACGTTCATCCGTATGTCGGTCACGTGCACGATGTATGTCGCGGGACCGCGGACGACGCACCGTTCGCCCTTCCACCCCATTCCCATCTACCATATCCGTGGCGCCTCACCGTGTACGCGAGATCGTTCCGACGTCGTTCTGCCCACACCGTCATACAGCTACTCGAACGTGGCAACGCCCGTGTACCTTCTGCGATTTTATTTTCTTCTTTTCTCTTCTTTCTTTTTACTTTCCATCCCGACATTCTGTCGTGTAACCATAGATTAACTTTCGGAATGCGCAACTGACGAAAGTATGCAAAGTTATGAATTCACTCCTGTGATCTTTTCTCGCTTTCGCTTTGACAAAATGATTCTGCATGACAAACGCGCGCGCGCGCGCGCGAGAGTTCGGTAGCGTTGAATTTTTTAAAACGAACATCCAAGTCCGTTAAAGTGCCGTCAGGCTGACTCGGAACTCGTTTCTAACGTCAGCTTTACGGCAGCCGCAGAGGAGCACGAGATAGCCGGATATCTTCTCCGGTTGGGCAACGGGCGCAGGCTGTTCAGTTCGCAGCTTTTCCCCCGCACGTGGACCCCGAAAGAAAAAGAGACACACAGGCGAACCCAACCGAGAGAGGAGTTCTATTGCTCTCTCGTGTGCCTCGAAAACTTTCTATTCCTGTGGAAAAGCCAAGTCGCCCTGCTCCGTACTCAAAGCTTCGGGGGTGGTAGGAGGGTCGGTTCTTTCACGATGCCCGTTGGCCCGATTCGCACGCCCAAGCAACGACTAGAAACGAGCAGCGAGCCACCACACCAACCCCCTCAACCAGTCCCGACTTATACGTCCTTCATCGAGAAAAGTTTATCGACTTCCGATATCCATGCGACGAATCTCTCTTTGGAAAAAAAAAAACAAACGAAAACAGTATATCTGAACGCACGATTTCATAACTTCGATTTTCATATACAAATCTCGGAGACGGATAGACGAATCGCAACAGAAATATAGAAATTTTCGACTCCCGAATGGCCGGTAGGCTCTCGATCTCTGTGCAGCGTTGTCACCTGAAGCGCGGAGGGCTATATTCCTGCGCATTTTTTATTTTCATGACGATTAAATTTATCAAATTTTACATTGATTGAAAAACTCTCGATTGCAGCAGGTAATTGATAAAGGAATTGTTTTAACGAAAACGAGTTGAATAACAAATAATTATATATATATATACTAGTCGGCAGATTTCCATACTCGATGACGAAGAAATCGCCCGGCTATGTGTATGAATAATTAATTTTAATATGACTCTTTTTTTGTTAATTCGATTTTTTTATTAACCCCTTTTTTCTGTCGGGATTTTTTTACTTTTCGTAAAAAAAAAATTCTCTAATTCCGGAGCTAAGGTAAACTGAAACGTCGCCCACGACCCTGGATGAGATTTATCTCTCTTGCTATTTTTCGTTTCTTTCTTAAATTTCAAATTTCTATTTATTTCGAAAACAATAAAAAATTGGAATCGAATTGGCGTATTTAGCTAAGAGAATTAACGACCGTCAATGATGAATTCACGCGCGTCCATACAAATTCTTTCAATGAACGAATTCGATATCAATTAAATGATATTCATTTTCGTATCCGAGTTATTCCAATTAACGTTCTCGTTGAGGTTATATCAAATTATCGAATTCCCATAAATCGCTCGGTTAATTATCATTGCGTTTTTTCTTCGTACAATTTATTATAAAATTTATTGCGGATAATCGCGGGCGACGGAGCGATAACGCGCATGATATTTGATGATCCTCACACAAGGCTCGATTAGGAGCGAATTTTCTCATAATGTGATGCCCCGTCGTGTCGTTGTACGTTGTTCATAATATATTCAACGGCGGGGTTAATTCTTCGCTCGCCGCTGGTCGAGCGAGCGAGAGCCGGGACGCGGTAAACGGGCTATTCCGAAGTGACCGAGAGTGCTACGAGTCAGGATGGCAGACAGTCAGATATGCGGAGGGGTTAGACAGGCTCTGCTTTGCCGATGGTGCACCGTGCGGGGGTTGGGGCTCGAGGGCAGCTAGAGTGAGTATTAGCTGCGTCGCGTGACGACCCTCTTGCATCGGGCCATCAGGCCCGTCGCGTATAGTGCGCTGCCTCAGCGTTAGGCCAACACTATAACCGACACATATATATACCAGGCTTCTGTACAACGCCTACTATAACCCATCTATATACGTACACACATAATTGTAGTCGTGCCATTCAGCGGACTCGAGGGAACGCGCCACTTGTAAATTAACTCGCGTAAATACGTACCCGGTTTACGTGCTGCTCTACAACGTGCTTGGCTTGGCCCAGTGGCGGCACCGAGAGCCTCCGATGGTACCTCGCTCGCCCCTCTGTATGCATACATCAACTCCACCCCCCTCCCCTATACATATTTGTACTTGCGAGAATGTATCTGTGTAAAACGTTTATACGCTCTCGGGGAAAGAGAGTTATTACAGGTTCGAGCGCACACGGTCAAAAACCCATCCCCGTCGTGGCACACAGACACTCGCGAATTTTGTACTTCCTCGTATAGTTGCATCGTTAGCCGGATCTGTGCAGTTGCGTTTTAGCAGTGCTTGTATCTCGGTGCCCCGAAGGAATTCTCTTACCCGGCGAAGAACATGAGAAGAAACCATGAACCGGGCACCGCTACGACGAGTATAGCATCCTCCAAGTGACGATCACCGGCCAGTCGACAGGGGATGCACGCGAGGATAAGCAGATTGCTTATCAGAAATATAAATTTCGCTGGCTCGTGACTCTGGAATATTTAAACTCATACACGTATATGGACACATGAATAAAGCGGGCAAATTAAATTTAATGGGACGCGGAATAGAAAAATAAAATTATTGTCACGCATCGTGGATTCTAGACGTTTTTGTTGATGCCGAAAATTACTATTTTCTTCGCGTTCTTCATCGCTCTGGAAGGGCTCGAGAAAAAGGATTCAGCAACTCTGCTCGTGGGCTTATCTTGATATTTCAAATCGTCGCAAAAAAAAAATGACCCGAATCCGAACTTTTCGTCATTCGCGATTCCAGAGCTCAGCGTTTTATACAAAGATTCGTATTAAGTTTAAAAAACGGAATAGCTCGTATTCGAATCTTTGCTGAAGGCATAAAATATTGGCATTATCGATCCTGCAAATTTTATCCAATACCCGTTGTGACAAAAGAAAATTTAGCTCGATAAAGAAATAAAGATATCTGAACAAAAGGGACTTTGATATGTAACGCGAGCGCGATGACTACGTGAGATACGTGACGCAGTCTTGGTACTCGAAAAGATATGCCGCTTGTGTACGCATTTTCCGAGTGGCTGCAAGACTTGCATAACGCGAAATTTATACGGAAAGAACCTTTGTGCCTCGAGGCAAACGAGCTCGACGGCGAGTTTCCTCATTCGTCAACGATCTTTTCGTTCGCGCATTCGGAAGGAGGAAAACGAATAGAGAATGGGTGTTACGACGGCATACTTTGTTCTGCTGGTATCGCTCGATGCGTGGCAAAGGTGCATCGCGCATACACATCGAATATTCGAATATTCATCCGCGACCGCGGTGTGCAAAATAATACAGATTATGCATTCGACTCACCAACTGTTTGAAAAAGGAGATAAAACCGATATTGACGACTTCGCCGCCCAGCTGCAGGAGTATGTAACTCAGAACGCCTATGACGGTTACGTATTCGGCTATCGTTCGTCCGACGTCCGTGAATTCTTCGGGCCACGCGAGCAACTCGACGTCAACCTCGGCGGGTCGAAGATAAACCGCCAGGGATAGCGAAGCCAAGTGGAATACCAGAATTATCAGTCTCTTCAGAAACTGCAACTTTTATCCATTCCGAAAAAAAAAAAGAAATTACAATAATAAATAAACGAATGATAGTTGATGGGTATTAAAATATATCATCTACGTCGAGAATCCCATTGCTCAGGCTATCATAACTGTTAATCCGATGCAAAAAAAAGAGGACGAAACAAAATCTAAAAATGAGTCTCACTCGTGCGAAAGTTTTCCATTTTTCTTCGAGCAAACGCTGAATAATTCCACCGTCGAGCATGTCCAGGTGCTCCTCCTTCGTTCCGTTCAATATGATGAATAGAGCGGAATTCCAATCTGTGGGAAGAATAAGAGAAAAGAAATAGAACGTGGTAGGAGCGCGAAGCGCGCGCGAACCGACGATAGAGGCAAAAAAACGGACGTATAAAATATACGAGTATACGCTAGCTGTGAAATAAAACTGGCTGTATCCCGACTAACGCCTCCGGTGTACATTTGTGTACGGTGCACGGGTATTCGCTCGCAACGACAATCAAACCGCGCACACGTACGGAATGCGCGCGGCGGGTTTTCCGAGTTCACTCAGAACGAGAGAGGATTAAGATGAGAATGAGATGACGAGAATCTTGGAGGTAGTTTCATTGATGCGCGGTTGCATTTCTGGTTGAAAGATATTCGCGCTGCGCCGTTGAGTGACGTCGCGTCGCTGCTTACTGTATGGGCACAGCGAACGAATAACGGGGATTCCCCGAAGACCTAACGAGATAAGAGGATGCGAAGAGTGCGAGGCAGCGGATAAAGAAGGAGAAGGATTGACTCGGCGAGAAGAGAGAGATTTTCGACCATCACGACGCACTTATAATTATGAGTGCCACGACGGTACTACGGGGGACGGAGGAAAGTATAAGAGGGTTGCGCGCACATCCCCCTGTGCAGCTTCGGCCTCATCCCCATGGCTGTGAAATAGTCTTTCACTCTGAGTTTCCCGATGCGCCGCAGTCTCGTTGCAGAATCGCGTCGAGATGGTACTCCTTCTTACTTAACGTTCGCGTGATTCTCTCGCATCGAGGCCACCTGCCTCAGAGATTAAATTCGGCTCAGCTTCGCTTCTCTCCTCATCTCTACTCTTTCCCGAATCTCCTTGAAACCCTCGCGCGCGGCCTCACTATTCGCGGCTTGCTACTACTGCCGCCGCAGCAAATGCGCCCCTTCTCTCCTTCGTGGCAGAGGATTTCCCGAAGTCGTTAATCCTTAATCATCCACTAATTCAACAGAGGATGAGGTCAGACAAGTTTCACTTCCCCTTACTCTCCTATCTCCTTTGCGCATCAAGAGCTCTCTCTCTATCACACACACACGCGCGCGCACACTCATCTCTGTATAATCCCCTCGCACTTTCAACTTTTTATCCCCCGCGACTTGAAGAACCTTAATTAGCGACTCGCGATGAGCGAAAAGGAAGAACCCGCGAAGCCCCCGGAGCCCTAGCGCGCGAAAAGCGACCTCAACTTCTCTTTCACCTGCGGACTATGGTTCGTACCGAAACTACGGAAATAATTCAATGCTTCGAGGATTATAAACGTTAGAAGATACACGAAGATGTTTCTTTTTTTTTTTTCAAGAAAAATAAAAACTTGCGGCTTCTGTAATACCTGTTGGGTCTCGAAGCAACGTAAACGATGAGATTCGCTTGTTTGGCCTTTAAGGGCGTTCTCAAAATAAATGAATAAATAGCGATGAGAGAAAGAAGAAAAAAGAAAGTTGAGGAGCGCGTCGAACCAACCGTGGAAGATGTGAATTTTATCATTCGCTTATTTCAGGAATGCGTGATCGTATTGCATTATATTATCATGTTGTTACAAGAGTTACGAAGAAACCGAGTTATTTCTCTGATTCTACGACCCTTTCGAGGGGATCTTTCGTTCTCGTAGCCTGGTAAACTTTCAGTACCGCGAACCCTTGATCGCGTTTCCCTTTCATTCTCTAACTCCGTCTTTCCCAAGACGAACGAACGAACGGTTGAGTTCCCACGCGAATAAATCGAGATCCTACGAGTATAGCGAGCGCGATGTTACGATCGCTCGGTCGCTCTCACACGACGACGGTAGCAACAGAAGAAGAGCTTTCCTCTGGATGATTGAATTCGCCGCGAGTGCAATCCGTGCCCGCGCGATTCCTCCTTCGGCTTCGAATCTCTCACGTAGACACTATTCTTCGGTACTCTCACTCCTCTATCTATCTCTGCGAAGGATTTCCCGAAGTCGTTAATCCTTAATCATCCGCACTAATTCAACAGACGCTGCCGACGTCGCCGTTCAATGTATACATGCATGTATATATCTATACACAACGTTGTATATGTTTCTTATGTAAGGGTACAAAGTGTACGTACCAGTAGGTACGGCAAAAGCCTCGGGTATATAGTTTCGTGTAAGGTCAAAGAAGAGTTTCTTGGAGTGGCGCAAAGCTCGGGAAAGGCGCGAGGCAGAGCTCTCGCAATCGCGTTAACTTCCCATTCGGGTTGAAACCCAAGAGATCGAAGCCTCTCTGTGAGGATTTTCAACTGGAGCGAAGGAGTCGAAGAGTCCCAGAATCGATAATCCTTAATCATCGTCGCAAACGAGAGCGGGTCTCGTTCACATGGATCCGTTAACGTTGCTTGCTACTGCTGCTGCTGCTCGGGGGGGTTACAGTAGTGCACGAGGCTAGCCCGGGCAGAGGGGTTGAATGGATGCTGGAACGAGAGAAACCGGAAACTGGAGAGGAAGGGATAGAACTCTACCTCGCTGAAGAACGTAAATAAGACCAGATGACTTTCGACCGGTAGCAGTAAGTTTCTACCATCCGAGAAGTGTTTCTCTCTCGTCCCGCGCGTCTGCAACTCCGCCACCGTTCCACTTCTGACTTTGGATCTTTTCCACTTTGTCTCCGAGTATCAAAAGTCGCTGGGCTCGCTTACGCTCCACGGGCTCTTTTGTCTCTCGTTTCCGTTTCGTATCGTTTTCTCTCTTGCACTTCGACAAAGATCCATTATTCGTATCATTTCGCCCCTCGAACGCTTTGCCCGAATCTTTTCGGTCGTTGCAAGGGAAAGAGCCGAAGAAAATCAGAAAGGAAGCTAGCACCGTGAGTGCTTGGGGTTGCGTCTTCGCGAATTTCGCATTTGCTTTTTCGTTGAAGGGCGCCGAGCGATTAAATCCGATTTGCACTGCCGACAGCATCCGGTCTTGATTCTTTCGCTTTGAACTATCATGAGCCTCGGTAGGTTACACATAATAGGCTTTTCTCTCTTGAAGCCCGCTTGCCGAATACAGCATCGTCTTCTGAGAAACGGAAGGCCGCATTCGGCAAGGAATTTCGAGCAAAACGATGCGGTGCACAGCCTTACGTTTCTTGCTATTCGATTTATAACCAAGCCCATCTCGGGTCTTCTTCGCAGTATTTCGAGTGATCCTTTCTTTTTTCACTCTTTGCTCGCCTCTCTTTGACCGAGGCACGTCGTACTGTGTCGAGGCACAGAATCTATTGTGACTTACGGCAGTAACTATAGCCATTATGTATAACAGAAGGCGGGATTTAGATAGAGGCATCTACTGTTCGCCGAGAAGGCAACCTTAAAGACGTTAAGCCTTAATCAGCCGTCAACGTGATTGGAGGCATCGTTACAAGGGCTTAAGCTCTCATCCCTTACGGTTGAGCTACCTGCTTATCCCCGGCGAACTGCTCAACGGCGCGTGCTCATATCACGCACATATAGTAACCCTTCGTATATACATGGATATATATATATATATATATACACATGTGTATTTACCATTACGGCGATATACAATAAGCGGGCTACAACGGTTGTGAGCGGAGCTTTCGCGTCGTTGGCCGCAACGGAATATCGGTAGTGGCTTCAACCTTGTGGAAAACTAATCGAATCCGTGAGGAGTCAGAGCATGCAACCCGATCCGCAGCCGAGAGTGAGTCGTTGTTACCCCCGTGGCGCACCGAATCCCGACCTTGTTATCGCGTTATCTATCTCGCAAATCAGCGCGTCCATTAAATACAGAATTGTACTCGTTTAAATATGAATCCCCACTGTTTCCGAAAGCTAATGATTACGATCCGTTAATTTTTTTTTCGTTCTTCGCACACATATCCTCGCGTCGCATTGGCGTGCTTTTATCAATAACTAACTACGCGGAAATAATGAACGTTTCGATAATCGATTCGTTATACGGTACCCGATTGCGACCCGGGTATTGAAATATCCGCGTTAATTGCCGTTGCATAATCAAAATGTGTTCCCACTATTTTACCGTTGCAGATCATCGATTTCGATAAACCAATTTTCTGATTGCCAGTACAAGCGTAAGATTCTTCGCGGGCGAATGAAAAGGATAAACGTACACAAAGCGTTCGAACTGCGCAGGCGATAGACAATGAAAACGATACGGATAAAATGGATACGCTCATATATACCGGTACTCTTGTTACCTATAAATAGATTAGTATCGAAGTCCGCGGTGAACAGGTGACAAAGAAACGATAGCTACGGCGATTGGAGAATAGAATTCATGAATGGAAGAGAATCGTACTACATTCACACGTGCACGCTAATCCGCAGATCGATGTGTATGTTGTTGTGTGTGTGTGTGTGTGTTCTCCGGGTTTCCTTGCGCACTTCCCCGGTTGGTCCTCCTACTCCCGGACTCGATAACTCATCAACTCCTCTCCTCTATCCGGCGGGCTGCACGTTTATTGTTGGAGCCGGCGGAGAGATAGAGATGGGGCGAGGATGGAGGAAGAGAGCTCGGACGTTCACTCGAAGCGCGCGAACAACTCGCTCGCGAGAGAGCTTTCAAGCGAACAGCGTGCGGTCCTCGCGGTGGATCCAACGTCCGGATTAAGGGATGGTTGTGCTGTTGGGAGATTCCTATAGCAGGAACCAGGACCCCCCTCCTCCGTACCCACATCCCAGGGTTTTCTCTATCCCTCCTATTTCTCCGCCGCGTGCCGAAAGCCCGGAAGTCTCTCGCTCTCACTCCGGTGCTGCATCCTCAACGGTGCGCGCCCATTTCGCGAAACTTTCCATCCAACCTGCAGCGTTAGCTACCCCGTATACCTCACGATTCTCTTCCACGGGCTCGCGCGTTTGTGTATGCGTATCATACACGTTCCAACGTCGGATGGGTTATGCGCGCGAGATCCAGTACACAGGAAACTACTCCACACACTGCCGAGTTGCCGCTCTAAGACATTGAAATTATACTTCCATAAACGACGGCAGTGCGACGAGTGGTTTGAACTGCAGGAGATAAATAGAGAAGGAATGGACTAGCCTGCACACACTTCGTTGTACATAACGATGCTATATACGTACGTTTCATTATATAGAATACATATAAGTGAGTCTTCGTCGTAGGACATCCGGCGGGGTGGGAGATCTCGGAAGGCGCAGTCGAGTGCGGGATAATGGATTCCGCGAAAGTAAATGAAACGCGAGCGCTCGGGGTCGCAACTGCTCGGGTTATGCCTTTCTGGCGCGGGCGCTCGCGGATTCTCCGGTGCCGGGCGTCTCAACGAGGGATGCCCCTCAGACTTCGGTGGAGATTCGCGCTGCGCCAACGGGGGGGTGTGGCAACGACGAAGGACGCGAGAGACTAATCTCGAAACTTCGTTAAATGCCCGTAATTGCATCCGGTTGCCGGAAAAGCGACACGGGACCTCGGTTCTATACCTTCTCCTCTTTCTTGCTTGGTAAACGGGGGGATGGACGGGGGGCTGTGGTAGTCGGGAGTGCAACGGTAGGATTTCTGAGCCGGTGTGTGACTCTTGCCATCGCAGCTGTGTGTATACGCCGGGAAAGCGGAGCACAGCCGAGAGACGACGGCAGAAGAGCACACAGAGGACTATAACCGGGGTTCCACACCGCAGCGTTCCGCGATTATTTCGACGACGACTTCCGGCCGACGGGAGAGAAATCCCTACAGTCTCGGTGCTTTGCAAGAGACGCGCCACAGCCATACGGCAATAGTCGTAGAAAGACGAAGAGGAACTCTATACATATATATTACCAGTTGCCAGAAGCAGAGTATATCCAAAACGTCGCGCAGTGGCAAGAGTGCTCTACGTTAGTAACATGGCAATAGCAAGAGCAACGCGACGAGAGTCGAAGCCGAAGCCAAAGTGGAGAACGCCTGCGTCACCGACGTAACCTTCTCGACAACGTTGAACGTTCTGAGGATCGGTGTGTGTCTGTGTGTGTGTTGGCTTTCTCGCTTCTCTCGGTTCTACTACTCTGTCGGCTTTTACCCCGAGATCCAGTAATATCAGTACTCGTCGACCCTAAACATTGACGAAGGAGGCACAAAAGGCCCACACGCTGTTGCTCTCGACTGTTTCTGCTTTTGGTTGTTCAAGGAAGTTGGCGTGTGATTCGATTAGCCATATAACAGCCGGCAACGAACGACGCGGGCAAAGGAACTACGACTGGGTTGCATGCTTTACGTAGTAACGTTCGATACATGATACATGGTACCATACTCAATTTATATACCTAAAGTATCACAAACATCGACGGTACGCCGTGACTTTTGCGGGTCCCGTAATAAGACCATCATTTATTATCAGTTGTAGGGTTCGGCGATGCCGGCAAGAACAAAACCGTTCCGTACGATTATTTGGTAGACGTGTTTCAATCATATAAGAATATTGCCAGGTCTAGATATAAAATATCGTGGCAAAAGAATCATTTTCCTTACGAATGAAAAAGCTGTTCCATTGATAAAAAAAATTGAACTTTAATCGCGTATTGTGATGTACGATACTGGGTATTTCTGTGGGTAAGAAACACCGCTCCGAATTTTCGATGATACTCGTTTTTATCGGCAAAATCATGAAAAATCTCGCTTTTTCATCTGGAATTGTGGAAACGTCCTTTTCTTCCATGAAATGATTGTTTCGAAATGCATAGTTCCGAGATATTTGAAAAGTATATTAAGTCCATTAATATTAAGTTATACATACTCGTACGACCGTCGGGTAGGAGAGTGTCGAGTGCGTTGAGGGGATAAGCGGAGCAGGTGATGTTGCTGTAACGCCAGAATTCCCTCGCAGACAGCTCTAACATCTCGCGGAAGACCTCAGCTCGACCGAGTTGGCAGGCAAGTGTCAACGGTGTGAGACCAGCACTGTTGGCTATCCCGTTCCGTGCTGGAAGCTTTGGATGACGCAGCGCGTATCCGAACATGTCCTGTGTGCATACATAATACTATGGTACAGCGACGCTTCCAACCGTTGTGCATATAACGTACATGCAAAAGCCGTATCACGTCAAATTCGGGGCAAGCCGAAGATATTTTGGAAGCATCAGAGCCTGCGCAGGGATGGCTGTCATCGTCCGGGTGATGTGGACTATGTTAGTCACCGGACGTACTCCGAGGGCCACGGAGCGTCATCTAAATTCCTCGGGGGAGAGAGGAGCTCTCTCTTCGACCGTAAATACCTTTTACCGCATAACTCATCGCGGATGTTCCATTGTAGCTATCAGTCGTTGAGGTGCCGGGATTCGGGAGGTTCTGAGAATGCAGATGAGACTCGCGACACTCGACATTCGATGCGAATCGGGCCAAACGCGGATGGGGGTGCAACCGAGATAGCGCTGACAGTCGTTCGCGAAAGGAATTTGACAACTCTACCATTTTGTCGTTTCGAGCGATTGAGAATTGATGCCGTATTGTGGCAGTGGGACACGGAGAATATTCATATATAAATGTCCAATAATATTCAACAGCACATTCATTAAAAAAACATCCTATAATCCTAGAGCCTAGCAAATTTATTACACAGTATATTTATGATAATAATAGTTTTATAAAATAGAACTGCTGATCGTAAATTTCATATATCCAATCTTCCTGAATATTTTATAGCACGGATTAACCAACTGTATGGGAGGTACCAAAAACGCTGATTTTTCAACAACACTAATTCCAAAAATTTGTGAAAAATAATAGTTCAAATAAAGTTCTTTATCGAACCATCCGGTAACTTAGACGTTTTGTTTAAGAAAAGCCGATTGCTACATTTTTTGAAACCGTTTAGAATTTTTTTTGCAATGCGAAAGACCCGTTTATGAATAAAAAATTGAACCCCTATGTCTATTCTGAATAATTACCGGATCCATTACTGCGAAAAAAGTTGGTCACCGGACGATTCGTTGAATAAATTTTTACTAAAGCGAATTTATCACGACTTTTTGGCTCGCAAAATTAATCTTCTCAGGACCTTTTGTATCGTTGATTTTCTTGCCGATCTGTATCTCATTGCGAAGTATTCAAAGCTCGCTCGGAATGCCCTCTTAGCCGGGTGTACCGATACAATCTTCTTGAATCGCTCTATAATTCGCTGTTACCGAAAACTACTCATGCCGTCCGAGTGTACAAATTGCTTCCAAAAAAAACGAAGAAAAATGAAACGATAAATGACTCACGAGCTTGTCGCAAACGACGACCATGTGAAGTATCATATTGCCAAACGTATCCTGCTCGTCGGGATCGGCACCGGAGTCCAATAGAAGATTGTAGACGCTCTCGTTGGCGCAACAGGCAGCCCAAGCTAGCGGATACTCGCCGAGATAAGCGAGACCCTCGTAGTCGGTGTTTCTCGCGGGTCGTTGAATCTGCTGATCCCGCGGCAGGAAGAAACTGCCGATCGCCCGTTGCGACACTATTGCACCGGCCTCGACGAGATCCTGAACGAGTTCGTTGTTCGCGTAAGCGATCGCCAGATGAAGCGCACTGGCGCCGAGATATTCCTCCCCCTCGACGACGTCTATCGCCAATCTCGGGAAGCACTTCAGTAGGATACGCGCGACGCGCGTGTGCATTCTCGTGTCGCATATTATGAGAACGTGGAGGAGGGTCTCGCCGAGCGATCCGCGATACTGCATCTGCCAGCATGCGTCGTGATCGTTCCATTGCGCGAGCGGATCGAAGCGCGACAGTGACGCCTCGATCGGCAATATCACCTGTTCGAGATCGCGAAACTTCCAACGCAAGTATTCGGCACGATTTATCGGTTGTCCCTTGCCATCGGCGTACATCAATATACCGAATTGTTCCCGTATCAGACGCTCGACCTCGGGCTGACCGCCTCGCGTATACGCGTCGATCAATTCACCGCCTTTCTTGTAATTCGCCAGACGATAGAGAAGACACTGATCCTCGTTGCTTGCTTGGCTTATCACGCGATCGAGGATCGAGCCAGCGTTGACCTGGCTGTCACGGGCACGGCAGGAGCACGCCCCACCCATTCAGACTCATTCATTATCCTCAATTTTCTCCTGCCTCTTCTTTCGGCTTGTATAATTTTTCTTTCTTTTTCTCTACTTTTTCACAAGCGTATATAGATCCACGTGTCGCGGGAAAACAAACGAACAGTCTCGTAGTGTGGGTAATCACATTTCTCCGACGGACGTGTTACATCGAAGAATTATGAAAATTATTCGAAGAAACGGTAACGCGGATTGCGCCAGCGGTGAACGCTGCATTGGTACTCGAGACGTTCGGAGTCGTGGCGAAAAGGGGGTCAAGTCGCTCGTTATTTCTTGTACGACCTCGACCTCCCGAGCCTTGATGCCCCCGAGCGGCAGCTGCCATTCGCGCTTTACACCCCCTTTGTTTTTCTTCCGTGCGTTTTGTTCTCTTTTTTCTTCTAATCAAATATTCGTCCGAAAATTTGTCGAGCAGCGCGCCGTTTGCTCGTGACGCGTCGCTCGGCGATGAAACGATAACGACGGCAAGACAGATACGGTACGAAGGTAACGTTGAAATTTTCGTCGCAAAACTCGCGGATAACTCGGGCGATAGGATAAACCGGCTTGTACGAGGGGCTCACCAGGACTAAACTCCGGCGTTGAATCCTGGCGGGCTTAAGACAGTCAAATCGAGGGAGGCAACGAGGAACGTTACAGGTCGAAGGTTTCGTGATGTTATATAGCAACGCGGCCTCCTGGCTGTGGGGCTTCCTCGTTGCCGCTTCTGCTTCCCGTTGCCTGCTCGTGGCCCAATCTATAAACAGTACCTGGTGCAGCCAGATACGAGAGGGTCACTGGGTGACGCGGTATGCCAGGCATATACGTTTCTCGCACGTACACCGTACGTACACACATAGACGCCGGTGGAGGTGTTCGGATGGCTTGCACCGGTGTGCTTTACACAGTCTAGTTTCAACTGCGTTATAGATACGGGCGCGAGGGGCGCGCGGGGCGCGCGCGGATCTCTGTGTAAACTTGCACTATATCGCGCGACCGTGACGCGACGAATTTCATTCCCCGCCCGGGCCGACCCGACGACGGATAAGGGTGTCGAGGATAAACGGCCGTACCCCCTCGCATACTGCTTAAACCACCGCAACGTACTGCCGCTGTTGCTGTCGCTCTGCCGCTTCGAGAATCTACTCGAAAATTATTTCTTTCATGCTCTCTATAAATCAACGATCCGAACGGGCTCGTCGCTGCGAAGCAACCCCCGTCCTCGACGCAGTCGACTTCACTTCGGCGAACTTCGAAACGGGATTCCGATTCCATTTTTCTCATTCCCAAGCGGAGCCGAGCGAAGCATCGTTCTCTCGGGTCGAGACGGTCTCCTCCATTCTCGAGACTTTCACAACGACACATTTATTGGTTTGATTGTCGTGTGACGAAAGATAAAATACTGTCGACTTCGTTACGGCGCAACGGGCTTCACTTTTCCTCGAATGCCGCGCGCATCGCACGTACATACGGACGAACGAAGCGAGGAGCTTCCGCGACCAATTCAATTCGACGTTATTTTTCTTCACGTGAATTTACTTCGACTTTCACGATCCGCTGAATTCTCTTTCTGGTTTCTCTCGAGCGCGACGATATTGGAGAGGTGCATCGTTAGTTTCGCCATTGGAAAGAGTAATTATTTTTCTAACTGTAGGTCGATTCGATGAGCAATGTCACGCGCGACAATCGAGTTTATTAACGCGATGGCTCGGGATATATTTATAGAAACGCGATCGCACGACGCGCGCGTCGAGAGCTCGAGCTCTTATCTCGCCTCGCCTTGGCCCCCTTCGACGGACACTTTTATAATCATCGCCGCGATAGGGGTGCGGGAAGATTCGGACCGGTCGGCGCGACGAGAGAGGACAGTAAATCGTCGACGGTATGTGCCGAACGTGCGAGCGATTCGGGAATATCGCCCACTAGCACCGTGTGGCAGTAACAACAAACGGCCAACCCCGACCACCGAAAACGTGATCGTTCATCTCGCTCCGGGCTCCGTCATTCCGCTGCCGCTGCCGCACTCTATTCGTTCTCTACTCTCTATTTACATCGTTTATTCACACAGTTTTTCGATTAACGTCAACGATATATAATATGCATGAAAGCCGAATGCGTCAGAGGATACTTCGTTTTATTACCAATTTTATTGACTTTGCACACCTCGCTGCCCAGTCACGATTCGCGCCGTACACAATTCATTATTACTCTTTTTTTTTTTCTTTTTTTTTTTTTTACGGATAAACTAGTTTCCTTCCAGGGTCGCGTACGCGCTGGGAAAAAATTACACGTACCCGAAGCTCGTTGTAATTTACAACTACGTGTCCCCGTTTCATTGTGATGCGCAATGTATCATTTTTCCGACCGCACACACACGAGCGATACGGATATATTTATCGAACGACTATGTTTCCGCTTGAACATTTTTCATTTTTTTTTTTTTTTTTGGATACACATTAGTTTTTTCAACCATATCAACGTTACCATGCACTCGTGGAATATTCAGTTACGAACAAAATCACACCGATGCGGCTTCATACAGGCGGTACATTTTATCGGAGCATTAATTTTGCTTTACGTTCGCGTGGGAGCTATTATATAAATTGCAGCGTACCGAGGAGAGAAAATGGACAGGGAAACGTGGGTGGGATGGGGGGAAAAAAAGAAATTTCATTCGGACGCGATGAGAGAATGAAAATTCGAGGCTCAACGAAAATTTGCATCGATGGCGCGCGCGCGCGCGCGCGTGGTCGAGAAACGCGCGTGTGTTTTCACGGAGAATAAAAAACATCTGGTTGGATTAATCCTTTATCTCACGGCACTGCTGCATGTTTGTTACGTTGACAGAACGGCTGTCTTCCAAAGTATTTTCGTGAAAAACAAAATGAAAAAAATTGCCAAAACTTTTGATGAACGGAAAATTACGCATAAAAAAATAAAGTTTTTTAATCAAAAATTTTGTCAAATATTCTGTTTTACTTTGGTGTAAAAATCGTGTAAAATGAAGCATCTTTTTTTTCGTTGAAGTAACCTTTTCCGCATTCCCTTTGTACGGGAAAGGGTCGACTGTGTGTGAAAATATATTATTTTTCGATGAAAAAGCATAAGCTCGGTCAGAGGATTAAAAAGGGCTCGGGAAAATAAGTTCACGTTGCTTTTCGTAAATATGCTTTGGTCGGCTGGCGCTGAGAATTTGTGAGACAAACTAATTCGCCACTCGTACGAAGGAAATATGTATACGAGCCATATTTGCCGTTGTTTTGATCCGATCAGATTGTTATTCTGGCCGTTTCTTTCGCGTATACGCCGAATAACAGTGGAATTATGTGTTCCATAGTCGATACACTTTTCCAAAGAAAAAGAAAAAAAACGAAAAACAAAACAGAAAAGTCGAGATAATAATAGTCTCCCTTCTCGGGCATGTTAAGCTTATGCAGTATAAAGTATTCGACTATTTTCCATGTGACGTGGAAAATTAGCTGCTGGCTGGTTGCTCCACGAGCGAGATGAGGAGACCGGCAAGGGCGGAACGGGCCGAGCACAAGTGAGGGGGAGGAATTGTTATGACCCGCGTTTCCCAGTTATGCTCAACGCCCGGAACACCACCGCGACAGGGTGGGCAAGGGAGGGTGTATGGAGAGGGTAGGAGTCGAGGGCGGAAGGTACGAGAAGGACGGAAAATGCAAGAGAGTCAGAAAAGGAGAGAATGGGAGCAGAAGGAGGCTGGTAGGGGTGGGGATGGGAGAATTGCTGGGTATAACACGATGGAGATAACACGGGCGAGCAATTTTTGATGCGTCGCACATTTATGCTGCCGGCGCACAGCCGCCGCCGTTAGCGTGCTACGGAGACAGAGACGGAGATACAGAAGTGCACAAGGGAAGAGGCGAGTAAACAGGCTTTGCGTTTCCGATTTTTACGCTTTTTTTTTTCGTCTATGATTCCCTCGCTCCCTTCTTTTGTTTTTTATTATCCGGTCCCTCCGCCCACTCTCTCTCGCTCGGCGCTCTGAATCAATCTTTTTTTTTTTGTTTTTTTTTTAAATCCCTACAACGAGATGACACAGTGAGAAAGAATCGCAACTGCTGCATAGCGGTATTATTAACTGGCGTAACCGTAAATAGGCGCACCAGCGGAGAGCTATAGGAGCTTGAAATGATGGGCCGTTCCAACGCTGACTCCTCCGCTCGAATGGTTTCGTTGGAAAATCCTTTCGTTGGATCGCTCGAAAACGGGGTGAATTGAGGGAACAAGAGAAAGAGAGACAGGGTTAAAAAGGAGGGAAAATTTGGCTATAGTTGCTCAACTGGCTCCCTTGCCGTGTTGAGGGATAGTAAACTGGGTGTGCGGAATCGATCGCTCGGACGATTTTGTTCGAACACGTTCGTGCGATACGAGTGACACTGTATAGCGTCGACGTATAGGACCGGGATGGCTGATGCCCGTACCGTCGGGCTTTGCATCGTCGCCCAAACTCTCGGATGTTGCACCATTGGGCGAGTTGAAGTTTACACAGGTATCACACAAGCCGCGCCGTTCCAGAAGCGCTTTCGATAGATACAGCCATTGTGTGCCAAATGCAAGCACGCACGGTTGTTACGCAACGCGGCACAAGCGCACGAGAAATCAGAAATGAAGAAAAACTCGCGCGACAACAGATTTTCTCCGAAAGTTGACGCAGGGATGAAGCATACGGATATCGGGCGACGCATTCGCGCGGCTCGGGGCGATACATTCGCGGTATGGAAATATTATACCTGCTTGCCGACGAAGCAAAAAAAATAAAACGGATAACAATGTTGAAAAAATCAAGCATGAAGGTGCTGAAAAGATTGATTTTTCATAATTGTAATTTCACAATGTGAGTAACAGATTGACGAAAAAGAATTTTTTTTGCGAATCATCCCTGAACTTAACTTCTTTAGACGAAAATAACTTGGTTAATTTCCGAAATACGTATGAAATTTTTCAGAATAATGTCTAATTCTTTAGAATTTTCATTCATTCATTTTGTCTAGAAAAATGCAATTTTTAATAATTGGACAACATTCTAAAAAAATCATTCGTGTCCATGGTAATAAATAAAAAATTCTTATTTGAAAAAAATATTAGACGGGTGATTTGTTTAAAAAAAATTACTTTGTTAATACCATCTTGTAATTATTATTATGTAGATCGATTTTCCACTAATTTTTAGATGCTTATTTTTTTTCAGATTTTTATCCTATCTACAAGTATCGAAAATGTTCTCTGAAACTCACGATTGGCGGGATTATACCCCACCCCGTACATCCCTAAGCTTTGATCAGTTTGATTGAACTGTCCTTCCGCTCACGGAACATCCTTTGTCGATGATTAATGCTGGCCTTTATCATATTCCGTGCGGCTTTTCTCTGAGACAATGATCATTCTTTTTCTTTTTTTTTCTCTTGCGATGACTAAAAGCCCGGTAATAGAATAATCTGCGGTTTCCTTTGACACATCGAACGTCGCGATTCGAGCGCAGCAAACGCGCAATACAATCGCGGAACGATGTAAAAATCTGCGAAAGCGATTTAACTGATTCATACTTTAGTTCCGCGAAATGAAAATACCAACGGGTATCTTTTATTCATTGTTGTCTACCGATGTATGATTTTTAATAATTAATACGGTTTTAATAATCAATTCATGGAAATACATCGGGATTGATATTCGCTCGCGAGCTCACCCGCGGGCTACGTAATAATTCAACATATGTATACCGTATTTACCGTGTCATACACGAGGAGAGCTCATAATCTTGTGTCTGTGATTGCAAGATCGGAAATATCCTCGCGGGTAAACGGGGAGGATATCACGTGAGCCCAAAGAGTTTCTTGGAGATCGGAGACGAGTTTCGGGCCAAGATAGGCCGGAGATGAGTCCCTTCTCGTTTTCTATGACGACGCGTGTCTCTTCCGCTACAGAGCGATTCACAGAATACGAAATTGTTTCAATCGGAATAAGACTCAAAATTCATACGGGAAAAAAGCCCTGCCGTGTAAATTTTCGATAAATAACATTCGTATCTACGAGCAAATGAAATTCGATATTTTCTCTGTCGGATTGTCGTAAACTATCGAAGAATGTGTCGATAGAGGATAAAATTAAATCGGAATTCTCGATTGCTATAACAGAAAATTGGGACAAGATACCTACTAATAAATTGTCAAATGTCATTTATGATTCTGGTACTTTTGGGTCATCGACGAATTATTAATTTATTAATTTTTTTCAAAATCGGTCATTTGCTTGCACCGTGGACACGGTTTTAGAACTGCAGGCTTCGTAGTGCGCATTTTTATGGGGTTTTGCTGAACACTGAAAATGGTAAACGAGCATCTGAAAGGCAATCGCTTGAAATTTATTGTTAAAAATTGGGAAGTTAAAACAGAAAATTCTGGCTACAAATTCCCATGTATTTATTTCGCGCTGAACAGAAATTCAATCACAATCGTTTTCTAAAATTGCGAAAAGTACGGGTAATCATCTAAAACGATTTTTTTTGGCAAATTTTTTCTAAACTTGAGACTGCACTAGCTTCGATGAATCATTATAATTTTTTCCGCAATAATTGCCACAGACTGAGCCACTCGCGCGACTATAAACGAGTGAAAAAAAAATTATCCTCGAAAGATATTTCAAACGTAAAAATTTCGTTCGTTCGGACGGAGATTACCGTTCGAGAGAGAAAAAGAAATGTTTGTGAGTCTGAATCGACCTGTAAAGCTTCATTTCGTCGATATCTCTTTTCCGACGGGTTTCAAGCTCGAGCTCAGCGATCCAATTTCCATTGCGACCGATGAACATATATTTCACGTGTCTCTTCCTCTCTCGCATATTAGTTTCGCTGGCATCTGTCTTCGATTCGAATCAAATATTTGAGCGAAACTTCCGATGACGAAGCCTCGATCATTATTTATTTGACCTCCTTTTTTCTCTCGTGTCGTCCGCCCTCCTCTCGTCGTTCGTACTTTCGTGATAAGACTCGCGAAATCCGGTGATGCGGCTCGCGGAAAAACAAATCGGTCAGGCCTATCCGTATGAAAAAAAAAATAGTGTCTACTAGTCGCCGAGGTTCCTCGATTCAGCGTTGAGTAGTCGAAGTACAGTTTAAACACGGCACATATCGATTAGTTAAGTAATAAAAAAATAAAAAAGTCCCCCTGTATTCGTTACGTATGGATATTGCTAGGTTTATCGATGAGACGTCGATTTTCTATTGGCAAAAAAGAGAAGAGCAAAAAAAAAACTACGAATAGACAGTGGATGTAGAGTGAGCCGCGCCCGGGCTCCGGTCGGTTCGTGTGTCAACGTTTGCGAAGAGGAGAGAAGAGAAGAGGAGAGCCCCATGATCCGCGAGTATGCAAACGCCTCTGTCGCTGGTCCGTCAGGCATTAATGTCACTATATTCAGCGGGGAGCGCGCGGACGCGCTCGCGCTCGCCGTGTGCATGCGTGGAAAATCCATTGAGAGCGAAAAAGAGGAAGCCGCACGGCGTAGTTTGCCGACCGTAATTTAGATCGAGATACATATTCGTTCGCGTATCCGGCTTATATGCAGCTCAGGTTCGCTATAACGCTGGCGTCGCAACAGCGAGCCGGGCAGAAGCTCCGCGCGACATTGTTTGAACACTCTTCGCGTGACTTGACTTCATTCGAGATTTTTCCCTGGTCGAGCGGGCGGGAGATGGCTTCGCGTACAAACATTCGACGTCGCTCGTCGAAGAGTCGAGAAGGCTCAAAGTGTACGCGTAGAACGCGAGCGCAGGCCTTGAAGTAGTCACTCCGGTACATTATACTTATTCTCATTATACTGTTGTGCCTTCACGACCGGAGTGGCTGTTACGACTCATCGTCGCGATTCTTCGCCCTTCCCCGATGACGAGTCCGACGACGATTCGCCCGAGTCGGCCAAACGCACTCGCACCACGTGTCTCCTTCTGGAATTTTCCTAACATGAAAAAAAAATTTCGACGCAAAAAAAGTTCAAGCTTCACATTTGCGACATTGATTAACGCGGCTCGGTGTCACGAAATTCGTGATATACGCGGCTGACGAAACGAATGTGTGAATAAGAGAATTTCAAGAAGAATCCGCGGCAGGGAGAACGAGAGAATCGCTTCCCCCTCTCGATTCGTTCGTAGCTAAAGAGAAACCGCGAAGCGGAGCTCTCGACGATTAGCGCGGAACGGCGTTATCGCTGATTGATGCAGTGTGACCGCACACCCCGCGCCGCGCTCGCTACGTGTCCGAGTGCCGAGTCCGTCTGGTCGCAATCACTCGATGCCCGCAGAGACTATGCGCGTAGAGGAAAAAATAAAAAAGAAGAAAAAAAACTAGACACGAACGAAAGATACGAAATAGTTTTACGAGGCGACGACCGTACGCGTTTGAGGCTAACGAAGCTTTCGGAGATTCTCCGGACGCGCACACGCCCGTACGGCATTCGATTCTCGATTCACGGAAACGCCGGACGCTCGCGGTAAAATTGTCGCCATAAAAACGGCTTCATTGCAATAGAGCACGAAACAGGGAAGTCGCCCGATACAGAGAGCGAGAAAGAGAAGGGCGCGGACCGGAGAATGAGCGGACCAGAAGAGCCCGCAGAACTATTTGCATTTCGCGATTGTACTTCGAGCCCGTGAAAAGAGACGAAGAAAAAACCGCCGGTTTGACGATTCTCGTTCGCGACGGTGCGGGGAACGTTGCGAATGTACGGCGTTCGTCAATATCGCGCTTCGGCACTCTTCGCCGGAAAATCCCAAACTCGATGAGTCAACAGACTGCGCAAATAAGTCCCAGAAGTGTATCTAGAACGATCCATTACTCATACACGCGAAATAATACGCCGGCAGGGAGTAAGTTAGCGGCGACGGGCTACTCGCGGTTATCGCGCACGATGTTCTCGAATTACGTGCACGATTTATCGACAGCTGTGTACATTAGATACAGATATATATCAATGCATATCAATATTTGTTTTTTGAAGAACGAAATAAACAAAAATTACCGAAAGTTTGCGAAATAAACAAGGATCGCGCAACGATTTCTCGGCACTTCTATTGATTCGTCGTTTCTCCCTTTTATTCTTGTTTTTGTTCTTTTTTATTTATTTTTTCCTCTCCTACTATCGCGGTCTAGTGGCGCTATCGAGCCCGAAACACCGAGAACGATTGGGAAAGTCTTCGAACGGTTTGATAAAGCGAAACAGCGGCAGAAACGTAGCGAGCAGGGCCATCGGCATCGCATAAAATACACCTTATCTCGATGCTATCGAGCGAAAAATGCTGCGGGACCGCAAGAGACGCGAGCGAAGTGTGAGAGGGAACGAAAAAACGAAAAAAAGAGAAATGATACAAAGACAAAAAAATAAAAAGACACAGAGATGCAGGCGTTATATTGGAGGTCGCGAGTTAATAGTCGAACGTATATCTCCCTGTCGCTTTCTCGTTCTTTCCCTCTATCGCGTCGTTGGGACGGCGAGGATGGCAGACACTCGTGTCATTTGCGGGTCGACGCCTGTGCACACTGGTTTTCTACTGTGCGCTGTGTACGCGCTTCTCGCGGTTTCTCGCGCGCTCGCGACCTCGCTCGATCGTAAAAGAACACAGCTTCGCGCATCCCGTGCAAGCGGCCGAGCATAGGCGAGGAAACGTTATCGCTGGCAATTTTTTTTTTTTCTCTTCTCACTCATGACTCGTTCGTAGTTTTTTTTCGTACTCAGGTAGTTTGCTGAAGCCGGTCTCGGCACTCCGGTTACCTGGAACATCCACTAGTTCGACCCTGGCCCTCACGCCGCGATCACTGCTCTCCAGATCTACGCTATATATGTATATATATTACATCTATACATAGGCGTGTTTCTTTTCCTCTTCTAGTCTCGACTCTCAAATGCTAACGTTGCATCACGTTCCTCGTCGTAGTAGCGAGGTCTCCCATAACGGTGTACGCAGACCTTCGGTACGTGTCGGCGAAACTTGCCTCGCGACGAGTACTGAATGCAGGTATCCCAGTCGCGGAAAAGAGTACCTAGCTCCGAAGCTAATAAGGTACGAGCGACGCACCGGCTGGAATTCGATCTATCGATTGGAATCTCTCATCGGCAAAACTTGGCTTTCACGCGATCGCGCTAAACCGGATTGAATCCGTATCTGCATATCGGATCGTCGCGGTAAATAAGCCTTCGCAAGGGGAATAATTATTCTTGCCGATGTCGCGGAATACGGGCATGAAGGAAGAATAAAATTGCGGGCTCGAACACGGCACACGGACGTCGAGCGCTCGGTTATAAGGCTCGTTACGTATTGAGCTGCAAGGTCAATGCCTCGTTATTCTAGAATGTTCAGCGACGTCGTCGAGCGACTGTCGGTCGTCGTAGTGCAAAAATTCGCAAGCTTTCACCCTTTGACGATTCGGGAATGGATGACGAAGTGTGTATTTTTGCGAAGTAATTGAGCTGCGGAGAGAATAATATCATTTTATATATTCCTCAAAAATTGACCTTGACAATTGCGACATTAATATAAGACTTCAAGGGCTTCGCGAAATAACAGAAACCATAAATTTTCGTGAGGTATCACTCACTCAGTCGGTAAAAAAAACTGTAATGGTATTTTCTTAAAGACTATATAGATTTAGTCATGTATTACGTAATATATTACATAGTAATGTAAGGCAGTAATTACGAAGTACATTACATTTTCTTTTGTCCGAAATCTCTCAGGTTTCGACGAAAATAGTGAAAAGAAAATGTTCAGTCTTTCTCGCACTCATGCCTATGTCACTCGACCTTAAACTCATTTGATAAAACGTTGCAAGTACTTCTTTGAAGGACATTTTCGAATGGTCAAAGGTGATAGATTGGCTCGTACAGCGAACGCTTTACAATGCTTCGCAGCAATTCGTAGAGTAATAACCTGCAAGAGCATACATTTATGTATGGCAATGTAATATTTCCAAATTATATATTGATCAAACCGTTTTCCCTGATTGCATGGTATATTTATCATGATCATGACAGCATTTTCGTACAGTCCGACCCGAATCGATAGAAAAAGCATGGCGATTCTGCAATGTTTTAAACGTAGAAAAATATCAGATGAACTGAAGTATCATTTTGCCAGTTTAGCGAATAAATTCTGAATATTGAATTCGATGGCATATTTTTTTTCTATTATTCCTCTATTCACTGCCTAAAATTACAATGCACACAGCATTTTCGACGGTGCTATGTGAAGCTATACGTTACTTCGTTGCAAGGTAATATTTACCAGAACATTGGAATCAACTTCGTGCCGTGTTTGCTCACAAAATACCCGGACCTCATGTTTCCTCGAATTGTAAAATTATCATACACTTTCTGAGAATCAACCATTTTTTTTAATGAGTGTTGAATTTTTTATTTGTAATTACATCCACTTTATTATTCCTTCCATCGCATTATTAACGTACCGGAATGAAATTCTCGGTGTTAAATTCGAACAACGATATGTTTGGAAAGTTTTTGTTTGAGCTTTCTACCGCGTTGTTGAAATGTTCTCTTTCGAGTCTCGATAGAATTAAACTTTGTGCATGAATGGCCCGACGAATCGCCGAGATTGCTCGGTAAATAAAAAAAAATCTACGCAGTTAAGATCTACGATGGCGTGAAACGTTTTCCTTTCATTGCGCGATACAACGACGGGTGTGCACGCGATCGTTCGAGTTATCCTTGCGCTTTGTTTTTTGTCCGTCGAACGAAAATTGAAGAAAGACGCGAGTTGAACGACGAGAGGAAATGAGAGCCTCTTCCTGTGGGACCGCACCTGCTACCCCTCCGCGTCCGTGGAAAACCAACCAACCAATCCCCCATCGACGTACACCGTCTTTCTGTAGCGCAGATCGCCGTTATGGTCCCGGAGCGCTCGTTTCGCGCCGGGACCACAAGAGGTTTTCAGCGTTTTATGAATATTTCGAGAGAAGGTCGCGTATCAATCTTCGATTCGCGTTGGGCGATCCCGCGCGAATGCCAAGAGGCGAAGTCGCAACGACGCAGTATCTCGATCGACACAGAGATCTCTTACCGGTAACTCTCTTGTCGACGATGGCCGTAAGGAATCGCGTATCTCGTGTAAAAGTGCCGGGTAAAAATCAAGATCTCGTCGGGAGACGAAAAGCTCGTCTCGTTGATCCTTGAAAAGTAGCTGGCCGGACTCTCGTCCTTCCGTTTGTTCCGGAATGGCACACTAAACATATCGTACAATCTCGCTTTGGGACTTCGCTATCGCCTGTAGTACAGTCTTTTACCCTCTCAGTCCAAATTGTAGTGAAGGTAATCCCTTTGGGGACTCTCTCGCACCCCATAAATATAGCGAACCGTAAGAGTCGAACGAATCTTTTTTTTCTTTATAACGAACGACGAAATAGGTGCGGAAAATGAGAGTGATATTTATCGCTCGAGAGAATGTTCGTTTCACACGAAACTATTTGAAGCAAATAAAAACCTCGATAAAAATTATTCTTAAAAAACAATCTCTCTCAACGAAATTATTAGCAACGAATAAAAATGTCTACCGAACGAAATTTTGTGAAACAAGTAAAAATTCGTTTACATAAAAAATCGATCGATCGTATCGATAAAAAAAAATCTTGCACGTTATTTCGAGTCACGGAATTCCCAGTTCCCCGGAGCCTTAAAATTAGGGAACAAGAAGCGTGGTTGGAATAAAAAAAGGAAAAGCCTGGAAATATGCGTGATTAAAAAAACTCGTCGACGATAAGCGCTGGATATAAGCAGTCGCAGATAGGGCGGGGGTCGAAGCGACGGTCAACTCCCACGTGTAGCGCGGCTGTTGTGCCGCGGCGAGTTAAGTTTTGCTGGAAGCTTCCTCGGGCATGATCGAGGCTCTCGCATGCGAGTTATACTATACAAGCCCGTTCCTTATCGTGACATAGAGTTGCTGTTTCGCTACCGAGGTGCGGTATAGTAACGCCGAGGGTTAAAGCCAACACGAATGGTCTCTAATACGCCAACTCCGAGGGAGAAATCCCAGGGCGATTGTGATTGTGTTGTTCATTGGGCGGGTATGCGTACACGACAGGATCGGGCGAACGGAGGCGGAGAGACGCGACGGGAACGAAGCCGTGTTTACGCAGCTGCCCCGTTTACTATACCAACGAGGAGTTGATATCTATAGCCTGTACCCTCGAACTATGGGCCCGTGTAGCTATATGCCGCGCGAGTCCTCTAATACATATATGCATGCTTGTATGTAAAGACAGGTACGACGTCCTACGTGGTACGTAATAGATGTGTACTCTTCCTGCTCCTCCTCCTCCGTGCCTCTCGGCCACAAGTTCATCCCGCACACGCTCGCACGTATCCAACGTTCAACAATGTTGGTAACGTTCTGTTTCTGTTAACCAACACGTAACAATCCGCGTGTGTGCCGGTGGCGGATGGCTTGTAAAGGAGGTGGCACACAGACGCAACGCGGTAGAAGGAGGAGCAATATCAGAGCTTCGCGACGTGACTCCTCGCGTGTTCGTGTGTTAAGAGACTATATTGCACGAACGAGCAACAGCCACAGCGGCAGCGGCAGCAGCAGCAGGGAGCTCTGAGAGTGACGTATACGACGTGGAGGACCGCGGATCCGATTGGCCGGCAAACCGGCGGGGCAATACCGCCGCTACATATAACACGAGCTCGCTTAAACCTGCACCTCAGAACGTAACAGTGTTTTACTGCGATAGCGCGTCCGCGACAGAAAGTCCGAAGCGAATTCAGCAAAGTGAGACTTCCGAGATAGGTACTTGCTGCCTGGCGTACAAACGCTGTCGCTACCCGTTGCATTATACAGTGACCTTGATCCACGAGGAGACACTTGCTCGTCTCCGACACGCTTCGTCGCTATCCAAGCCGGTCTTTCATATCTCTCTATCCCGCGAAAACATCTTTATATCTATTCACTCTTCTTCCTCTTTCTCCCCGTCTACGTGTATCGCCCTCGCGCTCGCCACTCGAGAATTATTGTACCGCGGAGACGAACTCGTTGAAGGATAAAAAAAAACGAGTAACGTGCACACAGTTTCAGGGTGGAAAAAAAAAGAGTGAAGGAAACGACGACGAACGAGAGAGGCTTGAAGAACGCACCGGCAACAGAATGAAGAGCCCACTTTTCAGCATTTTCATCGTCGCGAGCGTCATGGTCGCGATCGCGCACTGTTTACCACGTAAGTACCGAAATGCGATGGAAAAAAAAAAGAAACGAGCTTTGACGAACAAAATTTCACGTGCGTGCAAAACGTCGCCGCGGAATCTTCCAGCAGACTCGTTCTAGCGGCATATTCTCACGTTTCGCAAATCCTTTACGAGCATCCTCGAATTTTTGCCTCGGTGATTTTTTTTTCTCTATTTTCTTTAGTATCTCGCGACGATTTATAGTTTTTCTCAGTTTTTTTTTTTTTTTTTTTTTTTTTTTGGAGATCGGGATGATAAATGATGTTTTCGAAAAATAGTTGAAAAATGTTTTTGTCAGTTTTGTGACGAGTCTACGCGTGAAATATTGAGCTGGAAGATAAAGAAGCGCCGTTTCTCACGCGATACTTGGAAAAATATCGTCTATTTCGATGATACTCGATTTTTTCCAACCAGTTGTACGAAAAAATGAAAATCATTTTTTTATCATTTGTCGATCTCTCCAATTTTCCACTCTTTATGCGATAACCACATTTGTCAATGATCATCCTAACTTCGCCGAACGTTATTAACGAGTCACCGAGTCGTGAGTAATTAGCGACGATTCCGTGAAAAAAAAAAAGAAATTGAAGAATAATCGGTCGTTCTCGTAAACATTTATCGTTATTATTTCTCATCAATTCGCTTCGTGTTTTTTTTTCCTTTTTTTTTTTTAATTCGATACATTGCTCCACCAGGGGTCAGAAGCAGGTCGTACAGATATAGAACGATGACGAAACCGCATATCCGCGCGCTGCAGTCGTTTTGCCGAGCGTTATTATTGTCCGCCGGAATGACCTATAGAAATGATCGGTGGAACGACGAGAGAAACGTCCCAGCGAACGATGATGATTCTATATCCTCGGAATACCTTTCGTTTTTATTTTCATATATACATGTTTTTTTTATCCAATTATTTTTTTTCGTCCTCTCTCCACCGTAAAATACGCGTATATATATATTCCCCGTTGGCGCAGTTGGTCGCAATAGTTTGAGTCTATTATACGATGAAACGAAGCCCTCCCCCGCCTTCCTCGTAGTACTACAGTATATGCCGCTATGTACATACAGTGTACGATTCCCGCTCTCACTCTCCGTCGGTATAGAATAACGAGTTACGCGCACGGGGGGGGGGAAAGAATATAGATAGAGTAAAAACATTGGACGATGCGATGCAATGATTTCGCCCTCCCCCCGATCCAAAAGCGTGCGGTCCCCGCGAATTCTCTCATGCTGTTATATTCGAAATATTGCTATAGATATATGTCCTCTTGCTCGGAGAACCTGTCTATAGCGAACGTATACTATAACGCCCACGTACCAGCGGCAACAGCGGCAACGGCACCCAGAGCACCGGAAACAATTAAAACCGAATCCAATCGGCAACCGGGACTACGACAATATAGCATCTATATATCCTCCATACGTATACATCAGAATTTAATTATGCGGGGAAAGGGCACGTGACTAATTGTTTCCGACTTTGCGTTATTCCTAATTGCACCTCTACCCGACGATTATTCTCCATTGCTTCGGATCTCTCTTTCTCCATCTCGCTCGCTCGATGGTTCTCGGAATCCCAGGGCATTGGAGAATTTTGCGATTCCGTCTCGTTCGGAACCCGATGACTATCAATCACCGCCGTATCGAAACGTTAACGGTTTGTCGTGATGCCGAGATTTTTCTCTCAATCTCTCACGTTTTACAATCACTCGCGAGTGGCCCGTTCCCGCTCCCTTGCGCCCCCGTCGCGTATCCTCGAGTAGTTAGTCATTGGCGGTCTCGTTCGATTAGTTCACTAGAGCGCCTCGAGGTTTCTATACAGTGTAACCGCCCATTGTATTCTACTTCGAGAGGAGAATCAATGCAGCAAGCCACGCTGGAGTAGAACTCTCTACCCCTCTATCATTATAAAATCATTACTAACCGCATATCTAATATCTTACCCCTCTTACTTTTCTTCGGTCGGCGCATGGCCGCGGCTTTGGCATAGACGAGAAGAAGGGAAGAGGGAGGGAGAGAGAGAGAGAGAGAGAGCAGTAGGCAAGAGAGCTCGGGGCCGTCGCCTGTGTTACCCAATAACTGATGGATTTTTAAAGAGAACCGACTTGTCGCTGTGGGACCTCCCGACTTCGAGGATTTTTCCGTTCCCGTGAATAGGCTACGACGGTAGAACGAGGGGGATGAGAGAACGGGGTGAGATCCTCGAGCGTGGATTTATCTCTCTGGGATATTCGAGACACGAAGTCACCCCTCGCCACTCTCGTAGCCTCGGAATATCGACGACGAGAAACTCTCTCGGTCTCGATCCCCTCCCCTGCCCGTTCTCTATACTCCTGGGCAACTCCGTTTTACGAGGATATCAGATGTCTCTCACCGGCGACCGTAGTTCGTCGTCAGCGTCGCCGTTACCGTTGTTTGGCAGCGGCTATGACACCGATAGACTCACCGACGAGTTCCCGTACGAACGGACGACGCGAGGACCAGTCGGTTGGGGTACTTATCGGCTGAGGTACCTATCGGTTCTCGTGTACCCTTCCCGGTATAACCCATTCGGTAGTTACGTCCGTTGTTGCTGGCTCGCCGCGACTGCGCGTCCACCACATTCACGTGAGCCGGTGAAATGCTGGTAGTAGTAATAGAGCGGTCGAGTAGTAACAGCGGTAACGGATCAGACGATCGGATAGGTTGCACCGGTGATCCGGGGCATCGGTTCGAAGCGAACGAACGATGCTGCAAGGGCCACCGGAGGGATGATCCTTCACATCCATTATGCGTGGTTCACGTTCGTGAGCCTCGGCCACTAACTACTTTTCTGTATACGATCCACTTTCCAACACTCGCCAATTCGTTTTTCTTGCCATTCGCGTCGACCGACGCATTCATGAAGCCGTCCCTCGCTGAGGATCTAAACTAGCCGCTTGGGACTAAACCACTTCGTGCGAATTCGAAAACAGCACTGAAAGGGGATCCGTGCGGATACTGCACAGCCGTGCTCCCCTTTTGCAGTTACACTGTGCACCCATAACGCCGCGGAGTCCTTTGAAACCTTTGAATCACGAATTAATTATGTTTCAATTCAATTGAATGGCCGTTGCAATTTGTCGTTATGTTTTGCCCAATAAATTCGCTCGGCGAATCTTTCATTTACAATTGCCGCTAATGTTCTTTTATTTCACACAAAGGGAAACGCGCGCCGGTATCGCGAATCGGTGAATAGGAACAATTTCGCATTGTGAAAAGACACTGGCGTTTCCGAAAAATGTGAATAACGATAATTTAGCGTTGCACAAAATGGAAGAACAACTCACGAATCTGCGATTACACGATATTTTTCGTACAATTGATATTCTCATCGACCGGGGACGTACGTGAATGGATCGTTGTGCAACGCTAAGCGAGATGGAGTTGACTTTCACAGTGGATGAATTGCACGTATATCGACGGATTCTCCGAGAGGCCAGAGATCGAATGAGCCTCTGGGCCTGCCGGTACTCGTTGATTACCAGAATTGAGAAACACACCGATTCCACGGTTCACTGATTCCCCTCTAGCATGGAAACTCTGTTATTGCGGTTGTCGCACACGACTCCAGCTTCGTACTTCTGTCTCACTTTATCCATTCATTCGGTGGTTACATACGTGTTCCCAGCGACCGCACAGAGACTGAGAGACTGAGAGAGAGAGAGAGAGACATTTGAGCGTGGATGAGGCCAAAGCTGCGAGCGTACTCTCGGGGATTCTTCGATCATTCAATGCCCCGAGGACACATTCACGCTTGACTATTGCTTCTGTAGCCTCAATACCTCTTCATCGAATGTCCCTTGTCGCGCGTCTCTCCGAGGATCCCGAGAAATCACATGCATATACGCCGATCTCGCGTGTTTCAATGAACCGCATTACAAGCCCCGTTGTCAGTGAGAGTCCTGTGTACATACGCCCTCGACTGTGACGCAGTCAATGTCATCGGCAAAGCCTTGACTCACCTCTCGTCATTGACAATAGTCACTCTATCGCGATGGAGTCAAGCCGGAGGAGGCGCAAAGCCTAAGCTGTTCCGGTTTCCTGTCCTCGTAACCGTTCACCCGATCTCTCGCGAATCTGTGGGCGTCGTCGCGCTCCGGGCTCATTCAACAGTTAAGCACGCGCGTCGTCAATGCCTCACCCGATATTCACTCGTAACAATGCACTCGGGAAAATTCATCGATCGTTATACCGAATTCTATAATTAATCGTTTCGACTACGGATATTCGCCCGACGTGGCTCATCCGAGCTACGATATTACCTTTCATTGATAATTCGCCCGATCGTTATGTTGGGCCAATCGTTATATCCGATTATCCTTTGTCGTAGTTATCAATTTTCTCCCATGACCCGCGACTATATATACTCGATGAGCATTAGTTACAATACAATCAGTTACATACCGACAATTATACCCGGCAATTATTATAGAAAGCGAGCCGCGCGCCCTCGCACTCCCGTTCAATTAGTAGCTGCATCCGCGATGGTCAGACACACGCAATTTGCGTACAGTAGGGTTATACTATTTGCCAAAGTACCCGTCGTAAATGCGTATGCAAAGTGCACACAAACATCGTGGACTCTCCCCGTCCGCGTAAACTGCAACCGCTCTCTCTCTCTCTCTCTTACGCATTCTCACATTATGCGGACCAGCAGATGGCACACACGATACATGGCAAGCGAAGTAGCCACAATAATACCACCCGCTGTATTATCGCTGTTAGCTACCACGAGTGAGAAGGCAAACACAATGACCGGGTCGAGAAATTACTTCATTTTCACGTCGCCCGTACATGGCTTTGTAACAGCTCAACACAATCGTTTCCGCACGCAACTTTGACTTTCCGCAGTCGAAGTGCTGGTTGGAACACATCGAAAGGGAATGAATTTTAATAGCTTACCCTCGGCGTGGACGTTATTCAATAGCCATGGTTACTGCACCCTCGTCTCTTTGACTCGTTGGTCCTCGAGCTTCAATGACCGCTTTGTCGCTACATGCATAGCGCGGATCAACAGACGTGACAGCGTCTCGACGCCGTGTCCCCAGAAAAAAGATTTTTTCTTTGACAGCGCGGTGTATACGCAGGGCAATATTTCGGGAAGGAAACGACGGACTAAATGTAACGAACATTCTAATACCATATTTACGAAATAATGTATCACAAAATCAGTGCATCAAAATTCAGGGGATAGGTTTAAAAAAACGGTAATTGAAAGGTAGTTGTATTTGATTTTTTCTCATATTTCATAACGCGTTAATTGTCGGAATTGGTCCATGAAGCGAAAACGCCGAGTTGGAACAAAAGTTATTAATTATCGCATACTCAAACAGCAAATTTTTACAACTTTTCTAGGGTTTTCTAGGACCTGCATACACAGTAATTCAAATATCGAACTTTCATTGTTTCTCCAATTTCTATTAACAAACTAACACCATTTTACGATGAAAACTAAGATTAGATTTTTTTTTTCAAATAATAATTATAACTTCTTGAATCGTACATTGATTATCTCGATTTTCATTGAAAAAAAAGTTATCATTATTATTTGACAAAAAAAATATATATAATCTGAATTTTGATTGCAAATTTTTTTTTTTTTTTTAATGAGAATGAAAGAACAGATTCATTACGAATTATGTTGTTTGTGTACATATATATATATGCACGGCTAATTGCCGTTTCTACAGCTCCCACGATCGGTTATCGGCGTTGATGTCCACACGCTAATTCAGTGGTTACGTCCCCGTACTATTCCAGCGCGATACATCCCATTACGCATTGCTTCACAGCCGCTACTGCAATGTTGCGGTGATCCGAGTGGTCCATCCAACCGGATTTAATATCGCTACTGCTGTGACTATAACTGAGCCAATATTCCCGACATCGAATGATGATCATTCGAGCTAAGACTGTTGAACACTGTACTCCGTTCCCGCCGAAGGTAACGAACATCCATTATTGTCTGATGTTTCCATCTGTGTTCTCGTGCCCGTTGGCCGTACAGTTGAACCCTTCGATGTTCCCCGGACGCGGTGATCCGGAAATGTCGAGAGAATGCGATTTTACGAAGCACCGAGAAGAGTGTTTTTCCCATAGATCGGGCTATGCGGAGAAGATTTCCCGAGTGAATTGAGCGAATTTTTAAGAGTGATCTATCGCGATCTTCGACTGTATGTCGTTAAAGCCGATTGCGAAGGACCGAAACGCAGTAAGTCGTTGAGCCGATACGAGTCTTCTTCTAACTTCGTGATGTCTCTCGGTCGAAATTGAGTCTTAACCTTCCCGACCCTTTTCTCTCCTTACTTCTTCCCAAGCGAACATAATTTATTCATTGATTCGATTAATAAATTGCAAAGGAATTCTTCAGGTTAATACGAACTGTTATACTCGCAGAAATCTTCAAATCCTATTTCCGACTTTTACATTTAGACTCTTTCGTTCTTTTCTCCCGTAATGAAAAAGGATGCTTTTGCACGTAATCGGCGTGTTTTGAAAACTAGATAACATCAGCTTGACCAAGGGTCTCCGAATGTTCCCAAAAAATCTGTAAATGAATGATTAGCAAGCTGAAATCTTAGGATGCACTTCGTCCGAGCGGTGGTACTTTCACCTCAAACCATTATCTGGCGCAGTCGGCTCTCTCTCTTGTGTTGCAATGCCGGTCGACCGCGTTAGCCGCAGCAACACGCGAGCGCGAAACAAGCGACCGAACGTATGTACACCCCTTCACGTGATCCTTACCATTACGCACGTTGCACGGGGTTACCACTCTGGCAGCTTCAGAGGAGCGTCGACCGCATACGGTCGTGTGAGTGCGAATCCACGGCAGTACTCAACGCTTCGGCTGTAATGTCGAGCAGGCAGCGAGGGCGCCGAGCCGGCGAGAAACCCACTTCACCCTTACGAAGACGACGTCAACGCGTTCACAGTGTCGCGGGTCTTGACTCTCCCTCTCTCTCCTTCTCTCGCCTCCGCTCCTTTACCTCGTCTAGGTATGCTTACTATCGCTGCTGGTTGCTGCCGCTGCTTTTGCAACCAACGCCAACGCTTTAACTCTCCGTCCTTCTCGAACCTTCTCAACGTACACCCACTCCGTGAACGATACAATGAGCTCACGTCTCCCGTATTATACGCAGTTGGTCGGTGGTTGCACGGGATCTTGGTTGGTACGGGTAGCAGCAGCAGCTCTCTCCTATACACCTGACGTATATATCCTTTTATGTTCCTCGAGGCGTTTTAAATGAAAAAGCGACGAGCTCCGGCGGCCTCTGGTCGTCGTCGCGCTTTTTCTCCGCGGTGCACCCCGAGTGCCGTGTGATTTTCCTTGTTGTTGTTGTTTCTTTTTAGTTCTTTCTTTTTTCACTACTACTTCTACCATTTTCCCTACTGCACTCGCGTTGACGTCTTTTATTTTGCCTCATTCGCTTGCTTCTTTCACCTATTGTTGCCCTTCTTCGCATTTTTCTTTAACGCCATACGAAGAGAGGCAGTAAAAAAAACGCGGTATGGGGAGCGGGGTCAGTGACGACGGGGATACAACGAAACGCAATAAGTATCAGTCCCCGTTGCGAGCGGCGCTCCTGTACATTTTCATTTTCTACTCTCTCTCCCTTCTGAAACGAGCTCGCGAGCTTTTCATTTTCCGACGTTTATTATTTCGCAACGGCTTACGAAACTCTTCCGCCATTTCAATAATCGAGAAATCGTGTGTATAATAGCGAAAGTGAGTTATTGTGCTGCAGGCGATAAGTGCCACCGAGCTTTTGGCGCCGACAACGAGAAGTCAGCGTTACAACTGAAACGAGACGCTTTCACAGTGGCTATTTCTTCTCGCCCGTTTATTTCTTTCTTCTTCTTCCTTTTTTTTTTTTTTTCTTTTTTTTTTTCAACACACTTTTCATAATCCCATTTTTATTATCGGAATGAAGTGGGGTCCACCCTGCTCTGCCCCCTCGCCCACCGCGAGCAGAGCAAGACCGCGCACTCCCACGCGAGGCAACACACACCCCTCCAACCGTGCCGGCGGGGTTACCCACGACTTAATCGCTCCTTCGTGACTATAACAATGTTTCGCGCAACACTCTCCCGCGCAACGACGGCGCCTTCTCGCACACCTTGGCCCAAATTTTCTCTCCTTCGCTGCGGTTATTGTATCACGTAGAAGGTTCTCTCTCGGCTTCCTACTCATTTCCCTTCCACCCGCTCTCCGAAACCCTCTGCTCTTATCCGACTTGGCCAGCCACGCGCTCTCTCTCTCTCTGTTCCCCTCACTTTCTCTCTCTCGCGCGCCAAGTAAAATTTTTATTTTATTGACAGTCCTCGGGGACCGATGAATTTTTATTATCCTCCAAGTGGATTGTGCGAACTTTGGAAATATACTCGCATCCTCGCTATCGTCGTAACTTTCGAGGCCGAAGATTCAAGTCAATCTCAAACTATACGGTATATTCCGCGCGCATATACATGTATACGCGCTATAGCAATATATTTTACGCTTGTCTCGTTGAGAAATATCAGCCGAGAGATTTTGCCAGTTGGAACTGGCCCAGATTCGCCCGCCGCGGTCCGTTCGTTCTCTCGTATCGCGTTTATGACGGTCGAAAGTGAAAGGAAACCGGAAAAAAAAAATAATAACACTATATGACAAGCCGGTTATGCTCTCGCACGTTGGGATTCACGGGAGAGAGAGATTGCGCGATCGTCCAACGGTTATCGCACGATACTGTCAATATGTTGCCGCAAAATCGGTAGAAAATTAGCCGAATGTGCAATCAGCCGAGTTATCACGCACATAGTCGCATAACGATTCGTTATTCGACATATATGCATGTGTAACACGGATAATTTGCTGGTCAACGGGCCGCGATTGAATGGGAAGATTCAAAGGATGCATGAAATTTCTGGTCAATGCAGGTATCGTTTGATCGAGGCGAAATCAGTTTGGAATTTCGAGAGAAAGCTATATTAGCCTGGACCATCGAGGCTGGATGGGTCCTTTTTGGCTGACATTCTCTGGCGTGTCATCGGGAATTTTTTTTAATGATAATTTTTGTGTTCATCGCTGTGAAATTATGTTAATATTTTTTTTTAATATTATTACACGATGCAGGAATTCCTTTGTCACGCGATATTGAATTCTCAAGGTCGTACATGCTGGGTTGTAGAATATTGCTAAATATTGCTAAGAACTTAATATTGCTCGACAAATTGTGATTTTCAAATTCACAATAATTTTTTTTCAATAATTATGATAATTAAAAATTATTTTAAATCAAGATTAAATAAAAAAATTTAAACTCGTTACCTGGATCTCTGCCGGTCCGACAGCCGATCGTTTGTCTGAAGCTCTCACTTCGACTTTTGATAGTTCCGACAATTTTCCGAATACGTTAATAATTTTTTTCAAAGTAATTCTAAAGACGACAAACTCCGCAAAAATACAAAAAGTGCAAAGTTCGAAAAAACATTTTTTTCGAAACGTCAGCATTACAACGGTAACTATTCATTAATGGGGAAATCACTAAAAGTTTCCACGGCCTTGTTTAATTTTCTGTACGCACGCGATCTCTCAACGAGCTGGGTATGAAGTGTAGAGAACAATAGTTAATTGAAATAATTTACAATAATTGCAACAAGGACAGGTAAACAATATTATTGAATAAAAGTGCGGTGAAACAAGCGATTGGCTGTAGTGGACAAAAATCCCCGGTCGTCTCGCGTCCGTGCCCGCTCGAAACTTCGATTGTATGAAAATTTGTTCTGTACCGAGAGATAGCCCGATATCTCGTTACGAGATGAATGCAAATATGCATAACGACGAGAGGCGGATGGAAAAAAAAAGACAAAAAGAATCACAACGAAAACAGTACGTTACGTACCCCCGGTGTACAGCCGCGTAACGGTGATGGTGCAACAACGACAAAAATTCAAACAATACACCGCGCCCCGAATTTTACTTAATCAAATCACTTCTCCGTCGACAGTCGTTATTCCCATACGTTATGAATTATTAATTTACTCTCTTCGGTATCTACCCGAAATTAGATTCAATTGATGCGAGCTCGGTTAGCCGGACTCTACGGCTTTATTTATTTTTTATTTTTTCGTCACAAAAAGCGTTCACTCGACCGTGAAAACGATTCTGTCGCGAGAAGCCTTTCGTTGCCGCTTTTGTCATCTTCGATTCATCACCACAATAATATCAATCCGATTTCGGACTTAATGAAGCTATTTTCACATTTCTAGCGAGATTCCGAGAGAATTTTGCAGAATTCTCGATGAGATCGAAATATGAAAGAAATCAACTATACAGAGGGTACAAAAATCATTAAGTTCGCCGAATAATAATTCAAAAAAGTTCCTACTAACATAATTTCAATGAAATTATCCAACGAGTCATCCCGTGACCTACGTTTTTTAGAGCGGTCGTTGATAGGTTCATTTTTTAGAATTTCTTTATATCATATGTTCAAAAAACCTTTAAGTATCAATTATTGAACTGGATCATCCAATTTAGAGCTCTTCGTATACCCCGCCGCAGTGGCAACGGATATGGCACTATCGGATATACATGCCAAAGCACGGAATAATGCGATTCCGTACGCGGAAGCGTGCTTTAAGAATTATCCCCGATGCTTTCTTGTTGTCGATCCCCGTCGGGGTCGTGATCTCTCGCGTACCTCGCGGGGGTTGTCTAGCCGTGAGAGAGGATAGAATTGCGAGGAATAGGAGCGAGAGAAGGCCAACGTTGGTAGCGGGCACCACACCCGTCGTAAGAATTATGGAAGCGGTTGGTCGCCCGGAAGACAATCCAATTACGTCTGGTCGAGAAGCCATAAACTTGGATGGGAGTTGGCTGGCCGTTGGCCGCGATTTCGCCTCGCTCTCTTGCTCTCAGGAGTAATTATAAACGGTGGATAAGCGGCTCGGGAGTTTCGGTGGCCTGTGTGGGGGGGATGCTGAAAGAGGGCGAAGGGCTGCGCGAGAGCATCGAGTGAGCGGAATCGGCATGCATATCGGGCGATTCGATCGAAATAGAATCGATATCGGCAATTTACCCTCTGGGAGGGCGTTATACGGTGAACGATTGTCTCGTCTGCGATGTCCCGCGGCCGACGCTCCGCTCTGTCTCGCTCTCGCGGCCTGAGAGTCCGCTTTAAATCCCTCCACCAAAACTATATCCGTCGAACGCGAAAGCGAACGGTACCGTAGCCGAGTGTATAGATATAGCAAGAGGAGATAACGACAGACGAGAAATAGCGGTGAGCCGTCAGTTCGGATATCGGTGGCGGTGCATTGTTCGCAAAACTCGTCAGGTGCCTTCTAAATATATATATAAACCGTACATCGTTACACACACGCACACACGACGATCTCTTGATATTAGATAACCGCGAGTGAGACGAAGGGATAGTGAGAACATATAGACCAGCCACATCGGTTAAAGGGTAAACCTCGTCAATTATTCAATCGTTAATCCAATCTCTTCGTCATATATGTACAAGAGCCACATCGCTCTAATCGAATTTCGCGGTGAGGCGGAAATAGAAGGGAAAAAAAAGGGGGGAAAAAAAAAAACCGGTAAAATAGAACAATGAGAGCAGCATTATGCTTAGCGAGAACTCGTAAAATTCAACCGTGTTAGAGTGTATGCCATACCGTCTCGTAATCGTTCCTTGTTCTGAATTTATCGTCGTCGTCGTTTGTGTGTGCGGGGCACCTCTCGCGTTGCCGAGGGTCGCGGCGGTTGCCTCGGCTGGCTTCGCGGAGAGGTGCGAATTCCAAGAGTACAAATTAAAAGTAGTTGCCGGCTCGCTTCCCTTGCCCGCGCCATACCCCTCTTTCCATGCGCCGCATACGCACGGAAGAACCCGGAGCCGCGGGGTTTTTCTCCACCATATAATATGCACACCTCCGGATAACTATATGCGTTTGTATAATCTATACCTGTATTTGGGATATATAAATATAGCCCTGCGCCCTGCATTCTCCCCCTTCGCCAGCCGCTACAACGTTGTACGCCGGTTTGTTCGCGGATGCTTTCTTCCCCCGGGCTGGTAACGCGCCGTTTGCTCTCGCCGCAACGGTGGCGAAGCTTTTCCAACGAGTACAAATTAAAAGTAGTTGCAGGGCCCGTCACGTATACAAACGACATTTAACCCAAGCCGCATATGCGAGAGCTTCGTTTATACAAGCCCGGCGCTTCTGCCGTTCGTTCTCTTGCCAATGTTCGCGCGTCCGTGTGCGTCCGCGAGCGCGTACTCGTCTCGCCATTTCAGGTTTCACACAACAAACGTGCAGCGTATGCGTTACATACCTGCGCGGTATTATCGCGAATACGATGGGTATACAGGTGTTTAATTTCCACCCACTCGCGGACAAGTGTCTTGACCGAACTGGCTTTACTATCGAGTTACATAATGCCTTTACACGGTCAAGCTATATCGCGGATCGCATCGTTAATTCCTTCTTTTTTACAATCCATTAATTTGCATAAAGGCAATCAAGTCGAGGAATGGCTGTCTGCGAAAATAACTATTTTTTTTTTTAACGATACCGCCTCTGCACTCCTCATTCCTCTTGCACGAGGAAAAAAGAAGAATTACAGCGGTGTACCTGACTCGGTTATCTACCAAGTTCACGATCGCCCGGTGTGTGGTTGATGGTCATATTTAACTCACCGACAAGTATTACAGGCGTTTATGGATGAACAGAGATTCCGTACAAGCGTTCCTCGCCGCGAGGAGACTTCGAGTCAAGCGTTTACGACACGAAGGATCGATGCGGGCGGGTCTATTCTCGATTAAATTGTAACTGACGTTCATTCGCGAAGGCGCTCGAGCTCGGTTAGCATCGCGTATTGCGACAGCGGGGCGAGCGAAGAAACGCCGGCGGATGTTACGGCGAGAAGACGAAAGGAAGCGAGGAAAGCACAGAGGAAGAAAGCGCCCGTGCGTTGGTCACGGAATTTTCCATGCGTCGAGATAGCATAAAAATTAAAGTGACGTAAATATAAAAACTTTAAGAGGATGCTTTCGTCGGGTGAGAAACCGGAGGGGTCGTTAACGGTGTGCGAGCCAAGGAGAGAACGTGAGCGCGTTATAATGTGGAATATAAGTCCTTCTCAACTCGTCCCATGATTACACTTTAACGCGGAATAAAGTAAAATAAGGAGAAACAAGAAGACGAATAAGAGAAGAAGGAGGACAAAGAAAAGAATGATGAAGAAGAGAACATTCACGAGCGCGGAGTTTTTGAGGAAGGGTTGCGCAGGCTGGGGCTCTCGGCGGAGGTTCGGAGGGCCTTTCGAACCACTGTAGAATCATTCTTGCCGTGTTGTTCCAAGAGTTTCAAGCTCTCCTCGCGACAGGTCACCTATTATATAATACATGGCTATACCGCTACTGAATTCTCTTCGCCGCTTCGTCCCTTTGCTCTGTCGCGCGTCTCCTCTGTCTCCCGTGTTACTCGAAAATAGTATCGATCTGCTTGCGGTGAGAGTCTCCCGGTGCAAGCGAGAAACTTGTTAACGTGTCACACAGTGCCCACCACCAACGTCTCGCGGCTACGACGACGAGGAGAACGGTTGCTACTGCTGCTGCTTGCTTCTGGTGGTGGTGCTTCTGCTCGTGAAACTCCCCGGCGGCTTTCGGTATACTGCTACAGCTACCGCTTCTGCTTGCTGTTACTCCGCGCCGCCGTCGCCGCCGCCGCTGCCGCCGCCGTCGCCGCGGCGAGAAACGACGAGACTTGGCACGTCGAAGTGGAACAACGACGAATTATACGAAACTCTCGTGTACAACGACGATCGACTAAAAGTTTTCCAGCACGAGTGCACTTCTCCACCGCCACAGCGGCGAGGCTCCTCCGAGTGGCGGAGAAACCGAACGCTCTCTCTGCTGTGGTACCACTTGCCTGGGCGGGGCGGTAAAAGGGAGACACACGTATATACAGATATACATCGGCCGACAAATAGGACCGGTAAGAGGAACCAAAGGAAGAGGCGGAGGAAGAAGAAGCTGAAGAGTGTGGCGCCGGAATCTTCCGACAGCGACCAGAAGCCGGAGAGGCGGCGGGGTGCGGAAAATAATCTGAAAACTCATTGTTAGGGCGCGGCGAGCCAGCACCGATCGAGTTACCGAGTCTCTTCGATTTTTCATTTAGCTTCGCGGAAGCTTCTTTTATTTTCTTGTTTTTCTACTTTTTTTGTACTCTCGACCGCCGAACTCGAGCCCGGTCTTCCGTTAATCCGAGAAATGGATCCCGATGCGCGGTATTGGACGGTAAGCGAGGAACGGAGGTCCGGAAGGGATCGCTGTTTTGTGCCGTTCGGTGTATTATAATCCCATATAATCCAATAAAATGTTCCATCAAGCGCTGCGTATAATACATGTACTTCATGGATTACCGCAAGGCAACAATATGACGATCAGTTGGGGGGAATGAAATGATCGAAATATTTTATCGCGATTAAAATCGCTCTCGGCGAGATGCGAATAATGAATATTCATGAATAATGATGTAAATAAATACGCCGAAATCCGTGAAGTTTTCTTTTTTTTTTTTCTTTCATATTTGTACTCGCCGAGTATTGTTAGCGCGATCGATTCGCGATCAATAGGACGATATAATATCCGGAATATTTTCGTCGCTGAAGCGCATCGAGCCTCGTCCAAATGCGGGCTGAAGAAAAAAAAATTCCAATTAGGGACAAAATCCGACGGAAATGCATGTCGCAACACAATATGCAATACAATTAAAAAAGATGTATATCTGTTGTATTGTTATTCACGAATACGAGAAACTCGTGTTATTCATATACGAAAGAGTGTATATTCGTTATAGAAAAAAAAAACAAACAAAAAATGAGACAAAGGAAACGACGAGAACGACGGATAGGGTATCGGATTAATTAGTTATTTATCCCTTCCAACTGTGCGAGCGACGAGCTCGCCGCGCTAACGAGCAAGAATCGTTCGGTAAACAGTGAAAACGCCGGCAGGAGCATAACAGATTGTATGTAGAATACGTATAATCCCAGCTGAGTAAAAGACCAATAAATGATTTCGTTGGAAGCACTTGGTAAAACGATATTTTATACAAATATTTTCCTATTATCTCGACCTCCGCAACGCACATAGACGCGCGCGCGGGGTTCGCACACTAACGGAGATTGGCGAAAAGCGAGTATGCAAAAAGAGGTTGAGGTACAACGCAACGTAGCCGTAGGCCAGCTCGATGGAAAATCGATAGAACAATGAATTATCGGATCTTCGTCGGGGAGAATATACACCCACCCCAATCTCTCGTTCTAGCAGCGCTCATTTCATTTTTCTTTTAACGCGCGATGCTCACGGCGTTCCCGTAATGAGAGGGGATTATTGGGTAGCTCGGACACGTGAAGTATGGACACAGGGCACACGTGTCTGTCCATTAATACTTTCGATAAAGCTGCGCGGGTATCGCACAGTGTGCACCGACGATGCGCCAAGATTATACGGAATATGTATCTCTATAACTGAATAATAAAACGAAATAATAGAGGAAAGAGAAAAAAATAGCTGCATGACAGAGGAGAAGAAACTGATACGACGATATCGTATACCTGGCTGACTCACCGCGACACTGGAGCGCGCGCTGTCATACGTATATAAATCTACTTATACTTTATGAGAAGTGATTCAACGGAGTTGAAACGACGACGAGATAAGAACGAAAGAGAGAGAAAAAAAAAAATAGAGAGAAAAAAAAGAAGCAGTAACGTCGACGACGAATACGTATGTGAAAACTCCTCGTGAGATCTTCCTGAATATATTTATAGATCCACACTGGATATGTGTGCTATATATAGCGACTATACATGTCGCGTGCTCGAGAAATGCGAGTCTTCTTTATGCAATATCACACAAGAATAGTTTGCTCGCTTCCTTGGCTCGGGAAAACTCGCGACGTGGATAATAAAAAAAAAAAGGAAGAAGAAAATACGACGAGTCATGTATATACGATCGGTCGAATCAAACGATACAGAAAGATCGGCGGATGTGACGGAGCCGCTTGATTGTTTTGCAAATTCAATGTGCTTCCGTTCGCGACCTTCCTCGCGCACGGTCGGCACGCACGCGTTTGCCAAGTTGAAAAATAACGCGCAACAGTTCTATGAACAATCGGCTGAAGAGTCTTATCACGTCGACGAACGCATTTTCTCGGTTTTTTCTTCTTCTTCTTCTTCTATTCTCGCCACTCGAGTCAGCTCCGCGCTTTACGCAACAGCGATTTCGCAGAAATTGCGTCGCGCTGTCTGTCGACGACGATTATCGATGTTTTAATAAAGCCTTCATCGCGGAACTTCGTTCTTACGAGCGTCGCGCGGTCGGATATGACATACCGCGAATCAAATTACTATTAATAATATGCCCGAAGAATTTGTAAGCACAGGTGTACACTTCCGCTTGTGCATTCTCGCGACTGTCGCGCAGTCGAAGAAGGTATGTCGCTACAGTCGCAGCTAAAAGTGCGATATCGAACGAACTTCGAATATTTCTCGATGGAATAAAAGTCTGAAGTAAACCACCCACACGGAGGGCCCAAAGAACTTTATCTTTGCATCATAATAGTGTCAAAAAGTTGTAAACAAATTAGCTAAAAACAAATCATTCAACGAATCATTCGGTAAAATCGATTGAAGATTTCACCAAAAGAACATTTTTCGAAAAGTACATGAGATTCTAAAAAAAATCACCTGTATACTGTAAATTTGGCGAGTCGATTGCCGTTAAGGAAATGTTAGGTTGCCGGATGATTCGTCGCAATTTTTTTCATCCACTAATTTATTAATAGCTTTTCGGTATTATTATTATACGAATGTGATGTTCTTGGGCCTCTTCCGTAGGTTGATTTTTCAATTCGTCGGGAAATCGTCGGGAACTTCTCTACGAATCTCACTTTTGGCTGAGAATGTAGCGATATTCCCTCCTTAAGCTATATGAGTCGCATCGTCGCGGTCACAATAGCCTCGGGGACACACAGGCGCGCCTGAATTCGTGATATACAACGACAGACGTTGAATTCGCGGCTACATTAATACGTCGGTACTCCCAACCGCCGCACATATTTTCATAGTTGGCTAAACATTGACTCATTGCCGTACTAATCGCGTTTACACAACGCGGAACGAATTAGCCGGCTCGATCTAACGAGATGTGATTAGCGCGTCAGGAATAGATGACATTACAGTTTGTTTATTTTTCTCCGAAGAATCGCCGATTGTTTGCCAAGAACATAACGAGAGACGAGGTTGAACGTGATAAAAAAAAAAGTACAAAGTTATTCTTCTCATTTGCGTCGATAGCTCGTTCTATTTTCAATTAGCTCGTCGCAAATTGGCCGACTTGCATTTGTATATTTTTTTGACGTTGGCGATAATTCGCAGAGAAGAAAAAACTAACGAGAGTCGAGGTCGTAGCGCAAAGAGTAAAAAAAGAAGAAAGCCGTTCTTTGTATTTTTTAATTATTCCTTCTATTTCGAATTAACACGGGAAATAAACGAAATTGCATTCGGTTACTCTTTCTCCACTCTGACGATTCAAGAAAATAACGAGCGGCAAGGTTGTATCGTAAAAAAAAACATTACCGAGCCGTTCTTCCGCGTATTTTCATTATTCCTCGTTCTATTTTGAATTAATACGTTAGAAATGATGAAATTACATTTGTTCATTCACGCCACCGATAATTCAAAGAAGTAACGGGAAACTAGACCAGCGAAGAGAAATATATGAATTTCAAAGAGATTCTTCTTCATGCCCGTTTTTTTTTATTCCTCCTATATATTTTTCGAACCGAGAGAGCGAGAGACGCGGCGGATCTCGCCGAGATCGTTTAGCATGGAAATTACGGCTGATTACGGAGTCGCTCGGCCGGCGGGAGCTTTAGACCAGTGTAATAGCAAAGATACGAACTATCAGGCAGTCCAGATACTCGCCGTCTCTCTCCCCGTCCGCCAAAGTAAACAATAACACGATGCTCGATGGAATAGAGCGAGAGAATGCGCCGTGTAAGGCGAACGGACGGGAGAGCCATAGGAATCTTCGGGAATATATACATATAACGATAGAACTATGTAGCACATTGAAGCTAATCATCGGGACAAGCCCCGCCAGGCCAACCATCCCGTCGAATATTCTTCGGCTCAACGAACGAATATAATAAGAGGTGCATTCAACCTCTAAAAAAAAAAGGGGAAAAAAAAAAGAAAATGTTTTCTGAAATATTTCTCATTTTCCCTTGTCCTCGTTCGCAGCAATATATTTCGAACCCGTTCTCCTCTCTGGCCTTCTCCGGAGCTATTTCTCCAGCAAAACGTCGGTAGTATTCTGCTGATGGATATCTCAACTGAACTCGACTGTGCTCTATTGACGTAGAGTAGAGCCTCGTGTTTCCCCGTATAATGAGAAGCATATTAGCATCTCTAAACGTGGCTCTCGCTCTCTATCTCGCTATCCTCATCCTTCTACTCCTTCACTCGTGAATTGTGGAACAAACGCGTCGATAATTTTGCCTATGCAGCTCGCGCAAACTCCTCTATCTTTCTCTTGCCTCCCTCCCTCTCGCCATTCGCATGCAGTGCGGTGAAGAGGCCATATGTACGCCGCCGAGAGAGGATAATGCGAGGCCGAAAGAGCGCGAGAACTCTACCGAAACCAAAGACCGATAGACGCGGTGGGATACGAGCGAAAGAGAGTATGAAGCAATATGCGGGAAAGTTCTTTCATACGCAAACCAATACGAGACGAGCATATGCGGTGCGCTATACCATCCAGGATAAAGTGAGTCTACAATGGTGTGTTGTGTATACACACGGACGGGCGCACACAGCCTCAAGTATCTGGACCCCAAGAGTGGATGAGCGCTGTACAGTGTAATACCTATAGTATTCTGTTCTAATACAAAATGGCACGGGAGGAGCAGCGAAAGGTGCAGGGTCGACGTGTGCACATGCATGCCGAGGCGCAATAAGTCGTCACGTACCGAGGAAGTGGAAGTCTCGTTCTCTCTTCACTTCGTCTCTGTTATTCACTTGCCAGACCTCACTTTCCTCTTCTATCCTACTCACTTTTCGCGTGTGCGTCGGTGTATTTCGCGGACAAGTACTGCCAAGTTATTACGCCTTTGACATCAAGTACGTATACCGAGAGATGCCGGCAGTTCGCCAAGCAACCGTGTACACGCCGAGGAACGAACGTGCGAGAGTATTTCGCGTACAAAGTTTCATAATGCTCTATTCCCTACCTACCGAACGCTACACCGGCGTTGAAGCCCTTTCCACCGGTGAACGATGAGAAGCGGTTCAGAAACGCGACTCTTCCACCCGGTGATGGTAGTAGTCGTCGTTGCAACGGGCACAAACCGTACGAATCCGCATTTCTCGCAAGCTCTCCTCCCACTCCGCCCCCTTGTCGCGAAGAGAAACTCTCTCGCTACTGGCTTTGCTCAATCTCGATCCTCGTCTCGCTGCGACGTGGATGGAAACGCACCCTCACGTGTTTCCGGCTCGTCGAGCCAGAGACTCACTCCCATGCGCGGAAAGTCGGAAGTAGCATTGACGGAGAAAGAGGTTGAAAGGGGACTATTTCTGCTATTGGTACTACCGACGATGAAAGGGGCGGTCCGCGAATCTCTCCGACTATCTACTTCCGACTTTTTCAAAAATTGCGCTCACATCATTGAGTTGTAAACTTGGCTCCTCCGACTCCCGTTCTTTCATTATTTCCTATGGTTTACTCCTTTTTTCAACCAGGTCTGAATAGCGCAGTCAGTGCAAAGCTTCGTTCAGACTCTGCAACATCTTTTTTTTTTTCGAAGGTACGAAATGATGAGGCAGTTAGAAAAAAAACGCTCTACATTGTAGAAAACATTTCGATTTTATTATAGCGATTGCGTACCAGCTATTATGAAACGAGAAGAATTGCTTAAGTTAAGTATCATAACAACGAGTTGGACGTAACAATAGGCGGCATTGTTCGAGTTCAAAATGATAAAGCTTGAAGGCTTCATTGCATTCATAAGCTGTGAAACAACTGGCTTCGGCACCATTGTTATATCAAATATCGCGAAATCATCGAGTTATAAATTTGTTTTTTTTTTTTTTCTTTATTTGCCTTTCAGTTTATTTTCAACCCTCTCGTATCTTGGAATCCTCCATTGAGTCGAATAAAAACTCCCTATTGAGCAAAACATATTTTTCGTCGCTTACGTTTTTTGGTCGATTTTTTTTTCCCATACATCCATTTTATCGTACAGAACGTGTATTTTGAGAATTTATACGGAATCGTCGACTCGGCGAAATATCGACAAAAGGAAACTGCAAATATTGAGAATTCCAACGACGAATTCCAAGGTCAGCATTAGTACCGAAATCCGTGTAACGTGCCGACTTCGGATTTTCGCCGTCTACTCGACTATGGAGAGACACATGCAATATACAACGAATTCACTGCGTTACAGAATCAAAATACAGTGCCGTTGTGTGCATATGCCCCCGATTCCGCGGTCCCTTCGCAAATCCCCCGCACGAAATTAATAATGCGAGCACATCCGGCGACGGGGACGTTTCTGCTCTGTTACATTCTGGCCGCTGCTACCGCTTGCTGATGCCACCACAGAGACGGAGACTTCCCGTGTGTTACGGGTGTTCCCTCTCTCGTTCTACCGATGCTTGCGGTACTTGCATGCTGCATCGACGAAACTCCACGCAACATCCGGCAGTACTGCAAACACGATGATATTCGCTAATTCTCATTCCACCCTTCCTAAAATTCTGCTCCCCCAGTAATTCGTAGTTCGCAGCGCGAAGTTGGCTGGTTTCACGTATTTCTCTGGTAGATGCAGCCGGGATCAGGACGATAACGGAAAAAGGAAATTTTTTATCACATAAATCCATATTACTCGCGAATGGCACAATGCGGATATTGCTCAGCATCGGCCGAATCGCTTCAGTAGGAAGTGATTCAAGAACTTGCATCGATACAATATCGAGAAGAAAGATTTCGCTGGTGAAATGTCGGCGAAATCTCGAACGTCGGAGCCTCTACATTTTTCATCGTTTTTGATTTCTCGTTGAGAAAGCTTTGTTTTCGTAAAAAAAAATCGAGATTTTTTGCAAAGTGGTCAGAATCTTCCAAATCATACACATATCGTATTTAGAAAAAAAAATCCGGACTAGGTGCCATAAGAATGTTGACACGCAGCTCACCGTAAGATTCGAGCAATTGAGCTGAAAATTGCTACCCAAATCAAATTAATATCAAACCGATAAAACTATTCGAAAGTAATGAATATTGACATTTTCCAAGTTTATCAAATCCACTGCTGGTTTTTGGTTTTTAATTCGGCCCAAATTGATAAGTACATTAAAAAATCATGAATACTTTTCCCAAAATCGTTTGGTCTCGATGTCGCTTGCGCATTTTGCAATCAGTCGGGCTAAAACTGTCCAGACACGTGTAGTTACTATCAAGAAATTTAAAGAAATTCTATTGAAAAAAAATGTCTGCGTTTTTTAATTATATTCGGAATTGAAGTGAGATACCTATAAGAAAATGATGCCAATCAGATTCACACATCGAGTCCGAATTTAGTTTTCGACGTCTCCAAGGCTTTTTCTACGACGAAGTCAACATTGATAGAGCAATTTTTTAACGTAAATTTCTCTCGAACCTTCGCAAAAAACGCGAAAAATAAAACGAGGGGCGACGTGTATGACTAATTTGCATAATTTTTTGTTCCCTCCGGCGAGACGTCTCTTCGCACGACGAAACGTTGATTAATGAATTATTTCGGTGCGAGCTGTGGTTCTTTCGTTTATTTTAATCTTCTTCGAGTTGACTTTTCGTCACCGGGCTATCAACGATTTAGCGTCTATATCACACGAGGGAAAGTGGAGTGGCGACGCGGGGAGCGCCAACGATTCCGTCCATGTTACCCTGAATTGGTCAGCGAGTCGAAAGTTTTATTCGTTTACTTGTTTAATTGTACCAGTAATCCCAACACAGTTTCAACGGCGCGCGGGATTCCGCTAAGTTGTTCTGTACTTTACTACCAGGGGGTTCACTATGAAACTCCGATTCCACTCGCGGCCTTCTCCGTCTGTGCTAACTCCATACAGTCGCAACTTTTCACACCCCTCATTTTCTCACGAGGGTATCGTACACACCCTTGCCGAACGGAGCCAGACAGATAGCAATGCGGGCTATATATATATATATATACGTACAAAACTCATAGTTTTTCTCGACTCCGATAGGACTACCGCAGAGTGTCTGTACAGTCGTACACACAGACATACACAAAGTTAATACACGACTGGAGCCGAGTAAAGTGGGAAGGGTGAAATCCCACACACCGAAATCACCGAAACTTTATCCGGGTTAATCGGAATTTAATGGAAGGCGAGACTGTGCTGATAGACACGCACACACACAAATACACACCTACACTCACATCCATATATACACACCCCGGACACGGCATATCGTGAAGAGGGATGAGAGGTTGAAACAGCGGTAAAGGGAAAGGTATACGATGGGTATACGTACAAAAGTTACGTCGTCGCGCCGCGTCATTGCACCATAGAGCTTCGACGAAGTTTCCATAGTTAATTATCATTTTACGATTATCCATTGAACGTATATACGTACATAGCGCCTATAATGTAGTCCGTGCGCTCGTCGAAGAGGGAGAGCGCGATCGGGAGAGCGGTTGAACACGGGTTCGGTGGACGGGGATGGCGGAACATTTGATGGATCGAGAGTTAGAGGGGGTAGAATGAAATATTAATTCGATTATAAAGTTTAATGGATGCACTGCTGCTGGTTCATTGACGCTATACATACATAGAAAGCGAGTTAACTAGCTCATCTAGTGCGATTTTCCGACGCCTCCTCTCTTTGATGATTATACCATTATTATACTAATATTTGACATAGATAAATATTATACATCGGGACATCCGGAATATAACGTGATTGATTGTCGAGGTGTCGATCGAGAGTCGAAGAGAGCACTTTCGACCTTGCTAGCCCCCTCTCCTCTGTCCCCCTGACTGCCTGTGCACCTCACCGATTTCGAGCATCGTTCAAATAGCGCTACTCGACTCCGGTGTGTGAGTCGATTTATTATTAATTATTATCTCAGCTGCCAATATCAACGCTCGGGCACGGCTATCCACTTGTTGATGTACGCGCCATTATGATAGGCCGTGATTAACCGTACTCTTGATGTCAGTATTCGGTAGCCTCTCTCGCTCCTTGCTTCCCCGCTCTCGTATTATGCAATATATTATACCTATATATCTATTATCCATATTAATACATGTTCATTGTGGGTTCTCTGTATACCGGATATATCGAGGATATACGCATTTGGGCAAGCGATTGGGTATGGATATTGCTGGGGAATGTGTACGTTGATGCGATGTGTCATGGGGGGGAAGGGAGAATATATACATGCAGAAACCGCCCCCGCGCTCACCTCAGTGGAGATGTCGATGCCCTGACCTAATTACTCTAATTGCCTTCGACGTCCAGAAGCGAATATTCTCGCGCGCGCCGAACCGGGAGAGCGAGACCGCCAATCAGCGAGTTGGTATAATTAGATAGCGCGGCTGCTGTGGCCGTGTGGCTCTCTCGTCGGTACCTCCTGGTCCGCTTTACCATCGTCGGTTCCCTTTGGCTGTAACGCTAGAATGACAAAACGCGGAAAAGCCCATAGTCCTTTGCGGAAAGAAAGGTCGAACTATTTAATTTGACTTTTACCGATGGCACAACGAAAATACTCGTGGTAGCCCGTGGCTCTTGTGCAACTCTAATGGCTCCACGTTGAAAGCTCTCTACTTCATTTTCATCAGTGCAACTCACTTCAACTTTACGGTATCGATCCGACGCATTCCTGTGGAACTTTGGTGAAACAACCGGTTCGTGGAGGTTTTGCCGATCGAAGGGAAGCGGCCCACGATCCAGTCGCTTTTGGGCTGTTGGTTGTTGAATTCACAATGTTCGGCCAATGGTCGGCGAAGAATTAGGTTGTCAATCGTTGGATTACCCTCCTCGGATTGATGTTTCGTCGAGTATTCAATAGTCAATCGTTGGTTTGCCGATTTAAGACCACTTTTCGGCTGAACATTACTATTTCAATCATTTGGTCAACCAATCGCTGATATAATGCCAACACTCGGTCATCGAGCAGCGGTTTCGCCGCTAGATGGCGTCAATCAGTGTTTTGTCTCGCAAACGAAAGGTTACGCGGGCGGCGATATAAGAGTATAGAAATGTACTTCTGCAAATCACGCAAATGATGCGAATCCCGTCGACAAATTGACTGGGTCTGGTCGCTTCGAAAAATCCCACACAAGTAAATGTATAAAATATAATCTTTCGCAGACACTCAACGCCTAAAAAATCGTATATGATCACCTCCGCCTTGCAATGTTAAGATTACCTATGTAAAAAAAGCCAATAATCGATCGTTTCTCTAGATTAACTTGGGGCTTATGTCGGTGGCGAAAAGTCGGCTCCGAAAGACTTTCGATTTTTAAGCCGTCAAAGGTATCGCTCCCCTTCAAGCTTCAACCGTCTCATGAAAATATTCGCAATTCTGTCTCATTGGGGAATTATGAGCAACAAATGTCACGTACGGCAAATGCAAAATGACGTATCGAAAAATCTTTCGGATTATTAATCAAAACCCACGGCTCCGTAAATACGACGATGTGACGTCTCGCGTGAAAAAAACTTCAAATGTCAAAGAAATCGATAGGGATTGAATCAATTTGTCATTTGACATTAAAACATCGACTTGACGCTTGAGAATGCGGTTCTTCATTTAGCCGCGGCTCTTCGCGGTTTTGAATGCTCGATCCAATCTGAGGCCAATCTGAAAATATGTTTTAATAACCTTGAAATAATCGCCACGCGCTTCGGTAGTTCGTGGCTACTTCGTTCCATTCGTTTTTATGACATAATTCATGCCTCGGCCCCCGGGAGGATTTGTTTTCCTTCTTTCCTCGTTTACACAAATACACTTTAGTCACGCGTGCGCCACAATCACGGCGGGATAAAAAAAATACGAGAGTAAAAACAAGACGCTAGAGAGGGTGTAAATATATTTCCTGTTATCGGAGTAAATATTTGGAAGAGCCGCCGGTATTACTGATTGGGGCTATGAAATTGGTGCTTCAGTCGTGGAAGAAGAAACGAAAGGATAGAGGGGGATAGGAGGAGATAGAGAAAGAGGAGGAAACTAGCGAGCGAACGGTATGACAAGGTAAATTTAATATTCGATTCGTTATCTAACTACCCAAGTTTGTCATCGCTCCGAGGCTTTCAATTTAATTAAGGATATAGGTAGAGAGTAGGTAGAGGGTGGCTTTGTAGGTAGCGCCCGAGATACACCAGACTTGATACCGGCAGGCTCGGGCTCCCCGTACAATTATAACTATAACTGCGTACCATATTTCCCTCTAGAAACCCAAGCAAACCAGCCGGAGTTTTGCCTTGCGGAAGAGCAGCCAGTGAGAGCTTTCCGCATAGAGAGAAGAATCGCGAGACGAGAGCGCGGAGGAGAAATTTTATCGTCGTTCCGCGAACACGGTCTTTGCGGTCGTCGCGTGCGGTCAATGGCACAACGCTTTCTTCCTCTAACCTCTGTACAATAGATCTTCTTCTTTACCTTTTTTTTCTCCTCATCTTCCTCTCTTTCTCCTTCTCTGACCCGTCGCGGACTCTTCTCGCCGCAACCACACAAGAGAAGCTAAGAAGAGCCGTCCTGGTTTCAAAAGTTTACAAAAGTTAAATACGCGTTCCGGTGACAGTCGGCCCTTGCTCTTCCGCCTTTTTTCTCTCCTCCTTTTCATTTTCGTTTCAACTTCGAACTGAAGCATCCGCAGCGAAGTAACGCGCCCGCGAGACCGACGCTTTTTTCCTGCTTACTCGAAATTAATTGCGTTTAATTATTTAGCGCTATTGAAAGAGAAAAAAAAGAAAAAAAAAATCGCGTCTTCGCCGTTGCCGGAGACGCGAAGAGAGCGTTAGTTTTTTTAACGCATGAAGGGTCTTTCGACAGCCCGACGAACAGTTCATGCTGTGAAAAGAAGGCGAGAGATGGTGAAGATGCTAAATTCGCTTAGAGAGTAAAGAGATAGGGTGTAGACGAGGAGAACGAGAGCAAGAGGGGCGGAGGGAGACACGGAAGAGGGGCTTTGAGATAGAACCATAAACTTCTGAACGAATTTGCTGGCAGCGCGCACACCTAGCTCCTTACGCAATCGTTCTCTGAATGCCCTCGAATCTGCTGTAATGGCCGTTTGTGATAGGGACAAATTGATTTCAATTGCCGCCTACGTGCATGCACCAACGAGAATTGACGAGGAACCTTGCAAATTGGATAATCGCCAGCAGCCACTAGCAGAAGCAGAAGCAGAAGCAGCAGCAGCAGCAGCGGCATCGGGTACGCTATGTTACTATACGTAGAGAAGAGAGATTGGCGAGAGGTGCTGCTGCTGCTGCTGCCGGTGGTGTGTTCCAATGGAGCGCCCGCACCCCCTCAGCCAGCCAGACGCAGCAGGCGAGAGCCAGAAGGGAAGGCCAAGGAAAGGCATAAGGTAGAGGGAATTCGCTCGTCGTTCCGTTCACGGTGCGAGCCCCGGGAGTTGCCAATGAAAATTGAATTATTTCAACGACGTCGCGCTTCCTCCCCCTCTGTAGCCGAGCTCTTTTCGTCTATCCTAACTGGCTGCTACGCTTCCGCTACTGGTATTCTACCTTTATCATCCTCTTTCTTTTCTGCACAGCGTCTCAAGCTCAGTTTAAACTCGTTCCGTCCCATCGTTCCTCCTCTTAGTTCAGGGGCTTTTTTTTCTTTTTTTTTTTCCACTTTTTCATCTTTAGCCTAGGCTCGACAGGCTTGACTCGCCGAGCGACCCGAGACCGGCAACGTAACGTCTCCCTCCTCTACCCGCGCGATCTTCTCGTCTCGCGCTGCCGTACCTCTATACTGCGCACCGTTTTCCAAACTTTGTTTTCCAAGATCCTGAATATTTCAAGTATCTCCGAAGAATCCCAAAGAATCTCGCATCGGCGGGCTTTCGCCAGCGCGCGCACTGCGGAGAGTGAGAGATGCTCGGCGAAGGATGACGCGGAGCTTTTCCCGGGGTTTGAATCGAATACGAAATTCAATTCGAGGAGGCTCTTGCGGAGCGAGTGGCGTGTATAGGCGCGGGTTACCATCCCCGGCGGTTCCATACCTCTAAACTCGTATCCTCTCTCATCCCCATTCCGCAAGTTCTGATGCCCTCCCGCCCGACCCCGCACCAGACGACGACGACGACGACGAAGAATCCGAGACTCCGGAAGAAAATCAACTATCAACCGTTCGAAATTAATTTCGTCATTCCGTGACGGCAGCTCACGAATTTCACTCCGTTGGCTCCGCCGAGAACCGAATAGAATAGAACTTATATACATATATATACATACATATAAATTTGTGTGAAAAGGTCACAGGGTTATATAGTATGCGAGATTTATTTCGCGGAACATTTTCGATAATCGATATCGAAAGATTCGCAATCCTTCTCCAAGTTCTCTCTCCCGCTCGTTGGAACGACTCCGTTATTATTGTTTTTCTCTTTTTTTCTTCAATTTTTAACCTCCCGACCCCTGAAACCTTTGTGCAGCCTTTATTATATTTCGTTATCGTCGTTTTTCCCGGAAGGTGAGCACACGGTAAAATGATTTCCATTAAACACACAAATAATCCCCCTCCGTTGCGCCTCCCGCCGAGTAGCGATGGAAAGAAATTCTCAATATCCTATCCCGGGAATCGACAAATTGCTTTTTTTTGTTCCTCCCCGCGACGGAAGGAAGCTGAATAAAAATAATATTATTGAAAGCTTCACAGTCGATTGCAGTATTTGTTGATTAAATTTCGTATTTCTTTTTTCTTTGTTCTCCAACAGGTGCGCAACGCGACTCCGAGGACTCGAGCGACGATCTGAGCGGCACCGACACGGTTCTCGTGTTGCCAAACCGAAGGAATCCCTTCGCCATACCGAGGAACCCCTTCCGCGTGCCCGAGTTTGCTGACCTTGACGACGACAGCGACGAGGGATTCAATCCGTTCGGTTCCAGCTTCAATCCTTTCAGAAACAATCCGCTGGACGGTTTTCTCGAGAGTATGCAGAGTGAGTAACGCATCCGTCAATTACGCTAATTGTTATCAGCCGGGCGGCGCGGCGGCTCTTTTATTCCTCGCGTCGACAACGCTCACCCGTCCCGCGCTGACGTCGTTTCGTTTTACATCCAAACTCTCGCGTGGATTTTCCGCAAAACACCACCGACAAACTCGAACGCAACTTCGCAATCTCGCAAAACCCGACGTTTCGCAAACCTGTCCCATTCCGCGCGGTGAATTACTAAGAATATTCATTAACGCGATTTCGCATGCGGGCACAACGTTAATGCCGCACACCCACAGAGTGTAGAATGTATTTATATGTGGGTGTCATACATTTATTTGTATAATTTAATACGCAGCCCGAGCGCTTCGAGAGAGAGACGAAGCGCATTTGCGCGTTCAATGTGGAGAGTTGTTATTTTAAGAACGGATAAGTTGATAGAATTCTCGATTGACGACGAACCGGAATATCTTGTCGAATTGTACCATTCGTTGCCATTTTCATTGTATTTCCAAAAATGTTTTTTTCCATTATTGCACGTTGATTTTTGTGAAACCGCACGGACGAAATAAATCAGTTCCCAGAACCAACTTCGGCGCTGGAAATCAATATCAGATTGTACGATTATTCCATTTGTTGGGTCAACCGATTTATTTGTTCGACTAACAAATTTATCGGTTCTTCCAAATGATATCAGTTTTCAAGCGCCGCAGTTGCATCTGGCAACTAATTATTTTTCTCCGTGCGTTCATGAAAATTCCTTCGAATTTTTTACTCGATGTTTCTATTGTATTCGATTAAATTCCCGCTCATTCCTTTGAGTGCGACGGTCTCCAACGCTGTTATCTTTTTACCGTCCAGGGAAATTGCACTATCAACAAATTGCCAAGAATATTCATGTATCTCCGGAGTGCTTCTTGCTTGTATACCTTACAGTGGAGATATAATACACGAACAAGGATATGGCTAGGAGATGAATTTCTCTGTATGAACAGAGGATTTACTTAGCCGTATCCCAGTTTGCCCGAAGCGTATGTGCCCGTTGATTCTCCACAAAGCGAACAGATCTCTCTCGTCCTCTCTCTCTCTCTCTTCGGAACGTCGTGTGTTCTCACCGACTTCGTCCGCGGCGCAATCGAGCCACATGTGCATGGCACGAAAATTCGTTAAATTTTTCTGCAAACGATTTCTCTCCGGTAACTCGGCTCGTCGATTCGCGCGAGCGACGAGTGATGCGCGACGATAGTCGGAAATATGCCGCGTACCTTTCGCAACTTTGCCATTAGTCGATTAGCGGCCGCAACTGTCGTTAATAATGCCCAACGGCGAGAAATACTCATGTCAGATCGAGTTACGACGAACGAGACGTGATTCTGATAGCTTGATAACTGGAATTACCGGAAAATTATCGAATAGAATTTTTATTATCGCGAAGCGCACTGAACGAACGTCGCAGTCATGCGATTCGTGTCGATGGACGTTTATTCAATCCTCGACTTCATTGAAATCGATCCAACTTCGAACGCTTCTGGAACAAACGGCAATTAATATTTCTTTCCCGGAAATTGACGGAAAATCGTCAAGCAGTGACTGCAAATTAGCTCGAAAAAAGTACGCTCCCAGAAATTTACAATTTTCGGCTTTAGCTCCGATTGCGACCAGCGCATTGAAAGGAATACAAATTAAATCCAATAAAAAAATCTTGAGTAGATCCTTCGCTGAATTCGTACGAATACCTACTTAAAAACAACCCGAAATTACGGAAAAAAAAAAATCATTTCGCGAGAATAATAATAAAAAAGGCTACAACCGGTACGTCCATCCTATAGAAGCTTGAAGAGCTTCCTTTCGTAATTCCGTCCGAATTAACCGAAATATATTCGGCCCATTGCGCGATGCCGTAACAAGAATTTCGATATCAAACTTCGAAGCTGCAGAGACCAATTCGTTTTTTAGCTCAAAGTTCGACGGTGATACTTTTTTTTTGCCTGCCGTGCGCCGGTGTCTGCCCGAAGTCAACACGAGCTACATTTTCCAACATAGAATTTCTCATATCCCCATCGGTCTGGACGAGGCATGCCGGTCGAAAAAAAAACAGAAAAAAAAACTAAGAGGAAAGATTGAAAAACAAAAAAAAAATATCGAACGAAAACACAAGAGAACAAAACATACTCTCGTCGGAGTCGGGAAGGGAGAACGAGCAGTCCCTCTGGTTTCCAACCACATTTATGCGATAGAGGAAAAGAGTACATATACGTGTACGTACATACATATAGATATACACGGCACAGTGTATAGGCAGGCTCTCTCTCTCTCTCCCTCTCTTTCCCTCTGTGTATAGAGTATATGCTTGGGAACGTGGATTTTTCGAAGCCGGTCGCGCGTATTCATTCATCGTGTATTGGCGGGTTTCGGAAAGGTATGGAAGCCGATGATCGATGCCCTCACGCCACGTATCCCGAAGGATACGAGAACATGTGGACACATGCAGGTAGGAAAAATATACGAACGTATTTTCCACTTGCCCACCCATCCACCTACACACACACACACACACATACACCCGTAAAATATAACATAAACGTATACAGTTATAGTACACTTTTCCGACGTCGGACGTATGGAAAAATGTAGAGTACCTTGGCGAGCTTCCAATCCGAAGTGACCGATACTCGTGTCTACGAGTGCGGTCCTTCCTGTGGGTTTCACGCGCGCACACCGTTGCCGAGCCATTCGCCGGGCGCACACAGGCTGAAATTTCGAGTGGGACGGATAGATGGATAGAAAGATCTAGAGAAAGGAAAATAGGAAATGGAGAGAGGCCGAAGCACCCTCCACTGTGTTACGCGAATATACCCTCCGTCCCTCCCCGGTTTCCCCATCCCCACAGAATAGCCCCTGCCCGCCAGTGCACAGAGTACACACAATTACAAATGTGTACACACACCTACGAAGTTCTGGGAAGTCCGCGAGCACTCGGGGACACGCTGGCGCGTTCGCCGTTCGGTTCTCGCTCTATCCCGCCTCTGTCGCTCGCTTCCACTCGTTCCGGGTGCACGTCGAGTGACGCTACGGCGATAGGAGCACGACGGAGAGTTGCCTTGTCGTTCCTACCGTGCGGCTTTCGGGAATTCTGCCAGTATACGGTGGGCACGACAGAAGGGGAGTCGGAGCGAACGAGACGCCGAGTCGCGAGAATGGGAAAGAGATACCGCGGCGAGACGGGGGAAGGGACGACGAGGTGTGCAGCACGTGCGCATACGTTTTCATGCATGCTTCATCTGCTTAGGTTCCATTTGCGCTCGGCGGGCTTGCGGAATCGGGACGGGTTGCGGCATGTCGCGAACACGACGTCCCGCTGCCCGGCCGAGCGGTGAGTTTCTATCTGGTCCTCCTTCGCCGGGCTTTGCGACGCCGCTGCCCCCGCGTATCATAATACATGTATGTATCGCGGCGCAATATGTATATCAACGCGTACGTGCGAGGCGTTACTCTCGCGGCATGTTGGGTATAACGCGGATGCTCGTTTCCCTCACGTATTATAGTAGTACGAAATATGCTATACCGTTTGTATTATACCACGTTAAAGGCTTATGTATACGCATAGTGGAATACGTCTCTCGCCGTACGCGCTACGCATCAGATAATATACGTTAGCTTTAATACACGATACACGTGTATATATATATGTATATTTTGCACGTGAATTCGGACGCATATATGCCCCGATGATGTACGAGGTCATATTATAACGTACGTGTATTATACTCTATCCAGTTGTGTATCCCGGACAACGTCATGGTATGATATAATATACAAAGTTTCTGTGTGTTATATCTACTGATATAATCCCGACGTACGTATGCGTGAACAAAGTCAACGCGCACTCGATGATCGATAAATGCACCCCCCGGGCTCACTCTCGCATACCTATAGTATCTATATGTGGTTATACCGTCATATATATCTATCATATATTATATATATATATATGGATAGATATATACATACTGGTAGTGTCGACTACTCTGGACTCTCTACTTTGTACACTGTATGCAGTAAAATATACCGTGTATGCCGAGAGGTAGACATACCAGGGCCACTCGTAAAGCCAGACTACCGGCGAACCCGGCAACCCCCGTAGGCTACGTGGATTTTCGCGCAAGAGACCGCGGGGCACGTCGTGCGACGCAGTCACGAGAGTTAATGCACTTACTAACCGACCGATGTCGCACACACTTACTCACACACACAGACGCGCACGCACATACCGACGTCGTCGCGGCGAACGCGCCGATGATGAAGGTAACGCGGGCGATCGTTCGCTGAAACATGCACTCTTTTTTTGTTATCGAGTGACATGCAGTAAAACTCAGGTGGTAAAATAAATGATTGAGAAAAGAGTCGATAAAAGTATTCAATGGGGAGGAAAAAAAATTTGAGTATCGAGAAATGAAGCTTGAGGGACGGCATAATACGAATATGAGGCTCGGAAAGAATTCTATAGACTCCGACGTGGGACAAAAATTAGAAAACAATATGGAAGTGGCTAACAAGATTGAGATCTAATAATAATAACATGAAAATATTACTAAAGAATTGATAAAAATAAGTTTTTATATAAAATCATTCTGTAAACTTTCTTGAATAAGGTCGAATTCTTTTAGTATGTTGTCTAATTACTTTCAATTGTGCTCGAATTTTTTGATTCTCAGTAGTTTGTTGACAATATTGAGGTATTATTGTTTCGCAATATCATGGAGAAGTGTTTGAAATTCTCTTTGAGCCTCACAGTTGGCCGGACTGTACCACTGATACCACCTTCATCCGTTTGTTAGCTTGGATTCTTGGCGTATAATTCATTTATTGGTAGAATTGTTTCGTTTTATTTTGTATCGGAGCCAACGATAAAATAGTATGGTTACTTTGTCGCGATTTCGTGAACCATTGTATTCGAGCTGCGACCCGTATTACCCGCATCTCTCTATTATCTCTCCTCGCACGGTTACCGGCAGGATAGTATATCTGGACCTTGGTTTACCACAAATCCTCTTCTTCGTCCAACCATCGCTATTCGCCGTATGCTTTGCTTGCACGTTCGATTGCTAAGTGATAAGTGCGGTTATTAAATTGCCGTGAGCAAAGCTATTGAAACTGAAACTATAAACGATTAAAAAAGCTTTTTCGACAATACAAAACATACTAATTTGGCACAAATGTCTTGAAACTAGTTGCTTAAATTGAGTAGTGCCAAGTATTTTTTGTTAATATTACAAATAATTTTCATGAAATTGAAAAAAAAAATTTGTCCACAATTCTGGACATTAAACTTTTTCAATCTATTTATTTACGATCACGGAAGAACCCTTTTGCAATCGTATAAAATGAACAATAACATCGGTAAAATCAGTAACGCGACATGCAATATCGATACTACTACCGGGACTTATGACGCCACAATCGGTAAACCACCAATCTTTCGCTAAAAACCTTTCCCGCGATTGGGATTTCGATTGGAGTGAAATTCGTTAAAAGTACAAATATTTTTTGCTTTATACGAAAATTTGACAGAAGCAAATATTGGCGTTGAAACCTTTATTTCTTCGTTCCTCTCATTCCGCAAACGAACTCGTTTTATTGATCAAATAGTTTCCCCGGTTAGTTCTCCGTTTCGTGGCAATAGTCACGTTTGGTAAAATGCTTTTAAAAGTCCCTTTGTATCCGCGAGTAGCGGCGACCCGCATTACCCGCATCCCACCATTATTTTCGATTGTACAGTAACCGGCAGTGTATATCTGTGCCCGACTCTACCGCAAATTCCCCACCTCCCACGACCTTCCCTCTCTCTCTCGCTCCCTCGCTCTCCGTATGTTTCGCTTACGTGGTCGATTGCGAAATACAACTTCCGTCCAAGCGAGCCAGACCAGTAGCCAGCCAGCCGGCGTCCTTGCCGATGCAGTGCGAGTTGCAGCACACCACACGCTGCTCGCTACCGGTTCGAGAACTCTAGTGCATGCACACGAGTCGCCGTAGCTGCGGAGCGTTCGCAGCGGCAAATCTCTTGTCGTCGACGAAACAGGCAGCCGTAAAAGAGGTTGGACCAGGCGAGCCGTACTCCGGTTATAACTCGTACAACCTCACCGGCAAGATTTATGCTCCGCCAGTTTCCACGGTCGCGCCGTTCTTTTCCTCCTTCGTTGCCACATTTACACGCGAATTATCGATGCAGGTCGAAGCGAAAAAAAAGAGCTTCATTAGGCGATTGCTACCTTGGCAAAGTAGCCAGGAAGCAACAGCGGCAGCAACAAGCTTTTCCCTTTTTCTTTCTGGACTTTTTCTTCTTCGCGGCTTCATGGGCTCTAATTAAAGCTAGCCTCCGCGAACTCGTTCGCTCGTACTTGAACTTCGTTCGTATGTCTCTCCGGTTCCACCGGTTATGAATAAAAGGATCTCGGAGGGTAGGGGCAAGAACAAGAATTCGATACGCCCGGCTAATGCACTGCTCAATAATAATAGTACTCAACCCGTCGAGCGCTGAAATACCGCAGATCTCGCGAGCGATTCCGAGTACGGTCCGCTACCGAATCCTGACCAGTTACCACTGCGGTACGCCGTACTCTCTCGCGGTGATTGAATGCGCTTCTTCCATTCCAGCTAACCAGAGCCGCGGCCGATCAAAGCACTTCGCAAATTCAGCTCACCCCCGGGCCCTCTGCCCGGGCCTCCATCAATTTCATTGTAAAGTCAACCCGAAAGCTTCATGAGTCGAGCTTTTCCTCCTCTCTTCGCAATCCGCCTTCCTTCCCCACCCGTCGGGCTTTGCCGCTTCTGGTACGCGGCCGCGCTTCGGCTCGCACCGCGTCGCGTCGCCTCGAACAAACGCAACAATTCCGCGGGCCGGATTCTTGCGCGCGTGGGCGCCTATCGTTCGGTCTCTTTGACGTCGCCGGCTTGCACACAATTGCCGATTCGTTCGTTGTTGCGGACTCACGCGAGCCGCGAAGCTCAACGCGGCTCGGGGTTCGGATTTCGTGCGGGAGCGAATGAGCGAGAGTCATGAATGATTTTCAATGCGCGAACGGGAATGCAAGAAGGAGGCAGAGCTGGTTGAGAGAGAAAGAGTTCCTCGACGAAAAGGTCACGGAGATCTTGAGAGACCCGTTAACTCAACCTGTCAACCTTTTGTACTTGGGTATGACCCGCACGCTTCTACTCGTGCCCGGTAAACAAAAGGTTTATATTATTTATATATAAATACTGCGGGAGAGGGCACCGAGCAAAGCCGATCAGCCGCGCGCTTTTTTTCTTTTTTCTCCTTTTTTATTTTCCGCGCAACCAGCGACCCGGCGATATTTTCCTTCATAGGTCAGCACCTTTATTTTTCATGCGAACAATATCGGTAACGCGATGTCGCGGACTCTCGCCAAATCGTTGATGCTATTCGTGATATTTGAAAAAACACATCCGCGCGTGTCGTGCACCGTAAATTTTGCCCTCGTCGCGGAGTGTCGCTTTGTCTTCGTGGAAAAAATTGTCTTCGAGATTTCCACGTCGAATTTTCAGTCGGAATGCTATTTTCGAGATACTGGCCGAAATCAAATATGATTTGGAATTAAATTTGATACAAATCCGGTAAATCATTGAAAATGTACAGCTTTTTTTAGTTGAAAAACAAATCTGTTCGCCCCCTCAAAGAATTCGTAATTCACCGAGCAGCGAGCTTTTTTAATATGAGTTGGCCTATTAGTCCCCGCAAATTTCGATTTGAAACGGAAGCGAATGATCGCGAATAAAAAAATGACAAGTCAATTTCTTGTAACATTTAACGTTTGTTCCTTTGTTCTTTTCATTTTACAAAATTTCGAAATTTGGGCTACCGTTTCCTGGATAAATAGATTTGATCATTAGCAAGGTTGCAAAGTGTAACCTTGCATTATTACTTACTATTTTACACCTTTCACGCCGCTTCATCTGCGAGCACATCAAACTTCACTACCGGACCTCGTCATAGAGGTCGCCCGGTGAAAGGTAAAAAAAATGAGGAAGCAATGTGCAAGGTTTTACTGTGGAACCTTTTTTTTTCATATTTTTTTACGATGCCGAGGCTGTATTTAGGCGTCGAGGGTTACCCAGTTACGCAGGACAGTCCATTAGCTATGGGGTTATTTCGTCAAGCGGCACGCGATAGTGAGCAAAGTGGATCCATATACACCAACTCGTCCCATTCGTCGCCCAGTGATTTATTACATTCTTTCGTAACTAATGTTCGCCCACTCATCCGTCAATGGGGGGGATGCGCGACAACTCGTGGTGTCATTTGGAGCGTTGTTCGCTCTTCGTCGTACTTTTTTCTACGACGGAAATAAGGCAGAAAAAAAAGATAAACTTATTTGAGAGCTTTTTTTTTATTATCCCGATTACCGTTCTCGGAAAGATCCAATGCGGCGATATCGCGTTCGTTATTCGCGTTGTCCTTGTGCGTAATAAAAAAAAAAAGAATAACGCCGCTCGAGCTCGTTTTCGCAGTATTTTCGTTTTTATCACTAACAACGCTCTCAAAGTGCATCGAATATCGAGTCTCGTTGCCGCGCGTCGAGCACTTTGACCTTACCGCCTTTCCGGAACTCGGCTCGATGCGCACATTTTTGTCTAAACTACCCTTTCGTTATATTACCGACGATTCGGTGCTAGCCGAGTAACGATAATCGTCGGCAAGCGACGAGGTGACTGGTTAAGCACTGGCTTGCATATCCTGGAAAATGTGGAACGACCGTTAAAGCCCCTCTTCCTCGTCCACCACCGTCGTGCAGGTACGAGAGGCCGTAACTACTAGCACCTGGTGTATTATTGCTAGACGCGAGGCCTTCGGGAGGAAGTAATTATACTCGGAAGCCATTCCGTGTCTCGCTACCCTTGTTTGCACGGAAGTAGAATTATTATACCTAACAATATGTCGTTTCACCTCTTCGCGTACGCACGTTCCCGTTATTAACGGATCCGCCTCCTCCCCCGGGCGACTCGCGGTATCGTCAATCAAATCGCCGCTAAGTCCCCGCGGTTATAATCGGTCGGGCCGAAATTCATCGTGAATGTCTGAGCGAACGTTGTCTAGCTCGACGGCGATTAATATCGTTGAAAAATTCAACGGGACGAAAATTAAACTTGTCCGTCTTTCGGGACTCGATAAATTATACGAGGGAGAGAAAAAATAATGGAGCAGTTACATGAACGATCGAATCACTTCGTCCGTGGCAAAAATCGCATGACACGAGAATTTCATTCGATTTCTCACCCTCGATCGTCGATCTATTCTCGCACATTTTATGAGCCCGGGATACGTAACTCTTTCTCGAGTACAACAGAAATCAGGACTTTACCCGGTTTCACCAATTGTAGATTGAAAATCAATATCTGTGCAGTATCGTCCGAGGTTCGCGATAAATCGTTCGTACGAGATTGATTACGCGCAAAGTCGATACAAAACGCTAGACTTAATACGTTTTTTTTACCCACGTAATTTAACATCCATTCTAACGCGGGGATGATTATTAAATTCGTACATAAAGGCCTAGCCAGCCAATTTGACTCGCTCAAATCGTTTCGATCGTTTCGATCGCCGTCAATCCGATTCACTCGTTTTGTCGAAATTCGAAAAAGTGAGGCTGGTTGAAGTCCTTGAAATCCATTAAAATTGTAGTAGCTTCAACGGCCCGACGTCGGAAAGAAACGAAAAAGCGCACATTCAATTTGTATGTTGAATCGAATCGACGACGCGAACTTTTGATCGGTGCCGAAAGAGAGCCGCGGTAGAAAATCATTAAACCCAGAACGAGTTTTGACGGTTCAAATCGGAATATCTCACAACTGTGTCAAGGTCTCGCGGATGATTATGCAAGACAAATATCGATCCGGCTTTACTTTCACCGCCGAAAGGCGCTCCGACGTCTGCATCGTACAGCCTTACCTACTGTTTCCAAAGTCACATATATATGCCGAGAGCCTCCTCGGCTCGAGGGGGGCTGGTGTGTGACTGGCTGCAATAAAGGAAAAAAAACCTTCGCACGAAACCGTCGCGTCGACAATAATTAATAGTATTCGCTTTACACCCACGTCGATGAGCCGGCCGGAGTTGGACTCTCTCATTTTCCGAGCAAACGAGCGAACGGCACAAAACAGCAGCGAACCAGATCGATCGGTACGAGGCAATTGTGGCCGTAATCGTCGATGTTCCGACAAATACTATCGCGTGCGATTCGCCTCCAATCGACACTAAAGCTCCCCACCTTGCCCTCTCCGATCAATTTCGTTCGTTCCTCTTTAAAACTGTTTATCTTTCGCCGGCTATTTAATTTCGTGACAATATCACCGCCACGAGCCCGGGCATTTGTTTAATTTTCATCGTCGAAAATTTTTACGATGTTATCGCCTCGTGTTCGCGGCGAAATGACCGAACGTTCGGCGGAACAAGAGTGAGCCGAGGGAGTGTTATAGCGAGTGAAACTGATGGACGAAAGGTGAGAGCGTGGCAGTCGATATCGCGCCGATAAAACCACGGTTAGCGAGAGTAAGAGAGTACAGGGCTCGAGAGGCGGCACGATCGAACGTCAGTGCTTATCATTCTATTTTTTTTTTCGCTCTTTTTTTGCTTCATTGTTTAGCGATCGTTATTTATGGGCGGTAAAGGGTTTTGTCATCGTGGCGAAACGAGGGCCGTCAACGACAGTCCCCCCTGCCTCCCCGTCTCTCGACCCCACGCTCTCGTTTTCAACTCTACCGATGTTCGCGCTAGCTCTCTCGTTCCTCTGCCTATAAACGCTCTCGCGCTCGCAAACCCTTCGCTCGTCCCGCTCGCCTCTTCTCCGTTTATCTTTCCCTTTTCTGATACATAGACTCGAGCCCGGAGTGTATGCACGCGTATATCGACAGGACACCATCGAACCGCCGGTTCAACCACTGGCTAACTCCCCTTCGTCGATATGCGCGTTAACGCTCCGCGAAAGAGTGTCCCAGGCTCTCTATATCTCTCGTATACGCCGCTTCGTAATGGTCACTGTATCGAATACCCTCCCGCGCGCTTCTATATACTCGTCTCCGTCGAGCCGCGTAGCCCTTCCTCCATGCGCTCGTGTACGTACGCTGCGTTCGACTACGAGAGAGAAGGACGATTTCGGTGACTTTATGCCCATCGACGGAAAAGGGCGGAACATCAATTTTACGAGGGCCCGGCTCTCGGATACACGATCGTCGATCCATTTGCCATCTCCCGTTCGCCAATCGGCCATCGGCGCGTGGGTTTACCATGGTAGGCTCCCTCCCTGTCTCGCTGGGCTTGCTCTTCGGGTGTTATCCTCTCCGATAGGTTAACGTTCACTGTTTGTTACGTTTCGACGAAATCCATATATAGACATGAACTTTCGGCTTCTCTCTCGTCCTCTCCCGTTCGCCTTCGATATACCCGCTCGGCGAATCTCGGCGCACGAGGATAAAACACACACGGGACGGGTTGATCGTTAAATCACGGGGGTTCTTACTGTCGTAGAAGAATTTTTAAATTCCGATCGATATCGGTGATAAATCTCCTACCCTCTCCCGACCGTTCGAGGCTGCCGCGACCTTTTTTCAACCCTCGTTTCCAGCGACAAGCCACACCGGGGGGAGAACGACGAATTTTTTGGGAATAAAAAAAGGCTGTAATCGCACAATCACGACTGATTGGCGGACAATCCTCTTAATGTAGCCCTTATTTCTCATCTCGTTATTTTTCTGTTGATGCTCTCGTTGACTTTGAGGGATTCCTCGTTAATGGATAAAGTGCCGAATTTTTTTCTTTTTATCCATGGTTTGTGTATGTAAAAAGCTTCGTTTTTCAAGCACATATCAGCAACGAGAGATACGGATTTTGTTATGTAAATCACTCAATGCGATAAAGGGACGGAGATATTTTTATCTGGAAGCTAAACAAGTGGCAGATTTTCGACCGACGAATTCCGACCTGGCTCGATTGAATTTTCTCCGCGAGCGGCTTTTCACTGAACCAATAAAACGTCAGCAATGCCTCTCGACCCTTCGAACCTACGATTCTACCGATTGATTTTTCTGTAGGAATTAGACCGCGTGAATCTTGGCTATTCAATTTTATCCGTAACCCTCATAAGCCACCTGTTCGTCGGGCCTAGAATGGATCGTTCGTTGAATAAGGACCTCAGGTACTTTTCAAGTTTTTTGGCCTTGAAATAGTAGGTCAATTTGACAAACCCAAAAAAACATGGAATCCTGATTCAACAATCGATCAAATGTTTTTTTTAATGATATTCACTGAATCAACAAGAATAAAAGTGGCATCGCAAATTCTAATGACTGGAAGTTTTTAACATTGAAGGGTCCAGAGCTGGGTTAAATCTCCCAGTGAATACATAGGCGTATTGAACTAGTCAAAGGAAGAATTACTGCGTACGAACGGAATTATTAGCGGGCTCCGACATACGCTTTAAAGGACCGAGGCACCGTTCGTCGTTATTTCAATATGCGCATTCAGTTATTTGGAGCTTCTGCCGAGCTCTGAAATAAACGTTCTCTCTATTGATTGAACATGCGAAAGCGTCTATGGGCAATCTGTCTCTGAATCAAATCTCCAACCGATCCTCAACCTCGTATTCGTTAAACGTATCGAACGAAAGTGCATTGCAAGCAAGAAAACCGACATTCAATGATATTAAAATGAATCCTTGATAATGTTAAGGCGGTCCTTTCGGTAAAGCTCAGTGAAACTGTAGATTCAGAGAGCATTTCGCTCATTTCTCGAAGGGATAAAAATCTGAAAAAAATCATGCGTATGATTACTTTTGAAAAAAACGATTTTGCACAATAATAATAACAAAATGTTATTAAAAAATGGACAAGAAGAAATTATTTAACAATTTACCCGATATTTAAAAGAAAAATTCCGGCCATTAGATTGGCGTGCAAGCAGAACTTCCGATCGGGCGAATAAAATTCAGTCAATTCATCGGCGTGTGTTCGCTCAACCTGCGATTCGCGTTAGAATCGCTCATCCTGAGAGCGCGAAGTGACGGATTATCGCGTTCGCCAACTATCATTATTCGACGATAAAATCCGAGTTACAAGACCCGCGAACTTTATCGATATCGCGTTAACTTCGCGGTTGTTCGGTAAGAAGGTGTAAAACAAAAAAAAAATCCCCCGACACCGCGCGAATGTGTGGAAACGCAAGCGGGGCCGCGTGTGTGTGTCGTTCGAGTGAGAGTGAAAATCATACGGGCACGAGGGGATTATCGGTTCCGGAGCTCAAACCCGCTGAAAAGTTAACGAGTCGTTAAACTCTCGTTCGTTCGCGCGACTACAATGTCGAGGAGAGGAAGAAGTCCAACGGGTAGGGGGGCAACGCCGGTCTCTCCGCGGGTGGGGTTGAAAATGAAGAAAATGAGAGAAACTCGATGCGGAATGGGTATGGAGAGAGGAAACTCGAGAAACCCCAACCGGCGGAGATCGCAGTCGGCACGTAAAATGATTTATCACGAAAGATTTAGCCGCCAAACTCTCGTACTCTTACACGTCGTTAGCTTTTGTATATATACATACATATGGATATACATATATACAGTATATACGCTCGTTCGTCCCTTCCGTAGAGTTAAGAGGAGAGACCACCCTTCCCCCCGGTGCGTTCGACGATCCGTGTCCGCGATTCAATCGACGGCGCGACGAGAACGAAGGTGTGATAAAGATAAAGGGTCCGGTGTGAAAAAAAAAAGAATATAAAGATATTGGGCGACGAAAGGTTCCTTTTCGCGCTCGGCTATGCGTGACACGAGCCATAATCGATCGGGATCGTCGTGAGGCCAAAATCGCCCCGCCGTGCGAGAAGCGACGACGAGAAACGATCGAATTATCCCTTCCCTCTTTCCTGGGATAGAGAGAAGCCGATGCGAGCGGGCAGGCAACCGGGAGACATCAGAAGCTCCAATGAGAATGTAGGTATCCCGCACGCGTGAGTATGTAAATTATCGAGCGGAAAATTGATGAACCGTCGAAATTTGCCTCTCCGCCTTCGCGCATACGTACCGAGCGCGCGCGTTTCCTACCCTACAACGGCGGGCTCCAGGAAATTCCTGTACCGAGGCCCGGGTAGGAGGCTCGGGATGCTGAGCTCTATTATATCCGCGAGATCCCGTTGTACACACTGCGCCGAGCCATTCTCTCCATTCTAACGTGAATATTAGTAGCATAGTTTATCAGTCTTTCTCGAACGGCTATACGAGACAATTTAACGAGGCGAGCGAGGCCCGCGGGAGGGGGCGAATTCTAACGTAGACGCGTTTATAGAACGCGGGGGGCACGTCGATCAAGGATCACGGCTCTATAATACATAATACCGTCCATATATCTACGCGCGCTTGTTCTATCTCGCCACCCGCTGTCTCGGTTAACCGTGCACGGCGAACGGACAGGCGTGCGCGCCGCTCAAACGAGGGTGGGGAACGAAAAAAAAACCGCACACAGCAAAGAAAAGCGGAAAAGAGAGGAGAAAAAAAAAATATTCCTCGTCGACGATGAGCGACGGCGAACGCATGAATAATTCGATACGGAATAATAATTTCGTTGCCGCTGGGCTACGACAACAACGACAGAACGCTCGCGGTTATTCTCCTATATCTGTATATATTCTGTACTCCCTTTCCCCTCTTCTACCATCTCTTTATAGTCCGCGTACTTGCCGCTATTCCGCGTCGCAAATATAATCGCAGCCAGCTGGAGCGGAACACACGACGAGTTTCTCTCGCCTCGCGCGTTTACCGCCCTCGGCGTTGACTCTCCCGCGCGGACGGCGATGCCAATTTCTCTCGTGCAACTCAACCCCGCCAACCCACCCCCCCCCCCCCCCCCCCCCCCTCCCCCTCCCGCCTTTCCACACCCCCTTTCCCGTCATACCTCTCGTAATAATCCACGTTTCATGGATTCTCTATATTCTACAATTCATGCGAGCAACATCCCCCGAGCGTTAACAAGCCGGAGAAGGAAGAGACGCATTCGCGAGGGACGATAAAGTATGCTGAATTTATCGGTACGCGTGCGCTTCAACCCTGCCGCACGTTGAAAACGACACTGGAACATGTCGACGGGGACATCGGTTCGTAAATATACTCGTCCCCCCCTCCGGATTGCGACCCGTTGTGATTCCACGCTAACGGAAACTATGCGGATTCACTCGCCGGAATCAACGAAATTTCCCCGCTCCTCGGTCGCCTGGCCAATTATTATTACAATCATGATTATCATTGTTATTACCGTTTGAAATTACATTTAAGCGAGCCCACGACGCTTCGACGAGCTCGAATGTGTCTCGTTAATAAAGTCGGGGCGGCAAAAATTTATCGAGCCGCCACGCGCGCGGACGGATCGCGGCCCATAGGATTCGATATAAGCCGTCCAATTCGCACTCCGGTCGCGCGCGCTCGTTCACGGCTTTTCCTAATAAGGCCGAGTCACCGATGCGATTATTATTACTACTCTTTATCCTCGATGAAAAAAAAAAAAAAAAAGAGATTCGGGCGTTAATACACCCGCTGGTCGATGCGTTGAATCGCGAATACTCCAATTGAATATATGGAAATCGAGGCAAAATTTTTACCCGCTCGTGGATTCGGTTTTTCAGTTCTTTTTTTTTTCGAAGTACTTCGCAATGCTATAACGATTTTAGGTTTTTTTTTTGCCTTTTTTTTTTTCCAATGGGTTTTGTAACGAGCTGGACTCGTGCGGCTTAACTGGAGCAAAACGCGCGAGCAACGCGACGCATAGGCCACTCCTATTTCGTACCGTGGCAGCGCAAGCCGTGTGTTCCGTATATTCCCGGACATTGCTTCGCGAGTCGACGGGAGAGAGCAGGAGAGAAAGCCCCCTCTCTCTGAATAAATGCATTTTTCAATTTCTCAATTTAAACATTTCAGCCTCGAGGCTCCAACGTTGTGTTGGACAGTGGGCGAAGGGTTGAAGCGCCGAGAGCTCAAGCGGGGGGTCGAGCGAAAAAAGCGAAAGACACGCGACAGACAGACGGACGCGGCCGAAACGTTTCACGAGGGGTTTTTTTGTTTTTTTTTTCGCTTCTTTCCGGACAAAAGAGAGTCAGGGGCCCAGATATCTGCGCAACGTCGACGTGTCGGAAGGCAGCGAATTGCACGCGGCTGCCGCTAACATGCAAAACGATTTTACGCCATTAGCGGCAATTAGAATCTTTTAATTCGTTCCCTTCGTCCCTTTTACGTCGACGCTCGGTCGCGCTTTTCCCGGCCCTTCCGGCTTCGGTAACGGAGCAACACCCTCGCTTCGCGCCATCGCGACGAACTGACCGAGCGAGCGGAAAGACTTTTGGTTACAATTACACGGTTGCGTCGATTAGACGATTACATGTTTCCTGCGGGCGAAGAAATCAGTCGCCGAACCGATCCGGGCGGCGTCGAAACTCTCGACGAAAGCTCACAACGATCGGCCCCTCTCGCCGTGGAATCGAATTTCCCGATCGAACGAAGGAACGATGACCCTCTTATTCGACGATTGTTGCCAGTTGAAACATTGATGAACGAGATTGAACAACTCGATCGTCGATTGAGTGAATAACAGTTATAGGTATACCGCGGCGAACAATATCCGAAATCAATTTGACTTGTGATAAAACTGCCCCTTTTTCGACTCCTCGATTCATTCTGTTTTTTTTTCTCGCTACAGATTGATTTTCTATAATAAAAAAAAACGATGTTCATCGGTTCACTTAGCAAAGAAGATAAATATTTAAAAATTAATATAAAATAAAATCAACGGCAAAATTAAAAAATCAAAATGTTTAAATTCTCACGTGTCCGCACTATTTTGGCCCGGTTGATTGAAAAATACGCAAGGGACGGCACGTACTAACGGTTTTAACAAAAATATCGCGAACAATGTTATTAACGAATTTTTAATCGCGTTATCGATTCGGGTTAATTTTATAACCAAACACCCTCAGCGCTCACTCGGCTCGTGTGGAAAGTTTCAGATTTATTGCCCTAAATGCGCGCGAACGGCAGCACGCCCGAATAGTTTTTTCATACAGTTGAAAAATGAAAGTTTCCATAAATTTCGAATCACTTTATCATTCACGGCCGAATTCGATACCGAAAAAAAACCTTGGCGTCGGCTCGTCTCGTGTACCGAAAAAAACTTCGGCTCGATCGCTCAACATTTGCGACAGCTACCGTGTTGACTTTCATTTTTGCGCACACCCATGCAGCGGATTTTCATATTTTAATTCTCAACCCGTTGACACGAAAGTTTCGAAATCTTGTTTTTTTCCCCAAAAAAAGGTAGAATTTTTTTTCAACGAATCCGTTCCGTGAATCTCGTTCGGCAATGAAATTGTCTATTAAAAAAAAAACAGTTCAACTCGATGGCTTTTTTTTTCGTCCGGAACAGATCAATTTTCCAAATTAAATGACAATACTCTTTTTGTTCAACCGGTTCGCCGTTCTCTCTCGCTGTCCTTTTATTTTATTTATTCCGCCTTTTTTTTATCCTCCCTCTCTCGACTGCCGCTACATACGTTCGTCGATGCCGAGAGAGTATCTCCGTTCGTTCGCTCGGTTGAATCATCGATATGCGCTGCACCCCGAGAATCGAGTGTGGGTATATACAAGCGAGACGCATCGGGATGAAATCTCTCGCAGGGAATCCTGGCAAAGTTCCCTCGGGCTGTATGAAGCAGAGGTTGAGAGTTTGGGGTCTCGGTGATTTTGGCCCAAAAGCGTTCGTCGCGGGGTCGACACGCGCTCTCAATACAGATCGATCGTTGATACCGTATCGCGCGAGAAGATTCGATCCGAGGTGTCCAAAGGGAAGGAAGGACGGAAGGAACGAGGTAACACGGCGGGCGCGCTCGGGCCCGCGCGAAGGTATCGAAAGAAATGTCGACGAAGTTGGCTCGGGGATAAGGTTGCATGGAATCTTTACAATTTATACAATTCTCGCTATACATAGACGACGTATCGCGAAGGGATGACTTACCGGGCATCGGATATGCGGTGTACCTTATACCGTGTCCCGATACGACGAGAGAGTCTCGTCTCGGCTTCGTCGGCCCGGACGAGATTCTCGCGTACCTCGGGTGACCGTGGACGACATTTATGCAGACAGAAACGCATACTATCCGCGAGTCCACGACTCTCCTGCGAATCCACTGCCTTTCTTCCTTTCTTCTTTTTTTTCCAGATTCTGCTTCGCGCTTCTTTCTATATTACCTCTCATATATATATATATATATATATATAACGGTATATATGTATATTATAATACTGGATTGCAAGTTGAAACGTAGTAGCAGCGTTATTCGTACCGCGCACCGATAGCAAATTTATTCGCTTTCGTCGCTTCAACCCTCAAACTCAGCCCATCCCCCGCCCACCCCTTCTTTTCGCTCCTCTCCATTCTTCCTTCTTCTCGACTTACGAATGCGCATATATGATTTCAGCACCGGGCACACGTCTCCGACCCCCCCAACTACACTTTTCTCGGTGGTCTCGGTTACCGCGAAACTATATCGTCTAACCCCGCACGCTCGGCTTCTTCGCCCTCACCCCGCTCCACTCGCGATTTCTTCCTTTTTCACCCCCTTTTCTTGTGCTTTTGTGCAATGCCCAACCTCCACCGGCTCGGCCCTCCCCCCCTCGCGAACGTGTGGAACAGAACTTTCGGATCCTCTCTGGACGATACTTTCGTCGATGCCCGCGCCGAAGCGCCGACACCGACCTCCTTTCGGACCGAAGGCCCCGAATCCCGAGCAATCGGAAGTAGACTCCGATAGCTTCTCCTCTCTGTTCCCGCATCTCCGTCTGTCGATGTGTACTCCGTTCTACTCCCGTTCCACTCTCGACGTGTCTTTTACGCCACTCTCTTTTCTCATCCGTGAGAAACCGAAAATAGAGAGATATCAACCGGGATGGGGATGAAAAGAGACTGAAGATAAAAAAAAGTTAAAGAAAAAAATGTATATATATAGATATAGATACGAGAGTTGCTCACATAAAAATACGTGAGCGCGAGAGGCAACATCGAGAATGTGGGTCAGTATAGTTTCGGATACAACCCGCACACACCATTACTTCGAAATCGATGCTTCTCGTTATAAAAAGATTTACAGACATTTGATAATAAACTAACGGAAAGTCGTGTCGGGTCGTTGAACGAAAATTCTTTCGTTCCACAGTAGTATGAAGGAAATTTCAAGAACCTCAGAAAAGAGAGATAGAAAGAGAGAGAGAGAGACACATTGTAGATCAGGTCAGTTTATTTTTCTTTCCGTTATAAGGAAGAATCGACATCGGGTTAATAATAATAATTGAAGATAGGTCACACTCGTCGACCCTCGAAATGTTCGCGATCGCGAAGAATTCATTGCGAACCCAGAAGAAAAAAAAAAAAAAAAAACAGGAAATGAAAATTCCATATCCGTTATCGGTTTATTCACAAGTTCCTGTAGGGCCCGAACAGAGCGTATCATACTGTCCCGAGACGATACACGTATAATTGCGAGAACCTCCGGGCTTGCAGTCGAAAAAATACCATAGCTCTCACGGAAACGTGTACGGTATACACAAGATATGAAACATAGCCTTGTGTATCAAACGAAAAGATGCATTTCCCATTTATCTGTATATATATATATATTTTTTTTTCGTTCACCTCTTTTATTAACCTTTCAATTGTTATCTCGCTCTATTCATTTATCCGACAAGTACATCCATCGTTTTCATTTCTTCATTCCCTTTCTCTTTCCACTATAGTTTTCTACTTCTCCGCCCGTGTGCCACATTTTCTTTTCTAACGGAGCAAGCGACCCCGACGGGAGGGGGTTGGCGAACGTTGCCAGCGATGCTGGCATTCACGGCCCTTCGCTTTTTCCTTTCTCTTCGACTCTACTCTTCCCCTTCGCTCTCCATCAACTCCTTTTTTTTTTCTCTTCTTTCCGTTTTTTTTTTTTTTTCTTACTCGTCTCTCTCCCCGATTCATACCCCGGGAGTCCCCCGCACTTTATTAGTCTTCATATATATTTCTTGCTCTATTCAACGAGGGCCCGACCCTCTCTTCCATTATCTCTAATATCCGAGAGAGCGGCGCGCGCGTTCTATTCGCGTTCATTCGCCAGATAGGTAGAAGAGCAGTCTACGAACTACGGCGAAGAAGACAACTGCGCACATCACGGACCCTCTATATGTCTCGCTTCTGGGCACTTACTCACACCAGTGACCATTTTTCGGTTCTCAGGCGCCATGAACACAATCAGGGAACAGATGGCCGGTGTCCTGTCCGGCATTCCGGGACAGGGAGTTTTCGCACCCTGGGGCAAGATTCCCGAAGGGGGAAACACCACCTCTACCACCAAGGTGAGCGACCAAACCCGATTGTTCTCACAAATCTTTTATTATCTATATTACTTATCCATCTTCGTACGGACCGAGTGCGATTCGTATCCGGACTGGATTGCGAGTACGCAGTCCCGGAAAGTTACTGTGCGTATCATTTCAGCCGGCGATATCACAACCCGAGGCGTATTTATAACAGAACCCAGCCCTGCAATAATCATTCGTCGAGCATTTGTTTTTTTTCCTTTTTTTTTTCACGCCAATCAACGGCCACGAGAACCCGCGTCTCGCTCGGATTCCGGATCCGTTCTCTTTGCGTTATGTTTCCACCGCTCCCCGGGCGATATAACGAGCACGAATGTGCGTTTGCGTCGCGGCTATTTAGAAGTGGGTAATAATGCACCGGCGGGCGACGCTCGCACAAACACACGTGGACTCAACGAGCCGCTCCAAAGGATCTGGCAAGCTCTCGTGTCGCTCGAAGGCTCTCCGGGCGACCGCAATGCACTCGTCGCAACGAGCCGTGACGACCCTCTCTTAATTTTTCTTTTTTCTTCATCAATTGGAGATAATGAATGACAATTTAATGGGCAATGAATAATTCCACCGGACATTGGCTATTCTCGGCTGTCAACACCTTCGGTGCTTCGAATGAAAAATTAGCGTTTCGTTTTTGTTGCGCGATCTCTCGCGCTGCGCGAAGAAAATCATTACGGACTTGTATTTATGAGGTCCCGCGAGAAAGAGGCCCGGGCGGGTTGTCGAAACTTGTTTCCTCCGGAAAACTATGAAGTAATTGCTTTTGCTCCGGCACCGGTGACTCTTTTCGAGTCCCTCGGACGCGATGAACTTTAATCGTTTCGCAGCCTCGTTCGCCCGAAAATGCCAAGGTTTTACGATGCTTTTAGTCACTCGCGAATCGCCACGTCGTCGTCACGCTGTGACGATTACGACGAAATACAGTTTACGCCGAGGAGAAAAATTCATTTGAGGAATCACGGAGTATCGAAGGAATATTGCTGGAGTATTGTTTATTCGCGCTTGTGAATGTCGTTCTTGATTATTTTTTATAACTTTTTTCATTGAAACGAATTTCTGATTTGTTTTTCAATTTAACGAGTGCTATAGAAGAAAAAAGCAAAGCTTTGGTTTGGCGATATCTTCTTTTTTCATAATATTTCACCGAGAATCAATAATAAAATAACGAGAGTAATCATTATTTACAACATTTTTTCCACGCGCGAATTACCTAATCGCACGATATAAAAATTCAATTGTAAAATGTTAAAGTATCGAAAGAATATTGCTGTCGTATTTTTCAATATCGCTAAAAACGTCGGGCTTGCATTTTCTTCCTTAAAATTGTCGTCGTAACCGTGTTTGGCGTTAAAAAAATAACGAGAAATGTTTATTACTGCTGCGACTACCATTAACAGAACGGGATCTTCGAGATATCCTTTTTTTTGATACTTCACAGAAAACCTAAAATTATCGCAATATAGAAATAATTGCATCTTTTACGAAAAAATGTCACGTTCGAAATGTCTTATCGCACGAAATAACAACCACGAAGAAACTCACGATTACGTTGAAAAAGAAAAAGTTAATTGGAAAAATCTCAGAATATCGAAAAAATATTGTTATCTTCAATCTCTGCTTGCGATTAAAAATATGGCGCTTGTATTTTGATTAAAATTTTCTATCGTACCCGTACTCGGAGTTGAAAAATAAACGAGAATACGTCACGGAGGAGTTTTTGTAGCTTGTATTTTTATCGAGAAAGAAAATTTCAAGAGTTCGAACGAGTGGATATCTTGTTTTTCCCGATATTTCGTCGGGAAGTAAAAATCACCGCGGTTCGAGAACATCGAAAATAATTGTTTTCAAAAAATGTCTTTCCTCTAAAAAGCTCTGTGTGTCCTACATATATTTTTTTTTGGAGAAAACATTATCCCATTTATTTCGTATCTCTGAATTCGAGTGATGATTTGGATGAAGAATTTTTTGTTTTTAATTTTACTCACTGAAAAATCCGTTTGCAGATCATCGATGGTCACGTAGTGACCGTAAACGAGACGACCTACCAGAACGGTGACAACAGCAGCAACACGATATTCCGCGTGCGTATAGTCGACGTGAAGCCATTGAATCAGACGGTCGGCGGCAACGATGGAAGCGAGGACGTGGGCGGCGGCGAAGAAATCGAGACCGAGATTTCCGGCACCGGTGAGACGTCGAACAACAACGGAGGCGAGAGAGAAGAAACGACGACACCCGCCCGAAGCGTCGAGACCGTCGAGGACTTTTCCGACAACAAGATACCAAACAAGAAAATCGAGGACAATCTGACCGCCTGAGAGGGAAAACTTCATCTCGGGACCTTCCGCGCTCGACGCGAATTGTTTTTATCCCTCGGGCGAGATAATTCTGTTTAATCGCGTATTCCACTATTTTAATTGATTAATCATATTTTCTTCTCCGATGATATTTAACGAACCGATTATCCACGAAACGCATTGTGATAAACCTTTGTTACGAAATACGAGTATAAAAAGACAAAAGACGACAAACGCGGGAAGAGTTAAGAGATCTGCTTTATATGTACTGTAAAAAAAATGTCGAGCTTTGTCTTTGACCCGTATTTCGCTTTCCATGCCGTCGAGATAATATCCGAATACTTGTATGTCGTTCAATGTTACGGTGGCGGCAAAGATTTTTTTTGTCCGTTCTTTTTTAGTTCCGTTCCAAAGCAATACGATACGTCCTACAAACTTAAGATATACCTATACATACTTTATGGTTACTATTATTACATTCAAGGCTTCGATTACGCGGGAAACGAAAAAAGAAAAAAAAAATAATGGCCTTTGTAATATTTTATATTATTCATACTATACTGTACGCTGAAGCGTGTAAACTTCGCGACATAAATGAGTATTTGTGTTTTGACGAGTAGCAACATTCCGGCGTTTCCACTTGAGTTTCCTTGTTTTCGTTTCCAATCGACCTGTCGGCTCCGAAGGCTCCGTCCGGCGAGGACGACAGAGATAAGAAATCTCTCGTGGCCGTGGTTGAGGATAATCCAGGCGTGGAACTCGCCTCGAGGTTCTCCATCGAGTTGAATCACGAGAACGCAACAGCCGAAGGGATTCAAGGTCAATTCCGCAATTTCTCAACCGACCAGAACTCTACGTCGACGAAACGCACAAAGATTTTATACCTTTTTTTTTTCAAATGTTTTAATGAACGACTATACATGTACATAGTATATATATATATGTGTATAAATATAAATTGTTCGTTGGTAAATTACGATAGAGACCGTATAATTAGGAAAGTTTTCCATCGCTTCTATTTTCTCGTTGTCATTCTCAGGTATACAAAGTGGGAATCGGATTATTAAGCTATTACAAATTTGTTTGTTTTTTTTTTTTCTTCGACTTATCTTCTTCACTTTAATGAAGAAACGAGAAGCCTTCGTCTTCAGTGTTTTTTTGCCTTTTTTTTTGTTTACAACAATTATTCGTAAAACAATTAATCGAAAAGAGAAACCATTGCCGGAAGCAATGCAGCCCTTTCATTCTCGAGCGCCGAGAGACTTTGTTCTATCGCCTCGCACTTCGTGTGATTCCGCGCGCAGCAGAGTCGACGAAGTAAACGAAGTGGAACCATCATTTACATGGAGCGACACGAATTCTCAGAATATCTTTTTTGTGTGTTTTCTTTTTTTCATGCTTTATTTTCCATTCCACTACCGAGTGATTGCTCTTAAGGAAAACTTATATTATTCACGTTATTCTTATTGTTGCGATTGCAGCCATTCGATGTTGTCGAATTGTGTGTTTGAGCTTCTTGACTTTAGCCCACGATGCGCGCATATCGTCGATTCGCGAATGCCCAAGCATTATCGAAAATGGTGCGATAACGTTAGTCGTTGGCTCTCGCCGGGGCGAATCGAGTTCCGTAACTAAAGGGATTTCAGAGTTTTGTCGATGTGACGGAGCGTCGCTTCCGGCACGGAGTCCTTCAGTGCCTTTCGGAAGCCCTCGCAACGCCCCAGTCTTCGAAATATTCTCTTCGCGTGATTTCTGAAATAGAAATCGGCATTGGTAAAAAGAAGAAAATTGCCAGACATTCGTGCGAGAAGAAAAAAAGATCGTCTCATTTTTTTGCATATTTTAGCCGAGAAAGCAATTTACCTGGCATCCAAATTTCCATCCATAAGCAGCTTGGCACCGGATGCTATGAATTTTTCGCGAACGTCCCGAGGCAGCGCCATCACCGCTTCCGGTCCAATGCGATCGACGATCAAGGCGAGAAGCCTCGCGGTCGCGGCTCTCACGATCGCATTTTGATGTCTGCAATAATTTACCGTCAAACCATTAACATGTCTCAGCTCATTGAGGGAATTACGCGCTACGTAACGATACTCGGATTTCTACGAGATGAGCCAAAACGTTGAACAAACCAATTTTTACGCTTTTCAGTAGCATTGGAGTCCGCAAAGAACTCTATGATTATTAAAATGTAATATATAACGTGAATTATTCTATGTTTTGGTAACTCAAAAAAATGTCTAGTCTTCTATTCAAATCTTTTTTTTTAACCTCCTGCACTTTTTTCGCAATTAGTACACTGTGAGCTATCAATTACACCGAGTCCAAAAGGTTTTGCCTTTTTAATTTTATATTAACACTCTTGTGAATACGACAAGATGCTTGATCGTTCATTCGCTAGAAAACTGTTCTCTTCACTCGTGAGATAAATCCTTTCTCGACAAATACGTCGCGGACTTGACACAAAGAGGCGGGAATAGTCGAGTGTTTAATAAGGGAGAGAAATGAATCGGCGTATCAATCGAATAGTTTCGACTCACGAAGCTCCGCGATGTACGATCACCAGGATTGTTTTATTCGGCGTAAGATGTTCGACCATACGATCGAGTGCCTCGTTGCTGTCAGCCCGAAGGAACTTGTTCGTGTCGGCTGTCCTGTGAAGCAATGGCCCGGCAATGTCGTCGAGTTCCTAGTCGACAGAAAGAGCATTGAGAGGGATACAGAAGGGGTTGGGAGGGCGTCGACGGGCGAATGAGAAAGATGTCGAAGGATACCGAAAGGCAAATAGAGAAAAAGATAAGCTCGGAGGAATTGTACCCGAGGCTAGAGAGGAGACGGATAAAGTCCCTCCCTCCCCGGCATCTCTCTTTCTCTGGCTGCTCTGTCGTCGTCGCGATGGTCGTCCTCGTTTTACCTACCTGATCGATACAACGAGCTTGAGAACCGAAAACGTCGCCCGCCGCCAGACAAGCAGCTCGGGACACTTGAGAACGTAGATTTCTAACGTGGCGACCGAGCAATCTTCCGAGAGTACCTGGCCCACAGGAATCCAGTTGTTCGGGCTGTTGTCTCGCTATTTGCGACAAAGCTTTCAACCCCTTCACCGTCACTTCCCTGCGCGTCGTTCAAAATTCCGTATTAGCGCGAGATTGTTGTTCATTCGCATGCGTTAACGCTTTCGACGAATCCGGCGAGTAATTAGCAACGAATCGCGATAAACCGATCGCCGAGAGGCGGGTATTAATCGTTAAATTCTCACCAATCGTTGCTCTCCAATTGCGCGAAACATTGCTGCGTTGTCGATTTCGATTTCGCGGGATTTCTGTCGTTGCTCTGTGCCCCGATCATCGGTGCCACTCTCGCCACGTTCGTACGATTCTTTTGACGCATTTGTGATAGTCTCGACGTGGCAACCCTCTTCGGTTGTTCGCTCTTCTCGCTCGTGACGCTCTGCGGAAATCGATAAAACAACGGCTCGTAGTCTATCGCGGTAATGTTCTATTATAGTCACTGGATGCATTACTGGTGTGTGCGTCTCTAACGTGCTTTTCGATTATACGTGCTACGATCATTCCGTGGCGCAACGCACCTGTGCCCCATTGACTTCCGACAGCGTTATCGCATTCTCATTTCCTGTGCTCGCGGCCCGATTGATTTTTCCGCGGCTCGACGAGTCACGATGAAAATTCTGTGATATCTCGCTCGGTGAAATAGCGATGAAATTCGACTTATTCGGCGAGTCATTCGCTCTTCCGGATGGCGGACGGGCGCTGGTTGCGACTATTCGGCTCAAAGCGGAATTTCCGATTACCTCGCGCGATCCGACGAAATCCAAAGGCTGAAAGGAAGCGTCCTCGTACAACGAAGGCTCCCGCGAGTGAGGACGAGAGCCGATCGGTACGGACACGACGTTTCCTACTGCTCCAATTTCGTTCTCGACTTCTTCTTCTTCTTCTTCTTCTTCTTCTTCACCTTCGAGCTGTTTCCGTTGCTCCTCGACCGGGAAAAAGAATTCCGGCAGACTCGAATCCTTGTCAACGCGAAGCGAAGGCTCGCGTATCCTTGGCGAGCTTTCGTTTGACAAATCCTTTGGATATTCCCGAACGAACGCCTGAAAATTTCATCGATCATTGAGCTACGATAATATTTTGATTTTATCGGTGAACGAGTACGAAACGGAAGCTGCGAATGAATAGGATATTTCGTTTTTTTTTCACATTGATGCGGCGATTCTTTTTTTATACAAATACCAAAATCTCGTAAAAAATTTAACGATTCGTCTGAAAACGCGAGAAAAAGACATATTTTTCATGAAAACAGAACGTTGCGCGCGAGTAAGTTACAACAGTTTTATTTTTTTACCATCGTAAAATCTGGCCCGTCGTTTTCGTCCATACTCGTCCCGGAATTATCGAATTCGACGGTCTCTATAGAGCGTATCGCGTACACCGAATCGATTCTCGCAGGACTCGTCGCCGTGTTCGAAGTTTCGACGACGATTTCCCCGGACTCGTTCGATGCGGGCGAATCATCCGATACTTTGGAAATACCACCGTCCGACGAGTTGCTACCGTTCGTGACAAACGATGTTGATACGTTACGCGCACTCCGGTGATTTTCCGTATCCTCGATCTCCGAACTGTCCTCCTCGTCCTCGTTTTTCCGACTTTCCAAGAAATTTCCATGACTTGATTGCACCCGCGGGAGTATCGAAGCGTCGTCCGTACTCGAACCCTTGTCGGTCTCTTCCTCCTCGTTATCCGGATCCGTCGAGTATATCACTGTGCTCGAGTCTACGTTGTTTTCCGAGATCTTCATTGAAAAAAAAAAAAAAAAGAAAAATGAAAAAAAAATCGAAAGAGGTACAAAGTAATTCGTACATTTTTCAAAAATGTTGATATCATTATTGTTATGCAAACTCAATCTTTTAAGCACCTTCTCTATGCACAGATTTTTTAAATTGAGTAATACAATAAATAATTAATACATAATAATTCTGTATTCCGTTCTGTTCCATATTCAAACATATTCAAAAACATTGACAAATAATTTCCATCAGCAAAAGAGTTAGCGTGCCGGATAACTTGTTAAACAAGCTTTTTTTTATTGAATTGTTAATAACTTTTTGGAAATATTATGACGCAAAATGAATGTATCGAACACGTTCCGTACGGTTGATTGTTTTTTTACCTTAAACGCGATAGCCTGTAAACAGAAAATCATCGAAGGCTCGTATTACTCACTCCGTATTCGATGGAGTTTCTTCTCGATGGATTGCTCTCGTGCGTTATAACGTCGAATGACTTTTCTATCATCGGACTCTTCGCCGGGGAACCGCGATAATTCTCGTTGATGCTCGTTGCAAACGATTCTTCGATGGAGTGCCGATCATCGTCTAAACTTTGCAACACATCCGGTCGCGCTTCCTCTCCCGAAACGTTGGACGAAGAATTGCTCGTCGTTTCCAAAGGCCCGTCGTTGATACGAGCTTTTTTCCAACAGATCGGGTAGTTAATACGATATTGCTTTTTTACATTCTTCTTTTACGGCATTATGCAATGTCGAATTACACGATAAAGCTAATTACCGCTCAGCGCAGGTAAAAATACGCCGAGTTATTTTTATTTCACGTTTCTTATCGTTCTGCAACGAGCCGAAAATATATTTTTTTACTCAGAATACTATTTTTGTCCTTATAACGCGAGACTCGTATGAATTGTTTTTTGAAAAATTTCCATTTTTCAAAAATTCTGTTCTTCGAAAAATCTATAATACAATCTCAAGATAAAAATTTCACGACATTTTGTGAGCAGAGTAAACAGAAAAAGTATCGCTATTTAAAAGACACCGATCAATTTTTCCCCGCTGGCCGCAAATGCGCCGCTCATTTCGATGCTCGCTAAATATTCCACACGAAAATTCGTTCAAGAGCCGACAAGAGAAAAAATCGTATTACTTCTACCCTATCCCGATTATTTCTTAATGCCTCCGCGCGGCTATTCGCGTCGTCAAAATTCTTACATATTGCAAGCGGCAACCGAGCGTGTTTCGCCACTTCGCGCTTTTCGCTCGCAGTCGAGTAAAATAGAGCAATCCGAATTCGATTTATCGAGCGGCGTATCGTTTCATGCCCGGAATAAGTTTCTCGTTTTATCCGAATATTTCAATGTGATCGTGTAAGGAAATATCGCGCGATTACACTTTTGTTTCAGCCGCTCAGAACCGTCGTTGACCGATTATTTATAGTCGATCGAATCGCGGGACGATAAAATTATAACTCTCGCGTATATTAGCCGGTCCGAGCTGCGGTCGGTTGGAGGGTTGTAACGGCGCGACAAACTCCTAGACTTGACCAGTGGATTATTGATTATTTTAAGCGCATAAGCTCCGACTATCTCGGTCTCCGTTCCGCGCCCGGGGGAGGCTCGGGGTGGCTCGCGATCGGTAACGCGAGACTGCAACTACTGTTACTCTAACGTGCGCGCGCGAGCGATCTCTATCCGGCTATAGCTTCTCGCGAATAGCGTTGCATGCATGTATCGCTCTCCTCGATGTATAGTCAGGGGGGGTTAAGAACCTCATGTTCCAGTTCGTATAGTGCGCTTTCGATCGTGAACCGACCAAGGGAAGCTTCGAAGCTTCGAACCTTCGCGCGAGCCCCCCCGACCGCTTCCATCGACGACGGCTAAGCTCCGGGGGATAGTTCTGGACTACAACTACTCGCTCGCTCTCTCCCTCTATCGCACTATCGGCCCGGCTGTTATTCTATATTTCACCGCCCCTTCTAACGCCCGAAGATTATACACTGCGAGATTTATGAAACAATCGACAAACGCCCAACGCGCTCGCCTACTATAATATGTAACTGCTACTGTAGAATAAATACGCGCCGGTACGAGCGACACAAATGTCAAGTACGTCGCGCTCGAAAGCTCGAGGTTTTCCGTTCGGAAAAACTTTTTCCCTTTGTGCCAGCGTCGGATGCACGCGCGGTCTTTTGTTCTCTCGCATCGTCGAGGGATCGATATTCGAGAAGTGTAAATAGAATTTCGATGTCATTGAAATGTTGCTGAATTACCCGAGCACTGCGACGAACGATCGTTCGGATTCGATATCCTGTAGGGTTTCGTTTGCGCCGAAAAGTGATGCTTGTTTATGTCGTTGTTGTCTTCCTCGTCCACGGCGGCCTTGTCTCTGGAAAAAAATTGATAGAAAAAAAATCGAAGTTACTAAGGTGCGAGGCTGGGGTTTTCGGATCGAAAAAAATTGCAGTTTCAGTAGAAAACCTTTAAAGTCGAGCCTTCTAACAATCTCTCGAAAGAAATGGTTATATCCGGTGGTTTCTTATATTTACAAACATTTTTTCAAATATCTATGAATATTATTATTATTACTCAATAATAATAATAATAATTCATTAAAATATTAATGATGATTATTATTATTATTTATTATATTATCAGGCATTAATATGAATATTTTCTTCAAAAAGATCATCGCCAAATAGACATTTTTTTCGTTACGCGCGTACATAGTGTCCGCGCTCTGGTTCGGTCTTAGAGCGATAACGGGCGTATTAGTGAGTCGATGAACTTCGGTAACGGTTGATACACCCTCGTTATCCTTGTCGTCGACGCCGATGGCGCGTCTCCAACGAAAGACGCACGGACAGCAGCGCAATACGCTGCGAACGAAACTCTTGCCGTATTCCACATCGCCGCATATATTATTCGTTTGTTTCTTCGCGCCCTCGTCCTTCGACGCCATCGGCCACACGCAATATTTGAATATCATTCTGCATTCGTGTTTCATAAATGGGTTTTTTTCCTTTGCCTTTTTTTTCAATTTTTATTATTTCATTATCGATCTCCTCGGACGTCGCGCGTAAATCAAGCGTTTATCGAAGTTTCTTTGCGATTCATCATTCTCGCAAATGCATAGATCATTGGCGCCGTTGTACAAAGTATCATCCCACGAGACCATCGAGCGCTCGTTCCAAACTCCCGATCGTCGATGCCACAGGTGTTGTTCCGCTGTCTATAGTACATCACACACGTACACGTATGTATCAATACAGACGAAATTCCGCACTCGTCGTTTGCCGATAAGATCCGATTAAATTGAATTTCCGCCGACGGTAATGCTAACGTCACGGAAATATATTATTCCATTTTTTATCACGCCCGACGTTTCTCCGAAAAAAGCGAGAGGAATGAAAATCCCCACGTGGCGATTTTTGCGACGCGTTTAACCGAGTTGACTTTTTCTCCTCGGGCACCGAAGCGAAGCAAGTCGAATTTACGCGTCGCGCGGGCCCCGAGCTCGCCAGTGAAAAAATCCCGTGGATAATTTCCTCGCGCGACGGACAGCGAGCCTAACGCGCCGGTCCGACGATCGGACACGATCGGTCCCCATTAACGCGTCCTGTTGGTTCCGATGGATTTGAAAAAAAATTCCTCGAGCCTCGAAACAAATATCCGCGATTCTAACGAGAGAACTCTTTTTTCGCCTTTATGCACGACATGCTGCCGACGTTATAATACACGCGCGACTGGCCGCCCGCATAGGGCCGCGTAGCCGTCGCGACGCTGACCGCCGGCAATCCACACCCTCGCCGCGGCTCTCTCCTTCACCTTTCCTCCTTGCCTATACCCAACCTAGGCGCTTTTCACCTCTCTACTCCGCGATGGCTATGCCAACCTTCCACTCTTTCTCTCCTCCCCTCTTACTTCTGTATATATACATATATATATACATATACACATATATGTATATATAGTGTATGTATATTTCCACTTGGCGTTTTCCCCCGCCGTTCGGAGGCACTCCAGTATTTTCAGATTCACGAACTGACCGTAAACTCCCCCGTACGGTGGCGCAACCCCTGGGTGTGCAACCATCCACCACATGCCACGCGGACGTTGTCACGTCATGCGAGTAGCCCGAGAGAGCTTCGCGTGAGCGAGTGGACAGTGGGGAAAAAAAAAAAAAGAAATAAAAAAGCATTCGCTGCGTATTACCCCCTCGGAGCCGTAGGCCGAGAGACACACGCGTGGACGAGCCGTATGAAAATAATGTAAAAAAAAAAAGGAAAATTCGTCTCGTTTCGCCGCGCTAGCCGATGCGTGCACGCGTGGAATAAAATTGGAAAGGCAAATATTGCAAGAAAAAATCTCCCGCAGAAAAATATTCATAGATATGTTTTTTTTTTTTTTTTTTTTTTTTTTTTCGTTACAAAAGCATAGGAAACTTGTTAAAAAAAAACAGCATCACCGCGGGGATAACTCCGATACGGGATTTTATGCGGTAGCGATAACGCATTTTTGTTTCGACTGCATAGAAAAATATAGAAAAAAATTGTGTACGCTTATACACAGTATGGACATTCGACGACGTTTTTTCCGGGGGGCGAATTTCGGGAATCGCGAACTATGGATACAGGAGATTTTCGTCTCTATTTACGAAATGTTACGGTTTATCCATCGCGATGGGAAAGAGGAGGATTCCCCCGTTTCGCTGGTAAACACGGCTACGGGACGATACGCCTTGATTTCGAATCGACCTGTATGTAGATTTTTTTTTTATACTTCGTACACTCGCGGCCTATGAATAGCCTCCTGGAATCCTCGGCTCGTTTATCCCCGAGGAGGGAAAAAATAATAATAACAATAACAACGCGGAGTAACGAAATGCGACCCGGTTACGGGGACGCAACTGCCGTGCGTCATGCGAAGTCGAGAAGAAACGTGATAGTAGATAAAAAAAAAATACACGCAGAAACGAGCGAATGTGTGTACAAGCTGCGAGCGGAGAAAGCCGTAACGATGTATCGGTTACCCCATTTCTTTCCACGCATCCCATTTCTGCGGTTATTCTCTTTTTTCTTGCCTCGCAGAAAATTTTGTTTTTCAATTTTAACGTACGTGTTCGAAGGGACGACGATAAAGGCTCGACGGAACATTCGCGCGAAATTTCCGAAGCAATCGGCGCTTTCGTTGTCGTCTGTACGAGATTCGCGGAATATTCGAGAGGGGTCCAACGTCGGGGGGCGAATCAATGCCGCGGAAGCGCGAAGGCGTCGCGCACGATGAGAGATACTTTTGGGCTTCGCTATACGAGAAAACTTTAAGCGCTAATGTAACACGACGCAGTTGTCGGGCACGGAACCGCGCGATGTTTCGACCAAATAATAATGAGCCCCGAGTTCGGTTCGGCCGGTAAGAAAAAGTTTCGGTTTGACCGTGAGAAGTGCGAGAAGAGCGAACAAGCGAAACGATTGTAAAAAAGAAAAAGGGAAAGCGAGAAGCGAGAGAAGGGGTTCGAGACGGAAAGAGGTTTCATTACGCGCCGATCGATACTAACTGGACATTGGGAGCGAAGAGAAGGAGAAAATTGTCGAAGAAAAATAAAGAAGGAAAGCAGAGTCGAAGCCCGCCGGGAAGGTCTTCGGGTATAGTTAGTCGGTTCGCGCCGCTTGTGCCCTCTTGCCATTGCCTCGACCTCCATGGGCGTACGGTTAAATTATTCAGCGAGGAGGAACGAACGATAAGGGAAGAGGCGGCAGAAGAGCACGATTCCGACGTCGAGCGATCGGTCCCGCATCGTTCGGGACGCTACGCCGTTAGACGCGATGCTCCGCCGTCGAGTTGCACGTTTATCCATAAACGCGACGCCCACGCGGAAAAAAAGCGAAGCACGATATTTCGAGACGGCTGATAATTAGCCCTCCTAAAAGCTTGTCGGGCTATTCAACGATTTTTTTTTCTTCTTCTCCTCTATTATAATACGGAGCGAGGCGGCGAAGAGACCTTGAAACATTTGTCGCGAGTTCTCCAGCCCGTCCCCGAGCATAAGATAATAACGCGCTTTATAAAATACAGCAATGACCTTCGGGACGTATGAATGAATCGGTATGAAGATTGATTATCAACCATACGCTGAGTGCCGCGGGATCGTATTCTAATTCGATCAGCAAACCGAGGGTTTTACCTCTGTGTTACACGGTTCTTTTTTTCGATTTTTTTCGACTTTTCGGTTTACTTTTTTTTTTTCTTGGAACGCGTCGATTCGGTGGTCCCGACGGTCTCTGGTCTACTTTCCTTATCGCATTCGAATCTGAGTCGCGCACGCGAGCACTGGTCACATTAAGCCCAGGCTGGTAGTGCTCAGCAGCGGCAGCGGTAGCGCAGTTGCCGGTAAACTCTCGTCGGCTGGTCGGGGGAATGGATTTTTCACACAAACGCCCGCACACATTCGCAACATAAATTCACACACCGCAGATTCCGATTTATCGGTAAAGACACCCGGAATCCGGTGAGAGCAAAAGTGGAAAGAAAATTTATTTTCTCGGCTCCCTCTCGTTGCTCACCGGCGCGCCGTTCGCTCGAGAGGGCGCCGGCTTTATCACTTTTCGTAGATAAGAATACGATTGAATTAGGCGCCGAGACTCACCCGTTGCGAAGCGACGGTTTCGGGACTCCGCAAGCGTCCGATGTTTCGCGTCTGCGATTCGTTCTCGTCTCGTTCGACACTCGGGACTCCGTCCCGACTCTTCGACCGTCCGTCGTGCCGTGCGAATCCTTGAGGCTCCGTCGACGACGCGAAACGTCGTAGCCCGTCGTCGTCGGTGCCGTTTGTACCTCGCGATAAACGTTACCGTCCGCGTAGCCGCGTCTGTGTCGATATATCGATCTGTAGCTAAACATCGAAAATGCATTGAGCCCGCGAATGCGATGTCCAAATATTTGCGGAGTTTCGAGATACGCGGAATGGATAGGCAAACTATTATTCGCGCGGGATGCGACAAACGCATGTTTGTGAAAAGACGAGAAAAAAAAAGGAAGATGCGATTCGAATTAAACGAAAAGTGTGACCGCGAAAGTTTGGCTGCGAGTACTAACGTGTCGCGCGTCTGCGATTGACGAAGCGGCGAATTGTCTCGCGACGGCCTCTGGTATCTCGGCGAATCGTTGATTGTCGTTTGCAATTTATCGTTTCTCTGATTCGAACGCGGCCGCGCGTCCGCCGATCCTCTCGACTCGGCTGACCAATTTTGCGAATTATTTCCATCCTGAATTCTCCTCCTCGCGTAACTCGCGCCAATTCTCGTCTCCTTTCCGTGAATCTCACGATCTCGCGAATGCGGCACGGGAATTCGCGATTCTAATCGGTTTCCCGTGACGTCGCGAGTGGCTGGAACGTTGCCAGGCTGCAAAAGAAAATATGATAAGAATTTTCGCTTTGCCGAACATTCTCGAGATGAAAATTCAAGTAATTAAAAAAAATTGTAATAAAGAAATTTAAAGAAAGCTACAAAAAAAAGGACGTTGAGAATAATTCGACTTGGTTCTTACGCGTTCGGCATAAATCTCGTCCATGCGACGATGAAAATTTTCCTCCGTTTTGCGCTGCTTCATTATGACATCCTTGTCGTCGAGAAGGAATATCGGCGCGGCTTCGGCCTCGAAAGAATCGTCGAGACGATCGGTGGCCGAACGATAGTGTCGAAGCGACCCGGTCAGTCGCGATTTAACGTCGTTATTCTTTACGCTTTTCGCGTTTTCACGATTTTTCGACTCCCACAACTTGTCCCGAACCCGTTCGCCGTCGTCCTGAAAAAATTCCACGGAATTATCATTTTTTCGTATTATTTACAATCAACGCGCGACGTTCTTGACAGAATTGTCAATTGTCAATATGTAACCTTGACAAATTCGAGAAACCAAGGCGCGTTCAGTCCTGACATAATTCACCCGGATATTTCCAATCCGAATCTCCTCTAAAATCCATGAGTTATAAAAGTTTTAAAAAAGACCCTCGTTGGCGATAAAACGCAATTTTCTATACAATTTTTTTTATCAAGCGCCGTGTATAACGAAAAGCTCGCTGATCCCTCGCGAACAATAGATCGAGTGACAATTCGATTCGTAGTTAGTTTCAATACGAATTTCGATAGGGTAAAACTTGCCTCCGCCGGATGATTAACGAGCTGCCAGGCGAACGGCTGCTGATCATTCTTCGAATTCAATCCAATTCCAAGCGCAACGAAGTTCGGAGCTTTCGAGTTGGCGACATTTTTCTTCGCGTCGTTTCTTCATTACCGAACAAACAATTATCGATTAATCACTTTGTCGATACGATCGTTTTCATGGCGCTGCAATTAGTGTTGTTATCAGTATTGTCGATATTACCTCGCATTTTTCTCGAGCACTCCCTGCCTCGTGGTTGTCGCGATAATTTGACCTCTCGTCCTTCCGGTACCCGGCGAAACCGAACCACTTCCGGCTACGATCCAATCGACATCCGGTCCTAAAAGGCAACTTTGCATTTCCCATAAATGCAAATATTAACGCTACGAATTTAACTCTACTAATTGAGAAAAGAAAACCAACTCTCATTGACAGTGATACTTTTTTTTTGTACCGGAAGTGATCGCCGAACTCGCATCTGCGTCAAGGTCACAGAATAATGTTCAATTAAATTGATTATCAAAAATTATTCCGATCCGATCAAATTAATTTTTTCCAGCTTTCATTAGATTTATTGCCGGGAATGGAGTTTACTGATAATAAAAACAAAATTATCGAGCTCATAGTTATCAAGGTCATAATTTTGACTCAATAAATGAAAGTATTTTCCCGAGTTCTAAGCTGACCATATTCAGTCCCGCAAACAAGATCGAAATTCGAATCACTGCAGAATTCATTTTCCCAAACGAACTCCAGCATCGATGGTTTTCTAAATAAACTTTTAGAGAGAATGGTGTTTTTTCAAAATCGGAAGTGCTCTTCAACTCGCATTTGACGGTTGGTCGCAGTTCGATTTTCCCAAATTGAATTGCCGAGCAGCGAGTTTCTTGTTTCGAAATTACAAATTCGCTCGCACCCGGGCTTCGGTTGATCAATCAGTTTCGCCGTTCGAAATGTTTACGTCGACTAAATATGCAATCGGCGTATCGCCGATAACATTATTTCACTGTACCGTTTGCTCAAACGCTATCAATAACGATAATAGACTCGAATATAGACGGCGAGTAAAATTTTATCAATAATACGAAAAGGGGCTTTTGATACCGCGCTTATTAGCAAACAAAATTAAATGTCGAAGCGTTAAATGACATTCTCCGTTTCGCCTCTTGCCTGTAGCTATTTGTACGGTCGGTGATATTTGTAATCCATAGACAACGAGACCATCCGCGGAAACCATCGGCAATGATTTTCGGGCTAGCCGAGCTCTTATCGCAGCAATCATCGCATCCCCGTCCTGCTGACCTTTCGCAGCTAGTTTACCCGCTTGCATGACTTCCTGTAATCCGGTATACGCGATTAGTCCCTCTCTCGTTCGCCCCTCTCGTCGTTTTATCCCCGAACAAAATGCTCGACGATACGAATGATAAACCCCCGTTATACAATCCGCTATATAATGTCTCGCATTGTCATGTTTTTCTCGATTTTACCTCGGGCTCGTATATTTGTGCCAACACAGCGAGCGTGTCGAGGGCGGCTTGTCGAACTCTTCGACGTCTGTCGAATACCATCGTCGCAACTTTGCTCGCCACGTTCTCAACTTTGAATTCCGTACTCGGAAACGTAACGAGCGAGAATATCAAGAGTTGAAGAGCGTTCTCTCGGGTCTGCAATATATGCGGAAGAGAAATTTATTAAAAATACGGTTTTTTAAAATAATAGCCGAATGGTATTCTTACTAGTATTTTTTTATCCGGGAACAGCGATTTTTCGAGCAAACTCGGCAACCACACTAACAACCGGAAAAGCAAATGGTCGTTTGGTGCAAAAATGCAACCACCTAAACGACCGGTCAAACCACTCGATGGAAGAGTTTCAGGACCGTTTTTTCGCGGTCGTGCCAGTTTGGCTCTTTTTCGAGAAACAGCCTAACAAACAACTGTTAAAAAAAACCAGTCGAAGCGCAGATACCAAGGTCGCTATTAGAAAAACGCGCACGGTATCATTTGTTGTCTTTCGACTGCAAATAAATAGCATTACGATGAACCTTATAAAATAAAACCGAGTTAGTTGAGTGGCTAAAGTGAGTTACCAAAAGTCAGAAGCTTCTAAGTTCTCCAGCCTAAAGTGCTTTGCAACCGTTTTGCTAGCGATTTCAGGCCAAAAATCGGTCGAAATTGTGGTTGAAAAAAGGTCCGGTAACCGGGATTTGAAAAATCGATCGCTGCAGACCTCTATAGTCGGTTTCTTAGTCGTACGTTTGGGTGTTAAAAAAAGATTAGACCTTTGGAACTCGACTCGCGCTCGTTTCGCTGGTTGTTCGGTTGTTTGCCAATTTGTCCAAAACGACCGGTTGCTCTATCAGTTTTGCCACGCTTGCATTTCCGGTTGCTAAGGAAGCTATGGGAATGCTCGGCGAGCGATGTTAGTTAACTTTACCTTGGCATTTCTCGCTTTGATACAATGCGGTTGCAATAGCTGTTCGAGGAGTAATGCCGGTCTGAGCCTGAGCATGGCCACTCTGGCGAGTTGCGCGGCGTTCGGACCGCCCTGACGTGCGAGGCCCCACGCCACTTGCGGTAATCGTCTCTTCAGAGCTTCCTCGGACACGCCGGCGACTACCACCTTAGCATAAAATTCAAGTTTCAAACTTCCATCGTTCGCTGTCCGCGCTCTCGCGGTGTATAACGACAGCGGGGCAGCCGAGCGGGGAGAGGGTCTGATTAAATTTCATCGAACGTTTACCCGGGCGACTGACATTCCCGCTGCGGCTACGCGGCAGCTTCGCTCGCCACCGAGAACAGCATGGAGAAGCGATCCGAGTCTCGGCTCGATGGCTATCAAAGCCGACGACGTTCTCAAAGCCGATGCTACTCTCTCCAATCCTCGTACCCTCGCTCGCCAATCGTCCTGCAATTAATCAACACCGTTATCAACGCAAATATTTAATTCGCTCAACTGCGCCCGGAAGTTGCTCGCACAGAGCAAGAATGTTTGAAGGTATCGACGAAGAAAAATTCAGCATATAACAATTGTTCGAAACATTGATTTTTCGTAATAATAGTTTCAAAAAATTGTTAACAAAATGTTTAAACAAACTGATTTGACAAATTATCCGGCAACCAAACTTTTCTATGCTGGTAAAAATGATTCGTTATTGTTTATAAATACGTATGGATTTTTGAAAACCTTTTTTGTTTTTGAAATTTATTGAGAATTGCATTATTCAAAAGTCGTTTGAGCTGTACTTGCAAATCTTCTTCGTCAATAATTCGGAAACTTCTTAAGAATAATAGGCGGTCTTACAACAAAAGCATATCCAAAATGCGTGGTTTTCCGCACGTTAAAAAAAAATGGCAAACATTATGCGCTAGAACGTTTATATAAATTTCAGTGACTTTTTGGAGCGAGAAATAATGCATAACTGGTGAATCCACCGGAGACCTCCTCGCTGCATAAAGCGTTGTTTCGTATGACGTAAATATTACATCGCCCTCGTAAAGCTGTGTTTCCTGGCTTCGTTTCTTCCTTTTCTTTTTTATTGCCTTCGAACAAAATCTTATCCGTCGTTGAGGAATAATACGCGACGTATATACGAATCAGATAAATGAAAGCGGACGGGGTTGAGCGCATGGACGGAGTGAATTATGGTAGTAATGTAGCGTCATATTTGCATACTGAAAGTGTACTATCGCGAGGAGTAACAATAGCTCGTACGTAGGGGGTGCGCCACCCCGTTCCGCAGTCGAGAGGTCCCCCGTGGCACGCAACACGTGCCTAATTATTTTCTTGCAACTTCTCTCTGGTTTTACTCCTCGATCCGCATTTACTGGCTATAACTGCGATAGTCGTTGTTCCTCGCGGAGGGATAGAGGGGCGCGAGGGCCGCGCGTTTGTACGTGTGCGACGGGGGGCGTAGGGATGGATTCCTCTTTCGCTCGGTCGGAATAATCTAGCGCTAGCGAGAAGCTCGAGAGCGTCGCTCGACTGCATAATGATCTGGAAGGAAATTTCCCCCGGTCGTCGTATATCTCGTCATCGCGAATGAAAAAACAAAAATAGAAAGGAAAAAGAAGAAAAAACGAGGATTCTCTCGGAAAATTAGCTACCGCGCGAAATGACTTATGGGGACGATCGGTCATACCGTAGCCGACGGAGCTGCGAGTTCCCTTTGGATGGAAGAGACGAGAGACGGCAGGAGGTTCGAGAAAGGATTTTTATGCCTCACGCTCGGGTAAGCTCCGAGACTTTGGCACAGGTCATTTGGCTGAATGGCTCGTAGACTTGTTCTCATCCGCTACGGCTTCGGATCGTTCATATTCGGAGCGAATCTAGTTCACGATTATTCGATATCGTAACGGGCCCGAGGATAATAGGCTCGCCGGATATCGAGCTAATAGAATTCTGATGGGAAGCGACGAGTATGGGGATAAGGTGGAAGAAACAAAAATTAAATAGCGATAAAAGAGTGTAGTATTTGAACAGCTGTTGGAGGCGAAGCGATTAGTATTCCGAGATCAATGCTCCTTCAAGGTGAGGCACCCGCGAGACTCATTGATAGTCGGTCCCCGGTGAGACCGGTTGTCGCGTAGCTTCGCTCGCCTCAGTCGCCTCGTTGTATTCGACGTCGGAACTGTTTTTTCCCCCCGCGAAGCTTATTACGAGCGAAATATGCCACGCGAACGAGTCAACACGATTGAATAACAAAGCTCGACGATGTTTCGAAAATGCGGCGGTATCGGAAACGTCGTCATCATACTTTTTCTCGCATTCGGTGGATTATTAATCGTCTCGATGTCGCGCAGTTCCAAGTCGAACGGTCGTGTAAAATTTAACGCGAGCCACGTTGACGAAGGGCAATCCCCGGTGAGTAACCAGCGAGCGTATATATAATTGACGTACCGAGCGTGCCAAAGCTTCGCTCTCATCGCTTCTTGTGTGTACCCCAATTAAGCGACGATCGATTTTAACGAAATAATTAACGCTCTTACGATAACTCGGGCGGACACCATAAAGCAGATCGACCGGGAAGCCGAGAACAAACGACGATTCCTACGGGTACGAGAAACTTGCGAGAAATATCACTTGGGACTGTTTCGAGAGAGGGGAAAGAATGGCTTTATTAAATACCCTCCCGCGCCGCAGTACGCCGTTTTTTACATCGATCGGTTAGTTACGCTTGTGGAGTGAATTCTGCGGTCGTACAACGAAATCGCTTAAGTCACATTTTTCGAAAAAATCAAGTTAATGCACATTCAACGTCACGAGAAAATGCCACTATTCTGAAGATGGTGAATTTTCTAATTTTGATACTTTTGTGGAAAGAGCGCTCGGCGAAAATCATAAGTGCAAATCGCACGCGTGTCTTCAATAACAACGCAAGTGCATTTGTTTTTTGCATTCCAGAAGATTGATCTGCAGTTATTTAATGGTTCAGTAAACGCAAAATATTTTTCATACGATTGATGACTTTTCGCTTCTCCGCAATTGCCCAATATTTGGTAGTTTTTTAAAATTAGTCAAATTCAAGTGCAAACTTTTGTTTTAATTCATAAATTATTATTCAATATGCTTTAAAAAATTTCTTTTCTGTTTATCAATAAATAAAAGCGTTGAATTATTATGAACCAAATTGTAGTATTATACACGTTGTGCGGAATTGTCAACCAAAAAATTGTGTAAAAATGAAATAGAATCGAATGGACGAATGGGTATTACAGAAAATACAGAACACTATTGGCGTTCCAGAGCTCAAGCGTCCTTGTATTTCACGTAACAGCCTCTCAGCGACCAGTTATGTTTTTTGATATTTAGTTTTAATTCCCCTTCGGCTATTTGATTTTATGGACGCTCCACACGTTTGTTTATTAACGAAAAAATGCTTACACACGCAATGTTACAACTTCGCTCATGTTCGTTGACGCTCTTTTATGAACAGAAACGAAAAAACGATTTGAGGCACAAAACATCACTTTTACTTTGTAAAAAAGGTTTAAATGACTTTAACTATTCGAAATGTGATTTCTCTGTGCGTGTGGATAAATTTATAATTCCGTTGAAAGAACCAAAAGTTTTTTGTACTATTTTTTGGAAATAAATAGAGAATGGATAAGCCATTCCGTTTTCGGGTTACGAAGCTTTTTTTGCCAACGAATCTATCTTTCAAACTATGATCTACGAACATCCGTCTGGACATTTGACCTTTTGGTCCTCGATATCTCTGAGGGGCAAAAATGTGACTAAAGTGATTCCGTCTTGAGGCGACAGAATTATTGTAAATATCGTTAAAAAAAATTAATTTCTCGCAGAGTGCATCGACTGTCCTACTGTCCAATTTACAAAGCCGGCAGCACCACGTGGCTCTACAACTTGTGTTTACTGAACGGCGTACCGGAATCGCAATTGTCAGATGGGAAAGAGCAAATATCGACGATCGCGAGAAGAGTCATACCGGAACTGGAGTATCCCGAAGCCGAAGAGGTAAAATAGCGAAAAAATATTGGACCTTCCTAAGAATTCCAACTACTATCGTCGTGCATCTTGTTGACTTGTCATAAATTAATTGGACCCCAGGCTATGAGAGGAACGACAAAGCTCCTTGTTGTTCGACATCCCTTTGAGAGATTGCTGAGCGCGTATCGCGACAAACTCGAGAATTCCGTTGCCGGAAGGGAACACGGTACTCTGCACTTCTACAAGAAATACGGCGCCAAAATAGTTCGCAAATATCGCGACAAAGATTTTACACCACCGGGAGATAGTCAAGTCGTGAGAAATCCCGGTGTACCCGGACCGGCCGGTATCGAGCCGACTTTTCGCGAATTCGTCGACTATCTCATCGATACCGATCTCGCGAGTTACGGCGACGATCATTGGATGCCTTATCATCTCTTCTGCACGCCGTGCTCGTTGAAGTACGACATCATCGCCAAGGTAACGCTTATCGACGAATTTCTCTCGGAGCTAAACTTTCGTCCAACTGTTTAGCTGTGACGCGCTACTTATGCGATGAATTCTAATTGGCCCGTACGGCGATACGTTTGAGTTCAGGTCGAGACTCTGGGTGAGGATCAGGCATTCGCGATCGACAAATTGGGCTTGGCCGGAAAAATCGTACCGAGATGGAGACACACGATCGGAGGCCGCCCGAACGTTTCGAGTATCTACTTCAGTCAACTGAGCCGCGACAGGGTGGAGAGACTCTTCGAGAAGTTCAGGCTCGACTTCGAGATGTTCGACTACTCGCCGACGGATTACTATCGGTATGCCGGAAGATGAAAAATCCTCTCGATTGTCGCGAGACGACGAAGAGAACGAGCGCGGAGCGAAAGACATCACGGGAAAGAATATCGAATCGAAGAGACTCAAGATGTAACGAAGAAAGGACCTTAATGAAATTAAAATCGCGTCGCGAAGGAGAACTCGATAGGGGGAAGAGCGGGGCGAGGGTTCAGAGAAGTTTCGAGCAAGCCAAATCGATCGACCCACTTTCCGAGGTGCCTTGTATCAAACCCGCGTGATATCTCTAGGACTATGAACTCCTGAATGAAAATAGTCGGGATGTATACTACGATATTGCGAGGCTTCGCCGGCTCGCCGAAATCTTCGCGAGTCTCGAGCCGTCGCCGCTGTCGTCGTAACGAATGCGATGATTTATTTCAACCTCCTTAATCCATTCCCCGCCCGACTCGCACTGCGGTCGTGCACGAACAATCGCATATTCGTCAGGGAAATAGTTCGTTCGTCACTCTCGATGCACGAAGCCCTAACGAGTTTCTCGTGTATCATGTTGAGAAAAAGAAAAAAAATTCATTGAGAACTATTCGCGAGATCTCGACGATTAAATAGCTCAATAATGAGAATGAAAGAGAAAGAGAAAAAAGAGAAATTCTTTACCTTGTTATGAAGATCGTTGAGAACTTCCTGATCCACTAGACCCAGTTCTTCCCAATTGGATTCTCGCAATTTGCCATCGCTATCTCCGACTATATTCAGTATCGGACTCGCCCTATCGTTTCGCCCAGCATCCCCGTTATCCTCGATATCCTCCGCTCTGACTTCGTTCCTCTTCGCGTGTTTATCGTCGAGCGTTTTGTCGATGATTCTCGTTGATTTTTCATCGCCGATCTTAGCGATTTCGTTGGAGACTTTGGGATCGGTGAGCGTATGATCGAGCGATTTTTCCATCGGCGAATTGCCGCGCGTGGCGGCAACGTCGATCGGCACCGCGAGACGCTGTTGAGCATCACTCGAGCCAACTTCTTTCGTATCGTTGATCTTTCGCGTGCCCGTTTTCGTCGGACTCGACAGTTCCATGAGTATGTAGTTTCTCTCCATTCGCGGAAAGGTCTCGAAGACGAGCTTCTTCGGTGAACGAGACGGCGAGCGTCGACGTTGCGAATCCGGCAATGACTCGGTGTTACCCTCGCTCGAATTCGCCAACTTTTCGCCAACTTCTTCGCCAGTGTCTCTTGCCTCTTCCGCTTTGGTCGTCGTCGTCGTCTTCGACGATTTAATCGCTTCTCTCGACTCCGACTCGGCTTTCTCGTGTTTATCTTCGGCATCGACGACGAAACTTTCGATCTCGCTATTGGCCATCTCCGCGCTCTTGACCAGCACGATTTTCTCGACTTCGGCGTTTTCGTTCACCTCCGAACTGCTGATTCTCGTCGTTGCCGCACGCGCGTTGTTCGTTCCCGGCGGAGTTTCTTCCGCCGTCGTAACTTCCTGATTGCTCGTCGTGCCGTTTCTCGTTGCATCGATCTTGTCTCTCGCAATTTCCACGCTGGTCGCGTTGTCGTTGTCGCAAATCTCGAAAGCCCAGCCACGATCGTTCTGCTCCTTTCCGAAATATTTGTCGACTTTTTGGTCGACGATTTTTTTGCACTCATTCGCGTTGACGATCGGCGCGTCGTCGATCGTACGAGCCGCGGACGACGAAACGCTCGCTCTCGAAAGTATGCTCTTCTTCGGGCTCAGAGTCGCGTCGTGAGTGTAAAATTCCCTTTTCGGACTGTTCGATACGGATCGCGTTTTTCTATCTCCCGTTGTCGAGACGTTCGGACTGCACGGATTCGACAGTGATCTTCTCGAGCGTATAACCGGCATTCTCGTGGTCGGCGATATCGGAAGTGGTATTCTCGTCTGCGGAATCTCGGTACGAACAATTTCCGAATCGTCGCTGTCGGGAGTTCGAAGTTTAACGATTTCGCCCCCGAAGTGCACCCTCCTCGGAGTTTTTCTTCTCTCAATCCAGGAGTCCTGAACTTCGTCGACTCTCCTCGTATCATCGCGATCGTTCTTTTCATTATCGTTCAAAATTATCTCCACGTCCCTGGCGAGTTCCTCGACGACGTCCGCGCTCGACTCGTCGTCCTCGTCCTCGTTCTCGCTTTCCTCGTTCTTCTCCTCGAGAATCGTCATAGTTATGGCGGTTTCCTCGTTGAATTTTATTTCCGTCTCGAGAACGATTCTCGCCGTTTGCATGGTCGTATCGATGGAAACAAGTTTCTCGTCGTTCGCGCTGCTACCGGAAGTCTTGCCGGGACATTCCCAATTTCCGTTGATCTCGTTGTTGCGTTCCACGCTCGGATCCTTCCGCTTCTTCGGCAGATCGTTCCCGAATTCCTTCTTACCCTTCGCTGTGCTCCTTCCGTTCTTCTTTGCCGAATGCTTGTCGTCGCTTTTCACCTTGTAAACCTCGCACAGAACGTCGTAGTCCCGTCTCGCGTTGACGTCGAGCTCGCGAAGATACGAATCGAATTCCTCGTCGCCGAGTATCTCGTGAATTTTCGCTAATGACCTTATCGTCGCTTCCTGATGCGTAACCTGAACGAGACGAGTCGCGAGAGCGCCGATGGCTTCTCGCAGTATCTCCTTGGAAGGCCGAGGACTGCTCGAGGAAGGAAACAGAAGAGACGGAGTACTGAGAATAACGCCGAGGGTCACGTTCGTTTGAAAGGAATCCAGACAATCCGATCTGCTCAGACCCTCGTTCAATATCTGTAGAAGTGAACGGAACAAAATGAAGGTGAATTTGTGTCTCGCTTATTTATTGGCGCAATTGGAGCAACGAGGCTCCAGAACCCGCTTGTTAAGGTACCAGCTTTACAGTCCGGCCAAACGTAAGATTCAAAGAGAATTCCTCAAAAGCCTCTCAATGAGATGAAAAATGTAAAAAAATCATGCAAAGTGAATCTGCACATTGCGTCTGCTTTTATTGATATTTGAATTTTTTCGACAAATTGAGGGAATGCATAATTTCGAGTAGACAGGATTCTGAAAAAAATTATACATACTCAGAAATATTAATGGATAACTTTTATTTGAAAGAAACGTTATGTTGCCGAGTGACTTGTCGGAAACATTTTTTCATTAATCTCTTATTAAAAATTTGATATTTTTGTCCTGCAAAAATACATTTTTCCGTCACTTCCAATGCGCTCGATTTTTTTTCATATTTTCATCCCATCGAGATCTATTCTCTTTGAATCTCGCCTTTGGCATGTTTCGCTGCTGCATCCTTGAGAAAATCTTTGAATAATAAAATTCGTCGATTTAAATCTCTTTGTTCCCTGCTCCGAACTCACCCCGCGTACGATATCTTCGTTGCGTTTGCTGCAAACGAGATAAACCCTCAGAGTATCGAGAGCTCCCTTTCTCACGGCCGGTGCGAGGTGTCCCAAATTGTTGACGAGTTCCGGTAGCACAGGTGTCATCGCGGCATCGACAGCGTCGTCGCCGAGGGTCGGCAAGACATCGACGAGAACCCGGAGTGCATGCTGACGTACCTCCCATTCGGGATCTCGCAATCTCTCCGATATCTCGTCGAAGGTCTCGCGCGTGTCCACCTCGGATGGGAAACGTTGGGTGCGAACCTGTTTATCGATTGGGCATTTCACCAAACGATTTTAGAAAAAGTTCCTCGCATTGGCTGTGGCTCAACCGACTGGGGAACGAGCGACGACGTCGATGACGACGTGCCCCGGTCGATCGATCGAGAGGCTCGCGAGCTTAGTCTCTTTTTTAATATTCATAGAAAGGATACACGATAACTCGACGTAGCCATGATAAAATAATGTCGATTGACCGATTTCGTTTTTTTTCTTTCTTCCTTCTTCTTTTTTTTCTTCGTGACCTTTTACATTGAACTAGCGCGTTCGCTCTTGAACTAGTGATGAAAATTACATTGCCAGTCGCTACTGTGTACAGCGCAATTGAATCGAAAGTTTACGCAGCAGTCGCGCGTTCGGAGCCACTCGTTTAATTCGCTCTCCAAATTCAATCGAATTCCATTTGTTGCTTGTTTACATGTATATATTCTTTTAATTGCGAATAAAAAAGCCTTATAAATATCAATATCGTCGGAACTGGCAAATGGCAAATGATCGGTATTGACCAACCCTCCAGCTGTTTTCGATCGACGTCGTCGTCGGTATAATCGTTCAATGTATCGCCCACGATAGCGGGACGGCGGCGCTATTTCGCCGCGTGGTGATATTAATTTTTCGCATGAAATCGGAGAGGATGAAAGTTCACATGGAAAATTGAGCCGCGCAGTTTGCACTGTCACCGAATAAAAAAAAATACATCGTAGGTGATAAAATAAAGCTTGCCCAGCAAACACAGAATGTTGCGAATACGCGACGTTCGAGTTTTTAATAAATATAACGCTATCACGCGACGCCATAGAATTGTTCATTTTTGTGACAATAAGGACATAGAATTGTACTCAAATGAAATGCAAATATTGTATCACGGCTCTGTGAAAAAATGTCACGACTGCTATCGAAATCTCATGAATGGTGATTTTTCAAAAATGTCACATTCTTAAATGATAATTTTTCTTCAGTTATCAGTTGCGCCGCAAATCAACTTGTTGTGTCATAAAGTTTACAAAAAAGAGCAATTTGAACGTTCCCCAATAGGATAAAAATCTTGAAAAATCAAGCATTTGGAAAGTGTTCGAAAGATGGATTTTGCGTGGTAATAATTCGAAAAAGTTACGAACGAATTGATGGATACAAAACTCGTTCAACAAATTATCCGGCAACCTAATCTTTTTTCTGATAACAACTTGTTATTATTTCTAAATAGGTATGAATTTTTTGAGAATTTTTTACTTGTTTTTAATTATGTTAAATATTGAATTTTTTGAAGGTTGCATAAATCGCGCTTCAACTCGTGGCTTTTTTGAATGAGAAATAATGTATCACTCCCGTATCACCTGATGACCTTTTTGCTGCATAGCGCGCGATTTTGTGTCATGAATATTTCTTCGTTGTTACAAAGTTGTGTTTGCCGGGTGTTTCAATCGAATGTTTCGACAAATTGGTAACGTCGAAAAATCTTATCGCTCGCGGGGAAATTCGTGGCGAGTGAAAGGGAGATGGTGAAAGAAGATATGACGCGGACGAGAGCAACAATTGGATATAATCCGATGCTCACCACGTGCTCCCAGAGGGGAGTCAGCTGTATGGGTGGACCGGACGTTGGTCGAACAGGTGTCATCTTCTGACGCGACCGATCGTCCGGGCGACGAGGCGATTGTCTCGCGTTCTCGCTCGCGTCGTGGCTGTTTCTCCCGCCGGAAAACGACGAGCGCGACGAAGACGACGAATCCGGCGCTGCCGGAAGAAGGGGCGCGGAGTCCTCCGGGGGCTTCGGAGGCCCCGCTCTCGTCGATCCTGTCATCGATGATTGGAACTCCAAGCACCCTGACATAACGCGTCACGTCTCATCTCTCGGAAATGCCGAGTTCTTCATGACGACAACGAGATTATGGAAATCTTAGAAACTCAACGCAACTTCGCGGCCATCGATGAGATCTACGAATTACGTGTAAGCTTCCGCTATAATTAAAACGCGCTTATTTTCCCAAAAATAAACGGTCTCTTCACTTTTGTATTTTATAACGTCACGGCACTAGCAGAGACGCAAAATTCAAAGTGAATTTCAAACACTTCGCAATGGGATGGAAAACCTCCAAAAAATCCGGCATATGGAAGGTCCTAAATAGAATTCACACATAATAATAATATCAAACTGTTATTAAGACATTACAACGAAAATTGTTTAAACGAATGACCCGGCAACCTAACTTCTTTTTCAAAGGAAAATAATTCTTAAGTTCAATTCGGACCTATTCCGAAAAGTTTTCGAATTAGTTTCATTCGAAAAAAAATTAGTGTGCCGGATGAATTGTCGAACAATTTTTTTTTCGACTTATTAGTTGATCACATTTCTGTATTATTGTTATGCAAAATGAATCAGTTCAGCGCCTGACATTTTCGAATTTTTATTCCGGTGAGAAGTGTTCGGATTTCCCTTTGAACTTCACGTTTTGCCGAACTCTATCGCCGGTACTTGAGCGACCTTGAAAGAATAAAAACTAGAGAATGTTTTTCCACCGCGTCCGAGACTAGCGACAAATTTGTCTTTACGACGAACGAGACGTGCATAACCGGATAAAACACGTGAGGAACGTAAGACAGTTTAATCGCGACGATAACGCGCGCATGAAAGAATAAACCAAGTTCGCGTCGAGGGAAGTAGAGTTTATCGAGCGATGGGAATGTGCAGCGTCGACATTGCTGTTGGAAGGCTGAAGCTATTTGCCCGCCTCGTGGGCGAGCCGCTCTACAGTTCGCGAGCTCCGTGTCTCTTTCTCCGGCACAATATCCGACCTAAAGCTCGGCGATACACGAAGAAATGCCGCGGAAACAGTATCGCGAAGCGCGGAACGGAGACGACAGAGAGAGATGGAAGGAATCGCTAACCGGAAGACTCGAGGTACGTCAATTGCCTTCCAAAGTGCGTAAATAAATAATTCGTCTGATTGCACGAAAGCCGAGGTCCCACTATAATAAAACGCCGGAACAACCCTTGCATTGTTGTTGCGCAATAATCTTGTCCAAATACGTTTTCTTTTCAAATCAAACATTATTAATTTTTTTCGACCGACAAACAACGAAACGAGCATGGATTTTTCGAACCGAGGAAATAATTTTGCGAGTTTTTTCAATTGATTTCATCGCCTTTTTTCGGGTCATTGATCGCGTTATAGAAGAGGCCTATCGAAGAAAATCAAATTTTATCGGGCTCGCGACGGGAGAAGCAATAAGAGTCGCTAAAACTGTAGCGCGACACTCCGAGGTAGCGGAGAGAGGTCCGAAGGCCTTATCGTGGAATCTCTCACGACACGAACAACCCTACCGCGCGCGAGGCGCACCGTGGGAGTTCGAAAGTGGTACACACGAAAGCTGCCGGCTTAGCGAACGATCGAAAAAAATAATGATCACGCGCGATACACGCTCCTCCGAGGCGAGTAACGTTTGTACTCCTTTTTCTTTCTTCTATCTCGATAAAAGGAAAAAAATCGCGGAAAAAAAGCGAAATATTATCGGAACTACGAACACCGATTTTTGATTCTTGGAGAACCGAATGAAGAAACCGAGAACCGATGAAACGAACCATCACCGAAGCTGGTAAATCGCGGTTGACATTGAAATCGCCAACATTCTCGTCGACGAACCTTCGACAAAGTTTAACCGTGGAGAACGGCGTTTGGATCGCCGGCGAACCGGATCGCATGCGAACTGAGAAAAAATATCGCGATCCTCGTCGAAATCACCTCGTTTCTCTTTGACAATATCGTCAATGCTCGTCGACTCCGCGATCCCGTCATAGGCGTTCGTTTTGTCGATGAAGAATGAAAAAAGAACCAAGTAAAACAAATAACAATCCGCGTAAGTCCGTGGGCCGACGAAACGTGTCTGACCAAAGCCGGCATGTGACTACTCGTGAGTCTTCTCTCGTGGCGAGTCGCGGTGAGCCGGGTATGGATATCGACCATCCCCATCCCCACCGCCCCGACCTGGGGGGACGATTCTCGACGACGTCGACGACGTCGAAAGGGTCAGCGGAGGCTTGCTTTACGCGAAACGGCTTGGATAAACCTCGTGCGAAGCGTGGAAGAGAGAGGACTTAAGAATCATTGCCGTCTCGTCTTCCCTGGACTGGAGGTCCGACCGGCACGGTCTGTTTTCACTGCGACGTGTCTCTATTCCTCTTCGTGACACTGCGGGAACAAAAGCGCCGCATCGCTCGGCGAAGGGGCCACTTCCTTTTGGCCCGCGAGCCACCATAATTCCCGTCAGACATCGTCAACCCGAGGAATGAGAAACGATACGGTCGTGGAAGAACTCGAGCGAATGATCATCAATAATAATTACTTATGAAGCGACGTTGGGAAGAGCATCAATCGAAGTCTCGGACGGGGGAACGAGGCGGTATTAGCACTTCTCGCGGGAGGGAAAGAGGGACGAAATGCTTAAGGACACGTCGATCACTTTGCAAATTGATCGATCGACCGATGAGCGTCTTCGTTACTCGAGTTGTATAGAAACTCGACGAGAGGCAGAGAGCCAACGTTAATGTAATAACTTTCCAGGCCGTACATTACGTTTTGCCTAACGCGGTTCGCTTTCGCGTTACAGCACTAATGAAGTTTAACGCCGGACGAAGCGGCACTTCCGGTTCGTCGCTTTCGGCACGGCGATCAATTATTCCGACCCGATTGGGGCTAAGTAATTGCGTTATTCTTGTTGTTTAAACTATATCGTGTTTCCCTATGGCCAGAGTTAATGGCGGTTCAACGCAGCACGAGAACTTTATCAGCGGCTCGAGTTAACAAGCGAAATGTAATAATCACTGTCGCCGGTGCTGGCTAACGGTACAAGCCCGCATTAGGGCCCTCGACTCTTACACGGGCGCACATTCATACGCGCTATCATAGCATCTCCGCTGATCGTTGCTTAACGACACTAAAACCGGGTCTAACGTATACCAGTAACGCTAGTCTAGCTCTTCGGGGTCTCGAGCACCCCACGATCTGAAAAAAAAGTGAAAAAAATAAGAAAACTCGTAAAAATTTTTGAAAAAATATTAAAAAACGGCTTGAAATCTTTTCGGTAGGACGTCGAGATACTTAAATTTCGCCGAGATTTATTAAAAGCGAATGTGGCCCCCGAGACTGAAGCGGGATAAGGGCTTGGGCGAAAAAATGTGTGTCACAAGCCGGAATTAACGATCGAAACTTTATTTCGCAAGTGGAACATTTTTTCGTTCTTTTTTTTTTCGACGCATTCACCGGACCCCCGCGGATTCGACACTGAAATAGAAATATCGAATTACTCGCACGCCGGTACGGATTCATCACCATGAATGTACGACTGATAAGCTGTATTTGATTACTTACCGATGAAATAGGTGTAAGGAACTTTTTTCTTCTTCTCTCTCGAACGATCGTTTTTATTGGATCGCGCCACGGTGATTACGTACGCACGAAGAGAGGGTGCGAAAGAAATTAAGGAGGGGGAGAAACGAACTGAGAAACAAGTGGGTCAATCCACCGGACTCGGGGGGAGTCGGGGACGCAATAACATAACGAGAAGCGGGTACGTTAACTTCCGGGCTGCTAGCCTCACGCAAACATCGACGAGTGCGTGCCGGATTCGTCGCCTCCCCCGCGCTCGTCTCTTTTCGAACGATACGATCAATTTTCAGCGTAGCCTCGATCGTTCGTGTCGTTACGCCGACTCGGATAAGTCATCGATGGCAATCGACGAAGAAAAAACGAAACTCAAATATGGCTTTTTCTTTTATGGCGACGAATCAATCAAGTGCACATTCTTGCGTTGATTAATCAAAAAGAGGAAAGTTTCTTCTTTACTCGATGTATAAAAGACGATAGTGTCGTTTAGAACATAAGCGTATACATCAAACAGTCGACAAGACTGTGACGCGATTATAAACACGTCTTTGTTCTTTCGATTAAAGAAAACATTGGCACTCTCACACGCAGCGTTCACTATCACACAGCTTTCTTGTTTATCCGATCGTAACGTCAATTTTACGATCTTTGTTACTGTGCCGATGAAAGTTTAGTTTTAAAACCTTTTTTCAACTCATACGAGTAGCCCGAAAGGAAGCTAGGCGAAAGTATTCCGTAAAACGTTCTCGTAACAAAACTACCGAGTATCTATCTCAATTATCGTCTATATATGGTTTGTCTATTTGTGCGTCCTATCACGTGTTTTGGTATACAGATACTATTCATATTGTAATAGAAAATCGATAATCTAACTTTGATCACATCACTTTTGTTTGTTTGTTCGTTCGTGCCTTCCGACAAGAGTTTCTAGATTTTGTTGTTTCTTTTTTCGTAATACTCACAGACTCGACAAGGGCGAAGGTGAAGTGCATCCAGCGGGACTGCACATGAAGAATCGCGAGGCGTGATCGGCAACTTTCGCGATTAGACTAGATCGGTTTCACGTTTCTCTGAGTAGATTCCCCGCCTCCTCGTCTCTGGGCTCCGGAATCTTTGGCTTAACGTTTTGCACCGGATTCTGCGAATACAATACAACCGCGTAACTGACCATCGCTATCGCGATAACGGTGTTCGCGTATATCGGTATGCCGAATATCATCCAACACAGAACGGCCGTGAACATAAGCTCCAAGGCACTTGCGAATGTCTTCAGTATCGAATTCAAATTCTTGAGAAAGAAACTCGTTATTATGCCGATCGCCGCGTTGTTTATCATTATCGCGACGACCTTCGGCTGAAGGAGTATGCTCGAGCCGACGTTGTCGAACGCGCGAATCGGATTTCCCTGAATCGTTAGGACCAGTAGATTACAGAGTATACTGTCGATGTACATGAATACATTTTGCAGAAATATGTTTATGTTCGCCCCTTGACCTTTGAGGAGATACTCGTTGTAGACACCGGCTAGACACGAGCAGATAATCTGAAACCCAAAATTCGATCAATCGATTAATCATTATCATTTATTAACTTTGCCGAAATAAAAAAAGAACCGATTTCTACTCTTTTTCATGCATCACGTCGTTGTGATTCGTCATTTTATTTTTACCTGAACGAAGATAAACAGAGCGTTGATGTTCAGATTGAAGTTCGAGAACAGCGAATTTTCTCCGAAATTCAGATTAACGTGTTTCATCATACAGCCCAGTGTCAGCAGTATGAGCGATATCCATTGTTTCGTCGAGAGTTTTTTACTGAATACGACCTGGTCAATTGGGAAAAAACGAATATTAAGCATAATACGATACACTTGCATCTGCGGTGTAGAATTGGATAAATTCAAGCTTATTAAGGTCGCTCGATTATACCTGGAATATAATGCCCGTAATGACGACGCGAAATTGGAGCAGAAGATAATACGTCGTTGGATCGAAAACCGCCAAATTGACAAAGGCCAAATTGTTGTACAGGCAGTAGAGAAACGACGGCACCATGTAGAGGAGCAAAACTAGAAACGACAAAAGAACAAAGATAATGAATAATTCATTATGATAACTATTATTATAATCATCGTTACTATTATTATTATCAATCAGTTATTTATTTATAAACACGTAAATCAATCATTAAAAGCATTTAAATGTTTGTAAAACTCGTCAAACCGATAAAAGCATTAGAAACGAGATGTAATTGCGCAAAATGGAAAAATTCTTCGTTGCAACATTGTACTTATGCTTTTCTACTGTGAAGCAATAAAAAAAAGACGTTAGGAATGCGTCATAAACCAGTTCCTTCTATGGATTAACTACGATCAACATCATTATCAGAAGATTCATGAACAATCTTGTATTCTTAAGAGCTCCGCCTTACCTTGTTTATATTTGAGTATATCGCGGAAGAGAAGCGTCAAGCTGTTTCTGCGAAGAGACAAGAAAAATTTGTAAACAAGAATATTTGCGAAGGGATGGCAAAAGTTCATTCGAGGCCGGCGATCCTGCGTACTCACTCCCAACAATACTGGCCAGCCGAGAGAATCAACTTGAGCACTTCCGTCATCAGGACTACGGTGACGATGTTGTAATCGTACTCCCCTTTGCGCTGCGACCAAGTGACGATGATGCCTTAAACAATTCGTTTCGCGAAAATTGGCATTTTGACCGAATGCATTCGTCGATCAAATTCCGCGTGGCGCAGACAATTTTTTGCTTTGCATGAATAACAAGCAAGAGGGGGGGGGCTTAACCTTGAATCTTCCATTCTCACAGAGGAAAGCAAGTACTCGACGATGAATTTAAAAAAACGATGGTAAAAAACGAGTCTCACGGACGACAATGAATAATTAACGAAATAACGCAATCGGAACGACGGCCACTGACAAAGGAATGCAGAGTGCTCGTACCTGGAAATTATAAATTTTTTTACCTTGATTCACGAAGAGTGCCATGTACGAGATAAAAATAACGGCGCTCCATTTTCCTGGAAAGAGTTCCGACCAGTTTATTCCGCCCATTGTCGTTATTCCATTCAGGTTCGCGATAACGTCTTCCCGCGTCGGTTACCAAGCTCCATATTCGAAGTTTAGCCGGTTTTCTCTCACCGATCGAGAGAAAAACGGACAGAGCAGCCGACGCGAGTAGCAGACGCCGCTCGACTACGTCGAACTGCACGCGTTCTGTCGTCTGCAAATGGCCGCAGGTGCACAGCGCTCGTGACAATCGCGATGGGCACGTTGCGCGCCTGTGCGCAGATGCCGGAGTAAGCGAGGAAAACGTGTGGGCGGCGGCGTTGCCAAGCGTGTATATATATGTATAAATGTAACGCCGGATTGTTTGATTCCAAAGAGCGAGCTTCTAACGCCCACCGTGGATTTTACGATCGTATCTCTCCAAATTCATTATCTCACACGACACATCGTTATCGAAGTTTTTCGAAAACCGGACATGTGTCCGATGAACAGTTGCACCTTTGAAAACGTAAACGAACGCGGACAAATTTCATATTTACTCTTTACGAGCCGATGCTAAACCCACGCGTTTGTCCCGAGAACTCGCGCGCACGTACTGTACGCTCCGCAATTTATTCTTTACGAGCTACTTCATGCACAGATTCATTCCGTTGTCAAGGACGAACAATGTGGCTCGTTGAAAATTCGGGCCACCTCGCAGCTCCGAGAACTCCGAGATACGTTATCGAATTTATCGGGGAAATATACGAAAGCCGACGTTACACGCGCGGCATGATCGAAAAACTGCTATCGCTCGACTTCCCACTTCGATTGTACGCAGCGGCAGCGATATGTGCAGACGATTCCGACGGCCCGCTCGCTGGTTCGACCATAAAACTCATTAATTTTCACGAATTCCGACAAAATTCAGCCTCGATTTATCGAAGTTATCAAGATTTATTAAATCTCGATAGTTTTATTGTTACGTTCGTATGTTCAGCTATGTTACATCTAATAATAATGCGTATCCGTTATTTACATAGTCCAATGAATTGTATATATATATATATATTATAGTGGTGTAATTACACGATACCTCTCGCGAACTCATCGTAACTACATATATAATGTATATCGCATGGTCGATGCATTGTTTTGTTTATTAAGTAACATATTTTGTCGGTAATTACTACGTCGATATAATACAAGGATTTATAAAATTTCTTTCATAGCAAACACGGTCTCACTAGCTCGGACTCGGACACACTTTTTTAAATATTATATTTACTTTTCTAAATACTCTTAATTTTTTTTTCGTTTTTTTCTATTTCTCTGCTAGAGAGAACACCAATCAGTGGACCGAGAACGGAGCTCGCGATACACATAAATAGTATACATATATATATATGCATATATATATATATATATATATGCATATATATATATATATATGCATATATATCTACTCTTATTTTTCGTGAGACAGAAATATTATTATTCTCACTCACCTCCCCTCTTTCTCTCTCGACTTACTTCGGAAATACAATTTCGGGGAAGCACAACCTTGACAATTTCTCTGAAACTCGTTTACCAACGTTATATCTCCATCGAGACTTTGTTCAATTGTAAAAATAAAGAAAAAGAAATTTACAAATACGTAACCGAAGCAGTTACAGCCACAATAATCTACGTTACTCGACCAGAAGTGTGTGTTTACGAGAAATATCAGTTTCTCGCAACTTTCCGCGGAAAGAAAACGGAAATTCGAAAATATTGATGAACAAGCCGAGATTCGTATAATTACGTTATGAACGAGAGTGAATTCGATTCGTTCTCGAAAAGTCGCGACGATGGCAAACTAGGACGATCGGGACTTTTTTTCTTTCTTTCTTCAAGGCAATAGACGTTTAGAAAATTGTTTTATTACAAATATCCAGGCAGTGCAAACGATAATGCCTGGCGACGTTGAATAGGTTTGGATCTACCGATGGCACTTTGCACCTGTTACTTGATGGACGTACGTTATGTATATATTATCGATTAGACTTTCCCGAGAACTCGCGTTCTCGTACGCAACGAAACGTATGTGAGACGGTGGTCAAAGGTGAACGAGTTGAAAAAAAAAAAAAAAGATAAACTTTTCTTCGAACTTTCCTGTTTCCCGCGAATTATCGAAGCATCGCGGGATATATTAGCGCTTTCATTTGTGTTAATAAACGAATTATCTAATCGAGGCCCGCGCTGAGGCGCACGTTCTTTCAATTAATATTAGTCAGTGCTCTTCAATTGATTGAGAATCTGCAACGATATCAATTTCGTGGCTTCGCTAGCGTTCGGTATGAGAAACCTGTCCATATCCGAGATCACGACTGTGTCGTTGTACTGCGTCGTGCCGTACTTGAATGTTATTAGATCGGGATGACGCTTTCTCGCCGTTATTCTCACGATACTCGACAATGGCCGCTTCACTATTACGTGGGCCGCGCCCTTTCGTCCTTGGATCTCTCGTAACACGATCAGATGACTCTCGGTTACCAACAGCTGACTGAAATGACAAAAGAGTATTTTTCGAATTTTTCTTTTAACGTAATGAAGCCTTCTAGGAATTTCGTTCCCTTGGCTCTCAATTGAATATTCGGTGAACGTGCGATTTGGCGAAAAAAAGTATGCTTACCTTTCGTAAAGATATCCATTAACTTTGACCTCGTTGCACTTGAAGGAATGTAGCAAATTCGGATCATCCAACCACTGCTGAATGGAGACCACCTCGACGGGTTCCTCGCTCTCGTGATTGCACATTGTCATATCTATGAGTAAACATTAAATTGCAGAATTTGAACTGAATTTTATGTCAAATACCAGAAAATATTATAGAAATTGCTTCTCATGCTACGGACATTATTTTATTGATGCGATTGTTAACTTTATATCACTGGAGAAAGATATTTCCTGGGAAGGAATTTATTAAATAACTAAATAATAATGATAACGAAGCTTACCGAGATCCTGATCGTCGTCTATGCTGAAGACCGGGGGTGGATTTCTCATGCGTCTATTTTGATCGGCGTCCTTGCCGTTCTTATTCTCAACACCGCCGGTCGCGCTTGCCGACGGATTGACGATATAATCGAACAATTTTCCTTTGACCTCCTGACTCTTCAGTCTCATCGCTAGGCCGATCTTGCCGAATAAATCGGTATTGTTGTTCTTGCCTTTGGCCGGACTCGCCTCGTTCGAGCTTGTCTCCGATGCGTTCGAATTGCACACCAAACAATGTTGCGAATTATGATCAACGAGATTTGAGACGACTTCGTCGCCGAAGTACTCGTGAATCGCTGAAAAATAATGCACACAAAATTGAACCAACGCTTCAATGTAAAAACTGGGTTTACGTGAATTTCACAAAAGACACTATAAACAAATTCTTACAAATTGCTATATGATAACTACTAAAATAAAAGATAAAAGTTCCGAAGGCGAACGAACCTTGATATCCCATGGCGACCATACTGACGTATTGCGTATGCTTCTGAAGAAACGACGCGACAACCATGTGAGTGTATCGATCTTCCTCCTGTCTTCCACTCCCGAGAAAGCAAAGATGTTCGCCACCGGCGTGAGAACCGACCGCGAGAGCTTGTCGCTGTGCTTGCAACAATCCTTGAACCGCCGTCGCGAAAGCCGCGGGTTCTTGAAGCATCTAGAATTTACAAAAAAATCCTTGAGCGAGCGAAACGAAAGAAACGTGGTTTTAGCGTCAGGACAATTACCAAGTTACAATCGAGATGGAAGGCGGTCGGCAGATGTCCAGCGTTGTATTGCTCGGCGGGTCGACAATCGACGAGAAAGAATCTCACCGATTCGACGGGACCGTTAGGCGCGGCTGGTACCTCTACAGCGTTTTCCACTAGCTCCTGAGCGGAAACGGGCAAGCACAACGCGTGCGATATAAACTTCTCGTCGCCGCCTTCGCCGAACATTATCGAGTAGAGGTCTTGCTTGAAAGAGGCCGGCGTTTTCATAGCGTAGTATTGGGCGAGCGAACAGAAATCCGTAACGTCCTCGGCCTCGAGAGCGCACGGCATCGCCGCGAGTGCGTCGACTATGCTCTGCTTCTCGTCCTCCTTCATGCTCAAAATTTGCTCCCTATTCAATAGCGCGTCAAATAAATAATTACAACAATGTTCATATCTGGAAACCGTCGAACAGGGAATCGTGATTTACGACGGAAAAGTGAAGTACCTCGCATTTATCACCATTATGAGGGACAAAAACATCATGAAGAACGGATCCGCCTGCATGAAATACAAATCCCACATCGTGCACACGGCCGGAAGCGAGCAAACGCCGGCGAACAGTGTGTTTACCCATCCTTTTGTGTATTGATCGGGGGACACGCGTTTCGTATCGAGAAAGGAACATAATTCTGGCTCGTGATACAGAAGCAAGAGCCGCAGGACGGAACTATGCGTATCGCCTCTGTACATACGTCAAAGAGTACGATTAAACATTGGAAAAATTCCTATTACATTCCTGATCGATGAACAAATCCTTCGCACAATCGTACCTTGGAATATAAACGTCTCTTATGGCTTCGAATAAATTGTACGTCGCCGCGCGCGGGAGTTTCAACGCTATCAGCGGTCCCAGCAATTCGAGCCAACCGTTTCCGCGCTCGTAATGCTTTCCTCGACTCTTGCAGTAAAACGTTAATATCGACTCCAGATCGGAGACAACGGACACCTTGTCCTCGTCGTCGTTTCCGAGTTTCTCTGCAAAGACAATTCTAGTGATTACCGGACTCCTCGGCTATTAATTTTTTTCTTTACAAATTAGGGAATCTTTGGGAAATTTGAAAAAACGGCGATTTTCGTCATTACCGACTAGCTGTTTGCAATCCTCTCTGATCAAATTCTGTTCCGGAAGATCGAACACCTCGTTGAAGTGTATGAGCTGATTTCCCCGATCCGTTACATCCAGACAAGCCTGCCAAACGTCCGGTCTGAGATTAACGGGCACCGGCTGGCCTTTGCAAATCGCATAGATGTCCGACGCAGACGGCGCCTCGACGTAGAGCAATGCCGCTTCCAATTCTTCTATCCTGTTGACAATCGGAACATTAACAATTTTTTAAACTTTTCCAGACACTGTTTAGACTCGATATACCAGGTTGGACTTGTTTTTCCAGGTTTCGGTGACTCAGAAAACGACTTCACCTCGAGTAAATAGATACTGATAAGCTATCAACATAGAGATACCGACACTCGTTTGAATCAGTTACCACGTTCAGAAAAGCTGATAAAAAAAACTAAGAAAAAAAAAGTTGCAATAAAAAAAATGAAAATATTTCTAACTTGAGAATATTTTTGAGTAAACGAAAATAAAAATTCATAGGATTTATCTATCAGTCGAAACACTTGTATGCTAATGAACGATTTATCTGCGGCATCTGGACAACTTGAAATCTTGCCGCTGCGCGAGCAGAAAGTCCTCTACAAGCTGCGGATCTCTGCTTCGCTGCTGAACAACCAATTCTTGGATACGTCGAATCGCCATAAAGTTCTGCGCAAACTATGACTATTCACAGATGATTTTGCGAAGATATACGGCGATGCCGAATGAACATTTGGATTCGCACGCGAGTATCGACAGTTTGACAACTCGTTGCGAGTAATGAATAAACAATGAAAATTTCGTGAACGTCTCACCAGGTATTCTCGTCTTCCTTTAGTGCCATTTTTCTCGTCGAACTTCAAGATACGTTTCGGCGTTTCAATATTTACAGGGGAGATGAAAGAAGAAAAGAAACTCGAAGTACCATGAATTCACTAAAACTCGTGATCGCGTGAAACGTAAAAATTTCGTGAGTTTCGCATTCTCCAGAAAAGCTTACGACTGCGACGTATTATCCTTGCATTTTTCATAATACAGAGAAGGATAATATTTACGAACCGAACGAACGAATTTTCGAGGGAAAACACACGACGGATGATATCGCGAAAACCTTACGAAACATAGCCCATGTTGACAGACAGTTTCTAGGCTGACTACGTTTTTTTCGGTTTTTTTTTCCTTCCTTCTTTCGGTCGTCTTTTCTTTCCGCCGAGAAGGGACTTTCCGTCGCGGCAAAGAGCGCGCAAAGCGGCTCACTCGCTAGTCCTGGAATCGGGAGTGTTTTTATCGAGTGCGAGAGCGATTAAAGAATTCACGAGCCAATAGGCAGCTCGGAATGCCAATTAGTTGTCGTCGAGGTCTCATGAAAATCGGATCGAACGCGAACGAGTGCCGCGGCGCGAATGACGCGATTCCCCGTTCGCCCACGGATCGCTCTCATTCACCTACGGGGACGGTGTTATTTTTTTTTTTTCGTTTTCGACGAGGTTAGCCCGACCGTTCCACAAAAGTGACAAGTGAAACGCGGAAAGAACGTCGTCCAACATCAAACAATAGCGTCGCAAAAATGCGAATGAGATCGTACGCCCGCGTGTAGAACGGTGCAAATTCAAGGTCAAAAAACCTCTCGGGGCCGAACGACGATGAAATTCTCGTGCTGAAATACCGGTGGCCATAGTTTAACGCCGTATCCGTTCGTCCGAAACTTGTGCCTCTCCGTCAATTGACAGTAGCCACATCATCTGGCCTTGATGAAAACATGTAATCAGCTGTATATCGCGCATGTTTATCTTTTGCTTCGTTCGCGCTTGTGTCTGCATATGCTTCGAACGACCGCCTACGCACGAAATTCTATCGGAACACCGTGAATTTTTGCGAAAAATTTACCGATCCGTTGGTTAACGAAAAAAAAAATATCTGCATAATTCGACGAGGCGGTACGAAAATTTCGCGGTTACACGCCTTCCGTCTCGAGGCCACCTGTGTGCAACACGAAAGCGATATCTTTTTGGCACGAATCGCACCGTCAAAATCGTGAAAAGTTTAATAGCCCATGCGTCACCATTGTCAGGAATATCGCGAACAACGCAGTTACAACAGTTAACAAAAAGCGAAAAAGTGCCACGCGACGAAGCTGAGTCAGTGTCTCGAGCGCCGAAAACCGCAACAATGCTTCGAGAGTATGCGGTCCGCTTGTAGCACAATCGTCGATACGTCATTTAAAAATCCAAGGAGCTATCGCAACGAAATGAAATAGATCTTTCCATCTCATCGCGAATAATGCACAAAAGAAGAATCCTAAAATCTTGACAAAGAGTAACGAGTAGTAGAGAAAAAGGAAAAAGAAAACATGGCGAAGGATTCGATTATTTGGGGTTTTATAGTACTGGGATGTACGGCCCAGGTACTGAGTAGCGCGACGGAGGATCATCCGCTGGAATATATGAGCAAAGAGGATCGAGAAATCTTGAAGTAAGTTTCAAAATTTCTTGCGTTTCCGACGATTGTTTTCGTGTGATATTTACTACTTTTTTTTACAGGGAAGAAGCGAGAGACATGTTTTATCACGCATACAATGCGTACATGGACAACGCTTATCCCGCAGACGAGTTGATGCCATTGAGCTGCAAAGGCAGATACAGAGGATCGGAGCCTGATAGAGGCGACATCGATTCCACCCTTGGAAAGTAAGTTCGCTCTGTAAATTTAAGTGATGCGCGATATTTCATTGAATTCGTTCGTTTATGTTTTCATCAATATTCATTTTGTATTGTAATTTTATCGTAAATAAACAATATTAATTATTGTTTTTTTTTATTTTTGAACAATAGTAACCAATTTGGTATATTGGTTCTTATAATGATGAAAGATTGTCCTTTTGGTTCAGTTCGACGAACCGTAAGATTCCATGAGAATTTTAAACATTTTTCAATCGGATTAAAAACTGATTATCAAAAAAAATTACTGAATTAATAGAAAAAAAATTGTTCAACAAATCCCCCGTGACCTATCTTTTTTTTAAATAAAAATGGCTCATTAACTTTTCTTAATACGTATGAATTTTTTCAGATATTTCTGTGAATTTCGGATTTTTTTGTTATTGAACACTTCTGATTGGTTTTGATTTCTTGAACATTTTTTTCCATCAAATTGCTAGTAACATTTCGACATTATTATTATGCGAAATCAATCTTTCCAGCGCCGTCCATGTGCTTGATTTTTTTTTTATTTCTACACCATGAGAAAGTCTTAGAAATTCTCTCCAAATCTCGCCTTTCTCACGACTGTACCGAAACGATTACTTTATACCATCCGCTGTTTTTGTATTAAACTTGCTATATTTACTTCAGGAGCTCTTGTTTTTCATTAGCGCTATCGGTAGACGCGTTAATTGCCCGCCACATATTTATAATCTTATCGAATTCATTTTTTTAGCTTCTCTTTGACCCTGGTCGATACATTGGACACCCTGGTGGTTCGTATAGATTTCTTTTTTCTTCAACGATAATCCTCGGCTAACATTTGTGAGTTACGAAATACAGTATAACGGTTTGTCCAGGTGCTCGGAGATTTGGAAGAATTCGAGAACGCAGTACGTCTGATCGTCGAGGATGTTAAATTCGATACCGACGTTATCGTTTCTCTCTTCGAGACGAATATACGCATGCTCGGGTGAATTGAAATCTCAGGTTTAATAGCAAGAAAACGCGAAGCACCGGACTCAATGAGATTTGTCTTTTCAGAGGCCTTTTGAGCGGCCACATATTGGCAGAGTATCTGCAGGTGCGAGCCGACATAATGCCCTGGTACAGGGGAGAACTTCTGAATCTTGCGAAAGACTTGGGTTACAGATTTTTACCGGCCTTCAACACGACGACTGGAATACCATTCGGCAGGGTAACGATTAATAAAGATCGTGCGATGCAATAATTAGCTGTAGCACGTTTTTTTTCTGGCTACGATCATTGAGTTGTAATCAATGAATCATTTTCTATAAATTATAAAAATGATAATCATCATCGCAGATCAATTTGCGACACGGTATGAAAGGCGTGCCGGCGGAAATGTGCCGAGAAACTTGTACCGCCTGTGCGGGCAGTATGATCCTAGAGATGGCCGCTCTGTCGCGGTTGACCGGAGAATCGATCTTCGAGGTGAGTAGCTCGAAAGGAAAACAAATTCTGCTTGATTGAGTAAAGAGGCGACATTTCAAACGGTCGTTCAAAAATTTACAGGACAAAGCCCAGAAAGCCATGGATGCTCTGTGGAAGATGCGACATCGAGGTACCGATTTGATGGGTTCGGTACTAAACGTGCACTCCGGCGATTGGGTGCGACGCGATTCGGGCGTCGGCGCGGGAATAGATTCCTACTACGAGTATTGCCTAAAGGCTTATATCTTGTTGGGTAAGCAAATAATAAATATAATTTCCGTTACGGTGAACTCGACGTTTCCAGTGGGATAATCAATCTTCCGTTTTCTGTATCGCTCGCAGGCGATGAAAAATATCTGGGTCGCTTCAACAAACATTATCAGGCTGTGATGAAGTACGTGAGCCAGGGACCGATGCTTTTGGACGTGCACATGCACAGGCCGAACACGAATTCGAAGAATTTCATGGACGCCCTTCTGGCTTTCTGGCCGGGATTACAAGTAAGCCCATTCGGACGTAATCTCACTTTGTGTCGTGTTATTTTCATGCTAAACTAGTTCCGAACTAAACACTGGAGTCTGAGGCGAGAAAAATACATGGAAATATGTGCCCAGAGATTCTCGAGGTTCTCAAATTTATCATAAAAAAATGTCGAATTCATGATTTTCAGCGCTACCAGCACTAAATTGTTCTTGTTCGCGTAAAACGCTGTGATGCCGTTAGCCTTACAAATTAATGTCGCACGATCGCATTCACTTGTTCAGGTACTCAAAGGGGATATCAAGCCCGCTGTAGAAACGCACGAAATGCTGTATCAAGTGATGCAACGACACAACTTCATACCCGAGGCATTCACGACGGATTTCCAAGTGAGAAAATATCGAAGCTCGATGTATATAAATATACCGAAATCCAATGGACTGTATTAACGAGACATTCGATCCGTCAGGTACACTGGGGCCACCATCCACTTCGTCCGGAATTTCTCGAGTCGACGTACTTCCTCTATCGCGCAACTGGCGATCATTACTATCTCGGCGTTGGTCGCAAAGTTTTGAAGAGCCTTCAAACTTACGCGAGAGTGCCTTGCGGCTACGCGGCCGTTTCCGACGTGCGAACGAACAAGCACGACGACACAATGGACAGTTTCGTGCTCTCGGAGACATTCAAATATTTGTTTCTCCTGTTCGCCGAGCCGAGCGAGCTAGTTCTCGATTTGGACGAGTTTATCTTCACGACCGAGGGACACTTGTTGCCACTGACCCTGGCCGCGGTTCGAACGAACGTAACGGCTGTGAGTACTGTTTCATCGATCGAATCTAACGACTTTGAAATTCCGTCTACAACGATTCTTTCGATATCGCTGCAGGATCTGGACAGAGACGTGGTGCAAGTTGACGAGCTCGATCGCACTTGTCCCAACAGTCTGCATCTCTTTCCCGCCTCCGTTCGCCAACCTCTCAGAAATATGGTCGAGGACGTTTGCCCGCGACGAAACATGAAGCGCCGACTCAATGCATCGCAATTTCAGGTAAGGAAGGGCCCATACTTTCGAAACAAATTGAAGGTCTCACTTCAACGCCAACGAACTGTTTTTTGCAGGCAAACAACCTGGAACATTTGAAAATCCTGAGCAACATGGGAATAACGATTCTGACTCTGGCGGACGGGCGCGTACAATTGCTTCATACTTTTTCCAACGTAGGCAAATCAGTCTCGAGTAATGAACTTATATCCGCGTATTCATGATTCTCTGATACGAATGACTTATTCGATAGGCGAGAACCGCGCAGGACGCTGAAGAGGGACTGCTGTTCATGCAAGAGATGGTCGAGCTGAGCAAGAAACAGTCTCAGCAATCCGAAACTCGGCCGCAATCCGTTACGTACACGAGGACCGACACGAATCCTCCGCGCGAAGTAACAGTTTTGGCTGGCCCGGCGCATTTCGGGCCGGGATTGAAGGACGGTAACAAAGTTACGGGAAAAATCGAATTCGCCACTCCGGCCGAGGCTTGCACCGATCTAGTCGGGCCGGAGAAATTGGTGGGAAAAATTGTCATGGTAGCTCGCGGAAACTGTATGTTCGTCGAGAAGGTCAGTACAACGATGCCGTGCACAATTTCTGCTCGTTTACGTGGCAAGGCCTTATCCTTAAATTATTCATAATAAATCGGCGATCGATTTACAGGCGAGAAGAATACAAAAAGCCGGCGCGATAGCGGGAATAGTTTTGGACACCGTAGTCGCTTCCAGCGCAGCAGTCTCGCCGATGTTCGCCATGTCGGGCGATGGTAGAGAGCCCGACGATGTCACGATTCCGGTAGTTTTTCTGTTCAACAAAGAAGCCGCGGAACTCGTCGTGGCTCTCATAGCGAACGATGGTTCACTCACCGTGACGATAGGTAACTTCTAAACGAGTCTTTTATCATTGGATTCTTCGCATTTGAACTCTTGTGAAATCATTATCGATACTTTGACGAAATAGGTGATTATTCGCCACGCGACGAGGTACAGCTAAAAGCCCCGGGAGACTTGTCGGTGTTCGAGCGCTTAAAGGGCTCGTTGAAGAATTTTCTCATACGACAAATCACGCCTCAGGTCTGTATTCGTTGGTGTTTTGTACTCGTATTTACAAAATACTTTACCCTGTGGCTCCTGGACAGGCTGTACAAGTGTTGATAAACCTCGACGCCTCTTGCATGGCTCACCGATCGTTTTAACTTGTTTTCTTTTTTTTTATAAGCTTTGTCTTATCTGTTACCGAAATAGTAAAGAAACGAAACGAAAAACAAAGCAATAAAAAAACGAATTGTACCCCGATTTTGTTGTGTGTGCACGTTGTAAGTAAGTTGCTTGGCACGATCGCACGCCTTTTCCAATGGAAGAAAAATCAACTGTGTGTGTTTATATGAATCACAGAATTCGGGGATTACAAGCAAACCGATGGAAGCGCATACTTCGGAAAAGGACGACGGCGTTTCGGACGAGGGCGTTTCCGTCGAGTATGCGCATTTGAAAGCGTTGATATTTATCAAGAGCACGGGTCTCGTGAAGATAATGAGAACCGACGAGCATCAGCCGTCGTCGAAGGCGCCGCAGAAAGTCGTGAAGACAATGAACGAATTTGAGAAAACTTGGAACGCCATTAAGCAGGATCTCGTTGACGAAATATATTCGAGTGAAAAGCCTTGGGTGCTCCTCCCGATAGCGAAGATACAGTTTCAGTACAAAATGGTGCACAAATTGCGCGGCGTCGGTGGCATTGTGATGCCGGTCGAGAAGCTCAGCGTCTGGGTTCTCGTCAGATGGTTCCTCCGAGAGTTGAGCGAGATAGAGCCGATGGCTGGTGCTCGCTCGTCGATCGACGAAGCTAATCGTACCGCGATGAAGGAAGACTCAGACCCGATCGACGAAAAGACATTCGAGCAATCGTCGTCGTTGGAGGAACTCGTCGGAAAATCGACGAATCTCGTCGACACGATCGAACAGTCGGACAGTGAAAAAACGAAGGTAGTCAAGGACATGTTGGCGCAAGAGTTTCGCGTCGATTTTCTTGAATTCAAGGTTTTCTTGCTCGGCGAGATCGAGAAGATAGCGAAGAATACGATAAGCGGCGGCGAATCTCGCACCTTCGTGTTGGAAGTCGAGGAAAAGGAAACGCCCGTTGTTCTGCGACACGAACATTTGAAAGCGGAGATTCACGAGAAAAAGGGCGTCGTGAAGTTGGACGTAACGGACGTGGCTCCGACGTCGAAAAAACGACCGGAGGGACTGAGCGGTTACGAGGAAACGTGGCGCGAATTGAGGGAGTATCTTCTGAGCGTTATCTACGCCCACTTCGGGCCGCGGGTCGAAATTCCTATAGAACAATTGGTCGATCAGTATCACACGGTACGAGCGTTGCGCGATTATTGTTGCGGGGCTTCGGCGTCGATGGAAAACATAGTTGAGTGGTATATCAAGGAGCTCGCCGAGGTGCGAACGTCCGTGAAAGCGGTCACGAGCGTGCTCGACTACCAGTTGGAATTCAGATCGAAATTGCCGCAAGGTCGGCGATCGTATCTGTTGAATAGGGTACCGGAGTACTCGGATTCGTTGCCGCAGAGTAACGAACGAGATTCGACAGATTCCATCGGGGCGGATAGTTCCGTAGATTCTGCGAAAGCCCGATCGAGCATCGATGCATCGGGAACGAGCCAGACGAGGGAAAAACTCACGGAACGTTCCGACGACATGGAGTATCTCATACTTACGGAAATCGAGAAAGTCGCGTCGAGTTCATCGAGCTTTGAAAATCGTAATATCGGGAGTATCGACGTTGCGATCGGTAACGATGAGAACGACGAGGAAGAGAAAAAGCCGATCATCGCGATCCTCGAGGAGCTGCAAAGACCGAAAGACACCGCCGATACGAAAACGACGAAACCCACAGATCGCGTCGACGACGATCCGACGGAATTCAGCGCCGAACACGAAGAGACGCGAGAAGCCACCGGTGACGAAGCACACAAATTTCTAGTACAAATCGAGAAGGAAAACGAATACAAGCGCGACGACAGCGGCGACGCGCTCGCGTCGGATCGGGATCCGCTCGAGGAATTCAAAAAACCGGTCTGGGCGCCCGACGACGGAAAGGACACGTCGAAGACTTTCACGCGTTTTCAAGACAAATCCGACACGTCCGACACGCGATACGACAGCGACAACGACGAGAGCTTCGGATATTCCGCGGAATACTCGATGAAGAGCAAGAGCCGCGAGACGAAAAGCAGGCACGCCAGCAACAAACGCATTGTCGACGATCTATAACGGCTCGGTTCCTTCTAGGCACACATTTCTTCATTTTGTTAAACGATAAACACAAAGAAAAAATTGAGAGACTAACCACGATTGACCGGTAACGATGAAACCATTTGTCACAGTGATTTTTCACATCCGCACTCGTTTTCGCGTGTGTAATATAATCGTTGATCATTCTTTTTTATACATAATTGTACACACGGGAAAAAAGAACGATATACGTTAGAGTCGATCGAATCTGTGGAAAAGAGAAACAAAAAACAAATAATAATTATGGAACGAGCCGAGCCGGATTTTACGACTCTGCCGTGCTCGCGACTAGGTAGGCTGGTACTGCTTTCCGACGAAGACGAAAAAGCGCGGTTGTAGATATTCTCGCCATTCGATCGATCGAACGCAACATGTACATTGCCAAGAGTTAAGCTGAGAGAGAAAACGAGCGAGAAATTTGCATTTTAAATATCGAATCCGAATACTACTGCACTCCTGTCTAACTGAGCCTCGCGTGAATCCACGAGAATGCCATACTGATTGTCGAGAAAGCGTCGAGTCAATAATTTCCCTTTTTCATCCGCCAATAATTCTCCACTTTGATGGCCTGTCTTTTGTTTCTACTCTACGAAGATTGCGAGTGTACAAAATGAGATTAGTTGAAACGAAAAAAAAACAAGTCGAATAGGCAAGATAGAATGATATTTGTATATATCGTCATGGGATTCCTGGCGCCGATCGCGGCGATATCGCCGTGACTGGGTCTTGTTACATTTATACATTAATCGAGACGCTGTGAAAGACGCTAAAACTAGCACCGTCACGATCGCCAGTCTTCGTCGCACCACTGTGTATGTATCTTGTAGTGTTTTTTTTTTTCTGTTGTCCCTTCGTTTATTTTATTATTCTTTTCTACATCGTGCGAAAGCGCGTATACGCAATTACAACCGTTGTAAATAGTATAAAGTCTAAGGAACGTAAGCTGTAAGAGAATTTTTTTCTTCAATACGAAATTAAGCGTGTGATCGAGAGCGAAGCGCGTCTAAAGTACATCTGCCAAAATAGTAGGGACAAAGAGGTAAAAGAACGAAATTGAAGCGTGGATAATGATTATGAGGTGTGCAAGATTGCATTGTGTAGAAAAATGAAAAAAAAAAAAGAAAAAGTCTAATTGTATATACGGTGTATGTATCGCGTATTTATCCAAAATACGTACGTTGTAATTGTATCATACTAGGACAGAGAATTTAAATATGAGAAAAAAAATAATGTTGCGTGTAATTTTTGGTATGGGGCAAATATAGATATATATAATACGAAAGTAAATTGATTAGTAAAACATCATTTCGAACGTCCTGCACGCCGAGCTGCTGCTCCGTTGATCCTTCGGCGAACGCGAGAGAGGGGAGAAATAATCCTTCGAGAGAGAAACGGGATCGTTTATCGATTATCGGTAAGTCGTTCGTGGAAGCAAAACACACAGAGGCTACGCGAATGGAGAAGAGTACGGAAGGAGCCAATAGCGTCGCGACTTTGGCTTGTGTGCCATCGCGTAGGTGGCAACGTTGGAAGCAAGGTCCATTTAAAGATGGCCGCTGCTTTACTGCTGCTGGATTACTGTGTCACGTTAATTTCGGCTGTTACTTCGGAATTTTCGTTCTGAAGGAGAGGAAAGAAGCACTAGTGTCGGAGGCGGCGAGGCGCGTTCGTCAAACGCTTTGATAATCGTTGAGATAACGTAAAAAAACCGAAAATGAACTAGTAACGCGATAAGTGAATTATGAATTGCCATCAAATACTGAGCGGAGCCTGCAATGCAGGCGACCGCTGCTACGCTGTCGGCTCCGTCGAAGGAATATCGTTTACCGTAAGTGTTATTTTTTTTCTCTCGTTCCTACGCTCGGCACACGACGAATGCGTTTGTGCGAAAAATTCACCGGATCGCCGCGACGCCCCCGAAACGTCGAACCGACCAACACCCTCGCTTTTCGACGTGTGCTGTCGAGATAAAGAAAAAAAAAGTCAATATGGATTGCACCAGTTGAGTCAGCTGATTAAAATGACACTTTTCTACAATTGCGGAAACTACCTTCGCGCCTATAGCGACGCTCGGAAATTCGTGCACGCGCCTCTGTGCGCTCGCGAGATGCAGTTATTCCGCAGCGATGCAATAAATAAGGCCCACGCGACGTCGCGCGCTTTACGTCGTCGTAAACCTCAGAACGACCGCTGGCGACGGCGAAAAACAATTTTTATGCAAAGTAGGCGTTTACCGGCGATCCACCAGATCCGTCAATTCTATAATAAACTCTCAACTGCGTCGACGCTTCAGTAATTTTATCCTAAGCGTTGATTAAAAAAAAATCCTTATCAATGTTATTATTTTTCTCCTGTTTATTTTTACAGAATTTCAAATTGTTTTGTAAATAAGAAATAAATAAATTTTTCAAACTGGTGTACATTGTTTTCTTGACTTTCGGATCCGTGGGATCTTGCATCGCTGTTTTGCCTATAGTCGTCTTGTCTCATGACGGGAAAACACTTGAATTTCACAAAGCCAGACGTGTCGAATTTCGTTACGTAATGCGCGTTTAATAACGCCAAATGCGAGCCAGATATAACCGGTGGCAAAGTGGCGGGATGAGCTTCTTGAGGGAGAACAAACGCATCGTTGTAACGCTGGAAGTACGAATTTCATGAGTGTTTGTTTGGATCCTTAACAGGCGTACGCAGCGGGCTGCAACATTGTCATCCTTGCCAGCAACTTCGAGAGGGTGCAGATAATACCGGGCGCCGTGCACAACTACATAAGAATCAGTTGCTTAGATTGCAGCACGGACACGGGAAAGATCGCGGCTGCTTACGAAAATCAAGTCTGCATATTCGAGCCGACTCCCCTCATTCACAGCAACTGCTCTCACGTTAGCGCTACACGATTTATTCAATATTCAAAAACATTTTTCGCGACACTGTCTCGCAGTTTCTAACGAGAACGATGTGCTTGTAGCAATTGGAGTACAGATGGGTGCAAACGGGAAGTTTGCAAACGGAGTCGAACATAAGTTCTCTCTCGTGGAATTTGGAAGGAACTCGTCTGCTGACCGGCGGAGAATTGCTGCAACTATGGCACCAGAACATTCAGCCGTTCCAGGAGGAGCACAGTGAGTGAACGAACAATTGTCGCCGCGAACAAGCGAGAAATGTTTCTTTTTCCGTTATTTTATTGGAGCGTCTATTGTGCACAGCGACGAAGGTGAAAATGTTGCAAATGGAAGATGCGGCGACAACCGGAGCCGATCAAAGCGTTACCGGCAATTCGTCGCAAGATCGTGAGTTCATTCGTTTTGAGAATGAACATCGAATCATGTTTCTTTTTGATTTTTCCATAACTTCGCATGCATGCAAAGACGCTGGATTTTTTTCGTTTCGCTACGGTTTTACATCTAATCGAATGTCATCATGATTTTCCATTAACAGAAAACCAAAGATGCGAAAACACACAATCGTCATCGTAATCATGCTTAATTTTGCAGCTGTTTCATAGGCAGGACACGATTTTTATTGAGCATGCAGACACGAATCGCTGTAATCGGCATTGGCATTGGATTTTCGTGGTTTAAAAGAAAGAAAAAAAGAAAAAACATTCCCCGCTATCGTAGCGCGTTAATTGATTTTATTGACGAATTTTAGCGGGCGCGGTGACGTTCTCGATCGGACCGGAAGCCGAGAGCCCCTGTCCCGACTCGGCAACGGGCAACGAGCCAGGCACTTGGAACTGCGTTTGGAAATGTCGCACCGCGACGCCCGTTCATCTGATGAGCTTCAGTCCCGACGGCACTCTGTTCGCGACGACGGGACTCAACGACAGACTAGTCAAAATTTGGTTCGAGAATAAACAACGTGAGGAATCGTCATTGAATAAACTTTTTTTTCGGAGCAGCTTCGGTCGTCGCTTCTTCAAAAATGCCATGCTTTACCTTGTCTAGTATTCCCAACGCGGAGCATGGACCACGCGAGTTTCGGTCAATCTATACCGAACGATAGCTACGGCTTCGTTTACGTAGCTCATCCGCGCGCGGTCACTCACTTGTCTTGGCGAAAAACCAGCAAGTACATGCCAAAGTGAGTACACTGTAACGAAAATAGTCTTTTATTCAATTTACAAGTTTCGCGTTCTCTCAATGTTTGGCATGAAAATTCGCGTCGGATACGAGGAGAATGTTTGTTTTTCACGTCGGAACGAATGGAATGTTTTGTTATCAACGCTTATTAGGGGATCGGTGTCGAACATGCTGGTTACATCTTGCCGCGACAACATTTGTCGCGTTTGGGCCGAGACGATACCGCCGGAGATCGAGGGCCTCGCGAATATGAGTCAGTTCGAAGGCTCCGACAGACACGGACATCACGGCAAGCATCGTCATCACAGTATGCACAAGCATCGGTTTATGCAGAGACTGAAACACATGAAGTACGGAAACAGCATCTCTCCTGTTAAACCAATCGACCGCCAGCACTGTCGCGACTGAAACAATGCGTTTTCTTTTTAGGACCTGTTTTCACATACGTCGTCACGCTAAACAGCAACAGCATCAAGCCGGTCACACGGCGCCGACGCTTCCGACTCTACCGTCAACATACTCTGTTCACGACTTTCACAACAACTCTCAAGGCACCGGCCACTATCCGGGCATGCATTTCCACTTGGCGGCCAGTATTAACGCGGAAACTGGTACGTCACTTCGATCCTATCTCAGGCTCAGCGTGACCGAGCGAATCTATCTGCGATTAACGGATAACGCTGGTACAGATAAACGATAGTTTACATCGATGTCATAGATATACCGCTCGTGCCGAGTCTCGTTACCGGAGATCCCGACAGAGAACCGAATTTCATTCTACACTGGTTGAACAACAAGGAAATGCATTTCACGATGCAGGCCGAGAGCATATTGCAGGAATTGACGCGCAAAGTTGTGGAGAAGGAGGAGGGCCTGCAGCAACACGAGAACGATCACGTTGACCACGATTCGGAGGGAGAGCATACACCAAGTACATTGCAGTTTATACTAGCGGTTTTTAGGCTCGCGCGATGCGCGGGCTCGCTCCCTTAAAAATAATATTCACCTTTCGTAGTCACTCGGGGTCGAAACGATCCGTCCACTATCCATAGAAAATGTGACTGATGACTACGAATACATGTACGGTTTTTACGAAAAGCATTCTGGATAATTGTGGCTACGAAAGGTTAACGTTATTAATCATTATAATCAAAGACTTACAATTGCCTCTTTTCAAATCTCACCGAGGGCCTTGTTAAATTCGAAGATAGAATATTGTTTTCCCAAACATTCATTTTTCGTAGCTTGTACCACCGATTCCCTTAGTAGTATCAACGATTGATAATCATTCCCTGCATTGATAACAAATCAGAATCGACTTAATACCTCGCCAGCCATCCCATCGCATGTTGCATGGATTTTTGGATAGATGCGTTATTTCTTAGGCAGCATCTTATCCTGTTATGGTATGGCGCGTTCTGCAGAGAAAGGCTCGCGCCATTCGGGCAATCAGAAGTCCGTCGTGGTTGGACGAACGACGAGTCAGGAGGATCACAGCAGCGATGAGCATCACACGACGCACACTGGATCGTCGCATCACAGTTTACCCCACAGTGGTCACTCTCACCAAAGTCTAAGGTAAATTTTCTTTTTTCTTCGGTTCACGCATCTCCGAGGTCTCGCGGTTTTAGAATTGAAAGAAACTTCTGTAACTCACGAAAAAACTGTTTTTCGCAGTAACACTACCTCGATTAACTCGATAGCGACCGACGCAACGTCGACGATAAATCACGCGCCGGATTCTCTCGACACGAAGATCGAGACGCTTCTGCGCGACTGGCATCACAATCCCGATCTTCTGTTCTCCATACATCCGATAGACGGAAGTTTCTTGATATGGCACATCGAATGGTTGGACGAGTATCATCCGGGCTCTTTCCGACAGGCGCAAATATCGTTTTCCACAAGAATACCAAATGCCTTCCCGCTCGGCGACGCGTCGACGATGAGTCACAACGTTTCCATGTACTCGCACAACACCGGCGGCCCGTTGTTGAGCATACGCGAGGTAGCGAAATCCTCGGCGAAACCGACGGAACACACGGAAGTTTCGACCCCGCTGCCGAGTCTCATCGAGCAAGACGAGGAGCAATCGACACTGACGTCGAAGGCCGGCCAAGAATTGCTCAAGGGCGTACAAAATTTGGCGGATCAAGCGGCAAACGCGAGCACCGCGGTCAACGGCAACGCGACGGACAATTCGATGGCCGGACAGGAAAATATAAACGACATACTCACTCAACCGAGTCCAATCGTGTCCATGGTGTCGAAACACTCGAATGGAACGTTGAATCTTTGGCAACTGACTTTCGCCGATAAGACGAAATTCTCTCAAGTTCTGAGCATCGGCCACGCTTGTCGGGCTTCCGGTCATCGTTTTCGCGTAAACGACATAACTTGCCATCCCGTATTGCCGCTGTTGGTCACAACGTCGCATCACAACATACCCGACTTTCCGAACTCTCAGGATCAGGGCTCACCGTGCGCCGACGCGATGGAACAGCATCGCGACAACGAGGCGCGCAGCAAGGAACTGATGGCGACGACGGGTTTTTGCAGCGAGTTGATACTGTGGCGCGTCGACGCGGTCGGCCCGTTGTCGAAGAGCGGCGGTGTTTCCGAGCTGGCGCGAATTAATTCGCCGGAAATCTCGGCGTTCAGCAACGTCGCATGGATACCGACACTGCTGCCGAGCACGACCCTCGGCAATTTGTCGAATTCGCCGAGCGCCTGTTTCGTCGCGAGCGACGGCGAGTGTCTGCGCGTCTATCAAGCGGTGATCGACGCGCGAACGTTGCTCGCCGAGGTGTCGATAAGCGAGCGGCGGAGCCGTATGATGGACTCGATGGCGAGTCTGTCGACGGACATGTCCTCGGACGACGGCGTGCGAAACTCGATTCACGATAGAATCAAAATCGTGTCGCAACAGTCAACCGCTCGTCCGGGTTGCGTCATACAGCTCGACGCGATATCGGACGCGACGCACGATTGGCAAAACACGCAGTTTCTTCACGTATTTCAAGAGCAGCTTATAACCGGCGAGCGTAACGACGAGAAGCAAACGGGCATCGACACGACCGCGAACGATCTCGGCCTCATGGAATCGACCCTCGACGCTATGGTGGATCTTCAACAATCGGCGATATTCGAGGAACCGTTCTACATCGTCGTGCTCGAGAGAACTCAGAAGGGAACGACGGTGCACATGTGGCGATTGGTGATCGCCTCGCAGCCGGAAACGAATGGATTGACCGGCTCGATGATGTACGTGCCGGATTCTCATCTCGTGCAGGACGAGGACGAGGAAGGTACACCGGGAAGGCACTCGGAGGGTCGTCGCTCGCGACGTCCCAGTCAAACGGGCGCGCGAAGTCGACGCTCCAGCCAGGCCGATTACGACTCAACATTCGCTCATCGGCGACATCACAACAGTCACGTTCTCATAACGACGACGAAAGTTTGCACCCAAGAATTGCCACTACCCGACGGTGTCGAGGTCGTACACGCGGCTCCGGCGGCCGGTCATCTGAGCAGCTCGTCGATCTATCCGGCTTGCTTCGCGCCGTACATCGTCGTAACGGCATGCAGTGACAGCACGGTGCGCTTCTGGAAGTGCAAAGTAACGAAAATCGGCGGCGGCGAGCAGCTTGATTACGAGTGGCGCGAGTGGGAAATGATACGCAAGGATCAGGAATCCACCATCGATATATCGGGACAACCGTTGAACATAAGCGCCGCTTACAGCGGCCGTATCGCTTGCGCTTACAAGTACGGAAAATCTTTCACCCGACCGACGAAGAGCGATCCCGATTCGCGCTACGTCAATCTCTGCGTAGCGATCTACGAGTGTGAGAGCACCGGCGGCAGCGAATGGATTCTCGAGGACACGATACATCTGAAGAACATTCATCTGCCGCGAATACAAGTAGATCAACACCTCGATCTCAGCTACCTGTACGACAGCAAGTTCTTGCAGAAGAAACATCGTTTGAATCAAGTATTGCAGACTCTCAGTCACGAGGACGTGCGGTCGCCGAGAAACGGCGAAAACGGCGACGGCACGAAATCCAACGCCGGTCTATTGGCCGTACCGTCGTTCAGTACTCTGCAATCGCTGAGAAAATCCATTATCGAAAACGGCAATACGTGCCCGTTGACGCAGAAGCATTTGGTCCAATTGGACTGGGTATCGAAGGAAGACGGTTCGCACATATTGACCGTCGGTGTTGGCTCGAAGATAATGCTGTTCACTCCGGTGTGCTCGGATCTCGCACAAGCCAACATGAAAGCCATGAAAGAATCTCAGAGCAACAACAGGCCTATATTGCGCAAAACTTCGTCCCTCGCACAGCCGCAATTCGTCGACGAGATACGCTGGATGAAATTGCGAAAGATCAAGTTAACGACCGCCGACGGTCTGCCGCCACTTCCGATGCAGATATCGTGGGTGCGCGACGGTATTCTCGTCGTCGGCATGGACTCGGAGATGCATGTTTATTCGCAGTGGAAGCCGAACCCGGAGAAGGATTGCTTCCATTCGAATCTCCAGCATCAAGAGTCCGACGAGTTTCAAGCCAGCCGAAATTTGAGGGACGAGGATCTTCGTACGTTGGCGCACGAGACGTCCCAACGACGTTTGGCCAACGTGTCGTCGATGCCGCATCTGTCGCGCGTCAGTAGCATCAATTTGACCATGCTCGACGCCAAGAAGAAGCGCGGCATGCAGAACGAAACGACGAACTTCGATTACATGCCGGATTACGGCTTGTTCGAAGCATCGAGAATCGCTTGTCCCGTTCTGCCGCAGTATCATCCCAAACAACTGATGGAACTGCTGAATTCCGGAAAAATTCGTTGGGTGAAAGCCATACTGGCGCATCTCGTCAGATGCATAGCGAGCTCGGGCGCCGTCAGAGCCGACGACGAGAATCTTATGAAGCAACGAGGTGGCTGGTCGAGATCGCGCACGATGTCGGTCAGTTACGCTGGCACGACATCGCCGCTCGAGCCTCGCGGCTCCACGACTCAGATCCCCGAGGAATTGACCCTCGATTACGCTGAAATCACGTCGATATCGCCACTACCGTTGTGGACTCTGCTGATCGCCGACAAGGAGACCAACGCGACACAGCAGAAGGAGGACAAGCACGATTACAACGAATTGTTCGACGGTAATTTGGACGAGGGCGAATCGCTCGACGACATGCTCGACGAGGGTTACGATTGCTCGAGAGCGAAGGATCGTCGTTCATCGGTACCGGAGAGACAGGGAATATCCCACTTCGGTCCGCGACAGGGAAGAACCCTGTCGGGTCTCTTGACCCACACGCACTTACCCGGCTTGTCGAGCCTCGATCAGATGCATCTTCTCGCTCTCGCCGATACCGTGTCGACTTGCAACGTCGATTTCGCCGAACGCTTCGCAATCGACGCCGCCAAAACGGCGATAGCCAAGGAAAATCTGACTGGTATTCCCGACGGTGAAATGGCCTCGACGGACTCGCTCGACGATTGCGGCCTAAGATTCCTTCTCGCTATGAAGCATTACAATTATCTCATACGCTGCTTGCCTCTGGCGCAACGGGCACAATTTCAGAAGCAGGGCGTCTCGACGAACAATCTCGTGTGGGCTTTTCACTCCGAATCCGAGGAAGAGTTGCTCGCTCTGATACCATCGTACGCGAAGGGACAACCCAAGTGGTCGGTTCTCAAGGAACTCGGTGTCGGATGGTGGATAACAAGCAACACCGTTCTCAAGCGTTGCATCGAGAAAGTCGCGAAAGCGGCTTTCCAACAGAAGCAAGATCCTCTCGACGCGGCGATTTACTACATGGCGATGAAGAAAAAGAATCTCGTCTGGGGTCTGTTCCGCAACAAGAGAGACGAGCGAATGACGAGCTTCTTCGCGAACAACTTTGCCGAGGACAGGTGGAGGAAAGCCGCGTTGAAGAACGCCTTCGCTTTGCTGGGAAAACAGAGATTCGAACACGCGGCTGCGTTCTTCCTGCTCGCTGGAGCACTCAGAGACGCGATAGACGTTTGCTTGCACAAACTGAACGACATACAGATGGCGATGGTGATAGCGAGACTCTACGAGGACGACATGACTTCGCCGAACCTGAAACGACTCATGTACGAAGAGATATTGGGATGCGACAAGGACGGTAACAATTCGGACGTCAACAAAGCACATCCGGATCCGTTTCTGCGAAGCATGGCACTTTGGATTCTCAAAGATACATCGGGATCCTTGAACACACTGCTGCTGACCAATGTTGGCGTTATGCATCCGCAGTACAACGACGAGTCTGAAAAACCCGAGGGAGCTACCGGTAATTTCGGTTTATTCTGGCTCTTATTCTTCGAACATGAGACAATTTTATTTAATTAGAAAAAATTCTGCTCCCTTTAATATACAGTGAATACAAAATTCCTGCATAGATCAAATTCACATTTGTTTTTTAAAGAAGGGACTTCTATGCGACCATCGGGGGTTTATTTTTCTTTTTTTTTTTCAGCAAATCCAAACGTTTTCAATTTCTACGTTTACCTTCGAACTCATCCGCTACTGATACGACAGTACATCGCATCGACGGCCCTCGACCGAAAGAAGGGCCATTCCGTTGTGATATCGGGCTTCAGTTACGGAACGGAGTCGCAAGGCCAGCCCGACAAGCAATTGCTGCTCGAGGACAGTATCACACCGCTTGAGAGACAATTGTATTTCACCACCGCTCACGCGCATTTCAAAGCCGGATGTCCCGCACTCGCGCTCGAAGTACTCTCGAAATTGCCGAACAAAGTTATGGACACCAACGGCGACGAGACGCCCAGTAAGTTTGCTCCGCGGCTGCAACGCGCTGTTTCTGTCGAGTTTCAGTTGAACAAAGGAGTATATTTTGCTTTAGGTATTCTCAACAGTCCGAGCAAATCGAGGGCCACGGATACTCAAATTGATACGGGTATGCTGAGCTGGGATCACGGTGAGAAGAAAGCACCCGCGCAGCCAGGTTCGTTCGTAATTTGTTATTTTTCTGATTTTTAATAAAATAATCATAGAATCGATGTCCGATTCCGGAAAGTCAACGCTGAGGAACAATCTACTTTATTGCGAATAACTAAAAGTTGATAAAATGAAAAGGCGAGTGATTTAAAAAGAATATGTTTTACAACCCAAATGTTGTGGAAAACCGAAAAAATAATATAAAATTATAATTGCGGAAACATTTTTCCACCATACAAAAAGCAAAGACGTGTATACGTAATATATAACAGGGCTTTTTGCTGTTACATGAATGAATCAACCAATTATTGTCAATATTGTAGAACCTTCCACTTTGGATTGGGGAAGTTCAGCGGCCGATTGGTCTCAGCCGGTGGCGAGCAAAGGTGACGACGAATTGGTATTGAATTGGGAGGACGATACGGCAGAGGACGACGATCTGGAAAGTCCGCCTATGACCATGAAATTGGACAGACAGGAGAGCGCCAAATCTGAGGACAAGGATGGTAAAAAAAATTCCTTCCGCAAAGTGCGTGTTATTTTTGTACAAGTCTTCACACGTGTAATTTGCATATTACAGAAGAAGCTGTAAAGCCAATGGGCCAATTGGACATAATGGCGCAACAACTAAAGTTCGTTGCTTGTCTGAAGATCCTGATGGAGGAATTATCGACGCTGGCAACGGGTTTCGAGGTCGACGGTGGACAGTTGCGTTATCAGCTCTACGTTTGGCTCGAGCGCGAGGTCGACGCGCTGCGTCAACTCTGCAGTTACAGCGTTAATTCCGACGGAGATGTCACGAACGTGGCTGAATGTAATGTCAATCTAATATCGCGATCGGCCAACGATACAATCTTTGTCGCTAATTAATCGGCTCTAATCTTAAACGAAATGAGACTTCGTTTTCGCAACTCTCGAGGTTTATTTTGAAGGAAATATTGCTATGAACATTTCAGACGAAGGCGGTATGGTCGACGACGTACCCCCGTACAGACCAGGGGAACAGCCGACATTGCATGAAATTTTAGTCGCCGAAAAGCTTGATTTTGAAGCCAAAGTGCAAAGAGCCGCTAAGAGAAAAAAGTGGCTCAAAGGTAACTAACAATTACTAGAGATACGCATAATTTATCTTCATTATCGTTGTTTCAAACATTTTATTTTCATTCAATTTTTTTTACTTTCTCGTCACATACGCAGTATGTAGAGAGAGTATTATAATTTTTTTTTACTGAAAAATTAACAGACAAATCTCACATAATTAATAATCAATGTGCCTTCGATTTTTTTCTATTCAAACTTACTTCCCGGTAACGATATGATTATCACATTTCGTTGTTTCGTCGTATCAGCGAACGAGACTCTGCTGCGGACATTGTTGTCTTATTGTTCTCTTCACGGAGCATCCGGCGGCGGTTTGGCGTCTGTGCGAATGGAGCTTGTTCTCTTGTTGCAAGAGTTGCAGCAAGAAAAGACTCAGCAACAATTGCTCAGTCCTCTGCCTTTCCCAACGACGTTACCGCTGCTCAGCGCCAGCGTTGCTTGCAACAAAACCGTCGTCGCCGATCCGGTCCGGCATCTTCAGGTACGCTCGTATTGCAACAATTTCTACTGCTTCCCGCCGATTCACAATGAAAATAATCGTTCGCGAAATTTTCTTCAGTCGCTGGCCCAAGATATGCTGCAAACGTTGGTGGAACTGCGCAATCCACCGGTGCCCAATCGAAACACTCACTACTGCGAGGTATTCATACTGCGAGATTTGGCTGTGGCTCTGAGCGCTTGCATCTATCAGTCGCTCTGCGACTCGGACACTTTCGTCATGAAGCATCATCAGCCCGAAAGCTTTCCGGCCGTCGCCGGTGTCGAATCTTTCTCGGGCGGCCACTTGGTCGCCTCGAATCGTTACAATCGACGTTACTCGATTGACGACGCCGTCAGCATAACGACCATGCCATCCAAGTGGCCCGGCGTCACGAATCTTCGGGCGCTACTGGCACGCGAGAAGGACGAAGATACGCCGAAATTGAATATATTGCTCTGCGAGGCCTTCGTTGCGACTTACATGAGCCTATTCGTTTACGCGCTATCGAGCTGCGACAGTCACATACTTTATCGTCTCGTTGGGCATCACTTTGACAATAATACGTGGTCCTGCCTGTTCGGCGGTGGCGTCAAGAAACTTTTGCGAGTCGCGAGTACCAGTAGTCAGGCAAGTGTGCCAAAAATTTTACGGATTGAGATTTTTTAAATGGAAAAACTTGATAACATTGGAATTCGACAGGGAGGAAGCGCGAGCGTCGAGAGGGCCGACAGTGTGACCAGCGAGATAGCAGCGGCCGGCACTGGAATGTGGAACACGATGACGTCACTCACGAAGCAACGAGTCAAATTGAATATGAAATTGTTAGGACAATTCACCGGGCAGCAGCCCAACATGAAAGAGGACAAGCCAACGTATCGCGAACAATTCGTTTCTCCGCAAATGAGCATGGTCTCATATTTTCTCATGAAAGTATGCAATATCTCACGATAACCGTTTCATCAAAGCTTTCCGTGCGTCGATACTGAGAGTGAAACTTGTAATTTGCAGCCGCGCATCGAGAGCGAATACGCCGACGAGATCGATTACGACTCGTCGGACTCGGCAGTTTCAGATCTCGGCTCGTCCGAGGACGAGGAAGACGTGTTCGATACGAACGTTAAACCAAAGAATAAACCAAAGGACAATACCGAACACACGAATCCTAACGGATACAGCTGGTGTATAATGAGATTAGCCATAGTGAAGATACTGCAACAACAGTTGCAAGAGTTCCTCAACGTCGCCGGAATAGAAATGCAAGGTTGGTGCTTTGAGGATAATTCATTATTTTTTCTTTTCGCGCGTAGTTACGATCTTGTTATTGTGTAATTTTTTCGCATGTTTTCAGAACTACCGGTGAGCAGTCCACTGATTCATGGAACCCTCGGTATAGCCGCGCAGTGGCAAGAGTCCTTGAGAGAAGAATTAGAGGCTAAGGGCCCACCACCGGCGAATTACATACCGGGATGCGCTCCGGATCCGGTGCCGACTCCGGGAAAGCCAGCGATACACAAATATCGCTCGTTGCTGGATAAAGAAAATACTCCATTCAAGTACGTATTCTCGCTAAGTGTATACTCGCAATTTTATCCCGAATAAGAAAAAATCTGTGCGCCATTTCCTTCGTGCCTGACAAATGCTATCCGGCTACTAAAATCCGTGATTAATCTTCACTGCGCTGGCAATGCATTTATAAGTACTGTACTTTTAGCACGCGACTCGCATCCGCAGCTCCGGCGAACCGCCTCTGGTGTTATTTGATAAGACAGGAATCCGTTCAGGATATATTCATACGCGCTGTGTTCGGCAAGAGGCGATCGTTATCCTCGATATTGGACAATAATCAGTCGGCCGTCGACGGCATGAGTCGCGGCGCGGGCGAAGACAAGGGAAGCGATAGCGGCACGACGAGTCATCCCGAACCAGTTAGGATTATTCACAAGGAACAAGATAGTATTAGTGCCTTCTGCCTCAACCAGGTACGAAAAATCGATATTCAACAATATTTCCCATTTCTTTGCGGTTCATCGATCGATTCACGGTCTCGCGTTGTTCCAGGTTAACGCTGGTTTGATGGCACTGGCCACTCCGCGCGAGGTACAAGAGATGGATATCTCGTTGCTTCTGGAGTTGCCATCGTGGTTGGAGGACGAGTGCGAATTCGATATAATAAATCTGAACAAGCAAATCGATCCGGAGCCGGTTCAGCCTACCAGCTTTCTAGTCATACAAGTAAAAAATTTGTTTTTCATTCACTACGACCAATTAACTGCATCGGCCTTGGTAACGGGAGAATTGAAAATTCGAAAACAATTTATCGCAGACGGCAGCTGATCGGCCACTGCTCGCCCAGAGTCCGCAGCCGAACAGTCCCCAACCGCAATCGGGTATCGCCGGACAATCGGGACGCGGAGCCAGTGTGGTGAGTTATTTAGCAAATAAAAACAATCTACAATACGACATCCCGAACTTTAACGAATACATGTTTACCTCTCTTCACTACTCTCACGTATAGAAGATATATGCATAGTACGGTTGAGCCCACTATCTTTCTAATCATGACGTTTATACAATCCTCTGTCGTTGAACGGTAATATCTCCTCTCGAAATTGCAATCCACTATCGATTTACAAAAGAAAAAAAAATGAAGAAAAAATCGGAATGCGAATGTGGATAACAGTTTCTTATCGTTGCTTCCGAGTGTTGATGATGTTCAATAAGAAAAATTAAAGAAGCAAAAATTTGAGTCCGAAAACATTGTTTCATTGTGGAGTACAAGCTCCGAGTACAAGCGCACGAAAGGAAAGAAGAAGAAATTGAGAAAAACTGATATTATTACCATCATTCGTAATTTATAGTGGCTTAAATTTCTGTTTAGCCCTGTCACACTTCTATATATATTATATACGAAACAGCACCTTTACAGTGGAGTTCTCTGTCGATATCATGCCAGCACCACACAAATTAATATGCAGAAACACATGTCGACTAACGATCCCCCCAATTTACATTGATGATGAAAAAGAAAAAAAGACAAGAAAAGCATAACGACAATCGGGTATCCCGTAGTTGCGGGTCAAAGATGTACAGTTTAACGGAATCTGGCGAGTTGCATGATGTGCCGGTAATACGATTTCGCATTGTTGCCTCACCCCTTGGGGCATGGCTATCGATTTTGAAAACAAAGCTGACTTTTTCTCACATAGCGAAATACGAAAAAAATAAAAAATTGAAAAATTAAAAAATGATTCCTACAACGTTAAGGATAAAAAGGAATGTCGATGAAATTTTTCTTGCTACTTCGTTAATGTCGATTCGGGATCTTTGCGTGGGAGCTTTTCTCGAGAGTCATCGGTATACGACTCGGTTTTTGGGGGTTTAGCCCAAGTGGTGACGGAGACAATGTTGCTTGTTCAATGCTTGCCTAACATCTAACTTGGTCTGCGTCACTGACCTCTGATGGCTCACTCGCTCGCTCAGATGAAGGGGATGCCCGCTTTTCCTGGCTCCCACGACCTGCGCTTCTGTCAGTTTGTTGCTGATAGGAGCAAACACTTGTTGAAGCCGGTGAGACTAACATCTAAACAAAGAAACCCCTAGCCTTTCCTAGTTGCCAATTTTTATATATTCGAATTTCTTTATCGAACGATTGTTTGTCCACTAACTGAACACTTCAAAAGTCCGGCTCGTGATATCGTCGCGGGCGTGCGAAACATCGCGCATATTTTGCCACAATCGCGAATGCTCGCTCGTCGCTGAGAGACACTTTTTTTTACTCGCTCGCGAATCGTTCGACGCGAAGATATCGCGGGCCAGATTATTGTAATTAGGTATACAACGGCTTACCATTCGGGCATGATGTTCAATTACGATTATGTACGTTCATAGAGAGAAGCCAGAGTTACAAGAATTTTGTTTCTTTTCGAACAATCGATTTTCTTTTTCTTAGATAGATCTTACGAATAGCACCCTCTTTGCAATTTTTCTTTACTTTTCTCCTATGCATCGACCGTCCTCGCGGTCGGTTGGCTTTCTGAATGAGACAAGCCGTCCAATCGTTATCCTACGCACTTTTGATATTATTGATATTTAGCTCTTAGAAGCTCGTTACCGCTACTCGTGAGCTTGACGATTATTGATGACGATAAGAGCGGATGTAAATTATCGAAAAGACAATTATATCTGGCTACAACTACGCCGCTGCCGCTCTTTTCTCAATATTAGTTACGTGTTTAGGCCCATTTGTGACGATATTCGTGCTCGTGTTCGTTGAATAAAAGTTCATTTTGCGATACAATTGTTCCGCCGCATGTCGAATGAAAGCGTGAACGAAGTTACGAAACGTCCGGATCAGTATTCGTAGCCAATTTTCTTGTTTTGAACTCGGTATTATACGATTAACAAAAAGCGCAGCTTTCGATAGACTAGGGAAACTATTGAACTGGTATAATTTTTTTTTTTTACGCATGTTGTACAACTCAGTGTCGCAGGCCTTTCACTATAATTTAACACTTCGTTTTTTGCGTGTTTCTTTTGATTTTTCGTTGTGCATAATGCAATGTTACTATTTTTTTTTTTTTTTGAGTTTCGGAAATAAATGTTAGCGTTAACATTTCTGGAAATAAACGAAAAAACTGTGCCTCAGTTGTAACTCAGTATGCGTTCGTGTCTTGCTGTGAACAGATCCTGAAACATAAAATCGATGGTATAAGGAGGGTGTCGTCGCATCCACTTTTGCCGCTGTGTAAGTAATCGACGGTTTTTTAATAAACGGATTTAAAAAAACGGTGAGCTCGTTTTTATGATAATTGAGATTTCGTCTGACAAGAAATATTGTTTTCTCGATGCAGACTTAACCGGATCTCAAGACGGTTCCGTGTCGCTGTGGGAATGGGGTCATCAGACAGCGGTCGCAACGCCACGACCATCCGGAACATTCGCGAAGGTCACGCGAGTGCGTTTCTCCCAGCACGGCAACAAATTCGGCGTCGCCGATTCCGATGGTCATCTCAGTTTGTTCCAAGTGGCTTGCCGTGAAGGAACCGCTCGACCGTTCTTCGTAAGCGACGAATTTTGTCGAATGAAAAGCTTGCCCTGCACCAATCTTTGATAAACTTTTGTCACGGAATTTTTCCAGAACTATCCGTGCCACAGCAAGGTCACATCGGACTTTGTCTTCTTGGGTGCCTGCAGTTTGGTTGCCACGGCGGGTCACGGCTCGGAAGGCCGCAACGTTGCCCTCTGGGACACTTTGCTCCCCCAGAACAAGTCTCTTGTTCAAGGTAACTTCTCGAAGGAGTCCCTTCAATTTCACGATCGCGCGTTCGTCTTCTTGATGTGTTTTTCGACACCTTAAATTGTACATCCAAGTAGTCGCGAACGTATAGAAATTATTCTCATACTCGGGAGAATCGGGATTGATCTACAAAAAGACTTAATGAACTCTGCTTCGCTCCCCTTCTGACTTTTTTATCATTCGTTTTTGTAGGATTCACTTGTCACGATCAGGGAGCGAGTTCGGTGATTCTAGCGCCGCAGCATCAGTTACTGATAAGCGGCGGAAAGAAAGGCGACATAAACATATTCGACGTCAGACAGCGACAGCAAAGGCACAGATTTCAGGCTCACGAGTCAGCCATCAAATGTCTGGCTCTCGATCCTCACGAGGAATTTTTCGTAAGCGGTGCCGGCGACGGGGACATTAAGGTGAAGCGAACGATTTACTTTTTTTCATAAAGAGCCGTGATTTTTTGAGATTGATCGCTATCGTTTTTTCTTATCGATATAACGATACCGAATTATTTCATCAGGTGTGGGGATTGACGGTTCACTCGCTGTTGTATTCGTTCCCCGGTGAACATCCGAGATCGAGTTTCTTCAAGAACATTGGTCAGGTAGGATGAATCTCTATTATTCTCTATATCTGCCTATACTTCTCTAAATGTCTTCTCTATACCTCAACCAAATTTCCCGGAATATCTTGATAATGCAATTTATATTTTTCTTTTTATTGTCAGGGTGTGACGCAATTACAAGTGGACTCGGCCGGACGTTTGTTCTCATGCGGCGCCGATGGCTCGATGAAAGTTCGTCAGCTTCCGGAGCGCGACTGCGTAGTGCACACACTTTACTAGGACTAAACAAACAAACAGAAAAAAAACACTGAAAAAAAAAAACGAAAAAAGAACAAAACCGATAAATCCTACTTACTCGTAAGTAAACCAGAGCAACCGGAGTTACATTTGGAACGTGAATGGCCTTTTCTAAACGTTAATGGTTAGAGTCATGAAGACGAACGAACGAATTAACCATCCTATTTCGACACTCATATTAAAAAGAAGAAAAAAAAACCCAGAGACACACGAATAAAACCATCACTGCCAAAACGCTTTCCAATATTAACGCGACAAACGCTCCGCGCGCAATCGTCGACAGTCCTGAATCGCATTCTACTTTGCTATCCCCATCATTCTCACATGACTTTAACCATTCTACGCTGAAACATTATTCCTATCGCAAGCTTTCTAGTTGTTAATGGAAGTTAAAAAAACGCTTGAATAATCGCAGAATTGCTCGTTTCACCACCGGTTAGCTGTGTTATTCGGAAAAGATACATAGAGCACGCGAGCTTGGGCGGTTTGCGATGATTGCAAGAAAAGAACGAAGCAAAGCATCCGTTTATGTCGAGCATAGAACAAACTGTAAGATTTATTTCAGATCAAACGGATATACTCCGTTGATGCGACGAACCGAAAGTATGTAATGAAAAATTGCCGTCTCCACACACAACACGGACAGGCTCCCATCCTCCCCTCGCAGCGCGGATGCCTCCTGCGCTCGTGGCGTCTCTGGTACGCAGAGAAGTTGCTAGATTGTTTAGCGAGACGAGCGAGCATAAGGAAACGAAGCAAACGAGGAAATATAAAAAGAGAAAAGGAAATACGATAGCGAGTTATCTGTAAGATAGCATTTGATGTGTGTGCGTGTGAAGCTTACGCGAATTAGCTTTCTTAACTGACAATAGCGAATAGCGGCTATGAAAAAAAAACAAAAAGAAATTGAAAGATATACACTCTACTTCTTCTAAAAGCCTATCTAACACGATAAAACGAGAAAAAAAACAAAAACAGGAAAAACAACAAAAAAAAAACAAAAAAAAATGATATTGTTCTTAACAATCATTCCTTTCGCCTATAAAAGTTGTATTATTGTCCTGAACAGTGATATTCCTATTCCGAACTATATATACAATTATATATAAATAATTAAATATTACATAACGTCAATGTGAAACGTATACAGATTCGTATGCTGAAACATTGCCATAGCTAAAAAACAAGAAAAACCTTTCTCAGATTACTGCAAACGAATTGTCATTGAAAAAGAAAAAAAAGAAAAATGTGCACTACTCTCTTCCCTCAATCATTTGTGCCATACCTAAATGTTGTACGAAAATGTAATTTTTGATCCTCTTTGACTGTCAATATTTCGATATATTTGTTGTTTGTTGATCTTTTTAATGGAAAAAAGAAGGGAATGTCATTTCTGGATTCTTCCATTTCGGAGGCAATTTTCACCTCCAATAAATATTCTGTGGAGTCTCAACGCTGTCCACGAAACACACTGTGGCGAATTTATATGCGAGAAAAGAAAAAAAAACCGTAATATTGCTGTAAAACTGTTGAAAAAAAAGGCTAATTACACGAAAAAATAATGTACTACACTTAAAGTTACGAGAACTATTTTACGCGCGTAGCAGGAATTACTTCGGCATACGATTATGCAGCCAGCGATCTTTTTGAGTAACTCGATCGCCGCGTTTGTAACGTTTAGAATTTAGCAAGCCATATCGATAATTCGTAAAATTGAAGAAGGTGAACGAAGTTTCGGAAATGACGTCCACGTAGAGAGATACGGAAACAGAAGAAAAAATATATGTATGTATATGTATATTGCGTTGACTCGGGTTACTCAAAAAATTGATATGACTATGCCGAATGGAGCAATCCTGACGCTCTCATCAGGGCTTGATCACGATTTTGCAGCGTTATACAACGATCCGTAAAAAAGCATAAAAAATGAACGAAAAGAAAGATAAGCACTTCGCATAATCATACTGTATGAAATTACGTACGCTAGTAGAAGACTATTTATTATTTTTTTTGTTTCTCCCGATTTGTAGTAGCCGCGGGCAGGCGATGTTTTAATGCATTGAAAGAAAAACAGAAAAAAAGTAACTAACATAACGTTAATTTAATCATTGATTGTATTGTGTAAGTGGGAGAAAAAAAGGCGCGTCTCGCTGTACGTGTTAAATGCATATTCTAACGAAAGTGAAAAGTACCGAGTTCAGTGCCCAAGTATATACTTCAGCGACTCTTGCGAGTCGCGTGAAAAATTAAAAAAACTACACACACGCGACTTGTTGAATTACAATAAAACGAAGAAAAGAAGGAGAAAACCCCGTAAACAATTTGATAAATTCTGCACCGGTCTTGATCAAAGACTGATGAGAACAATCCCATAACCGGAGGAACTTGTTAGATAGAATTATACAAGTTATGTGTTGATAACATAGCGAATATATTTGTGTATAAATAGCGCGAGATGATAATATATATTGTTGTCGTTAAGCTACTTGAGTAAGAAAAAGCAATTTAACGAAGAGGAAAAGTAATAGTCCTTAGTTCGTAGTCCAGCTCACAGTATTGTACACATTATTAAAAAAAAAAACAGAAAAGAAAAGAGAAAAGAATATGCACATTATTGATATATACGATAATAATGAAGAGATACGATGAAGAACATACGAAGAAAAAGAGGATGTTGTTGCTTTGGTTTGCTTATATTTGATTGACGAGATATAGCACGAATCCTTCGTTCGCGAGCTGCCGCTCGCCGGTGTTGTATACTTGATTACCACAATAACTGTATGTAAATTGTAACTATTAAAAATCAGATGAACCAGAATTCTTCGCGACTTCGCACTCTCCCGATTTCGTTGTCCATCATTCGAGTTATTCGAGGGATATTGGAACGCATGGAAGAAAAAAAAAACAAAGAGTTAACAATTTCTCAGAAACCGAAGTGTTTCCCAGATATCTTTATCCATGAAATACCAGAGTATGGTAAAAAAAAAAAGGAATAGTAATATGAAAACAAGCCAGTTGTATAGCCGTCGCCTAAATGCAGGTTGTTTCACAAATCGGAGCTACTGAGAAGGTGTTTATGGACGGCAGCGTTCCAGGAAGCGGGGATAGAGACAGACATCCCGGATGTGATATCTGTTCAGAAGCCAGCACAGAATTCTCTCGAGGCCGAGGCCATATCCGCCATGAGGGCAACTTCCGTATTTGCGCTGAAACAGACCATTTTTTTATTTATCGAACCGAATGATCGCAATGGAATGCCGGTAAATTTGACTTTGCTAATTTACCTGATCCGTATACCAGTAATACGGCGTCGGATCGATTTCGGAGCGTTTGTAACCCTCCATGAGTTCGTCGTAATCCCAGATACGCATCGAGCCTCCGACAATCTCGCCGACATTCGGCATGAGAACATCGACCGATTCCGTCAAGCGTTTGTCCTCCGGACAACGAGACATGTAGAAAGACTTTATCTCGGCGGGAAAACGACAGAGCATAATGGGCTCGTTTATTTGATCGGTCATTTTTCTCTCCGGCATTTCCGGTATGTCCTGAAGAAACAACGATTGTCACGATAAAATATATTCGAACGCGCGAAAACGAGGGCGAACGCGTTGACGAACCTCGCCAAACTCGTAGAAAGTTCCATCCTCCTTCGTGATGTTGTGTTCTTTGAGATAGACGATAGCGTCGCTGTAGTTCATACGCTTGAAGGGTCTCTTGGGAATCTTAAATTCGGGGTTCAATTCCTTGACTATGTGACCGAACGGCGATTTGAGAACGCGATCGATCGTGTCGCAAATGAGATCCTCGAGACGATCGAGCAGATCGTCGAATGTTATGAACGGGCATTCGGCCTCGACGTGAGCGTACTCGGCGAGATGACGGCGAGTTCTCGACTGCTCGGCTCGGTAGGACTGAGCGATGCAGTAAACGTCCCCCATCGCGGGTATGCACGTCTCGAGATAGAGCTGAGAACTCTGAGTGAGATAGGCTTCCTCCCTAAAAAATGCGAAAGTCACGGTTAAATCGTCCTTGTCGTCGATTAGGGAGAAGATCAATGGTTAATTTGTTACCCAAAGTAGTCGAGCTTGAAGAGCGTCGATCCGCCTTCGACCTGAGTCTGCACCAACGTGGGCGGCGTTACCTCGCAGTAACCACGAGCCTGATAGTGTTCGCGGAATGCCTGCAGTAACGCCGATCTCATTACGAGAACGCGAGAAGTCTAAAAAATGGTAAATACATTATAAAGTATCGAGAGAAAAAAAAAAGAAAAATGGGAGTCTGCAATTTACGTTTTCTCCGCGAATCATTATATGCCTGTTGTCGAGTTGAACATCGGGATGAGCTTCCTCGTTCAGAATCGCGTCCGCGCCTCCGGGAGGTGAGGCACCGATAAGCTTCCAGTAATCCACAATCAACTCGTGCCCGCCGGGAGCCTGCAAGTTTTATTGCACGTTGCATCACTCTTAATTCCGTCGATTCGCGCGTCGAGAAGCACTATCTAACGATTTACCGCGAAAAGGCGTTAGATTTCGATCTATTCCAATTCTTTTCGTATAGACATTTCGGTAATAAAGAAAGAGTTTTTCAAATTATGTTTTAAATATTCTAAATTACGCGAACCTTAATACATTTTTATAACGATTCCAACACACGCTAAAGAAAAATTGCTCATTTTACGATATTAAAAAAAAAAGATATATTTCAAAATGTTATTTATATTTTATTTTTTTCTCTATTGTGTACTATCTTTACTTGAAAAAAATCGATTTTCTTTTTCAATATTGTTAAATTAAATTCATTCATAAAAATTTAAAACAAAAAATAAGAATCAGACTTTTAAAAAAAGTTATAAAAATAAAAAGCTTTTCCCAAAACTTACTGTTTTTCCCTCTGGAACGACTTTGATAGTTCCATACAATTCTACGGACGCTTCGGTGGTGAGAAGCACGGCGTCGTAACTTTGACACAGAATGTCGTTGAGCACGGACTGAAGGAATCCGGTGCCGTCTCTCAGAGTTATGAACATGAGAGATTTTCCCTGTCGTCTGAGTCTGTGAACCCATCCGCAGAGTTTGACCCTCTTGTCTCGGTTGTCCGTCGTCTCGTTGATCTTGATGCGTTTAGCCTCCGGCAGAGATTTGTCCTCCTCCACGACGATGCCCTTGGCTTCTTCCAGGTTCTTCAAACGCTTCTCTTCGTCCTCCAACAGACGTTTCTGCTTCTCCTCGTTCTTGTACTGCTCCCTCACCCAAATCTTCTGAACCTTCTTCAACTGCGATTTCGCCGCCGGTTCGTACTTCTTGGAATCGTCCTGCGAATCCTGATATATCGTGGGAAAGGGCTCTTTTCCCGCGTGTCTCATGGCTCTGAGAATAGTCTTGAAGGGCTGAGATTCAGTTCCCAGTCCTGATTCGTCGTCGCCATTCTTTTCCGAGGTGTAAATGCCACCTGGAGCAATTAACAAATCACTCGCGACAGTTCGATAAATACGCGAATGCGAAAAATCTCGCCGCTCGTAATTTACTTACCCAGGCTTAGTTTTCCAAGTTCCGCTTCCGGCATCTCGACGTTCTGAAACAGAAGAACGAATTTTTACGTATTTTCCCGACCGCATTGTCGCTGCGAGTATAGTTGCAACGTGCTTTCGCGTAGAGCCGGATTATTCGCCGCGCCGGTAAAATGTCGTCTCGGTCCGTTAGTCACGACAATCAATGATAAATCGTATTGTCAATCTTACCGAATGATATTCCCGTCGAAACGATCAATTTTCGCGATAAAATACGTTGGAGGTTATGCGAAGACTCTTCGAGCCGACATATGGAATAAACGCAAACTTACTGACTGGAATAGACTGACGTAACCACGCGAATCGACTCGCTGCGAATCGTGACGATTTTCTCTCACTGACCTGCAGTCGCGGTGCAGCAGATGCGCAGAGAGTTCGTTGCGTCCTCTTATCTCGCGCGTTTGATAAGCGCTACTGGGCGGGCAGAAACGCGCGAGAGTAGAGGGGATTGAACATTCTTCGCGCAGGCGCACGCACGCCAACACGTTGCCCTAGTGTATATAAGTGGCGGTAGTGTCGATTCGAAGGGGTAGTGACGTCTACAAAAGCGCCACGGAAGTTGATCGAACTGGGCTTCCAGCCAATTCTCGAAGGTTCCGGAAGGTACGAGAAGCAACGTTTTGTATATATAGCCTGCGCAACCTACGCCACACTTTAGTTCGTAACAAGACGCGAAGCATTGAATGTTACTCCGTTTCGTTTAATCCGAAACAAGACATAAAACTCGAACGAATACTTCGAATAATCTAGAAATAAGCGGTTATTGGTGTACCGAAGAACAGTGCATAGAAAAATCAGGATACACGAAGGAACTGTCAGAAGTGATTAAATATCAGTGAAAAGAGGTGAGTAGCGACAGGATTTTTTTTTTTTTCGCACGAAACATTTCTCCCGTTCAGAAAAATCCCATCTCGTCCCGCAGGGGGCATTTATCGAGCGCTAGAAAGACCGAACGGTCGTGGGGGTTTTGCTTAAAATGGGAGGTTCCGTATGCTCCTCTTGTATTATATATTCGTGAAAGCGAGTAGTGTAGTAAAGAGCGTGGGTCCTCGATCTCGCGGTTAAAAGTTTATTTTAGAATTGGTTCGCTTGTCGGTGTCTCTCGGACGCGAGAGGATACGCGAGGGAGTCGAAGAGAGACGGTGGTCTCTCATCGCGCGCGGTATCATCATTGCCTGAAATAGCCGATACATACGTGGGTGTTTTGAAGCATCGATGACCTCGAAATGAAATGATCGGTTAATAGAAGAAAGAAAAGTATTCGCGGTTCCCGTGCGCTCCGTGTGCTTCGCGAAATACGAAGAAAAAAAAATGGAAAGAAATAGCACAATGAGACATCATCTTGGATAGATTATATTTTTAATCTGATCACGGGACTCTTGGTGCGAGACACGCTATCTACGGCGGACGGGAGACAGACCGAGAAATCGAGCGAGGGAGAGAGAGGGAGAGAGCGAGCGAGAGATAGAGAGAAGGCCCGAGAGAACGAGGAGAGCATTGTCGGAACAGCGCGGTTTATTCAATAGCCTTGATTATACACTTTCTGCACACTGTAGAGTCGCGAAATCATCAATCCCCCGAGGCCGTTCGAGCGCACTAACTATTGTCAAAGGTTCCTGCTGTACTTGAGATTTTAACACTCGCCAAATATAGTGCTCGCGCGGTAATAAAAAAAACTGTCTTATGCTAAAACTATGCGCCGAGGAGTCGTCCATTCCACTTGCAAATAATCGCGAACGCCCCAGTTATTTCGTCATATGAAAAATATGTTTATTAATAACTCAATGCCCAATCGAACGTTATTTATTCGCAATCGCCGGTCTTGGCTGACGAGCCAATAATTAATCAATACAATTGCGAACTCGAATAATTATAGGTCAAATCTCGAGAGTAAAAAAAATGTCTGTACATGCTATAGATGAAAATTTGACGACTTGGCACTCTGGTGCAGGTCAATAACTGGGACGTTGACCTCAAAATTTTTTTAAATCCCGTAATTGTTGTAATCTCGAATTTTATCGTTATTCGATCAAGAATCATCGTTCTTATCTCCCGATTGATTTGCTTTCAGATAATCGTGAAATGGGTAAAGATTACTACAAAATATTGAACATCAGCAAACCCGCAAGCGACGATGAGATCAAGAAGGCGTACAGGAAGCTCGCGCTCAAATATCATCCGGACAAAAACAGGAGTCCAGGAGCCGAGGAGAAGTTCAAAGAGATAGCCGAGGCGTACGAGGTGCTGTCGGACGCGAAGAAGCGCGAGGTTTACGACAAATTCGGCGAGGAAGGATTGAAGAGCGGCGCGACGCCGGACGGTGGACCCCAAGCGAGTTACAGCTTCCACGGGGATCCTCGCGCGACATTCGCGCAATTCTTCGGCTCGGCGTCGCCGTTCAATACGTTCTTCGAGTTCGGCGGCAGCGGCGGCGGCAACAGAGTATTCAGTTTCCACGACGACGACATGGGAATGGAGGATCCGTTCGGTCTGCACATGGGACAGGCGCAACGGGGCGGGCCGGGCGGCGCTTTTCGTTCGCATTCTTTCAACGTCGCCGGTCAGGGAATGGGCCGAGGCGGTGGCAAGGATCACGCGCAGGATCCAGCAATCGAGCACGATCTTTATGTGAGCCTGGAGGACATCGCGAAGGGCTGCACGAAGAAGATGAAGATCTCGAGGCGCGTCGTACAGCCGGACGGCACGACGAGGAAGGAGGACAAAGTATTGACGATAAACGTGAAGCCCGGCTGGAAGGCCGGAACGAAGATAACTTTCCAGAAGGAGGGCGATCAGGGACGCAACAAAGTGCCCGCCGACATCGTATTCATAATTCGCGACAAACCTCACTCGTTGTTCAGGAGGGAAGGAAGCGACATAAGATACACGTGCAAGGTCAGCCTCAAACAGGCACTGTGCGGCGTCGTCGTCGAGGTGCCGACGTTGTCCGGTGAAAAAATATCGCTCAATCTCACCCGTGAACTCATCAAGCCGAACATGGTGAAGAGGATCCAAGGACAGGGCCTGCCCTTCCCGAAGGAGCCGTCAAGGAAGGGAGATCTTCTGGTCACATTCGATATTAAGTTTCCCGAAAATCTGTCGCAAAGCGTCAAGGACATACTGTACGATACCTTACCAAACTGAATTGTCGAAAGACCGCGATAACGAATTTATCACACCCCCCCACAGTAGTTGTGAGAAGCGAGATACCGTGAGTGACGATATTATGGATAAAATATTCTCGACAGCCACAAAAAGAAAGAAGACCGAATCTTTTCGATCGACACGATTTAAAAATAATGAATAATAATAATAACGAATAAAACAAAAAAGACTAGTGTACGTTGTAGTACATAAACGACAGGAAAGAAAAAGTATATTTACGAGGAAAAAAAAATTGCATAAGCAGTTTTGTTTTTGTGGCTAGATACGTTGAGAACGGCCGACGACGGAGCCGGTCTTCGGTTTTTTTTTTTCCGAGCTGCGTTAGAGTTCGCGCGGAATTTGCTTCCCCGAACTCCTCTGGGCTGTCCCGCTGACGCTTAAAAAAAAAATGAAACTATTCGAACGAGCCTTCTTTCATTGTAACTCGGGAGGCTCGTTTAATCCCATTAACGTCTGGTTTGAATGATCATCCTCAAAACCCTCATGTGATGAAGAACGATTGATGTTTGTTTTTCTTAAGTTATGCGATATTTCGTGGTTGTGTGAAAGTGCTATAAAGAGAACGCTTGTTTGAATGTGAATCTCGTGGTTGGGAGAGCAGAATTGTACGAAGATTGAATGTATTGCCGTGAATCAATGGAGAGACTGCGCATTGAAAAAAAAAAAAAAGTTAAAGTAGAAAAATCAGTTTTGGAATAATGTTTACGCGAATGTTGAAAATAACTACAATACTTTCTGGATAACCGAGACGAACTCAGGTTTCGATTATTTCCGTTCGAACGGCAATGGGATCGGTTAGAGAAAAAAGAAACTGATAGATATTTGATTTAAAAAAAAAAACACGTATGACCAACATGTCTCTCGCCTGGAGACATTGGTATCGAAGATTACAGCTTGTTCTAAAGCTATGGTTCTATCAGTAATGCGACAATGCCGTATTTACTTTTTTTTGTATTCTACACGTATATATATAAATAAACAAATGAAATACTTTTTTGCCAATTGAATTTTCTCATACGATTCATCTCACAAGATTTCGTCCGAGTGCAGCATACAGAGAGAGTGAGCGATTGGTGTATGATTTCCGAAGAAAGAAAAAACATTGACGAGCGAATGAACAGTTCATTTTATTTTATTTTTTTTCTTCTTAATATTAGTTATTTTCTTGAGAACAACAAAAAACACGAAAGTTGGTTAATTATTTGTACACTAAATATAATGGACACATTAAGTTATTCGAGATGTATTTCGTTCGTGACTTCCTCAACGTTTATAATAATCCCCCCCCCCCAAAACCCTCTTTCCACTCTCTTTGCGTCCCCTCTGTTATTCCGTTGGAGAGGCGGGCATCCAAGACACTCCTAAAATAGTCAGCGAAGTCGGTGACGTCATGTCGGACCAACGCGAGAGATATTCACTAACACGAGGCCAATGCACGTTATTCGTATACATATCGGAAAGTCGCGACGGGCTCCATGCGAATTCTTAACTCTTTCTCTTGTTCTATACACACAGACCAGATATATATATACTATCGTCCATCGTAGAAAGTAATGCGAGTGGGAGTTTAGCGAGACGCTCGTTTGTTCCATCCTCGGATTTTACCCTCTGGCCCCCGTCGGAGAGGTCATTCTCGCATCGATTCAGCGTCCGAGGACTCTTGACTTTGAGTACCAATTCGGTAAAGCGGAAGTCAATCGCAGTTCAATTAAATATCGAGAGAATTCATGGTCGCGATTTTATTGAATCTCGTACTGTATATTATCGGCTTTTGGATCGCACGCCCGTGATTCATCGTTATCGCGTACCAACGCGGAAGAGTCGTTTATGGAATGTACTCGGAGTTTTCAGCGATACGAACCTAACTCTCGATTCCCGTTCTCGTACGAAAAAGAATGCCATTGTTCCATTTTCATCGTATTTTATATTTCTGTTATTCGACGCGTTTTACAAAATGTGTAATTTCTTCATTCAAGATGATTATTCGTAATTTCCTCGGTAATCGAACTATCGTTGTTATTTATCCACGACGAGGCATCCTCGTTGTTGATCGAAACATCGGGATTTTCCGGCAATTCGAGATAATCCTTGTCGATCCACGCGTCCTCGTTCGACGGTATCGCGAGCCTCGGCGTCATAGTTCTCGAGATCGGTAGTCCATCGATGCCGAGACTCAGATATCTGACGATTTGTTCCGGAATAACGTAATCCTCGGGTCTCGCGTTTTGCGGCCCGAGTATCGCGTCCTCGTCGTCGTCGTGTCGCGTTATCGGCGAATCCTTGCCGAATCTAAAGTTCTCGGGCAGACAGTGATGACGAAGACAAAAATAGTCATCGCCGTTCTCGTTGTGACACCAAGTGCCGTCGGGGAAATACGGGTCAAGGCCAAGGTCGTTCAATTCTATCCGAGGTGTGTAGTACGAGGCTATGTCGCTTCGGCGACAAAATATAGCGCATCCCATCCACGGTCTTGACGTCTCGTGGGGTGCCTGAAGACCTCCCCCGTCGGCGTCCAATTCGTCGAGATGCTCGCTGAATTGTCGACACTTGGTAGAAGCGAAATCCTCGACGCTCACGCGCTTGTCGCAAAGCTTCTCGTCGCCGCACAGCACGACGTCGTAAGAATAACCGGAGCATCCGTATTTCGTTTTTTTCGTCGCGGATTCGTGACATTTGCGTCGGCGAGCTCGCGCACCCTTCGAATTTACGATGCAACCGCTGCTGCAAGCTTCCTCCGTCCACTTGCTCCAGCCTTTCTCGATGGTTTCGGGCTTCTCCGCGTTCGGACGTTGTTGCTGCGTCTGCAGTGCCGGCAGGCAATCACCGCCGCGGCACTCTTTTCCCTGGGCGCACGAGGTCCCGTCGAGGGCCGGCCCGGCGTAGTAATAAGCGCTGCGATGAGGGCTCTTGCACTGAAGTGCCTGACAAGCATTCGTCAGTGTCGCGACCACGGCGTCTTTGTCACGGAGAAGGAACTCGCACTGCCTCTTCGAGGTCCACACGCGACCCGGCAACGTGAGATAACGCTCGTGATCGAGGCTGCGGTCTTTGTTAAACCCCGGCCGGTCGCGAAGGCAAGGCTTCAGCCGACGAAGCTTCAGCGCAACGTCCCGACTGCAAGACGACCATATCGTCTCGCCTTGGGGACCGCGGCTCGGTGACATTATAAATCCGTCCTTGGGACAACTATTGTCGACGGAGTCGTGACGCATTCCTAAACTTCAATGGAAGCAATAAATATACATTCGCGGGTTTATTAAAAAATATAAGCGTACAATGTTGCGACGACCGTGCGAGTTTTAATGAGGTGTGCGAATAAGCGATACCGAGAAGTTGCCCTCGGAACGGGACAATGCACGGCTTCGCCGAACGTGCCCACACGCGCGGCAAAGAAAATAAACACACAGGGAAGATGTCTCGAATGATCTTTGCTGAGTCCATTACGTTTTTTTGACTCTCGCCGAGACCGATGCATTCGGCGCTCAAGGAAACGTGGGTTAAGGATGGTCCATCTCCATATTCCCAGCCAAAAGGAAGATTCTGAGAGAATTCCAAATACTTCCCAATGGGATAAAAATCAGAAAAATTTCGAGCGTAGGGAAGATACTAGAAACATGGCTTTTCCATAATAATATACTTTTTTTTCAGCAAAAATTGATATGTTGATTGTTCTGAATGCATATGAATAAAAAAAGTTATAATATTATTCAGAAAATTGAAATTTTCGTATGATTTGTGGACTGTATGTTTAGGACTGCTATGAGGTTCATTATTTCATATATTTGTCCTATTAGGAAATATTCCAAATCGTCTCCAAATCTCATGCCTTAAAGAACGACCCTCTTTGAGGTGAAGTGATACACGCTCCCTCAAGTCCACTGCGAGCACGTTCGGTAATAGAAACTGTAACGCTCTTTTTTCGAAGGTGCTGAAATTCCAAACTTAAATCAAAGTAGAATTTCATCCGGTCGAAATAAAAACGATTACTGTTTCTGTTACCGACCGCGGTATGTCACATCGCCTTAAGACTTATTTCCCATGTCTTTTTGCTTCCTGACGTTCGCTTTTTATTCGTACTTACTTGTGTCCGATCTCGTGAGCGGCGATATAGACGGAAGTGAAGCCAGCCGATGGGTACGGTTTGCCGAAGCGATTCGTCACACCGAGTTCGGCGATAACGCAGGAGTAAGCTAAGAAGCACGTGCCGTTTACGGGCGCGAGACCCATCGTAACTCTGCTGCCGTCCTCGTTCGCGTAAAAATCCAATCCCGACACGTAGAGCCCGATGTCCCAGTGACGAGGATCATCGTCACCGGCAGGATTGTGATTCTGCGCGTAGGCGCAGAACGAATTCAAGAGATGACCCCTCTCGCCGTTGTAGTGAGGAAGATCGTCGGGCTGTCTTTGCATAATATCCAAACGCACGAGAGCTATGTCGATTCTCGGGCCTAAGCTGGGATGATAGTAGAGCGCTTGCACGCCGTTTATGTATGCCAACAGCATGTCGCGCATCTTCATCTCATTCCCGTCGAAGAACGGCGAAAAAATCTTGTACGCCGCTTCGTCGAAAAAAACGGCCAATTCGATCGCAAGATCTCCCGTCGATTCGCCTCTTCCGGGCCTCGCAAACGATTGCTCGTCGATGCGCAACTTCTTCGCAAGGTTTACGTACTCGTTGGAACGATCGCGCGAACCGGCATTATCGGAGCCGATGGACGAGAGATAAGATCTCTTGACGACGTGCGGAGATCCCGAAAAACTTCGTTTCTCGTCGTTGATGGGATAGCGATCGAGAAAATACGGGAGCTTCGTTTCCCTCAGTGGCGTTATCTCGAGAGCTGCATTGTCCAACAGAACGAGCCCGTTCTGCGAAGAAGCACGGAATTTGTGTCTCACAAGTTCTTTTTTTTGTGATGGAGCAAATATTGATACTCACGACAACTCCTTCGTCGCAGAGACTTATGGCGGCGGTACTGGAACTATCCGCGTGAAGATAATGACAAGGTGTAGGCTCACTGAGTTCCGGCACCCGTTCTACGATTTCGTCGTCTTTGTGTCGCCAAACTTGGAACGCGGGTGCCAGAAGCTTGTCGTTCTTTTGTAATCTCAATTCGATTGCGCGACCGAATGCCGTGAAGTCGAGTGTTACCTAAGAACGTTAAACTTTTGTCACTCGATTTGTCGATTAATCATAGCGTTAATTATTTATACGCAACATTATCGTTGAAGTATATACCTCATCTTGGGTTCCCGAGCTCGTGGACGGCAAGAAGACGATCTCAATGTCTTCCGAGCGTCCGTCTATCGCACGCAGTAAGCTCAATAACAACAAGAAATGCAACATGACGAATATCGTTAACGCGAAGTTTGTCTGCAGAATGATGATGAAGTGAAGTTCATTATATAACCGTGATCCGACTCGCCCCGCACGGGGAAAGAAATTTCCATAGAAACTCATATGCAACACAAAGTGCATGCTGGTGCCCCTATTGCGCGTGTCACTGACCTCGAATAACGGACAAACAACAATAGCTTCAATCTAATCGAACCGAATGACCGAACGCGCATCTTCCATTTGTCAACAAGTGTCGAGCTCTTATTGCACTCTTAGCAACGATTCACGCTATTGTTTCGATCGTTTCTTTCATCCGCGTGATTGTTTTTATTGAAGAACATAGTTTCAGTATATAACTTATTCGCATAATCTCACGTCGTGGAATTACAAGATTTCGTATGAAATTAGATTCGATTATTTTCAAATATATATATTTCTTATATTTCACTTCGTCTTCATTTCATTGTACAGTAGAAACAAAGAAAAACATTGGAACGTGCCTCATTCATCGCGATTCCGTTCATTCACGGAACAGGATTGCTGCTAGTTTCGTCTAATAGACACGAGACTTTTGAGTTCCGATGATATCGTATCGGTGGAATTACTTCCGAATAGTCGAGTACCAGCAGACCGAGTAATCCGCGATTATTGCAGCTTTAGGTTTGACTTCTTGTTAATCGGCAATATTTATCTTCGTGTTTCAAGTTTCAACGGGTCGTTAACACCGTCGAGTTGATTTTTCTCGTCGCGAAGGTTGAGTCCCGAAGGCCGGAGGGGGATTAAATGAATGGAGCGTGTCAGAGGTTTGAAATAACCTCAACACAGCGTTGTGTGTATTTAAAAAAAAAATATATATATATATATATAGATATACACATAGAATAGACAAGTGACCGGTTGTTTCGGCGGATTGAAGCGAGTTCGGTTTACGCCGCCACATGAACCGGTGAATTAATAATAATCCTTGGATGAAAAAAAACGCTATAGTTTCCATGGCCTTTCCGTTAAATGATCAGGTTTACACAAAGTCTTTTACTCCGCGGGAGTATCAAGTGAGTATATTCGCACGACATAACCTCGCGGCGAATGCAAAAATTTCATTCCGCTTATCGTCTCGATTCAATTCGTTCACTCCTGCATCTCTCGTTCTCGTTTTTCAAGGTCGAATTGCTTTATGCCGCCAAAGCGAGAAACATCATCGTGTGTTTGGGCAAAAATACCGAGCAAACGTTCGTCGTGATAAAGCTGATTCAAGAATTCGCTACTGGCAATCGAAGGTACGAAAACCGCGCGGACGATCGACGCGACGAATTTTATGCACTCAATGGGTCGCGTAATTTACAGGTCGCTAAAGGATGGTGGCAAAAGAACTGTGTATCTGCTGAAAGAAACGGAGAAATGTGCGGCGAAGGCGAGTTACATTCAGCAACTCACCGATCTCAGGGTATTGGTAGGCAATGTAGAAGAGCAGGAATCCTTCGAAGAAAATTTCGCCGAGGCACACGTGAGAGACGATTCCTTAATTTTTTTGAGCCATTCTTTTTTTTTCCAACATTCGAATTTTTTGAACGAAACCTTGAATAACGACAGATTTTGGCGACGACCGCCGAGGCATGCGAGGAACTGCTGAAAGAAAAGAAAATTCTACCGTGCCAGATAAACTTGATAATAGTAGATCAGTGTCAGCGATTGGCATTGGATGAGAGGCTCAAAGGAGTCCTGAAAACTTTCCTGGAGTCTAAGAGCGCACCTCGCGTCGTCGGATTGGCGATTCCGCTGTTTAGCTTGACGCACGAACCCGGCAGACTGGGATTGGAAATAGAGAGGCTGGAAGATACTTATAAGTGCGAAATAGAAACCGCTAGCGACATTCTGACCATACTGAGGTGAGCCAATTTTTTTTCTGTTTGCACGCGAAAATTTGAAAATTAAACAAATTGTTTATAAGAAACAATAAAGTGGATGTAATAAAAGGAATCCTGCTAATTTTCTAATTTTTTACTCATGTTTTCTAATGCTAATTTTTTTTCATTGCTCTGCACGCGGAAATTGAAGAAATAAACTAACTGTATAAAAAAAACATCAAACTGGATGCAAAAAAATGGGTGATGCAGCATATTTGAGAGTTTCTGTATCGAGGAATTTTATTATTTTTCTTGCAGATTTCTGTAAATATTAATAATATCAGTAGTAACATATTTGGACAAGAGCCATTTTAATGCTTTATAAAGCACGTTAAAAAGACAATCCGATTTAAGAATATTCTAGCTTTGAAAAAAAAAATGTTATGCTTTAATTTAATTGCAAATACAAGCTAATAAAGCTAGCAACTACATTAATATGTTGCTTCCTTTTTCTTTTATCACAGTCAATCCGGCTCTGTTTGTAATTAAGTACGCTTATCACTGTTAACTCCCTTATGAAGCTTTGTATTGCAATGAGTCCGAAATTCTGAACGAATCTACTCCAAGATTCAATTCAATCCAAAACCTGGACCGGTATTAGTTTACTCGTAAACATTTTTTCAAATAATTTAAATTTACAGAAAATTTAAACCGCTTCACAGATTTATGCCAGATTCAATCTCATTCAGACGTTGACATGATCCCGATTTTTTAACAACAAACCTTTCTCAATGAGATATGCAAAAAAACAACCATAATGTAAATTTTCTTTCATCTACCAGGTATAGTCCAAAGCCAAAAGAATATGTGATAGAGTACGACGAGAGTGAGCGCGGAGCTCTCCACGAGAGTCTAGAAAGCTGCGCTCTCCACGCGATGAATTTTTTGAAGGATCATCGTTACGATCCCTCGGAAATATATCAGGAGGAATTTCTCGAGGATATACAAAAAATTCCCGATCCCACGGAAAAGCCTTGCGAGATAGTCGAGGATTTTCTGCATGTATTGAATACCTTAGGACCTTGGTGCGCCGATCGCGCCGCTTTGGCGCTGTTGATGCTCACGGAGAACCTTAAAATTAAGACTCCTTACGAGAGACACTATCTCCTGCTCAATATGGTCTCATCCGTGATGGTCAAGATACGGTAATTACTTCCTACAACATTATTCGTTCCCGCTATCGTTTCGGAATTGATACGTGAATTGCATCCGATTTACAGCGCTCTGTGCGACAACGCCTTCGAGTCGTTGACCGATAAGGAAAAGATATATCAGTACTCAACGCCGAAGGTTCATCGTTTGTTGCAAACGTTGAAGACTTACACGCCGTTCTACGCGAAGGAAAAGATCGTCAGCGACAAGCAACCGAGCACTGGTGCGTGTGTGAATTGCGATAACAGCGAGGCATCGTTATCGATGATTGATAGAATACTCATTAACGTTGTAGATCAAACACCGAAGCCCGAGAGCGCAAACGCTACCGAGATCGTTGGCTTCCGAAACAATTCTTTCCAATCTCGAAGATCGGGCCACTGGAGAACGAACGACGATTCGTACAAAAAAATTCCAAAATCCGTGCGCTATCATCGCGGCATCACCGATCCCGATTTACTGTGCGGCGTTATATTCGTCGACAAGAGCTTCACCGCCAAGATACTTTTTTACTTACTGAACGTACGTAACGCGATGCATTTTCACCGCTATATCGCGTTCACTATAACGTTTACATTTTTAACAGGAAGTGTGCAAATGCGACGAGGATTTGCATTTCCTTTCGCCGCTTTACACGATCGACAAGACGGTGGACGAGGCGAGTTACTCCAGGGACGTTGAGATTCAGCACAGAAAGCAGGAAGAAGTTCTCAAGCGTTTCAGGATTCACGAGTGCAATTTGTTGATAGCCACATCGATACTGGAAGAAGGTAAATCAAAATTCACGGAAGCGCGGCTTGTCCTGCCTTTGGAGCATCTCGAAATTGATATTCCTTTTTATCCGTCGAAGGTATCGAAATTCCAAAATGTAATTTCGTTATGAGGTACGATTTTCCAAAGAGTTATCAATCTTACGTGCAATGCAAGAGCCGGGCTCGAGCAATGGATGCGCTTCATGTGTTACTCATACCCGCCAAAGGATCCAAAGACTGCGTTTGGCAACTTGCCCAGTACCACTATATCGAAAAGGTATCGAAATATTCTTCTATCAAAGCGAATCTTGGATTGAACGAAAGAAATCAAACTTAATTCTTCTACCGCAGATTCTTTTAGACAAATGTTCGAATAACGAGCCAACCGAGGAAGAGGAATACGAGGCCGACGCGTATGCTGCGATGATACCGCACTATCAGCCTCTGACGAGCGAGGACGCTCCGAAAGTATCCTTCAACTCTGCGATATCCCTCGTTAACAGGTATGTTTCTTTCTCGCTGGAATAAAAGATGAAATGATCGTATTATTAAAGACTTTCGTCGACATTGTAAAAACATTTTTCAGATACTGTGCAAAGTTGCCCAGCGATACATTTACACGTCTGACGCCCGAGTGGTCGACGGAAAAACTAGAAATAGACGATTCTGTGATGTACACTTGCTCTCTTCGATTGCCCATAAATTCGCCGGTTAAATACGTAATTTCGGTGCGTATTCTCATTCGTCGAGAAATCGACTGTTCGACAAATAAAAAAATGTTCTCTTTGTATCGAATTTAACGAACCGAGAGCAGAGACACGCGAATAATGTTTTTCTTTGCAATTAAGTCGTACGCGATGCCAAACAGAGCCATGGCTCGAAGACTGGCGGCCCTGCAGCTTTGCATAGAGCTGCACAAGGTGAACGAGATCGATGACAATCTGCTGCCGATTGGCAAGGAAAATTTCAAAGCACGACCGGAGGATGCCGAGGTTCCGGCGCTGCCGGACGAGAGCAGAGCCGATTATTCGGAAGCTCGACCCGGCACGACGAAACGTCGACAGTATTATTACAAGAAGGTACTGTATCGTGCGACGCGCTTTCGCGACTCGACCATCGCAATTTCGAATCTCTGTGAAACGAGTAAATTGTTTTGCAGACAGCTGAGGCATTGACTGATTGCAGACCCGTTGTCGGCGTTCCCGCTTACTTGTATCATATCAAAATGGTGTTGAGTTGTCCCTTGCCGGAGGAGCAGAATACTCGGGGACGTCGTCTCTATCCTCCGGAAGAGTCGGCGATCGGTTTTGGTATTCTAACTCTCAAGGAAATTCCAAAGGTAAATTCGCGACGTCGAAGAATCGTCGGCGAAACGACTGTAACGTTATTTTCGTTTCTGCAGCTTTGTCCATTCCCAATTTACACGAGATCCGGCGAGGTTCGCGTGGAATTGAAGCTCAGCAAGAACACCGTGGTACTCGATAACGTTCAGATCGACAGGGTAGCCACGTTTCTCAATTACACCTTCACGAATGTTCTGAGACTCCAAAAGTATCTCATGCTCTTCGATCCCAACGCTTCGGAAAATTCTTATATAATCGTTCCTGTAAAAAGTGGTATGTGCAAAATAATCGAAGTTTCGATATAGATTTTTTTACTCGATATAAATAAACTTCTGTTTATTGACGCAGTTTCGACGGCCGAGGGATCAGACATCGAAGTAGACTGGCACTTTTTGGAGTGCATACACGAGAATAAAGATACCATACCGAGCGAGGTGCCACAGGAGGAACGCGTTGATTTTGAGTTCGATGCCTCGAAATATCACGACGCTGTGATCATGCCGTGGTATAGAAATCAGGATCAACCCCAGGTATTCGAATTCCTTTTTCTACCGCACAGTCGCTCGGAATCCAACACTAATTTCCCTTTTTTCTCGGCTGTTTCAGTATTTTTACGTAGCTGAAATTTGTACAAACTTGAATCCAAAATCGTCGTTTCCCGGTGACGGGTATAGCACGTTCGAGGAGTATTACTTCAGAAAGTACAACATACAGATACAGAATTCTAATCAACCCTTGCTGGACGTCGACCACACTTCCGCTCGATTGAATTTTCTCACGCCCAGGTAGAAAGTTCTGTCTGTCATCAATCTATGCATTCTTCATCGTGGATTAATGCGTTTGTTTGTTTTTTCTTTCGGCAGACACGTTAATCGAAAGGGTGTAGCTCTGCCGACGAGTAGCGAGGAAACGAAGAGAGCCAAACGCGAGAATTTGGAACAGAAGCAAATATTGGTGGCCGAATTGTGCGCCATTCATCCGTTTCCGGCGTCGCTGTGGAGACAGGCGGTTTGCTTGCCGTGCATATTGTACAGAATAAACGCTCTGTTGCTCGCCAATCAGATACGCTGTCAGGTCGCGCAAACGATTAACTTGGGAGAGGAAAGTTTGAGCAAAGGTAAAAAAGAATTCCAACGTGATAAACTAGAAAATTATGTGATTTGCGTTGAGCTATAAGTAGAAATTCAACGTTCTTTCAGACTTCGAATGGCCACCCCTGAACTTCGGTTGGAGCTTGGCGGAAGTTTTGAAGAAATCTAAAGAAACCGAAAAAGCGAATAAAACGAAGCTGGACGACATTGAGGAGAAAGATGAAACTAGCGTAGGGACGAGTTCCAAGGAAGCTGAAAAACGTTCGAGCAAACCCGAGGAAGTTCGTTTGACGAAATCGGAAATATCGGATGACGAGAACGACAACGTGAACGACGAGAGCGGCGACGACAACGACGACGAGCTCAAGATCGGCACATGGTCGAACGAAATGGCAACGAGCACGATGGGCTTCGACACGGATCTGAAATCATTTCCTTGCAACGTGACGGTTCTCGAGTCGGACTTCAGTTGGGGAGACATTCGTTACGGATCGCCGGCCTGCGAGTCCGACGTGGACGGTTATTCGTCCGACGATACGTGCAGCGACGGCATGATGGATTACTCCGACGAGAGCGACGAGGAGAATGAACGAGGTCTGCGAATATCGTACATGGGCGAAAACATCGCCGAGGCTGTCGAGGACGAGTCGCAGATAACGAAACGCGAGATAAACAAGAAGATTCTCGATTTGCTGGAAATCGAAAAGAAGTCGGACGAGACTTTTTGGCCGCAGCGCGAAAACGACGACGACGAGGAGGCCCTCGTCGAAAGGCACAAAGAGCTTCACTACGAATTCGCGAGGAAACGCGAATCGGAGATAGTGACGAGCGGCTCGTTGATACCGAGCGATCGGGAGATCAAGATAAAGCGAAAAAATTCACTCGGCAGCGCCGGCGACGATGACGAAGACGCGACGAGTCGTTTGAAGTACAGCGAATACGTCGGCAAAGTCGTCGCGAAATTAAAAGCCGAGATGTCGAGAGACAAAAATTCTTTGGATCTCGCGAAGGTCAAATCCACGATACCGGAGGCAACCTACGTCGCTGACGAGGAATTGTTCAGTTTCGATTATCAGCCGGAATTGCGCGGACATCCGGGGCCAAGTCCGAGCCTGATACTCCAAGCTCTGACGATGTCGAACGCCAACGATGGCATCAATCTCGAGCGTCTCGAGACCATAGGAGATTCTTTTCTCAAATACGCCATAACGACGTACCTGTATTGCACTTACGATATAATACACGAGGGAAAGCTCAGTCATCTCAGATCGAAGCAGGTAAAAGACAAATCGTCGATCTCGCTTTTCGCAAAATTTCTAGTATCTCTGTTACTTCATTGTTTTTTATTTTCTTCTCTATAGGTGAGCAATTTGAATCTCTATCGTCTCGGACGCCCGAAGATGCTCGGCGAGAGTATGATAGCGACGAAATTCGAGCCTCACGACAATTGGCTGCCGCCGTGTTACTATGTGCCAAAGGAGCTCGAACAGGCCCTCATAGAATCCGGAGTTCCGTCGACATTGTGGAATCAGGCCGACATACCGTCGTTGCAGGCGGTCAATCCGACGGAGATAACGCAACTCGTTCGCGAAACCGAACAGAAGCTCGGCATAATGAGAATCGAGCTGGACCGCAACGAGAGCCGTTTGACCGAGGATTTGGATAATTTGCAATGTTTCATACCGTACAATTTGATAACCCAGCATAGCATACCCGACAAGAGCATAGCCGATTGCGTCGAGGCGCTTATCGGCGCCTATTTGATCGCTTGTGGACCCAGAGGAGCTTTGCTGTTCATGGCGTGGCTCGGAATTCATGTACTGCCGAGCGAAGAAGTTTGCGTCGTTCAGGACGACGAACCGGTCGACAGATATCCGGGCAGCACGCCCTATGTCAAGGAAATTAACAGCGAGGGGAAAACAACTTGGACGCAGGTAAATACGATTCCGCGGAAAATGAATAATTAACCCTTCACGTACGAGCTCCACGCGACTATATCGAGAGAATTCCCGTCCCCGCGGTCGAGGCACCATATATACCCCTGCAATTCTTTATCTTGATGACAATAACGCAAAAACTAGTCACAAATTCTCAAATCAGAAAAAAAGTTTTGGTAGTGCAAAGCAGTATATCGCGGGTAATTTTTTTAACAGCTTCCACTTTCTTAATGCAGCGCAGAAACAAAGAGTTTAATCAGTTAAGACGTCTTAGAAACTTTCACCGTATTGTTCATGGCGCGATAGTATCCTAAAAAATCTGAAAAAATGCACAAATGTAGCTCTAACGTTTCACTATCGAATGGTGCCAAGCAAATTTCAATCGGTGAAATAGTTTTTTTACGGTGAATAGATTTTAACCAATCTATGCTCAATACTAGCTGCGGCTAAGGAACGACCAAACCCGCTATTTACTCACAATTTTTTGTATTTTACTTTTCCACAATATTTCATTACTTTCTTTGTTCAAGTGAATTCTAGTTTAATAATACACTTTTTGCGGCAAAACAAGGGTGAAATATGAATATTGGTCTAAATTTTTTTTAAACTAATTATCGAGGTTTTGTCCACAAATTGGTGATAAACGTAAAATTTGCCGTTTTGCACCTGGCACGCGAAATGCTTTGTTGGCATCGTTTTCCCAGCGCTCGGTCGCGATCGTACTCATTGGAGCGCGGCAAGTTCTCGGCCGCTGGGATAATTCTCCGCGTCCCCGTACGTGCAGGATTAAAGCTAAGCTTATCGACAGTTAACGAAAAAAATGTCCTCTTCGCGTCGATAGATTCGTTACGGGAAGTTGGAAGAGCCGCAGAATCCGTTGTTGAGACACATGCCGGATCCCGAACGCGAGCTCGGCATCATGCTCGACGGCTACGATCAACTCGAGCGCAGCATAGGATACAAATTTCAAGACATAAGCTACCTCCTCCAAGCGTTCACTCACGCCTCGTATCAACCGAACAGACTGACCGATTGTTATCAACGCTTGGAATTTCTCGGCGATGCTGTTCTGGATTATTTGATAACGCGACACCTTTACGAGGATTCGCGGCAACATTCGCCCGGTGCCTTGACGGATTTGAGATCGGCACTCGTCAACAATACCATATTCGCATCGTTGGCAGTTCGTTGCGGATTTCACAAGTATTTTCGACACTTATCGCCGGGATTGAACGTCGTCATTGATCGTTTCGTTAGGATACAAGAGGAGAATAGACATTCCATTAGCGAAGAGGTAAGATTCGTTATCTCAAAATGATTTTTTTTCGATCTCATCATCGCTGATGATTGTGTAATAATTCAACCGATTTTGTTGCAGTATTATCTGATCGGCGAGGAAGATTGCGAAGAGGCCGAGGACGTCGAAGTGCCGAAGGCTCTCGGCGACGTATTTGAATCGCTCGCCGGCGCGATTTATCTCGATAGCAAAATGTCCCTCGACGCCGTGTGGGGAGTTTATTACAGAATAATGAAGTCTGAGATAGGTAATGATACGCAATCACGCCGGTCGGGAACCACGACGAAATCGTTTTTCCGATTATTCGCGATCTAATCGAAACTATTGACATTACGTTGCAGAACAATTTAGCACAAACGTTCCTAAATCGCCGATTCGGGAGTTACTCGAGTTGGAGCCGGAAACGGCGAAATTCGGCAAACCCGAGAAACTCGCCGACGGGCGTAGAGTCAGAGTTACCGTTGATGTGTTCGGCAAGGGTTCCTTCAAGGGTATCGGAAGAAACTACAGAATCGCCAAGTGTACAGCCGCGAAGTGCGCTCTTAAGAAATTGAAGAGGACACCGAGCTATCAGAGGGACAAGCTTTGACGTGCCTAAATTTCCATGTAAATACAACGAATGCTTGTTACGCTCGTAAGGCTCGAATTTAATTGACAAAAAAAAATGAAAGACAAAAAGACATACGAATCGGTTGTTATTAATCTTTCATAAAATATGGATATCCAATTGATCGATCAACACTGCGCGAAATTGAAAAAAGAAGCGCTGACGAAAATATTATTCAAGATCCATCAAATAAACGATGGTAAAAAAAGAAGTATCATTGCCAAGTTGCAATGCATTGAGAAGACTTCTCACATTTTTTTTTCTATATCGATCACAAATTATTCGGAATGAACGAAAATTGGCAATAACTTTGTTCGTTGCTCATTGACAATGGAATTGCGTGAGCGGTGACTCACGACGGTAAAACTCGAAGGTCGATGCACGCCTCTTGCTCAAGATCCAGCGACTCCGGAGTATCGGTCATCGATATTTCGTCGCCGTCGAACGATAGCTTGATTTGACGAGGCGCTACGTCGAGTTGTTGGGCGCAAGTCATCACCACGGTTTTGAACGTTTCGTCCATTCGCAGATTCACGACTATCTTCTGTTTTGTCGACATTTGCACTTTTATCTTGCACACTTTGTCCACGTCCTCGTTCTGTTCCTCGAATACGTTTTCCGTTGTGACCAGCCCTCCCTCTAAAAATACCAACGATTTCAATTGATACCTTGTTTTGTTTATCCAGCATTTCTTTTTCGCTTTCACGCAGAGGCAATTATTGAAAAATAAGTTTTTTCAGGCAAAATAAAGGCAAACGCTATTTTACGCGATTAGACAAAATTCTATACAATTTCATACGTAGTCAGAAAAATTAACAAATTTTCACTTGAAAGAAACTTCGGGTTGCTGGCTGGTTCGATGACCGATTTTTTAAAATGCAAAGTCAATCTTTGCAAAAGCTTCCATACGCCGATACTCGTCGAATATCGTCGTTACTGTCGTCTTACCGAGATAATCTATAACTTTCAAGTTCAAAGACGCGGGCGTGTCGGTTCTGCCGATCGGTTTGTCGTTCCTGTAGATCATAATTTGCTTCTCCGGAACTCCCTCCAATTCGGCAAAGTGTTCGAAGATCTTTTGGAATGATTCGTACTGGAAAAAAAAAAAAAAAAAAAATAACATTATCGATCCAAGGAAAAGGAGGTATCCTTGAATCTTGTAAAGATAATTTTTTATTTCCCTTGCCTTCTTAATAGGCAGACGAACGAGCTCTCTGGATCGCCATCTGACTTTGACGTCCAGAGTGTAATTATCGTCTTCTATGGAGTTGCTAACATCGAAGCTGTAATTCATCGAATCGAAACTGCCATTGCTCGTAAGTACAGACGGCTTCACTTCCTCAACGTCGTCGTCGTCGTCGTCTATTTCTATCGAAGCTACTCCCAATTCGGGACTTTGGTCTCGTTTAGCGCGTCTCTGAAAATGAAGAAAAATATTGAAGTACTCGCAACATTGAGAATTCGCATTTACTATATTATCAATACTTACGGTTCTACGCGAACCTTTCGGACTAGAGACATTCTTGGAGGAATTGACGGAAGTTTGCTTTGGCACTGGTGGCGTTTGAGAGCTGCGAATGAAATTTTTTTCGAAATAAATCGTGATGGTTATTAGCCTTGACAAATCGATTTGTTACCTCCAAAAATCGGAATATCCGTCATTCTCCGTTTCTTTCGGCGGATCGGGAATCGGAACCGAAGGTTTTTCTTTCAAGCCTTAAATGCAGAATGAGCGCAAAAAAACGGGGTATTAATTATTCGATAAGCCAAAGTGAACGTATTTTTATTCGTAATTTCTTACGTTTTAACCGCGCAGCGGCGTTAACGTAAAGATCGTCGTCCTCGTCGCTAGAACTGTCCGTATCCATTTTATTTCAGCTTTTTTTTTTCACTCTAATCGTTCGAAGATAAACATATAATTCGGCGTTACGATTGAGAAAATCTCGTAGAAACTTTTCTTGTGGAGTTTATTCTCTTATTCTCTGACTGATTTCTAACCTTCTTTCGTTTGTTTATCGGTTCGGCCGGCTCCGCAATGTCGTACACGCGGGAATTATTGATCGCGACCAATCACCGGTCGGCTATCTGGTTTTCTTGATTTCCATTGGTCGCATTTAATTTCGCACTGAAAAGGTACGAATTTCTTCGCGTGTCGTGGATTCGAAGTGAATTTTTGAAAAAATGATGCTTTCGATTAAGGCGAAGTGAAATACCGCGATCGGTATCGAAGACTGAGATAAACTTTTTTTAAGGATGCAATTTTCTTCCCAGAAGTAAGCAAATTTAAGTCGAAACGACTTAAACTTGGTTCGAGCCGTTGGATAAACATCGAACAGAACAAATTATCGATCGGATTGGTAATGAAAGGTAATTTATTCGATTAAAAAAATAATTCCTCGATCATATACGCTGTCGTTGATGCGCGATAGCGTTTCTATGTAAGGATATGCTGTTTTGCGTACTGCCATATACAAATAGCTCCGGTTACGTGAACGTTCAGAGACCTAACGACGCCGTTTTGCGGAATCTCCACGCATTTGTCCAAAATCGGTATCAAACTCGCTGGAATGCCATCCTTTTCGTTGCTGTAAAAAATGAAAATAAACATTAACACGATTCGTTAATTATCCGCATACACGCGGTGTTCGAGATCGACGAAGCTTACCCCAAGAGCAGAATCGTTTTTTTATGGAACTCCATCTCAAGAAGATTCACGCTGTTTGCTGTTTGCTCCGCGCCAACCAAATCCCATCCCTCCGATTTTTTTTCGAGTAAGTAGTTTTGCAACAGGTGGGGCTTTACCTGTGAGCGTAAAAAAAACAGATTGAGAAAAAAGTGTATGTCGATTTGTTTGGAATTCGCTATTTTCGATATTAAGAGCGCGCGATCGTCGAACCTCTGTTAACGTGATCCACTTTTCAGCGGAAACGCTCAACGTCCGAAATTCTCGATCTTCGGCGTATCTCAGACTCCCGATTACTAATTCCCTAGCTCCGAATATCTCGCACGTTCTCGCTAGTCCACCGAGATTCGGCGGACGATCTATGAGCGAAGCCACGACGATTATGCCGGTCTCCTCGTTCCGCATCTTTCGACGCGACAGCGTGGCTTTCGAAGTTTCGGAGAGATCGTCGTAAAACGGAACCATCGACTTCCACGGAATAATCTTCTTCTGTATGTCGTTGAGGCCTCCGTCGGAAGAGGGATCAGCGTTTTCAGATAGCTCGCCTAAAATCCGTGCATCACGATGAATTCTTTACTAACGTTATTTCTACCAAATAAAATGATTACACTTCCTTTTAAATGAATTAATCACTTGCCCGTTGGTCTGGTGGATTTTAACATCGGCTTCGCTGAAGTCAATCTGGTGCCGTCCTGAAGTAGCGCGATATCTGCCATTTTCTCGCCGCACAATTCATCGAAAGCCAATGGGTCAATGTACTCGGTATAACACACATTCGTTAACCGTGGTAACTCGTGATAAATATTCTGCAATCATAAACATTTTTTTTTATTATCGGGGTCAAAAGGATGGCGTTTTTGCTGAAAGTCCCAAATATCGACTAGAGTAAAGCTTTGAAAAAAATGACATCTATTTCATTATTACTTGATGAGTTTACATTTTTGAATGTTAGAATTTCAAAAAGAGAACATCCTCTTCTAAATTAATACAAGAATATTACGGATAATTCTGTTTATGTTGCAGTAACTAAAAGTGATGATAGAATAACTAGAATATTTCAGAGTTCAATTCGATTCAATTCGTCCGAAGTTTATTCTCCGTTAATACTTTGTGTGAGAGCTCACCTCGAACGTATAGCATTCCATCGGGACGAAGTCTGTGAAGTAGAAATTGTCCAATACTCTTATCGAACTTTTTTTCGCATTTTCTCGATGGCTCTTCTCGACTCCTTCGTAGATTTTCCGGTACTCCTCACTTGCGGGTGTCATTTGGTATAATTTTACGATGATTTCCTGGTTGAATAATTTGAATTTTATGAATCGCTCTCGATGTGTTACTACGTTAACTCACCTGACTGTAAAGACGGACGTTGAATTGTTGACCCATGCAGTTTGGCAAAAGATGCTCGATTGCTTTCGATATGAAGCTCGTTTGCATATGCCCGCTCAACGATCGTGATACGTGATAGATGATACTGGCGAAGGACACGATGCTTCCCGGACGTTCTTCGACAGCCTGCATTGAGTAGAATAGAGCAGTCAAGGTCATATTTGCAAAACACTTCATTCAACGTAGTACCAGCGCTATCGTCCGACCAAACGAGAGATTTAAAGACAATCGCACACCATTCTCAATAGTTCGAAAATCGGAGAGAAATCAGGCCCATGAAAGATTATGCAATTTTTTTCGAATCTCACGTTTGGCTGAACTGTACCGCGAATACTATCCAACAAAATGCATACCGCAGCGAAGAGATTCCACATTGATTCCCGTAGAGCGCTGTTATTGATGTAGATTCTCGTTATTATCCACTCTTGCATCAAGCGTACGCTCGGTTGATTGCTTTCCGCAATTAATAGAGCGCATACAGCGTCATGCAGGATTTTTCGTTCCTTCTACAAATAAAATTTGTCGCATAAACGGCATTTTTAACGCGCAACGTCCGTAAATTTCTGTATCTTAAAAAAAGAACACACTTCGCTCAGGAACGACTCCAGTATCAAGAGCGTTTGCATAACTCTATGCTTCAATCTGTGCAGCTGAGAGTTGTCGAAGTACCGTTTGTTTTTGTTTTGCTCGAGCAGCTTCAGTAGATCCACGAGGATGGTGTTGCGAACTCCCGTAGCTTCGGGCGATTCCATTATCCGGATTAAAGCAACTATCGCTTGCGCGCGAACGGTACTTTCGATACTCGAAATTTTGCGAGTATGAAAAATAACAATAAATTAGGCGAAATGCCAATTTTCAATTTCGGTTCAAATTTTGATCCGCGAGTTTGCGAACATTTCGGCGATTATCCGCTATTCGCACCGGTTACTTACAAGCTTGGGATGTAGTTACAGCCACTGTTGGCGTGGATAATCGCAGCTCGTTCGATTCTTTGATCACGCCGCGGTACTGCTCCGTGAAGAAGGCAACATATGAGCCACTTTCGAAACTCAAGCACGTCTCGCGGACGCAAACTCGTCATGGAATCGAGAAATATTCGCTTCAGCGTCGGGACACGCTCAGCTTCGATCATCATTTCGTTCACGCACTGGAATTACCAATTCTTCAGTCAATCAGCGAGGCTTGCGATTGTTCGAGAAATAATTACCTCGAAAGCGCAATCTTTAGCTTCCTCCAAAACCAGATAATTCGAATTGACTATTAGCCGCGTGAGTTCCGTTACGGCGGAAAAGAAGTCTTTATCTCTTCTCATTTGAAAGGCGCATCGCCAAGCTTGACGAATTATCGGATGTACGATGGCCAAGTCCTGAATAATGAGGGATGGTTTTTTTTCCAGCAATTCACGCAACGTAGCGGCGATTGGTTCAATCATTTCTTCCCTACCAATTTCAACGAGACTTCGAAGCTTTTCTATCCAATGTATGTCGGTCGGCCATTCATCCGGCGATGATTTTGCGACGAATTGATGCACGATCTTTGCGATTGTTCCGCCGGCAGAGTCAAAGGTACTCTGCGATTCCCTTCCCAGAAAATGCAAGAGAGGATAAATGTACATTTTTCCCAGTTCCGGCCGTCGCGAGAACGTTCTCTCGCGACAGAGGTACAAAACCTTTGTCACGTAGGTCAGTTGGTTTTTCGAGAAACCGTCGCGATTCGCGGTGGAAGATATTTCTGCGATGTACGCGACGCATTTGTCCTCGAAGCCCTCCAATTGCTTTCCCATATCGGGCCATAAAGCATAGCGTCGTTTTACATTAGCCGGGGAATCAACGGCGATGAGAGTTCTTAATGCCAACAAATATTCGTCAAACCTTTCAATTTTCTTCTTTTCCAGACTTCTAACGAGAACATTCACAATCGTATCTCTGTACGGAAATACGATGCGTTGTATCGTATACGCGTCATCGTACTCGGAAGCGTACCTTATCAAATGACTCGCGAGCTCCAAAACTTTGGGGATCGCGTTTGGATCCGCGTAAGGCCTGTTATCAGCGTCGATCAAGTTTCGAAACAATTCGTGTAGAGCTTTTTCGGCGATCAAAACGGCCTTGTCGTTCGGCGGCAAAGAGTGCAGAAGCCAGGCGATACTGAGGGCCCGCGTTTCTACATGACGCTCGACCTTGAAAAATGTTTCGCAGGTTCGTGCAATGTACAGGCCCGCGTCCACGGATTTGACCCGCTTCCGCGTCATCGCTGACGGGAGCAACGGTACGAGTATTTTCGCTAAGTTCGCGAAACACAATGATCGCGTCTCGACCATTAACTCGAAGTCCGATTGGTTCGACGGTTCCATGCCATTCTTATCAAATGCGTCCAAGATGAGTGACAGGCAACTCGTTCGTAATCGCACACAACTCATCATCGCAATTTTCGAAATCAGCGTCGCGATGCATTTGAACTCCTCTGCCGTCCAGATATTGTGAACGATTTTTTCATTGCAAGTTATGTTTTCCAGAGCTACCAAAACCCAATATAGCGCTACGGGTCCCCACGAAACTCTCGAGATTGCGCGAACGAACGCGTTGATCAAAGTAGCTCCGGCCGCTTCGGATCTCGCGAAAAATTGCGTCAACAGCTCCACGACTCGTGGGTACTTATCTTCGTGTACATCGTATTCATACAGAAACGTGTTGTTGAGCGCAATCACGAGAAAATCCAAGAAAGGCTCGTCGATGATGTCGAGATCCGCTTTGAGAATTGCTTCCAATCCGATCAAGTGAATCGCCTCGTTATCGTGTTGAAGGATGCGTTTCAGGATGCAATGCAGCCAAACAACGTTGAAACAATCGCCGCAAGATTTGTGCTCGTTGTACGCCTCGACAAGACTCGGGAGATGCGAGAGCGCCGGTAAAACGAGATTCTTTTGCTTCTCTTCCAGAACTTCGAGTAGCAAAAAAAAGCTCCTCTTCGTTTTCTCGATCGAAAGATCGCCGAGCGGAAGTCGCGCGCACACGAACGGCACGATATTTTCGTTGGTTTGTTGCAGTTTCGTTCTTATCGCCGTTTCGTGAGATTCCACGAAATCGACCGCTCTCTTCGCGAGATAAAGCGCTCGTTTGCGATGCTCGGAGATTCCGGACAACAGTCCCTGCTGCACAATCGTCCAGAACTCTTTTTGCACGCATTTTTCGCGGTGCGTCTCTCCGACCGTTTCATCGTCGGACGGAAAACAGACATCGGCCATGACGCACAGCGACGCCAGAGTTTTGTCAAGGTCATCCGCTTTGTTGAAGACCTCGTTCCACAGCGGCGACAAAATCTTTTCGGAGCCAAACGCCATCGACAACTTCGGTAGAAGCGAAGCTAAGAGTTTCCACTCTAAATTTTCCTCCCGCCTCATCCATGATTTTATCGCAGTCTCGATTTGCATCCATTGCCTCTCTAACTCAGCTTCGTCGCACGTTTCTTTACCCAAGGAGCGACGCAAGTTGTAGGAATCCGCAAAGCATTCCGATACTCTTATGTACAGATTCGGCATCTCGTCGGTTGAACATTTTTCCTGGCTTTTGTAAAAACGGTCGAAAGCTCGCGCGAAGCTTTGTGGACTGACGCAAAGTACCAGTCGCAATACCAGAATATCGTAGAGGAGAGAAGATTCTTCATTGTTCCAGGAGTCGCTGTTGTTGACGAAATAACTTTTTATATCCAGATCCAGGCTTTTCGGAGACTCGGATAGGCGCTCTTCGGAACGAGAGTTTTTCAGTAATTTATATCGATGACACAAAATCGTGCGCAGGGCATCGAGCGTTTCGACGTCTGCGACTCCATCGTGTATTTTTTCGCTTTGCGTCGCGACGAAACGGTCGATTGTTGTTTCGTTGTTGTCGCATAGACTTTCCAGCAGTAAACTTATCCCGGTGGTCGTGACCTTCATAAATCGATTATGTATCTCCATTTCGGCATAGTTTTGTCGTTACCTCGATGGATGTTTTCACGGGTCGGGTTGTCGCGGAGCGGTTTGTCGTACCGGACTCGCGCGCATCCGCGCGCACGTGGCCTTTCGTCGAAACGTAACCTACGCGCTCATAACCCGCGGAACAGTGCAGCGAACCGCGATGATCGCAGCTTGTCCTAATCGCCGTTGGTAAACGTTGTATTATCAATTCTTCCGACAATCGCTCGATAGATCGCAATTCGCGACAAAATTATTCCTTTTAATCAATTCGTTACATTGGCTCCAGATAAAACAATAAACGTTAATGAAGTGCGGTCTGTTTACGAGAAACAACTTTCGGTCTTTGAAACTTTATTTCCGAAAGCAATACGTGTCGACGTCGACAATGGCGAAGAGCATGTTCGAGTACGTCAAGCAATTCGAACGGCAAGATCAGTGCCTTCCGAATTGTTGGATAGTCGTGAGGGTGGACGGTCAGAATTTTTCGAAATTCTCGGACGTGCACAAATTCGCCAAGCCGAACGACCCCCGTGCGCTCGATCTCATGAGACGCGCGGCCGCGAGCGTTATGAACAAATACAACGATATCGTCATATCCTACGGACAGAGCGACGAATTTTCGTTCGTGTTCAAAAAGGATACTACCTTGTACAAGAGAAGAGGTACTTTTATTCTCATGCGCCAACAATAAGCCCGTTGACGATCGATGAGGGACAGAGAATAAAATTGTTTTGATTCTAGACGCCAAGATACTTTCGTACGTCAACTCCCTGTTCACGTCGTCGTACGTATTCCATTGGAGCGAATACATGGGCGATCTGAAGCTACAGTATCCGCCTTCGTTCGACGCGCGAACGGTATTGTATCCGACCGATCAGAATCTGCGCGATTATCTTTCGTGGCGACAAGCCGACGTTCACATAAACAATCTGTACAACACGTGCTTCTGGAATCTCGTGAAGAAAAAGGGCATGACGAACGAGAAGGTACAGCGACGAAATTCACGAATTTGTAGGTTTAATAAAGTTGAAGCAAAGAAGATAATAATTCGAATTAAATTTTTGCAGGCTCAGGAACGGCTGAAGGGTACCTTTTCGGCGGATAAAAACGAATTGTTGTTTCAAGAATTCGGCATAAATTACAACAACGAGCCACAGTATTATCGCAAAGGTACGACGCTCTTGCGAAAGTCCGTGAGCGACGAGGGAGGAAAAGTTCGGCAAACCGTAGTGCCCTACGTGGACGATATAATCGGCGAGAAGTTCTGGCGCGAGAACCCGCAAATAATGGGATCGCGGAAGCGAACAAAGCCGAAAAATTCCGCGGCCTCGCCGTCGACGAATTCCAGTGACGAATCCGCGGCGCTGGCCTCGTGACCGTAAGACTGATATTCGCACGCTTTCTCGAGTAACGTGGAATGCGTCGTAACTTTATTAATGTTAACATTGTACAATCTATTAAATTAACAAATCATACCATGGAATAATACTATGTGTGATATTCTTCATTTCTTATTCGCACAGAATTATAATAAAAATACACTATATACATCGAGTTTTATATTTCTAAAACGAACGCGAATAGAACTTTTGAACGCCGTTATGGATTGGAATCGAATAAAATACAATCGACGAAACTTCGTTTCTTTTTTGTTCTTTACTTTTCTTTATATTATCGTTTCGTTCGTAAATTCATCCGACGGCGATTGTCCGCCTGATGGGCGAACTTCGACGACGAATTTGTCGACTCGATCGATGCGTGTTCGTTCGATAATCACGCTCTGAACAAAGAAAAACATTCACGATTAAATACATACGATGATGATACGATTTTTCGTTGCGTCTAAGCGTCGTTCCATTAGAAGATCGGTATGTAATTGTCGATCTTTGTGCGATGCTTCTGCGCAACGCATTCGGATATCCAAACGATGTTGCGACACTCTTGCTCCTTTAGCTTCAGATAACTGTAGAAAACGCCGAAATGGAATTGCTGAAGAAACGCGTGCACGTTCAGGCGGACCTGGAACGGTGGAATTATTTTTTTCATTAGCATTGATTAACGTGCTCGATTTTTCTAAATGGCGCGCGATTCTTCGCCGTTGCGACGTACCTCGTGCTCGAAGAATTTGTCCTCGAGAGTCTTGTCGCCGGGATTGTTACCGGCGCCCTCGAACAGCGCGCTGTACTCCTACGAAAGAATAAACATCGAGATTTTAGACTTTCCGTGGGAGTAACGGGCTTAACGAAATATTCGGATAATCGCTCACAGCGTAGTATTCGGCAACGGCTTTGACTTGTTCGTAGTCGTCGGCGCGGGCGAGCGCGGCCAAACCGTCGGGATTCAAACGACCGCAGCGCGGATACAGCTTGGCACGATCGTCCTTGCCGAGCTCGGTACCGAACGAGTTTATCGTTATTATAATGGCTCTCCTGTCCGCCTCGAACTGTTACGAGAAAAATCGTTAGTCAGCATAGCTACATTTTAGCCGCGATTTAATAGCGTTGAGAAATCCTTACGGCAAGGATCTCGCACATCGTGTCGGCGGTCGTTCCGCCAATGTCCTTGCAAAATTTGTAGAAAGCTTCGAGATAAGCCTTGTACAGCGTGTTTCGGATAATCTCAATGTTCATCTCGTCCAAGTCCTGCTCCGAGATGCAATCGACGAAGAATGGAGCTAAAATAAAAAACGATTATTGAATATAATATAATTGATATAATAAAATTAATTAACCATCAATTAATCATTAATTTATGAATAATTAATGAAATTCATTATTATTATCAAATGGTATTGAAAGAAATGGAACAAAATCTTTTGGTTTCAGTTTACCTAAAGGAGTATCGACGAGAACAGCATTGTAGAGTTCGGCAGGCGTTGCAGCGACGTGAATGGCTTCCATCTGTTCGAAGCTTCCCAAAGGATGGCATTTTGGAATGAGCTCAGAGATGGGTCTCTGGTGAAGAGTTCCAGTTATCAGCAGTATAATATTATCGATCATGTAGCTGTAAGTTATGAAATCGAGAAATTGGGACAGAGGCTCGACGGAGTGATTGCGCATGTGTTGAAACTCAACGACGAGCTTTTCTCTGAGCTTGTCGTCGATGACGCTGACAGCAAGCGGCGACGGTTCGTTTGCCAAAAAGCTACCATAATCCGTGCCCGCGAGATGCAGCTTCAAATCTGTACGAAAAAAAAAATCAAATTCTTTTGAATGATCCTTCAGCAGAATAACGGACTGCGAAAGAATAATTGCATGTGTAAAAATCAAATTTAATGCAGGATCGCTCGAAAAATCAATGCAAATTGCTATCGAAATTTTCTTCATTTTTTTGTAAATAATATTTTTAACTAAAATTGTCGTGAGCGACTCACCCTCGAGGGTCTCGCATTGCACCAAATTGAGATAATCGTTCTGCTGAAGTATTCCGCACTTGAAACCACGGCAAAGGCCCTCGAGGTAACCACCGTCGATATTGAACATGCAACCCTTCATCTTCGATCTTTTGGTTTGTTCGATGAGAATATATTGCCCTGTTTTTTGTTCTTTTTATATACGCGTTAAACAACACGGGATGACCGTTCTATTACGAAAACCGAGCACGGAATATCGGACTCGCCCTCTTTTCGCGAGACGATCATATGACTGACTGACTGGCGTGAAGTGCGACAACCAATGAGGAACCCGAGGTCGCGCGGGCGCGTCGTCTGTTCTCAAATCGATATGTCGTATCGTTTCCTTTCACTCGTGACACTTATTATATGAATAATAAATAATAAACGACGATATTGGTATGAATAAATTGTCCACGCAGCGATTATAGCGATGTTGTTTATCCGATAGACCTGTTTAATCACTGGGATGACTCAATAATCCTCTGAAATTTCGTATCCTCGGAGCGGAGAGACGAAACTCAACGGGAGCGAATGGAAATATTCAAAGTGACGTAGCAGCTGTCAGTGCGTGACTCAAAGCTGCAACTTCAGACGATTGAATCTTCACAACAGATACGGCGAAATTTTTTTACGTGTTTTATCCGAAGCGATTGAGTCGTCGATTTTCCATCGTTATTACTCACATTTAAGTACCGACACGCGAGATTGTTCAAATCGTAGTGTGAAAAAATGTTCGGCAAGAAGAAGGAACCGAAACGACGTCCAAGACCGCCGGGGAGTCTCGAGCAGGTGCGAAACGCGACAGGATCTTTGTTGTTCGTTTAACCCGACGGTTCCGCTATCTCGGCGATGTCGCGGATAATTGAATTAATTTTTCTCAGTACGGAATATTCGAAGTACCGGAAAAACTCGAAGATCTGGGCCGCGGCTCGTCGATGGACGATGACAACGACGAGGATCTGGAGGCCGAACTGGCACGGTTGACCAGCGGTGACGACGCACCACGTCAGCCAAGACGCAAGGGTACTTTATTCTCTCCGCTGGCGTGAATCAGTAACTCCACTTTGATTTGCCAAAAATCGACGCACGTTGAAATTTTGTTTTCAGCACCGCCGATACCGGCAGCGAAACTCGATGCATTGATCAGCGAAAGTATGAAGGATATTGACCCCGACGAAGAGTTATCGGGTGATGACGATGATCCAGATATACTGGTAAAAATTAATAAAAAAAAAATTCGATCAAAAATATTATCCATGAAAAAAAATGTTAAAAAAATTATTGTTATCACAAATAGTTGATGAAAACGATTGAAATTCAATGATTCACATAGCTGTAGTTACTTGAAAGTATTCTCATAGGCAACAATATTTTTTTTGTAATAGTTCAAATGGATGTATGATGTATGATTATTATTTTTGCAATTCGTTGTTTCCTTGCAGAACGAATTGCGAGAGATCACGGGTGACGACGCGGTGCCACCGGAGCTCATGGAAGAAGCCGAGCCCGAGGCTTCGACTCCTCCCGAAAGCGATGCTGGCAGCAACGATCGAATAATTCAATTGTTGCAAGATCGATTGAAAATGTACAATTTGGCGGTGGCAAAGGCAAGCGGCGAAAACGAATCGGGACGAGCGCGGCGCTTCGGACGCGGCGTTAAGACTCTCGAAGGATTGTTGACGAGCGCGCGCGCCGGCAGAGCCGTCGACGAAGCCGATATTCCGCCGATTTTGCCTCCGTCGGCTACCGGCGAAAAAACTCAAGAGACTGCACCGAAAGAAGAGTCGGATGCTGGCGCGGATGCACCGACGACTCCTCCCGAGATTCCAGCGCCCGAGGCTGAAATTGCACAACCGGAATCGATGAGCACCGAACCGGAACCGGCGAACACCGATGCCGAACCAGCCAAGTCACCGACCATCGATCAGGAGTCTCTCGAATTGTTGACGAAGCGACAACGCGAGTACAAATTGGCGGCTGTATTGTGGAAAAAGTCTGGAAACACCGCGGAAGCCATGAACAACGTGAAGATCGCAAAACAATTCGATATCGTATTGGCCGCTGTGGCGGCGGGCGAGACGATCGATCTCGCGGACATGCCGGGTCCTCCGCGATTGCCGAATTCCGAAACGGAGAGTTCCGCGACCGAGGACGGAAAACAGGAGAGCGAGACTCAGCAAAGCGCCGCGAGCGAGCCGAGCCCGCAGGGTAAGACTATTGTTTTTCGTACGGAGACAGTTTATCGTTGAAGTTCAGATTTGTGACTTTTCGATGTTTCATCAAAAGTGGAGCCGTCGCAGGCACCGATCACGGGAGACGCTATCGAGGGAGCACTCAAGGAAAGGCTGGAAATTTATCGTCGCTCGAAAACCGCGGCCGAAGAGGAAGGCAAAGCGTCAAAGGTGCGACGATACGGACGTATTTGCAAACAGTTCGAGGATGCTTTAAAACTGTACGCTCGCGGCAGACCCGTTCCGTTCGATGAATTGCCGGTTCCACCGGGTTTTGCGCCAATAGGCGTTGCGGCACCGGCGCCTCCGGCTCCGGTCAGCGACGAGACAACCTCGGAACCCATTCCAGAACCCGAACCGCAGGAACAAGCACCAGCTGTACCCAATCGAAAAGCGCCTGTTGCTCCCCCGAGAGCGAATCAGGGTATGCACTTTTCCTCGCTACGCTAAGCTTCAGTATATATAGTTTTTTTAATATCAATGATCTTTCTGTAACATTCCATTATCTCGCAACAGCGATGAAAAAAGCCGGTGGATCAACAACTCGAGCGGAAAAGCAAGCTTTGCTGCTGGAGAAGCGTCAGGCGGAATTGAAACAAGCGGCGTTGGCCGCTAAGAAGGACGGCGATCTCGATCTCGCCCGTGACTATCTGCGACAGGCGAAAGGAATAACACCGTTGATAGAGGCAAGCAGGTGCGGAATGCCGGTCGATATGAACTCGATACCGCTGTCGCCAAACGCAAAAATGCAACTCAACGACAGCGGTCTCGTCGATGCGAAATCGGACGATAGCTTTACTCTTGTTTCGTCCGACGAGTGTCTCGAGGAAGCAAACGGCACGGATCAGCAGATTTACGACAATATGGAGAAGCAGTTGATCAAACAGAAAAAGGTAAAGTGTCGTTACGTTATTAAATCAGAACTTCAAAATCGCAAAATAGAAGCGAATTCGAGTTTTTAATTCTAATGTTTTAACAATCCTTTCGTGTAAAAAAAAAGCCTATGGATTGTCACTATTGTGTTTGTCATCGAATTAAAACCTGACGATTATTTGTAGTGGTGTCTTTCAACGAGAGATCATTCGAAGGCTCTCGGCGACGTGGCCGGTTACAATCGATGGGAGAGACTGGCTTTGGGATATAGTCACGATCTCGACATGCTGAGAGTTCGGAAACGAGACGGACTGCCGCCACCTCAACATCACTACGAAGTCAAGACTTACGCCATTGTTCAGTGAGTATTTAATCGTATATTTTCTGCTTCTCTGACTAATTTATTGAATGGGGTTTCAAATTTTATTGCGTTTTTTTTTAACAGGAGCTGCACCGATTTGGGCGACTCCGATGCCGAGATATCGATAATTCGCGGTGTAAACTATCCGAAGGAATTGGATACCTACGTAATGTTCGAGTATCCGTATCCCACGGACGGTCCGCAAAGCGATCGAACGTCGACGATAAGGGACACGAGTAATCCGGAGTACGAGGCGACGTTCACGCTGAGCAACGCGGTCGATCGATCGGCGAGACAGTGTCAAAGGGTATTCAAGAGGCACGCACTGAAATGCCAAGTTTGGTCCAAAGGGTAATCTAATTCGTTCCACAATCTAACCAACTTTGATTTCTCACGTTAATCTATGATCAGTCTTATTCGATATCAGTTTGACGATAATTTCGCGCATTTTTCGTTTTATTTTGCGTTAACGAAGCTTCGTTTAATTCGCTACAAATACGATTGTGTCGTTGGTCGATTCACGATAAGCGTTTGATTCCCTCCCGTTCGACCCTTTTACACGGATAGTCCGTGAATCTTACAGTTCTTTAGATTATCATAGTCACTAGACAAGTGCGTTGCTTGCAGATGCTCGATGAACCCCATCCTGTGTTGCACTCACCCAAGGTACGAAAAAATAATAAATTCATATTCGTGCATGACGGAACATAACTTTATCGAGTTATAAAAAAATTATATCACATCTTCGTACAGTTCTACGCTTGAGACGATTGAACGTAAATGCTGATTGTAGTTCTTGTCGGATTGTCTTACGCGTAACAAAAGAAAATCCTGTAACAAGTCTCGATATCGCAATCGATATCGGCGTGAAATTACGCTCTTTTCGCTAACTTTGTGTTTGTCTCTATCCGCACCCGTGTGACTAAACGACTGGACGTATCTTATTTATTTTTCTACGAGTATAACGCCAATGTAGCGTGGCAGTACACGAGCAAACTGTAACAACGCTTGCCAAGTAGTGCGTTAGATGAGACATTGAGAACGCTATCGTTATTCTAAACAGTGCTGCGGTGCGATTCGCATTGAAGTCGCGACTCTTTATTCGCAATATTTTTCCAGAGGTTTCTTCCGAAGCGACAGTCTCGTGGGCACGGTGACGGTGAAGCTGCAACCACTGGAGACTCAGTGCATTCTTCACGACTCGTTTCCACTGATGGACGGCAGAAAGGCGCTGGGAGGGAAATTGGAGGTGAAGATACGTCTGAGAAATCCGATTCTCACGAAGCAGATCGAGAAGATTACAGATAAGTGGCTGACGATCGATCATTGATACAAAGTGAAAAAAAAAGGAAAAACAAAACGAATCAGAGCTGTTAAGCTTTATCGCTTCTTTCGCGCGAAACGAAAATGCTGCCGGTATTAATTCTCGACGAAGCGGAATTCCGACGGCAGTCGAACAATCGTGTTTACTTTTATTACACTCACTTTATCGTGTTTCCCATAAATGCTATTCAGCCAATTTATACGAATCGCTGCGACTACCACATGAAAACGAAAACAGATATATATTTAGATGTAAATATGCACAACGATACATGTATATAATATTTAGCGTATTATGTGAACGAGTCGGAAGGGACGAATTCCGGCCGTGCTTTGCAATGTGACGGTGACGATTGTGCCTAATAAAATGAGAATTTTATCGAATCCAAGCAGCGAATATGCACGAATTATCATTCTGCGTTCCGATTGAGTTTTGACTCTACCAACGGATGAGGATTTTTTTTTCGTTTATACACGTTACAGTGTGTAACGCGCGATTGGCGCGAGAAAGTCGAAGGAACGAACGAGTCAACGGGAACTGAAGCTGAATCCACACTTCCCGTGGAACAATACATCAGGTGAATACCACTAACAAACTATTGTTCGATAATTGTTCGCCTACCTCTGTCTCCTTGTGCAATCTACCGCGCGCCTCCTCCCCACATCGACGCGACGCTTCGACTGCTCCGACCTCTCCCACCTCCGTCGCCTCGCTATCTCCTCTAACCAACCCTTAACAATCGACACACCCGTAATAACAGCCCGTTCCGCTCCGCTGGAAAGCGCTCACTAGTCACTATAATCACCGAATAATTAATTGTCAGTTGCGCGAAGCCTGTGATCGAGCGTGAATGAAACTTGGCATTGATGACAGGATTTATTAATCGTTCGTTGTAGCGCATATTTTTCAACATCAGTTATCAACTGTGCCTGGATAGATTCGAATTTTCGAGCGCAATTTTAGTGCGGAAGGATTTTGCGAAAATCCTGCTCATTTTGTTTTTAGGCAGTTTCAAGCTTTATCATTTCATGCGACTGTAATGTTCCCAAACTGTAAAAAAATCTCCTTTACTAAAGTCTTTTGAGTGTTGAACAATCGTTGATAACGATAGGTTCAAGAAGTTAATTAATAGACTTGCAAATTCGGATTACAGTCGTTGATTCATAGAGAACATCTTCTTTATTTGGTCAACTTCAAATTGTTCGACAAATCACGCGGCAGACAAATTTTTCTATGAGAAAATGAATTGTTCATTTTTTTGAATAGTACGATTTTTTTCAGAACTTTCCCCAATTGTTTACAATCGGGTTATTATTCGTTCGCTCTGTCTAAAAAAAAGGAATGTCGATAATAAGAATAAATTAGCAAATCATTTTCATTGAAAAACAAAATCAGGTTGCCGCGTGATTTTTTTGTAACTGAAAACAAATGTGCGTCTACCAAGATTTTGATCTGAGTAATGAAATAATCGTTGTCGTTTCTATTCGCACACAGGCCTCATATTTACCATCAACGTTTCGTTGACGGGACAATTTATCGAATAGCCTGGAGGGACAGGTGGCTGCGAGCGTTGAGGCCAGATATCCCGTCGCGGCTATCCCGCGGTGGCTATAAAACGAATCCACTCGAAACGGAGGAGGGGGATGATGGGCACGAGAGGTCATGCTCGTAATGCAACCCCTTTCGGCCCTCGGAATTCAAATCCTCGGGGTTCGCGCGATAAAAACGATTGGCAAGGCTCAACGCCGACGGTGCGAGAAGTGTCGCCTTTGATATCCATTAAGTTTCACCGCATGCGAGAGTCACCGATCGTCGGGATACCCCGTGGGGGTCAAACGCGCTCCCTCTTCGCCTCTCGATCCACTTTCCTACACACACATTCCAGATTCGCTCAACCATGCGCGAAAAAAAAAAAAAAAAAAGAAAAAAAAAAGATCTCGACTTTGTATTTCACAGTCAAACTCGCGCGAAGTCTAAAGTTTTGTTCGCTTACTCATTCTCTCGGGTTCTCGCAATTTCGCGTTATATCGATTCGCTGCTGACGATAGAGCGATCCGCAAAACAACGGAGATTTATTTGCCAATTAGACGATTGACGAGCGCGGAAATACGCGTGGTGCGTTAAAAAGGGGTAACCATCGTTGTTCAGTTATGCTACTCGTGCCTGTGCCCTTTCCGTAGGTTTCGCCGACAGAAGTCGCCGCGATATTCACGGTGAAGAGCCGCAGCAACGTCGAAGCTCTCATCCCACAGCAGTTGCGAATTACGTACGGTCCAGCGGGGAGTATTTGTGGAGCAGCGTACAGACCAAGCCGGGATTGCGCGCGAGCCCATCTCTCCACCAGCGGCTACCCCCCTCGTCGACGTTAATGTTGACCTTTTAGCCTGCGGAATAACGGGCGCAACTTGGACGGGCCAGGTTTCACTCCGCGGGGAATTTCTCTGCGTGCAAATTAACGATGTTTGCGTTGACTCCTCAACCCTTTGCCCTTCGGCGCGAGGCACTCCAAAAAGCACCGTCGCTTCTCTCTGTTTCTCCTCGGCAATTCGCAGTCTTGGACTATCATCGTCGAGGCTAATCGTACCATTATTACTATTACTCTTTTTTTTCGGCTCTTCGCCAGGTTGAGTTAATTCGCGCGAAACTCGACGTTGTAATACGCTTCTCCGACTGCAAGTATGCAATTACATAGTTTGCCACATACGATTATAATACGAGCTTGTTAGTCGAGGCGAGAAACTCGGTTCTATGGCGCAAACGAGGTCGCAGACTAACCCCGTTCTCGATAGCCTTATTGACACTCGATATTTATTTTCAATTTTTTTTATTGTTAACTGTAGTTAACTATGTAGTGCGATCTCAACAAAGTATCATACTCGCAACACTCGTCGCCATTATATCTCGGCGCGATAACGGAGTGACCCCGGCCGACTTTGAAACTGCGACAATGTTGCGCATGGAGTTGCAAACGTTTGAATTAATGTCTTATCAATTGCGCTATATACGATTTAATGCAGACGACGCCACGACAGACGGAATGACATTCACGAGGACGCGACGAGAGAAAAATATGGAAATAATTTCCTGAGTTGTGTCATAATGGAATTATGATCCGGATTTTTATGATCTTTAGTATTTTTCGATGAAAGTGCTTTAAATACAATAATTTATTTTTGTCTTGCGATAAATGTTGCACAAATTCAATTATGTACTTTAATAGTACCACACAAGAGTGCAATTCCATCGCTGTATTCAATTTAGCCTTTTTATAAATAATTATAAATAAAAACTTCCGATTTTCATTTTTCTCTCCGCGCTCCGTTCTCTCCGTGACGCGACCGCTTTTTTCCTGTTTCCTTTCAATTTCTTCGGCGAAGTTCAGGGAAATTCAAGAATGAGTCAAGAACAATGAGTCGGTAATGAGAATTCGCGTAATGCATTTCGAAATAAAAAATTTCAATGTCACACGACGAAAAAAATCGCGAAATTTGTAATTTCAATTCTTCATTCCTTTTTTCAGAAGTCGTCGCGTAGACTATACATAATACTTGATGCGTTACTAGTGTTGTGTGATAATATTTATAAATAGCGCAAAGAAAGCTCGATCGTGCACAAAATTCGATGAAAAGTAAGAATCTTTTTGCGAACGCCACGAGTTCTTTATTCCGCGCGATGTGTTTGCATCTCTCGGCAAAAGCTTGCGCAATTCCATGCACCGGATGGAAAAGCGCGATGCGAATTATTACGGCGAACTCCGCGGTTTTTCCTTCATCGTTTTGCTTAGAAGCGCCGTCGTCGACGATAGTGCCGATGAGCTATTCTTTCTGCTCGAGATAAGCGAATATGCCAATCGAAGCAGCAACATTGAACGTACGAGCCGCGGATATTTGTTTCCATCTTAAATCTCCGGGCGTTCAGTTTGGACGATAGTCGATCGTCGAATATCCATCGGTCGGGATGCTCGAGATACAACGAGCTGGCGCGTCGGGAATCCAAGTTACTCTTAATTTTTTTTGTTTCATTCAATTAAAGATTTCGTATAAGCTTCATCGCGAAACACAGAAAAGTCCATATCGCACGTGTTCCATTCCGAAACTCGCCGTATTCTTTTTTTCATCGTAGTTTTCTTTTTCTGTTATATTTCACGAGTGTCGCGAAGCAACGACGCCCTTGCCGCGCCAACAGATAGACTCCGATTTCGTAGATTTTCGCTTAATCGTCAACTCGACCGGATGTGACGTCACCCGCTCCCGTCGTCGCACGGTAAGTGGGCTCGCGCGCGTGCAGATTGCAGATGTTGGATGCGACCCGACACCCGACTCGACTGTCCCCCGGCTAACGTTGCATCGCCTACCGTGGATTCGTGAAACGGAAGACGAGCGAATAAAAGAAATAATAAAACAGAAAAATTTCGAACGGAGCTCCGTCTCTGTTTCCACGAGTTCGAATAAATACTGCGAGTCGTTCGAACGTTCTCTTCCGGATAGCTGAACCGGAGTTAGCGAGAGGTACGACCTTGCACTTGGACTGGGTCGATCGACGTTAGCGCTGACAAAGTACCCAGCGAGCACGTCGCTACGAAATTTCATTCTCATCCCCGGATTCATCGACCAGAGGCGAAGAAGAAGCGCGGATATGAAGGCGAGTTTTAGAATAATTATTCAATAGAAAATAATAATAATAATAACAATGAATGATAATAAAATAAATGTATGGCAAAATAGGACCGTCGTGTAATTCCAACGTTGGGGCAAAATGGGCCGACTCGAAAATTGATTCACTGCTCTAAAATAGACCAATACAAAAAATACAAATGCAAATAAACATGACTTTTATTCGATAATTGTCTTACGAACGAATCTTCCATTGTTCTGAATATTGGAAAATACCTTGTTCAGAAAATGATTGAAAATTGAAATATTCAATTCCTTTAAGTGCAATCCAATCTGAACAATTTATTAATTATTAATTATTTATTTAGATATTTTTATTTTTGTTATAATAATAATGAGTTCATTTATTCATTAATATTGTCCAATGATTCTGGGAATTGACTGCATGCCTCGATTACATCGTTTTATTAATAGTAATGTATTACGAAGAATCAGTCCTTATCGCGCACCGCGCGGACTAGGTGCGTGAGCTTACGGTTCATCGGTAACACATACGATAAGGTCTTCGTCGTACGAAGAACGTTAATCTCGCTATTTTTTTTTATCCCGCCCCATGTCTCTTCCCGATTCCAAGCACGAGTACTATTTCATTTTTCACTGCTACAAGTATCACGTATAGCGATGCCAATAAAAATTATCGATATTAGCGTGCGACGAGAAATACCGCGAGATCCGCGTCGATCCGTATCTCGAAAGACGTATGGCCCATTATCCACGATCTTTTTCGACCGGAGAAACGAAATCGCAAGGGACATCGTAGTGTCCAGCGGGGGCGGAGAGGCGGGTGGCGAGGGATAAGGAGCGGCAAAAGAAAAAAGTCGCGACCGCAGGGGGTGGCTATTAAATTTAATAGCCATGAACGAATGAAACGAGCGAGGCTATTTTTCGGTTGTACAGCTTGGCCCGCGGGACATTTCTTCGATTTCCCTTCATACCTCCCACCGACTTTCGGCGTCCGGCATTCCGCGCATTATACTCAACCCCCGAAACAATAAAGAGAACGCATCAATAACCGGCGGCGGGCCGCGTAGTGACAAATATGGCGGGACTTCCGGGCGGAGGAGACCCGGAAAGATGGCTCTAAATGCGCTAGCTTCCGGCCAACGTTCGCGAACACGCTTTTCTCCCCGGCTTGGATTTTACCCCGATTTGTCATTTTTTATTCGAAGCTACCGAACGAATAACGTCCCCGCGAGCCGACTTACTCTCGCGACGATTAGTGCACTTCGCACTCTCATTTCTTTTCTCGTTTCACTCACGAGTGATTTATTCACGAAATAAAGAAGAAATTGCTCGAATCCTCGCGCATTGAGTTTTTTACTTTTTGTTTGTATTTTCAGAAAAATGATTTCGTTCGATTAATCAGTTTTTTATTATGTGCTATCGCATATCCTGACGGGTTTTTGGCTATCAAGCAGTGACCCATCCAAGTACTGCCCGTGATCGCCGAAGCGATTCGTTTCGCAACACTGTTAATCAAGTGTCCAAGCGATGGTTCCTTCTCTCAGTTCGAATAGAAATTGAAGATTTTTTTAAGTTTTTTTTTTGTTTCTAAAATTATGATTTGGCGAGAGGTGGAGGCGAAGGAAATGAATGAGCGAGGCGATTTCGAATTGTTTCTATCCGGAATGGAGAAAAAAACCCGATACAAGACGATTATCCGAGAATAATTGGGTACGAATGGCAAACAGATCAGCGAGGCACTCGTCTCGGCTGGTTTGTCTCTGCAAACCAGCGGGACACACTCTACGCCGATCGCGGTAGCGCAGAGCCGTCCGTATTCGCCGCTTGCCGGGGTCTCGTGCACTTCATTGTCATCTGTCATCGGGAGAGCTCGGTGCCCGCGCGAATTCACCCACCAGGCAGCACGCGGAAAGGGCAGAGGAGAGCCAACCGCGAACAAATGAGCGTCTCAACAGCCGCGCGGACAAATGACTCGAGGATTATCCCTCGAAATGCGCTCTCTCGCTCTCCTCGCTTTTCTCTTCTTATGAATGAATTCGGGATATTATACCCGGCAATCCTGCGATATACGCACACTGTGGAATCCTACCAAATCCGTATTTCCGGAGCCGGAGCCCATACTCGCCGGGATCTTTCAATATGTTCTTTTTCCCTACTGTCCGAGCGCCTCGAGCTGAAATTCTTGGACCGGCGAAATTTATTCCACACAAAAAAAATGAACAGCGGAAGAAAAACGTCATGTATAACTTTGAAATTACGGGTCGCACTCGATTTTTTCATATTTTCCAGACAGTTTTTACAGACCCGCCAAATGAAAGATGTTGAAAATGTTATTGTTACAAAGTAACAAAAAAAAATTGTTACACAAATCTCTCGCCTATTTATCTTTATTTTCGAATAAAAATAATTTGGCAATATTATTTTCGGCAATATGAACGATAAAATATGAAATGGTCAATGATTTGACAAAATTCATACTCATTCCAAAAAACCAACAAAGTATTTAATTTGAAGAAAAACTTAGGTTGCCGGGTAGTTTGTATCCGACAAAATACTTCGGCATTTGAGGATCAGCGAATGAACGAAAAGTTTTCCGTCAGCACTTCGGTCAACGGGAGATCCAGACGGAAGTATATCAGTTGCATTGGGCATCGTCTACGTACGGAACGGATCCTCGGGTATTATAACGCGGCCACGTTTTCACTTCTCGCGTTTCAATCTCCCCTCGTACAATTCTCTCTTTTCGACCTCTCTCGAATCTCTTGATAGCTAATTTTAGTCTCGTCGCTCTGTTGAAGCGAGGAAGGAGTCGCTGGTACGGAGTTGTTCTAAGGCTTGTATTCATGATAGTATCCGAAGGGTTACTCGCTTTCGGGACATCTTACGTCGCATAGCTAGTCTAAGCTCTGTCAATAGCGCCCGAAGTAACAGCATCGATTGCCAGCTTTGTTTTGTTCACTTTCACTTTCCTCGAAACTGCGCGGGTTGAATGTACAAAAATAATAATGATATTATGAATAAAAACCAATTGCATTGGTTTATTGCGCGCTCTTTTCCGTTATCAAAGTCTTAACGTATGCTTGGCCCAAATTTTGGTCCGATATCTCAAAAATTGTAAGTTTTAAAGCGCATCCAGATACGTTAGCCGAAATTCGGCGTAAAAACCGGATGGATATTGCAAAAAAAATTGACCCAGGTAGAGAAATTGACCCCTCAAGATCTGGTATAAATTTTGGCTTGATGTCTCTCGCTGTTCTAAAATTATGAGCACACACACACATTATATATCCATACATTCTTCAGAACATTCCGAAAGACTTGATATTGAAAATCTAAAAAAAAATGTACCCGAAAGCAAAGCTTCGAGGAAGCGACAGGGCTAAAAGATTTGAAAGAATTATCGTCCGATCAAAAGCGACTCTTACTACTGTGTATCGCGATAGGACGGCACGATTGGTCTAACTCGTACGCGGACTACCTACTGACACGAAAAATTCCGTATCTCCTTTCTTTATCTTTTTTTTTTACTCGTAATTGTCCCGACGTTGATCAATAAATTTGCAACAATTGCGGACAGTGCGTTTGCGCGTACGAAATGTAAATTGTTGACCCAATGGTCACGGTCATGGAGGCACTTAATTTGTTATCGGGCGAATAGATTCGTATAGTTTCATTGGATAGGTATGGCAGTCGCTGGCTCTCTAGTTCGGTGGCTGGCTGACTGGTTGATATCGATGTGCAGGCAGCCAGGCAGGCTGGCGAGCGAAGCTGTGCTGGCTCAGCACTCTCCCTCGTTCCTCCTCTTGCCCTCCTCCTGCACCCGGAGCCTCATCCGTGGCATCAGCCGATGCTTCTCCGTCTCTTTTCGTTATATCACTCTGTTTCTCTCCTACGCGCATCCCAATCTTCGTACTCAAACTTCACTCAGCCTCTTCGGATCCAGATAAATATATATACAGCATTTTTCATAATAAATATTGAATCGGATTGTTTTCTTTAATTTCAATTAAAGAGAAAAAAAAATCTCAGCGTGAAAAATAAAATTGAAATGTTTAAAAATATAGTAATGAATTTATATTCAAATTACTAATTGATTTTATTTTCATTACAACGAATTGGGTTTTAGAACTAAAACCAATTATTTCGATGAAAATCAAGTACATTAATCATTCAATTTGGAGTAACTCAATGTCATTATTATATTTATTAAAAAATTCGATAGTTATTTTGAATCATCATGATTAAATTGTATTTATATTTTTTTTGTAATACTCAAAGTGATCTTTAAACCGTTATTAATGATAAATTCGATAATTTTCTAGTCACCTGTGTAGTAATTCGTGAGATTTGGAATAACTTGTCACTCCGACGTTCGGCGATGCCGGCGAACGTCCACCAACTTTTGGAAAATATGGCCAATTCGTAGCGTAGCTCACCCCGGGCGCAGCGGGAGGTCTCGGGAGATGGATAAATGGCTTCGAGATTGCCGTTGGTGGAGTTAAGATCGTGGAAAAAGGGGTGGTTGAAATCCTATAACTCGCTGTTTGGCTTTCGAATGCGATCGCGGGCTCGTAAATCAGTGGGAAAAAGTTTGTTGCACGCCAGGCTATCGGCGGACGTTTCTCGAGAGAGAGAGAGAGAGAGAGACAGAGAGAAAGAGCGCGAGAGACTGGCGTATAAGTCTTTTGACCTCTGGGCCGAGCTTTATCGTGTTTCAATTCAATCTCGAGAATAATATCGAGGAGACCGAAATTACCGTGAATTTATTTTCGCAATTTGTATCGCGAATTAGCGACGAGCGACACACCGGAACGATGAGTCGAAATGAGCAAAGAAAAAAGAAACACAAAAGAGAAACTTCGAACGAAGTTGCGGTAGACGGTAGTCGAATTGCAACGTCGGCAAATAACTCGCTCGTCGTCGTGCAATGAATGGCTCTCCCTATTCTTAGTTTCGAGCGCATTAAAAAAGAAACACTGAGTTTTACGGCCGGGGCAACGGATTGCTCAATGTAGGTATTTATCGAGATTCTTTTTTACCCTCTCGTAGAAAGAAATATATTCGATCCGCGAAATGCCGCGCGTTCTCAAAGGGTTGAAGAAGAAAAGTCGAGGAATATCCATTAAAGAAAAAAGTAGAATGTGTGTTTGACGAAAGCTTCGTGCGAAGAGACGGGGATGGAAGAAAAACCGGTGGATTTGCATTCAACGCGAGAGGCCCCCGCACATACGCGAGAGGAGCTCGCGTTACTATCCGAGGGTGCGAAAGCGGCGGAGGGCGGTGGCAACCTTTCGACTCCCGCACAGCGAGGAATTCCGAAACGGCGGGGACGCGGATGGAGAACCGCAAAATTTGATATTCATGAGGCATTTTAAAGCCTTGGCATTCCCATTCCACGTTTCGTTCTCGCCGCTCGGGCGCGCAATAGGTACGAGAGCAACCTGCGGCCGGGGCTGACCTACGTAGACGTCTGACGAAAAAAACCTATTTAGATTCGAGTCACCGATTTCCACAATCGCTCGAGGAGCGCGCTTCTCGGTCTCTTTATAAATCGTCGGTACGAAAAAAATAATATGAAAAATTCGTTTCGCGAACACAAACGCGCTATACGCCGTGGCATGAATCTGCTGGCGAAAATTTTCACGGAAAACCCGTATAATACTATCGCGCCGTATTATAATATACGACGGACGATATTTGCTCGACGATAACCAACTCTAATGGCAAATTCTCGAACGAGTATGTTGTAAAGTGGTGAATATTGTTCGCAGTAATTTATTTTTTTTTCTAGAAAAATTTAATCTTGAGAGATGATAATTCTCTCGATTAAATATTCGGTCGAATGTGTCTGAAGTGAGTTTTTCTTATTTTACGAAAAACGATCGTGTATCGGATCGAAACGGCGTTCGGTTCACTCCTTTTGTAATTAAAAAAATAATTAATTAATCATTTAATAGCGTATTCAATAAAGAATAGACAATCGTAACTACTGCGTTGACGCTTTAGTTTCGTTCGCACTAAGACAAGGCTTTGCAGCTTTATAAATGTGCGCTTGTGGCCGGTGCGAAAATCGCGATATTGAAGCAGAAGCGACGGTCACTGAAGAATTGTAACTACGAGCAAATCTCAATGAGTCTCTCCAGCAATGACAGGATCTCGACGCGACGAATAGAAATTTCCGAAATGAGCTTTCTCGGCTACAAGAAGGATTGCTCAGGATTAGACGAGATCTACTTCGACAGTTGATCGCAACATCCTTCCTAGCAGGCTAATTTTGCATTTACAAAGTTCGTGAAAAGACATCAAACCTTTCGAAACTGCTGATAAAATCTTTCTGAAAAAAAATGAATTTTTCTCTCTGACATCAAAAGTTTTCGAACCCTCCAGAAAGTCGTCTCACACTGTTGTTGTCGCGTCTTTAACGATACGCCGTCTTTGTGTTGAAGATAAAAATTTGGCGAAGATTTGACCCGGCAAAGATTATAATAATCACTTTAGAAATTGATGGGTTACTTCGGGAGTTTAGTCGAGATTGTTTTAAACGAGGTATAACATCAACAGTTAATCACATCTTTCCCAGCAGGCTATTTTTTCATTCACAAAATTGATGCAAACAACATCAAAACTCGCGAAACTAATTTACAAAATCCTTTTGACATGAAAAATCCTTACATTCATGCGGAAAAAAAACATCCAAAATCAAAACCTTTCGTCGCTGCCTGAAATTCATCTCACATTATTGCCTCGACTTTGACGACACACCTACTTCGCGTTGAAAATAAAAATCTGGTGGAGACGCAAGCCCAGCGGCAAAAATTATAATAATCACTTTAGAAATTAATGGGTTACCGCGGGAGTTTAGTATAGAGAGAGAGAGAGAGAGAGGGAATGAAGTGTCACGAAAGAGAAGGGTATGAGAATGTGCGCGCCGCCGGCTCTTCGTCGTCGGGGTCTGAAAAATCGCGTTCGCGTGGGAGTGCGGCCAATGGCGTCGCTTAACCGCGACGTCCAATGGAGATACGCTTCGGAGGTCTGACTACGAACGGCACCACCTACTTGCCGCGAAGTCATCCCTTCCTCGGAGTTCGACGGATGCAGAAGCGGCGCCGTGGAATCTCCACCACTCTCGTCTGACCAGTTCCCCGATTCGGTCGGCGTATCTACTGTGGGCCGCGTTGACGCGCGCGCTTTTGCGTTCGTCGCCAACCCCCTTCGCGAGTCGCCGTCCGCGCGCGCTCGCTCCGCACCGTTGTAATCCCGTTCGGCTTCTCTCCTCGTTTCCTCCCGCTCGGAAGCTCGCGCGGGGGGAGGGTAGTCTCTCTTCCCTGGGCTCGAATATTCACTCGTCTCCTCCCGCCCCTCGCGCTTCTCCATTCACCCTGGCCTCGGTGCCCGTTCCTTTACACTTCCACGCTCTATCGTCAGTCGGGAAGCTCGCGGGGAATCCCCTCCGCTGTACGAGCACTCTAAACGCCGAGGTGCGAAAAACCACTCTCGGCCAGCATCGCGACGAGCTAATCGGCAACGCGAATCTCCACGGCCCAACCGGTGTCGTCGTGCGTTCGCTGCGTGGAGAAAATAAATATCCTTCCCGCGAGTTCTTGCTCGCTTCACTTTCGATTTGTTGCTTCGTCGTTTCTCAAAGCTCTTCATCGTTTTTCTTTTTTCTTTCGTCAACACCGCGAGAGGAAAAAACCAACGCTCTCGTGAACCAAGAAAAGTCTTGGGGGGTGTTGCGCGTCGTCATCGAGTCATCGAGTACCTCCCCAGTACGAATCGGGGAGAGACGGCCGAACGGAGAAGAGCTGGCGCGAGTTTAACGGGTCGCAGTCATTGATCGACTTGGGGTTGAGACAACCGCGCTCTATTCTGCATTATATATACCTGCGGTTATCCAATCGAAGATAGGAATTGCAGCCGAAGTTTTTTTTCCCGTGGAAATTTCGATTGTTCGACAAATTCATCGTTATCATCCGGTGATCCGACGACGACGAGTGTTGCGCTGTAGAACTGTTTGAATCAGCCAATGAGTGCAGTTGAGGGAATCGAAGTATTGTGAAAAAAAGTTGAATATCATTCGTGAATTGTTTGAGGATTTTCTTTCCCGTACTCGACCTGCTCGACGCACGGCTCGGAAAAAAAGCGGTGAAACGGAGACGAGAAAAACAAATAAAAATTCCATTCTCCAACGAGGCGCAGCGTCGATGACCCCGACACGAAATTCGTCATCGTTTTTTGCATCAGCGTAACTCGAAGGAAGGAGGTGCAAGAGGAAGATACGAAGAAGCGGGGTGTTGTGGTGTGTGTCGCGGTTCATCAAGCCGGATTATCGTGCATCGCGAGCGTGAGTGAATAATAAAAAAAAAAAAAAACAAAGGAAAAGAAAGCTTAGCAATCATCGTTTAGACACGGTGTGTGAAAAGAGCCACTTATCGAGACACCTCAGTGTCGCACGACATACCATTAAATAATATTTAATTCGCAAGTGAAGAAATATGTCCATGGGATTTTCCTGTCGCAAATACATACATATATACAGATAAAGATAAAACATATTTTGAAGACATAATTAACGATCGAGCGATCCAAAAGAAGACACTGAGAATCGCAGATCATTCCGGCATTAGATTCTCATCGGCCGTGAAAAAACAAATTTGAGAACAACCGTATCGATACGTTTTATTTGGTTATATTTTTTGAAAAATTTATCAACGAGCCGAGCGATTTCCACAAAATTGGGACTCGCTGAAGTCAACTCCTCTGTCGTCCGGCGGGATCCGAAGAATTTTTAATAAAGGAAGATACATTTCGAACTCGTCGCGTAGGGGATAGAAGAAGTTCGTTTGGGTGATCGAGGGATTGATAATAAATCAAGATCAAGGTGGTTGGGCCTCGTCGAACGGTGACCGCGGCACGTCCGAGCGGCGTCGTCGGCCGTGGTATCGTCGGGGGATCCGATTTGACCGGTGAAAGAAACGCCGTCGAAGAAGGGGCGCCGTATGCAGCAGGCGGGACCGCTGCTTCGGTAGAGGCAGCGGTGGATGCCCAGGAGGTCGAAGTCGAGGTCGACGAGGTGAAAATGGAGGCTGAGGACCATCTCGCTAGAGAATACGTCCAGGAGTTCGTCCTAGATCATCTCGATCCCGCCGACGTCAAGCGTGAGGTGAGCCCTCGTACTTCCCACCCCGCCGGGGAAATTCTTCGACACGACGGAAATCCACAAAATTAATAACAAAAAAGAAAAAAAAAAGATAGAAATCGAACTCAAATACTAAAATAAAAACTCAGTGTCTCTCCAGATTCGTTTCGTTCGTTATTTTTGTGTTCTTTCGAATAGCGCTCAACATTCTTTTTATTCCACATTAATGTCCACGTAACGCGTGTTCGATCACACTATTATACAGTCGACTTTAACTAACAACGATAAATTGTATGCGTTCGAACGCATTATTGTTATCACATTCGTGACGCTCCCACGCGTTCCCTTGCGTGTTACATAAGCCTCCGATAAGCCTCGCTCAATGTCTCGTCGTCATTATCACATAAGCTTCTTCTGCACGCTCTTTTTTTTCTCTCTCTCTCTCGACTCGCGTGTTTCTGTATCAGAGTAACTCATTGAAATCGCTCAACGACGTTTGACCTCTACGAGGCATCGTTGTCGTCGAAATAGAAACGAAAAATTGCATCGAACTAGTCGTTGATCTCATGAAAAAAAAGAACAGCGATCGAAATCGATTTTCCCGTTGCAGGTGAGACTATCGTCGCCGGCAGTAATGGTTAACGGAAGCGTGGTGCAGCTGCAGAGTCAAGTGCCCGCTCAGGGTCTTGCACTCGCGCCCCTCACACCTCCGGCTCACGAGCTCGAGCAGCCGCATCCCCTTTATGGCCAGCCGCACATACAAGTGCAACACGGCGTTCTGGTCAAGGCACCACCGGGTGCGGCCTCTCATCTAACGACGCTATCCCATCCCGGAACACCACCGGACACGCCGCCGGTATCCGCATCGCCGCCCTCGATGCACTTGCATCGCGGCGAGCGCGATCCCCGCGAAAGATCGTCGCTGTTGCATCTTCAACAGTCCGGCGCGATTGTCCAGGACGAGACGCACGTCGGCTCCGGCGGTATGGGATGGCTCACCCAATCGCTCAGACAGGAACCTCTCGATCTCAGGCCCCACTGTCCGCAGGATCAAACTCCCGAACCTCACGACGAACCGTGGCACTCGAATCCGTCGGATCATCAGTTTCAGGACATTCATCATCTGCCGCGACACGCTCGTCTAGCCGGTGAGTTATATCAACGCGCTCTTTTTCGTTTATTCATGGCATTTTTTTTGCAACTTATTATTTGACGTCGTCGTTGAATGATCCTTGTCGGTATGGATTCGGTGGATAACAATTTGTTGGTTTCATTTTTCAATTCGCTGGCGAAAGCTTCGCGTGCATTCGTACGAATATCCGACGAGGATCGGCCGAAAGGGAGTTCGACGATCTTAGACGAAAAAGCGATTTCATGCGATTGTTGATTCGTATTGGCGTTCCGATCGGAAAATAATAATCAGAAAATTTGAAAATATAATAATCACAAAGAAAAAATCGGAATGTAATGTTGAATAAAATTAAACTCCTTTAACTTGTTACATTTTTGTGTGAAGATTTTTTCATACGATCTCAGAATCTACTTAGTGAAAGAAATGTCCTGGTGAAAATTCAGAAAATCGAGACACGATGAAAACGGCGAATCGGCATACTCGTTCCGATGATTGAAATCGCCGTTCGTATAATAAACATTCTACTGTATCCTGTGTTTAGCCCGAAATCGTCAAACTTCCTCCCTCAACGACGATTATCATTGTGCGAATATCGAAATGTTATGTTTCTTCCTGAGTTTTTTTAATTGAGTCACTCGTGAATATCTGCGCGGGGATGTAGAGGTGGACGACGGATATTTTCCAGGTGGTTACATCACGATGTCGGGTCATTTAGAGTATTACGGCGGCGGAGGCGGCGGTCCAGGCTCCGGAGACGGTACACCTCCCGCGGGCACGGCTGGTGTAATGTCGTCAATGATGGACAGATCTCAGAGCATGCAATGTCAAATGCAGATGCAGGAACGGCCGATGAGCGTGTGTTCGGTTAGCTCGTGCGGCACAGGTGGACCGAGTCCTGAGCATCCCTTCATTCGGAGGGACCAACAGGAGGCCACCAAATGTTATATGTATCCACCCGGATTCAATCCCATTCCGACCATGAAGGAGAAGGAGGAACTGATGAACGACGAGATTCTCATGTCGCTGACCGTGCGCGAACTCAACAAACGTTTACACGGCTGCCCGCGGGAAGAGGTGAGTGAGGTCTCTCAATTCTTTCACAATCTCGTTGTTTCGTAGTTACGCAATTTCTTCCTTTTTTTCGTTTCCTCTTCTATTATTTTACGTCATTATATTATTTGAATATCTCGTAGAACTTATTGCTTGTTGATGTCGGGAAACCTGCACTGGGAAAAAAGATTGGTCGAACCAAGAATCTTGTTGTTCCAACGAAAATTTCATTGGAACAACAAAGGTTCGGTTGTTTAACAAATCTTTCCTCTGAGTACGGGATCTTATTAATTGCGGCATGCTCGAGTGCAAATGAATGATTGATCGTTCAAGATCATCGTCGAGTAGAAAGAATTGATTGTCGGTAATTTTCACAAAAGGTGTTGCGCATTCAAAGAAATGAGCTTCTCGCATTAGCCGAAAGTTGGAGAATCGAATGAATGTATGAACTAATGATCGAGAGGCAAGGCTTCGCAGCTTGTATAAAGGTGTACTTGTGTCGTGTGCGAAGGTCGTGCGATTGAAGCAGAAGCGACGGACCCTGAAGAATCGCGGCTACGCGCAAAACTGTCGCAGCAAGCGGCTCCAGCAACGGCAGGATCTCGAGACGACGAATCGGAATCTTCAGACCGAATTGGGACGCACGAAGCTGGAGCTTTCGCGGACGCAACAGGAGCGCGATCTTTACAAGCAGCGATGGGAGATACTCAGGGTCCGGCAGAGTCATCATCACAACGGTCACGGTCACGGCAATCATCCGCCGCCCTCTGCACAATCGCAACAACCGACCGCGCAGCATCAGACTGCGAGCCAGCAACAGCAACAGCCGCATCAACAACAAGCGCATCAGCAACATCAACCGGCACCCGCGAGTCCCGAGGTATATCTGTGACATAGACAGCGCCGTGGCGGAGCTTGCTGGACTTGAAGAGCATGAAGAAACCGAAAATTCAATTTTATTTTCCCGCCGTTTCGAGAACCGCGACGACAATTCGTTGTGACGCGCTCGTTTCTACGTAATCGCCTCGATTAAAGAAGTTCGTGCCGATTCGCGCGATCGATTATCTCTCGTCGAACAGCCAGCACGGTGAGTAAGTGCAATACACATATATTTTTTTTCTGTGCAACGAATTCGAATTCGCGGTAACGCACCGTACCACTCTGAACGAGATATTCGAATGTCGTCTGGCGCGGGGCTTCTCGATGAACAATCGGTGCAATAGTCCAGACTGTAGATACATTTAGTCCATGTTGGACACGAGAATCCTGAGAGATCGAGAGAACGTAGAAATTATTCGATGAAAGTCGATAACGGAGCTTCGGGATTCCCCGAGACGTCGACGGAAAATCAACATTCGTCCGCGTACGAGATTAGAAACAATTGCACTGGAAAAAATTGCGAGTTGCGAGAACTGATAGTTGGAACATGCTTTTTGAAGTCGGAATAGAGACACAGTCCGGGCGAAGGTCAGATTCGAAGAGAATTTCGGTACTTCTCAACGGGATAAAATTCTGTGAAGAAATCAAGCATACGGAAGGTGCTGAAAAGATGGATTTTGCATAATAATTACAAATTTTTATTGACGAATGAATGAAAAAAAACAAAAATTCAACAATTGAACCTGCAGACTAACTCTTTTGTTGGATGAATGGAAATAATTTGTACATTTTTTCCAAATACGTGTGAATTTTGTCGGTATATTTCCGACTCATAATTTTCTTCAGCGCGCGCGAAATTGATTTGAAACGTTAGCGGACGTTGACAAAATTACCGCATGAACGCGGGCTTTCGCGATGAAAAATCATGAGTTCTATTCCTGTAAATGAAAATTATCTCGCGTTCTCCACGTTCTCCGAATCGTCGCGGGCATGATCTCAAGTATCACTAGGCTAAATCGAATTACCAAATAAAAGAAGAAAAGATAATGCATCTAGGTTGTACAATGGATACGAGTTAAACTCGATCCGCGTTGAGCGACGCCAGAAGGACATTACAGACAGAAGCGAAGAATGGTATTTTATCGTCATCGGAGCGAATGATGAAATAAAAAAAAGAAACATTGTCGTAGCGCAAAAAAAAAACGAAACTTAACTTTAAGGCAATCTCTCTCATTTCTGGGTTTATTATTCGTCTTAATCGCATTTATTTTGCAAACGAAACTTATTGGTCATCTTCGTTAGGTCGAACGAAAGGCACAAATTGTTGATTACGTTTACACGAAAATATTAGGTGATAATTTGATTGGGCAGACCGTTTTTGTTTGTATTTTTTTTTCTCTCTCTTTTAAAGACGATGGTGTTTGTTGAAAATTGTTTAACAATATTTTTATTATTATTATCATTCGTCGTCAATATTGTGCGATTTTGTTCAAGACGGTTGTGCGAAACGGCTTCGTTATTCCTATTACATAAAGTACCTACACATATTATAATATTATTGTTTTAGTCGTGTCCTGGCGCGAGTAACGACCGATCGGCGACGTCGTTTCGTTGTAATATCTCTGAACGAAATCCAATAGGCACGACCCAAAGATGTTTTAATTCCCGTTATAAATGTGTAAATAAAAATGAATTATACCTATTATTATAATAAAAGAAAAATGTCATCATCGACAGTTTCGGATACACATTCTTGCTAATTATACTCAATTTTCTACCCATCACTCCCCGAGCGAATGCAATTCTTTTCACAGGACCACCCTTTTTTTTTATTTAAAAAAGTTTGATCTTCAAAAAACCGAGCGTAGAATCGGCGGCGAGGGGAATCGACGCGACGACAGAGCTCGGAACGGAAAGTTCCGGTTAGCTGGGGAAAATATTCAGCGCGTAGCGTTTCGCCACTGTGGGTTTCTCACCGTGGCCGCTTCAGCGTGCAACGTGCAAACTCAGCATTTCGCACTTACGGCCGGGCTGAGAGGCAGAGCCAGCGGCGGCACACCGGCAACGAACTGACTCGACTACGTTGGGGTGTCTCGTTCTTTCCTCCATGCACCGACGAACTTGGATCTCTCTTAGTTTTACTATCTTCGACTCTCTTTTAGTCCCTTCGACATTCATGCGCTTGCCCTACTTTGCCCTCAGAAGCGGAATCAATTTCCTAATTTTTAAAACGAATAAATAAATAAATTACGGGAAACTGGCGTATTTGTTATTGCAGAAATGAAAAATAGTAGATTTACCGCACTATTGCAGTGAAAAACATTCTATTATATTACTATTATTAGTGAATTATTAAGAGGCAAGTATCTCTACGGCTTTTGATATACCGTACATTAACTTTCAATCATAATTGTACAGTGAATTTAATTCAGTATTATTTGTGTAAAATTTCTTAAATTCTCAGCAATTTTTTTAGAATTTCATATTCAACGATTATGTCGAAGTATTATTCTGGTCGAGTGTCAGAGGTGAGGTTGTCGCGTCCTACGTTACATACGTCTGTATTGTAGGTGGAATAAAGCGTTAACGAGGATTTAAGCGACTCGGTACGCATCGGGGGGGTTGCCTGACAATAGGATCTTGTCTTCGCGACCCTATTCACGAGACACGAGAACCCTCGTCCGTTGTATCGTTCGTTCCGGAAGCGCGCGAGCGAGAGAGAAAGGGCCTCGACACTCGGGTTACATAAGCGACAGATTGACTGATCGCTTCTCGTGCCAACAGGTCTTTCTTCGTATTATTCTTTCTCTCGCGGTAGACTCCTTCGTGTCTCTATTTATTTCACGGGGAACCCTCGTCGTTACGAGTCGCGCGTCAGATCTGGTAGGTTTTCGTAACGCCGTTACTACTGACACACAATGATCAGCAAGTGCGCCTTGCGCAACAGAACAAAACGGAACGGCTACGACGAAAGTCCAGCTTGGTGGGTTGCAGGTGAGACCGTCGAGAGATGCTTGCTTTATTGTCGAGTCACGCCGACATCGTGGCCTATCTCTATCTCGCACTGTGAAACGCCCTTGCCCGTTTCCGCGTCGAGCATGTGCATATCGAGTACGTAGCTTTAATACCACTGTTAACAGGGCATTTTCAACAACTCGGAATTATAGGGTCTGAAAGACCCCAACTAAAGGAAAAAAATCAATCGGAAATTCACCCCTAAAAATTTGGTGGGCAAACTATACGAATTTTAACGAAGTTTACATCCTGAGTCGGGAGACGGGAAAATAAGGTTTTCGATGATATCCCGTGCTCTCTTCAATTTTGGACAACATTCGATTCGTGATCGGCGCGAAAAAATACATGAAAATGCACAGCCAGAATCAACAGCCGTTCCATAAGACTAAACGGGAATTGTTTTGCTCAATTTTGCAGGTAATTTTTCTCCTCTTTCTCAACTTTTTTTTCAATCGTTTTTTCCTTTACGCAAGAGCTCAGATATCGAAGAATTGCGAAAAATTATGAGTTGCGATTATTGATTGTGGACTTGATAACGAAGCCTTTTTTTCAACGTTCGCTCGCTGTTGTCTTTATTAGGGGCGAATGATCAGCTTGAAAGAATCGCATCGCGGTACGTTTATTTTCGATTAATCCGTTCCGGTAGCAATTGACAGTCCAATCGCTTCACGGAGGTCCTAGAATCGCGCTATTGTTCTCTGCACCTCGACACGTGTTTGTTTCGTCTGGTCTCATGGCATAGCGGAGTTAACGGGCGATAACTGCCGGTTCTCTCCGCGCGTAGTAACATAGTATCGTTATCGTTACTGTTGCGAACAAACAGCTCCGTATAATGTAACACAGCGAGATGATACGAGAGATTTGATAATCTCGGAGTCATTGGACAGAGTATCCGATTCCTTGGCTCGCTTAGGAGCGGGGTATAAGGCAAAACATTTCTGATCTCTGCATTGAATTCCGAGTCGCAACCGGAGCGCCCTTCGATATCTCATAAAGAAAAATAAAAAAATCAAATCTCGTGCGAAAGTACTTTGTCCTTTGCCTTTATCTCGCCGTGACTCATTCCCTTACTGTAAGTTGATCGAAAGAATATTTCCTCCCGTCCTTGTAAAACGACAAAAACGTTTTTTTCATCGCCTTCCTCGTTTCACTCGACAGTGCAATCGATTATATGTGACGAAGACTATTAAATGATCCGCTTCACCCCGAGACTTGCCCGATAGTAGCAACGCAGTCGCATCGCAGATGCCTCTCATCTGTATCTTCCAACGAATGTATATCAATGAATTCGATCGACGGTCGTTTATCGATCCCAACATCGTCTACCAGCTTTAAGTCGACCAACGCCGAAGGACGTTTTCTGGCATGTGACGTCACGTTCACTCTCGCCGCGATCGCATTGAAGCCGGAGAAAGGGAAGATTCGGTCGACGCCAGCATCTTTCACTTCTGATGACGACGTAGGTTCGCCCCCCGGTCGACGCGCCGGGCACCCTCTCCGCGTCCTTGTCCTCTTCCTACCCGACTGATGACGCGGCACGTAGGTTACATTCGTATCCTACTCTACTATACCACTAAACCTCCAGACTAAAGCTCCTCTCGACTCTCTTCGACTACCTCGCGCTTTCTCAACCCAACCTACGTGCTGTCTGACACACAAACAGGTGAAAGAATTCGCAGACACGCAGACGCTGCACATTCATCCGATGAAACCGGTAACGTACGTAAGCGGAAGGGGTTGATAGAGAAGTGTGCTACGGCGAAGACTCCGACGACGACGATGACGACGACGACGCGAAGAGAGATTCCAGGGACAAGGCCACCCTGACCCAGACGCAGAGTCGATCGATTCGAAGCTTTGAGTAAGGTCGATAGCCGGTGCTAATGGCTCAGCCGCTTTCTTTTTACCCTTTCTCACATTCTCACTCTCTCCGGCGCATCCAAACCGGCAGGTCTGGAAAAACCGTGGCTTCGCAGACATTCGTCATTTCTGTTTCATATTGGAATCAGCTTGAGCAATGGGCCAACGGTCTGTTTCGCATAATTCGTGAACGCGATGGACTTAGCGATAACATGGTCACATAATCATCAGTTTACACTGGCCGAAAATGATTAGTTGGAAGAATTAATTATTCATAGGGAACACTCGAAAAGAAAATGTTTGCGCTGGTTTCAATTGGTCCCTCCAACCGATTTAATGGGTATAGCAAAGTTATTTTGTTAAAATCTCAGTTTTTACATGAGATTGTATTCTTGCAGTGTAACGTCGTGTTTTTATCGTACTTTACACGTGCTCGCGCTGGTTGCTGGTGCGGCCGGTAAGATGAGCGGGGGTTCCCCCTAAGACTGCCACCCTGACCCAGTCAGTTCATCCGCTCGTCAACCGGGGGATCGATACTCTCGCTAATCAGATCAAATCGCACCCCGCACTTTCCTGTCTTGTTCGTTCTCACCGCGCGACGATGACCAACCCCTCTTTGTCACGTATCTATCAAGGCCTATGTAACGATGGGAATGATTATGTACCCGATACGCGGCCCATACAGTTTCTCGCGTTTTACAACCATTTCCCGGAATACGTTCCTTCCAAAATCCTTCGCTGTTTTTTTATTTCTCACGGACGATCTCGATAGCAGCCGTGAATTACCGAGATTCGAGATATCGTATCGAAACGCTTTTATTTTATTTTTATTGCAATCGTCGCAGCCGTTAATGGCCCGGAATGTTTAAAGATCGTAGAAAAAAAACACTATTCTTCATATTTAGCGGAGGTTTTGTCTATGAAACATTCAGAAATTATAAAAAATAAAGTCACGTACTGTCGATGAATGAAAAAGAATTCTCGAGCTTTTCTTCGAAAAGTTACAATTTTCAAACCGGCAATTCCTGTGGAATTATGGCAAATACGAGGTTTATAGTGTGTTGTTCGGGAAAAAAAGACCATTCAAGTTGGTCAGAGGAATTTTAAAAACCTTTTTTTGCGGAATCGAAGGGTGACAAAGAAAGTGAAATATCGAGTTCCAATCTGACGGCTCGACACGACATCCATTCAATCGTGCAAATTGAATATGTTTCGATGATTTCGATGCATTTCGTGACACGAACTCTCCTCCAACAGGCACCATGAAATTTTTCCGACGACGATCCAAATAATCGACTACACGGAAATTGACACCAATTAATTCGGACGTGAGGGGAGGAAAAAACGGATATTTAGTAAGCGAGACGCGCAAAATCCAGCCCTCTGCCCGGCGTCCAAGGGTGCGAGATGATTTCGTTTCGGAACATCCGATCGGCTTTGGTCTAATCGCGAATTACGATTGTACATCGAAGCGTTACGTGACTCAAATTCCTTCCTATCATAGAAGCCTGTATTCATGCGGTCGAGTTCCGTCCATTATCTTTATGACCGTCAATGCCATGTGCAAGAATTCGAGCGTGTTCACATTGATCAGGAATATCGATAAAATCAGCACCTGTACACGACTACAATGTATCGCAGAGAACAATAAATAGATGCGAGGAGAAAGCCGCGATCGTCGAAGCGCACAAGAAATTATTGGCAATCAGTTGATAGCCCACAAATCTCCCGTCGCTGGGTTACTTTTGTTCGTCGAAAATCGCAAATATCTCGAAGACATTCATTCGTAGAGACTAAGTATTCTTGGGTGGACTGAGTTATACGATAGTTTCATCCGATGCGACATACCCATGCGTGAGGATATACCGTACGTCTTCGCCCATCGACATCGAATTGACCCTTCCAGCTTTTTATCCTCCATCCGTTTTTCCTGTTTCCCGCTTTTTCTCCTCTACAAAACTCTCTCTATATATATATATCTACTGTATATACCGTCGTCTCTTCTTTATTGGTGCACTTTTCTATTTCTCCTCCTCCGCCTAAATATGCCGCAGACCGAGACAGAAGCTTCGTAGATGAGAAAAAAAAAGGAAAAAAATAAACTATTCTTTTCGCTGTTGCCTCGAGGCGCTCTCGGATGCTGGACGTCGCGGCCCTTCCTTGATCTTGGCCGCGCTCGCTTTGCGCGAGGGTAAGAAAACAGGCAGTTCCTTCCTAGGCGTACGCGAACACCCATCGATGCTAGTCCCGAGACCAACAGTGATTTAGTGAGATCCGATCTTCTCGACGAACGCGAGAGAGAACGAGAGTAGATCCAGCCGCGGATCAGCTGGACCATAAATATCAGGTGTTCCTTCTTTTTCTATTTAGCTTCCTCGTTTTTCTTTTCTTCTTTCTCTTCTTTTTTCGGTCTTCCCCGTCGCTATTGCACGTCCGTTCTCTCGTTGGAACGCTCGGTTCCAGTTCGAAGCTGCATTGATTCGCGCAGTCCAGAATTCCTCTCGCTCTCGGACAATGTAACCCCTGACCCCGGGAGTCAAACGGCAGCAAGGAACACGGACAGCATTCGTCTTCTTGTTACCCGCGCAAGAACTCTCCGGCTCGTTCTCTTTCCCGTCGTTTCGCGACAAAACCTCCCCGTATCCCCGACTCTTCTCATTCCCCGGATCTCTCTTTCAATTCCGGGGATTCGCGAAATCCCCTTTCTTCTCTCGTACGATAGCATCCCGCGAAACCCTCTCTCGATCGTTTTTACCGATCGGTTCTTCGTTTTTTTTTGCTTTCTCTTTCTCTCTCCGAGGGAACTTCGGCTTATTTTTGCTCATGATTTCGAGCGCCAACCTATCTTTTTACCGCGGGCTCTCCGCTGTGTCCCTTCGATTGGAATAATCTCTCTGTGTTTCACGATACAAGACGAGGATTTTTTTTTCTTTTCCAATCGGATACACGCAGCTTCTCTTACGCATCTTCGATATTATTTGGGTCCTTAAGCTGGCTCGAATCGCGCTCGAGAGCCCTCTCCGCGGCTTCGTTATTTTTTTCCCCGAATAATCTTTCTGCATTAATACAAACGACGATATAAAAGGGAACGAGGTAAGTTTGAGACGTTCCGTCCTCGTGGCGGTTAATTTCACTTCGCGAATTTCATCAGACTCGCCAGCGACGAAAAGCCGCGACGCTACGGATTATTTACCAATTATAGTTATTACCCGAGGCTCGGTGAAATTTCGTCGAGCGCGCGGCAGGCATCCTCGGGCCCGTCCCGCGCTCAGCATCCCCCTCATTTTTCGCGGAAGGGGAAAGCGTTTTCGCGCTGTGGCTTAACTACACTTTTATAGCGCTCCTTCCGCGACTTTGAAGGGATAATTTTTATCCGTCGAGCCTTCGCAGTCGCGCTTTCTCTCGCGGCGTTGAAACTCCCCGTTTCGCACTCTCGACGAATTCTCTCGGCTATCCGACGTTTCTTTGGTCTATTTCCTCACTCGTGAAAAACCCCTTGAATCTCTCTCAACGCGCGGGTTCGCTCTCGTTGCTCGTTGGGCGGGGCGCACCCTCTCTCGTCGTAAAATTAAGTCAAACAGCTTCGGGGTGCCGCGCTACTCAACTGCGGTTTTTCCTTCGTTTAAGTAGAACGAAGCCTGGCCACACGAGTGCTAGACGCTACACGAGATATACGAGAGAGAAGAGCCTCCGGAAGAGCGGAAAGCGCGGACGAGAAGGGTAAAGGGCAACCTGGAGTTTGGCAAACGAGGCTCGGGGAGCAAAACCGAGTTTTTTCTATCCTTGACTCGACATATCGACGACGATATATTTATTACCGTGCCTTATATACCAATCTCTACTTGTACTTTTTTTTTCAAACGTTGTATTCTTGAATTTCGAGACTGTTGCACCGTCGTGTGTTCTATCGATTTTTCATCAAATTGTTATTCGCCGACATTTATATACTAACATCTTGAAATTATACACATAAATACGTAAATAGATCAATCCGCCGTCACTTTAATTTAAATTTATTAAGAGTTTTCTTTTTTCGGAGTTGGTGGCCAAAAGGTGACCAAAGGTGACCAAAACCGGGACTTCTTACCCTCCTTGATTATTTAATGGCAAAAGAAATAAAATCATGGAAAAATTTGTAAATTAATTTATGAATTTTCTCGTGCGGAAATGTAGTGAATTGCTTTGAAGGCTTCGCAGTAGAAATCGGAGCAGCGGTAAGAACGGACACGATTTAATTCGCGTTCGTTCATGCAAGTCCCGTCTCCCCACGTTGATGCGCGTCACCATTCTTCTTCTCTTGTCGTGCGACCCTCCGATTTCTGGCGTTAAAGACCGCGATTTGATCGGGTTTCGCGGTATTACGCCACGTAACTCCTTCCGCCTCGTTTTGTCTCGCGAATCTCGTTTCCCGACAACTCCGGTACACCTCGCCGAAACGCTTCTCTGCTCTTCGTCGGTCTGGCCACGGCGTTTCCTCCTTCCTTTTTCTTCGTTGTCGCATCGTTCGTTGCCATCAGTCACCCGTCATCAACGTGATTGACGAGTGATATCGTTAACGGTTTAGCCTCCCTCCACGTCGCCCCCGAAGGCGCGTGCGATCTACCGCGATGATCTCGTTAGTCTTCCACTCTCTGGTGTTCTGTTCTGCTATGCTCCGATACCTACTCCTCCGTCGATTCATCGACAGCGACGACTGCTTTTTCATCCTCTCTCGCGTTCTATTATTAATAAATTCTATATCCGACTATTCTCGATCCTTTGGATCCCATGTTTGCCAACTAAATTGAATTGTGATTCCGCAAAAAACTTTGTTCTGCGTTCAGTTCGAATTTCTAGAGAAATGTATGCCCAATTTCATTCAAAGCCTCGACTGAGTAGTTTATGCATAAACCAGTTTTCATTTTGAAAAATTCGAACTAACGTAAAATTGTAACTGCTGAACGGATTTCTGCCAGATTTGCTATCAAGCCTTGTTCTATAAAAATCTATGTTTGGTCCAAATCTTATCTCGGTAGCTCAAAAAATGTGCAGGGAACGAGCGTGCTATCACTAAAAAAAATTACTCATTAAATTTATCGAAGCTGAGAATAATTTTTTGAATAGTCGAGAGCATTGATTTTTACAAGGAAAGTGATATGGGTATAGAATAACGGTATATAAGGTTTCTTCTTCCCCGTTTCGTTCACCGCCTGTAGAGCGTAGTACCAACATTTTTTATACCTGTCTGCCTTTGAATGGAATCTGCCTAACTCGGCCGATTCGGAATCGCCTAATCTCAAGGTGTTTACTCGAAACAATATCTTCGATACATTATAAACAATAACTGGAAAAATCTCATGAATAGTATTGCATTCCACCGAAACAGTTTTGGGCTAAATCGCATATTTTTGAAATTGAAATGAGAAATAGAAAAAAACTTGTTGTTTCAAAGGTAATATTTTCAAATATTTCAACACATTCGAGTGGTTAAGATAATTTTTTTGTAGTTAAGCGGTTTCGCATAGAAAAAAATAATCACTGAAATACGAATATTTCCAGAATTTTTTATTTCCGTCGAAGGCGTAGAACAGGACGTGAATCTCTACGTTCCGTAGCGAACTATAACAAACGTTAGCCGGTGTCCCCCTCCTCCCCCGAGCCCCCTCCGAATCGCGAACCGTGGGGGTGGTTTCTCGGTGTCCAGGGTCGCGGTAAGCTTAGCCAGACCGAGTTCTCGCGCCGTCGCTCTTCGCGTATTCAACCCCTCGCGCATCTACCTCTCTATACCTTTCCTCTACCTATATAGAAGCATACGGACCATACCTATCGAGTTAGTTGGCTCGGCCTCGGTATGGCTCTCGTCGAGGCGCCACTCTGGCTCCGCCTACCGCGATACAAGCACCCCCTCGATCGGCTGCTCTGTGTTATCATTATCATTATTATTGTTATCGTCAGCCAGCCGTTGTGTTCCGAACGAGGGTTACCCCTTTCGGTTGTTTACACATTTATCGGCTTCGAATTTTCGATTTCCGCGAAACAACGAATGAACCATTCGGACTTGCGTTATCATTGAAAAAATAATCTGATAAGCACTAATGAAATTTGAATTCTTATGGAGAAATAAAGTAATTGACTGATTCGAAGGTAAGAATTAGTAGCTAAATAGATTTAAAAGCCTGTTATCGGTTCAGACACGAATTTTTCGCCGAAGAAAATGATTTTATTCTACAATGCTGGGCTCGGTTATGCCTTGACCGAAAGTCGAACGGCCGTTGGGCGCGCAATCGAGATATCGTCATGGTCCACTCGGTCAATGGTTCTCGGCTCCAGCGTCGCGCGTAACGGTTAAATGTCTCGGCAATGATTTACCAGCAAGTAAGCGAGAGAACATCGGAGAGATAGGAATCTCACTGATGTTCGATCCTCGGTCTATCGCGGGCCGCACACTATCCGCGCACATATATATTTTCGCTGTACCGATGAACGACCTTATACTCGCTGCTGCGGGAGTTCTTCCTGTACGGAGAGTAAAAAAGAAAAAAGAAAAAAAAAACACCCACACAGAAAGAAAGCCTATTCCAGTACCGTAGGTACATAGATCGTCGTTCGGAACAGCGCAATATGGACCAGCAGGACCGGCCCTTTTTAGCATTTTTATGCCGAGCTGCCGCTGACAGTTTATTTTATTATATAGCCCCGGAGAGAGGCAAGCCGGTGGTCAGCCCTCAGCCGGTCGTCCATCGTTCGTCGAACCCGATACCGGATCGTAATTCAGTTCTTCCTATACTATAATATAAATCCATCCGCGTAAAAAAAAATCACGTCGAACATCCTCGATACGGCGTACATTTTCTTCTTTTTTTTCCGAACTAAATCGATAGTCACCTTGGTGGCGTTGAGGGTAATCGCGATTCCTATGCGATTTTATAATTCCCCTGTGAGGAACAAATTTTTCGCTGCTCCGCTGGCCGCCTCACGAGCTTCGGGACAGATGATAGTAGCACGACGAGGGAGAGCTATAAGCGTTCAGCGTGCTAAAAAACGTTGAAGGAAGACTCCAGGGTGACATTGTCGACGGAAGGCCCCGGGGAACGCGCCGAGAATCATGCACACCCAGAGCGAGTATCACCCCAACGTGGAAGGTGAAGCTGAAAAGAGTTTACCCTCGTCGATGACCAGCTTGCACAAAGATTTCGCCGGGAAACCGTGCGCTCCGATCGCCGCTCGTCTCATTTCCCATAAAATCGGATTTGTAAATGCAAGCTTCTTTTTTCTTCTTCTTCATTCAAAGACCTTTTTTTCCTGTCGGTTCTACGACCATAACTGGTATCTCTTTCACCCTCTCGCTATCCTTTCGCTTTACGCTGGGCTTTCTTTCCTCTTCATTCGGTCAGTTGTATGCACGCCCTGGAAAGAGCCCTTTGGGCAGTAAGGCGCACTGGAGCGGTACTATAAGCACAGCTATAAGTTCCAGCATCCCGTGGATCGACCAATGCGGTGGGTGTAGGCTCGTATACGATTAGCATGACAACGCAGCGTGGGGTAGACGATAGTTTGTTACCCCGGACCCGTTCATCGACGATCCCCCACTAGGGTTAGTGTCCACCGCCTTCCCGCAAGCCTTCTCGGACACCCTGATTCTTTCTTTGTCAGGCAGTATTTTTTATCTAGTCACGGTCAACTGGCTTACTGGCCTTTCCGCCCATTATTAGCGCAGTCTCGCTGTAGCAGTTTCGGCCCCCGTATTATGTATCATTGGCATTCGTACCCTTCTTGTATTACGCATATGACCCAAAAGCTTCGCGCGTGTGCGTGCTAAGAAGCGTTACACGCTTCGCCTGTATCTCTAGTATCGTTCGCCCCAGCGTGTATCTATTTCTCTCCGCGATTCCGTGTGTCGTTGACGTTTCAATGTGTTTGGCCCGATGTCGCGCTCGCCGAGGGCTCTTCTTCGTTTATTCGGGCAGCGGGACTCGCTCAAGGGTGGACGCGACACGATTGCGTCCAGGCATTCACTGCCGTTCGGATAGTTTTATCTTTTTAGTATTATTACCCCGTCGACGCTGCGGGCATCGATACTGCGCTACTCTGTATGCGGCACTACTTTGCGGAACGTTTTGAACGAAATCCGAACGGCTTTCGGCTACTGGTGGAAGGGAAAGTTGAAGGAGTTTAAGATCTTTCGACATCGCGCCTTAGCGAAGTCTCGCAACGCGGAAACAGGGTTGCGGACTAAACCATGGTTTCTCCTACTTCTACGGCGATCACCGAACAATTCCCAGTCAAAAACCTTCCTTGAATTAAGTCCATGGAGCAGACTGAATTTTTTCTCAATTTTTTCTTGAACTTTATCGGAATAGTTTGAATCGGATTGGAAACGAAGAAACGAGATAACCGAGACGAGACTGTATACGGTATAGATTCGATGGTACGGATGCTTATACGAGAGGCATATATCGATAGGATTCAATAACGAAATGTTTTCATGCAGGGTCAAGCTATCTCACTGTCCACCGAGATAGTATACTGTATTCGCATGTATGTATGTACGCTGTATAAGCGACGGGTCCACCGCCATAAAGATAGCTTGTCGGTGGAAACATCAAGATAGCGAGAGGGTGGATCTCGCTTGTTTTTCTTCGCGCTACTCCCAGCGAAAAAGACAAATCTCCATCGTTTCTTACGCGACGCTCCGCAGGATTTTGGGAATCCTCGAACGTTTTTTTTGTAACTTCGAATTGGTAATAATGGCTCGCAATGAGCTGAATCTACGAAGTGCGACTCATTCGAAGATTATGAAACAATAATTGTCTGCAGAAGTATCAGTTCGAGAAAGAAGGAAAAGGCCTCTTGAAAGCTTGTCTTTTATGGGTTTTGATGTCACAGATTCGGATCGTAAAAGAAAATTTACTGCAAATGTGAAGAAGAGAAGGAAGTGTGCGGCGCGATAGTTCTTCGGATAGACTTTTTTTTTCTCTTCGTTCTTTCGTAATTCGCACTAGACCTTCCGCGAGCTGAAAGTCCAAACAGGCGGGAAAACGGAATCGAGGTATTCACAGCTGGGTAAATAAGGCTAAGTACCAGCAGATTGAGTCGAGAGTCCGAAGCCGGACAAAATCTCGCGGAATGACCGGGCCTCGGGCTGAACAAGAGGAGGTGAGGAGGTCGCGCGGATTCCTTTCACTGCTCTCCCAGCTGCGAACGGAGAATCGAAGCCCCACTGCGTGGTCGCAACTGCGGATCGTATTATAGTAGCGTTCTATGCCTTCCTCACTTTGTTTTAGGTCTCTCTAGATCTGGCGCTCTCTGTCCCTCCTTTCTATACCGTATCCTATCACCTGCCGGTCGTACGCGGGCCAAGCCACTACTTACCACGGCTATTATGCCAATAGTGGTTACGGGGTTACGTGGCCAAGGGTCACCGCCTCTAACTGGATCATACTTGACACTCTCGCGGTCTTGCATACGATTTTTTTTTATTATTTTTTTATTTTATTACTTATTTTATTACCCATACTTTCGTCTATATTTTTTATCCCAGCGTAAATCATCCCGGAATTTCAAGGTTACGGGAAACACAGAGGACTTTGTCAAAAATCGCGGAAACACGCCGCCCTATTTTCAAAATAGATCAACCATTGGGCATTTTTCTTTGCGAAATGTTAATTCTGTAATCGTTTTTGTTCATTTTGGAGAAACGATCGATTATGTTGTATACTTGCTTTTCACGGATCACGGAGGAATTAATGCGACGACATTGGATTCGATATGAAAATCTCGCAGTTCGATAATTTGGTGATAAATTCGAGACAAAATGAAATTTATCTATCGAGTTTCGCACGTTTAATGGAAATTTCCTCCAACTTCCAATTTCAGGAATTGCTATTCTTTTTTTTTCGGATCATCTTTTTACCACAGTCCTTCTCTCCATATTAATTTTAAATTTGTTTACTGGTCTTGAATGCGCTACGAGCCAGTGACCGAGATTCGTTCTCACACGCTTTGATTTATCGCTTTTCTCTTGGCTCGCAGACCACAGCCGGGAGATACACTCGAAAATAGCGAAAAATAAAGAAATAAAAAAGAGGCTGAAAAAGGATATTAAACGTTCCCCAGACGCCACGAGTTTTTTCTCGTGGGGAATGACTTTAGAGCGAAAAGCGATTTTTCGTTTCGCTCGATTGTTCTCTCGCTCGCTTTTGTCGGAAAGCCGCTAGGGTGGATGTTGGACCCGCGCGGAGTCGGGGTGGCGGAGTTGGCGGGTGACGCGCAGCGAACGGCGCGAGCGTAACACCCGGAGGGTTCATATTACAGTGTATAGCTGGACCGTGGGGATAAATCCCGGTGAAACGCGGGTGTGAATCAAGAGAGAAACATCGTGGCCGAGCCTTAACGAGGCTAATACTCTCGTCACACGTCATACCGAGAGAGTCGGAAGGTCTATTAACGTCGACGACACTGACGTCCCGACGGGCGCAACTGTTGAACGTCACCGTTAAACACGTACCTAGCCTGCGTACCCATAGGCGTGTTGATCAACTCGTTTCTCCGACTACGGCCGCTTTATTCGCTCGAAATGTTCCCTAATAGAGTTTGCCTCTGCCTCTCGTTATTTATTCATTTATTTTCCATCAAATGAAAATTACTTTATTCACGATTAATAGCATTAAACAAAATAGCATATTTTTCTCCGTCTTTCGCCAATTTTGTTTTTTCTCAGCGATCCATTGAGTGAGCACGAATCGAAGGCAAAAAATGAAAAGAAAGGAAAGCGAAATGCGGAATACATCGAGACCGGCCAATATCAACCGCGAGGAACATAAATGTTTTACATGCAATACGGTGTCCGTCCCGGCTGGACGAAACTGCCCGCAGCCGAATTTTATCGCCTCGGACCGCACCCGCGCGCGCAAACTCCCGGGAAACAGATAGAAAAGAAAACGACGTTCAGGGTGGTTCTTGTCACGAGGTGTAAAAAAAAATCCGCATCTGCATGTACGAGAAAAACGCTTAGGATTTTGTCCCCACACCCTTATGGGGTGTTCCGTCGTTCGGTGCACGCTGGTCAACATTGTCCGGCCTCTGTCTTGAAAAAAAAGAACTTGTACTTTATCATTGCCGAAAATAATCGTACTCTTCGACACTCCGATTTTTTTTATCGTTCGACGTTAAAATTCCAAAAATGAAGTAAACTAAGACAAGAATTTTTTAGGGTGTGTTCTTTTCTATGAGTCTATTAATTATCTACCATTAATAATCGTACTTTTCGACACTGAACTAAGTTTGAAAAAATTCCACCACATTGAATCTTGAATTCCGTGTGGGCCTTCCAAGCAAAGAAAAAAATTTGCCTTATATTCACTGCAGTTTTCAAAGCACTCGAATTCGAGTGTTTCGTTAAACACGAATCTTTTTGTTTCGTCTCAATAATTTTTTGGGTAAAAAGACGCGTTTTTCTCTATAAGTCGTTTAGTGACCGCGGCACCGCTGGACGATTTATAGAGGTCAGTTTATTGAAACGGCTTCGACAGCAGGCCTTGCCCTCTCCGCCATAACTGTAACGCCTCGATGTCGTTCTGTCGCTCCGCACATACATATATTTATCATCCATGGGATTCCGCACGACGGTCAAGTCGAACTTCGCCTTGGGACGATTTTTCCCTCGCTCGTGAAATTCGGCATGGAACAAATCCGCGCTGTTGTCTCCCGCTAAATCTTTAATATTCCATTTAATATCAATGCTGTCCCTCTGGAAATATGCGCGGGTACGGGACAGCCCGACTCGCTTCGCCGCGCCACGGCGTGCGGTGCGATATAAATCAAACGAGAGATATTGGCCGTTTTTGCTCACCGAGGCCGAACCTACGGGCTCCTCGCGCCCGCTGCTCGACCGACGTTGAAACCCCCGGCGCCCGGCCTTGCGCGCCATCCCTCGTCTCCGCGAGAGCTTCCATAATTGTTTTTACGGATTATAAATTTCACTTCTTTTTTTCTCCCCAAGCCGAGTAAAGCGTCCCTTTTCTCGCGCGACCGGCCCCTTCCGGAGCGATCGGCGACGTTGTTCAAACTTCCGAGCCAAACTTTTCTCCATCAGCATCGTCGAAACTCTCTTTTGCCACTCGCGAGAAATCGCCCCGATACGCCAAGAATTAACTCGTTACGAAGGCCGGAGGAAGCGTCACTTCGAGCATTATTAATCAATCGGCATTTCGAGCACGGGTACTCGCGAACTCGGTGTAACAATTTAATTTCCCGGTATGAATCGGTTCTTTTTGCTTTATCGCTTTTGCGGAGTAATTGAATGGCGCAATTGAATATTTCCTCGTTGATAGAATGTCGTTGGGAGTCGGGAGATACCTCACTCGCTACCTATAGAGTAGCTACGATCGGAGGGTTAACGCTGGTGGATGAGGGGTCGCGATATTTATAGGGTATATTTCGTTCGGGGAATCACGGAGACTGCCAGTGTCTCTGTTCTTCTTCCCCTCGTCTCTCTCTCTCTCTCTCTCTCTCTCTCTCTCTCTCTCTCTCTCTCTCTCTCCACGGCGTTTCTCCATTGGCATGCCGCGGTAATAGGAATGATACAGCGATGGTGCGTAGCCGCGGAGCGTGCCGAGTTCAGCGGGGGTTAAGAAGGGGATTTTGGGGTCGCGTTAATTAATATAGTCACGGCGTTTGGCTTGCCGCCGTCTATGCCTGTGATTCCCACCTCGCCCTCCCCCCGGCACTCGACTCTCGACGGTTACCAACTATAAACTAAGCCTCCCATTAATTCACATCAACGTCTTCCTATCTCCGCGGCGGGCTTGGTGACTTGCATCCTCCTTGCCGAACTGAGATAAGTGTGCCGAATGCTTACGGGCGCCTCGTACTTACAGACGAAGCGCGAGAGCCCCGAGTACATTACGCTGATACTTCGGCTCGCGCGTACCCCTCCACACGACTCTTTTACATTCATTCACAAATCTTCGTAATTCCCCAACGATTTTTCTTTTTCCTCGCCCCTTAGGGATATTAGCTCGCGACCTCGATACACGAGGAGAAGTTCATTCAAAAAATCTCAGGTTTAAAGGCATTTAATGTGACTTAGTCAGAATTAGGCAAACTCGGTTTGCATTGCTTCCGTATTTTCTTTGTACTAGCATTTACAAAAGTAGTCTATTTATGAAGCATAATTTTTGTAGATAGTTTTCGCTCTAAACATGACCCAAAAAACTTGGATGAAAAAGATTTGAAGAACATATTGGAAAATTAAACATATCTTGATAGAAAATACGCGTGTCGGAACAATTTGAGCCCGGTTCATTGAGAAATGCGCAAGCGACAGCAAGCGCGAACGATTTCGGCAAAAATATCTATGGATATGATATTCGAATGTCTATCGATTCAAGCTAATTCTAGAACGAAAACGTGAAAAGATTTCTCAATGTGAAATAGATTCTGAAAACTTTCGTTGTCTAGCCCGCACCCTTTTCGCCTTCTCTTAATCTCATATATCTCCGGACGCAACTGGATTCGATAAATCGTGAGAAAATAAAATCTCCGGGATTCTCCGCGTCCGAAGAAATTTCCGTCTGTCGGGTTGCTGGATAGTGGCGATGGGGAAAGCTGGTTTTTTTTCTGTCGCGCGTTGGTGGATATTTCCCCTTGGATGAGCCGATCATTGTCGCGGTAACAAGCCGGCTATTGACGGTTCTCTCCCCCGCCGTTCTCTCTGTCCCGCTCAATCGAGTTGCGGAACCGCGCGTCCCCGTGAACGTGTCAAAGTGTACAAGCAGATTGGAGCCATAGCCCCGATTGAGGAGGGGTTTATATAGACCGGTGTAAGAACGTAAAGCTCTCTCGGTGCTCGGCCGTCCGCGGGCTCACGGGCTAAGGGTGTGGATATCTTTCTCTATCGGTGTATTTCGAGAAGGCCGAAGGCTTCTCGACCGCGCCGGCCGACCGCATGCGGCTATCGTTGAGAGCTGGCGGTTTGTGAAAATCGGCAGGGCTCGTTGTAGTGGTGTTAGCACACGCGTGTTACTACGGCCTCCACATACTAATGGGGCATTACCTTAACGCCCCTCTATATCCCCGACCGCTCTCTCGTTCAGTTAGTTACTCCTCGGGGAGCGTCGCCGGTCTCTGGCCGGGTAAGAAATTCAGAAGAAGAGGGACTGACCACCGTGAACCCTCCTACTGTCATCTCTCTTCCTTTTTTTTACTCCAGCCCTCGATCCACTCGACGCTTCAACGCGTTTCTTTTTCTTTCTCTCATCACTCTCGTTCTCATTCCACATTCTTGTCCCGTCAGGCTGCGGTTAGGTACTCGAATAATCCGCGAACGGCGAGAATCGAGACGAATAATCTATCCGGTATATCGTCTTTCCTTACATATTTTCCAAGGAATGCAAACGATCGGAGTTCTCCGCTGCGATAGCGAGAGATCCCTCGGGGCATGTTTCTCTCGGCTTGGACCCAAAGTCTGTATTGTAAAGGAAACTCGAGTCTCTCGCGCGCGCTCGATATACGTGTGTATATCGAATCGAAAGCGTAACAACCGGAATTCTCTCGGCGAAGAGAGAAAGAGATGCCGATGAGATTCCGCCGGAAGACAATACGCGGAGCGATCTCGATCGAGCGATGCACAAGATTTGGCTGGTCTGTCTTCGGTTCTTATTCTGGAACACTCATGGTGGGGTAGCTCTTGGCCACTCGGGCGGGTTTCGCCGGGGCTTTGCCGCATGAATTTCAATCGACATCTTATCGGGCACTGTGGGCGCCGAGGCGAGCGACGAAAGTGGAGTACCGCGGTGGATCGTGATCAAGTGGGCCTCCAATGCCACGCGGGGACAATACCACCTCGTGGTCGTGCCTCTGCCCCGACAAGTGACAATACACGCTACTATCACGGGCACCCGGACTAGGACCATCCACACACCTCACACCACACTTTTCACCGGAGAACAAGCGGCGCTATTGCTCTTTTGTCCGAACCATCACCCCTTACACACGTACCCATCGTTCATCCCTTTCCCTTTTTTTTTCTCTTTTTTCATCTACCGGCAACGCGGTCTTTCGCGCCGTGGATGGCTCGAGCTTTCTCTCTTTTTTTTTCTTTGAAGAGGACACGAGCCCTCGCGCACGAGCCACTCCATAGGTTTGACCTGTAAAGAGCACGAGCGAGGAAGGAAAAAATTGTGTCGTTGGTCATATTCACCTTGGAGCTTTCCCCCCCTAAAGAAAATCCTATCGAGTTTGTATCAATTCGGGGGAAAAAAATTAATCGTCGTTCATGAAAATTGAGGGTGCAGAAAGGAATATTGTGGCTAAGAGAGAGGCTTACTGTTCGATGATACTGGCGTTCGTACGGATCTAGGATTCCCGTTCACCCTCTCCGCCGCGCACCGAACGCGCTCCGGACACCAGAGTGGTTAGCTTCCCTTTCAATCTCTCTCGTCCCCTCTTTAGCTCATGCACGAGACTCGCTCGCGCGATAGAGACGAATATCAAACCACCACCCTCCGGTCCAGAAGCACCCGCACCAAGCGACTGTCTCCGGTTATGAGTTAGTGGATTTTCGCAGCGAAGCGACTTCCACCATATTAAACGCTTCCCAAGTCTTTTGGTATACTGCTCGAGTTTGTCAGGAGTTTGGAGCTCGTAGGGTTACAGCGAGAGCGGGTATAGGCAGCTATCGCAAAGTCTCGATCGTGTCTGTCGCAGCCCCTTAACCCTCCGCTACAACGGCCGACGAGTCACTTCGATTCTCGTGCGCAATAAATATTCACGCGAATATTACTCGCGCGCCTTCAACGGGAATTTCCCTTTTTTTCTTTCGTTTCAAGGGGATCAGCCGGGCTTGGCGAACCGGGAATTTAGGCACTTTAGACTGTTAATGGCCACAAGAAATGTAAACAATTTTTTTATAGTGAGTATGTATGTCTAACATTTTTAAGTGGGTATTTTCGTATGATGTTGATGATGTTGCAATGTGCACCGCATTTTTACCAGACTATGCGACGGTATTTTCCATCGACCAAACCTCGCTGATCCTATTAATTCACAAACTGCGAAAGTTCGAAAGTTTCAAGAAAATCGTGACTTCTCGAAGATTTGTCGATATTCCAAGGTCCAATGAAAATTGCATAGAAGAAATCGTGAAAAACTCGAACGAGTCTCGGGGCTCGTTTTACAAGTCGTTCGTCGCTCCTCGTCGTTTTTCCGGCTGGCCGGTATTCGCGCGATGTTCGAACCGTAGCCGTGACACGTTGCTCGAACGATTCCTCGAGTGTTCGCTCAACCGGAAGATCGTTAGAGGAGCAATTAGGTAATGCGACCCCGGGAGTTTCTCTCGGGACTTGCCGGAGCGTCGCGTCGTGGAAAACATTACAAAAGACAAACGACTCTGCTGGAGCACTGAAAAAAGACCGAGTGCTCCGCAGTGTTGACTGCGAAGACGGATTTTGTTTTTCCCAAACAGTCGATAGTGCGCTCATCAAGAATGCGTTTATCTACAGAATCGTATTTGATCAAAGTGTTCTACAGTGGAAAACGGGAATCAATCTAAACTTTCGAATTAGCCGTCGATTGTTCGATATGCCGAAGGGGACAGAGAGTCAAGATTCGTGGCGAACAGAGTAACTAATCAGGAGTTCGTAGTCGATTTCTCGAGCGGAAGAAGAAAGTCGAAGCAGAAGGAAGGGCAGATTATTTTCCGAGTAACACTTCGGTCTTCTATCTTATTTTCTCTCTCGTTTCGCGAGCTCCCTACCGTTCGTTTTCCTCCACGGCACTTTATCTACCGGCGTACGAGACCCGCGCCACGCTGAGGAAACTCTCTTCCTCATCGTGGCGAAACTCTCTCGGAACTCCGGGTGCTAACTTGACTCCACTAACGGGCAATCAGATCGCCTCTGTTGGGACAACAAACCGAAGACCGCCCCTTGCGCGTCTTCCACGGAAAGGACTCCACAGTCCAAAGCGGTGATGGCGACAGAGAAAGAGCCAAACGCTATAACGTCATTCGTGTATACCAGTTCGGTCGCCTATGCTTCCTCAACCCCCGTCCCGATTCGGGCTTTTCCCTCGTTCTCATTTTCCCTCACATTTCAACTCACGAACGGTTTGTACGGCTTATTTATCGTTGAACTTCCGCAGGGGGAGTTAAACAGCAGTAAATCCACCCTCGGGGAATAGTCGCGACGGTAACACGGTGACTTAATTGTCCGAGGCTATCCGACGTTCTCGTTTCTGGCCTATCGATTGGATAACGATGATTTGTGCGGCTTATTTGCTCGTCGCATGCGCCACGGCTCGTCCGACACAATAGTTATAACTGGACAAAGTCGATTGATTTTCATCCCCTTTCAACATTCCGATAAGAAATTCATTTACATTGCTGCGCCGCGGCTCGATTATTTATTACAGGACGAACGAGCCGATGACAAAATCATAGATTTCTATTGGTAAAAGGAAGGTAAAAAAATAAATCATATTAATGTGTTAAAGATTAATAAAAAAATATTTTAATAAAATTGTGCCAATTATATTTGCACTTTGATCCTCATTTTTAATGTCGTTTACGAAACATCTTCATAAAAGAGTTATTTCATCAATCTCGATCGATACGAATTAGACCGAAAAATGCGCGGCACATTTGGAGTCACGTAAGGGTATCCGGTGCTTAGATGTAAACGAATATTTTTTTCTACCGTGAAAAATCCGGCAGTTTAGTCTTGCGCGATAAAAATCACGATCGCCAGTTTCTCTGATCCTCTCGAGGTCGGAATCTCCGTTTCCCCATAACATTCTTAACCGATTTCTTTCGGTATCGTTATGATAGTACTACGGGTATTATACATCTCTCCTAACGTATCGAAAGTATCGTCTTCCGAGTTTCTTATTCCCTCCTACGCGGTCAGTGCGCCTCGGCCACAGAGACAAGAAGGGAAGAAGAGTAGTTTCACGTAGCTACTTAACCAATATCGTATCGACGTTTAATCGAGAAAGAGATAGCCCCCGAACGATTCGGTGAGTTCGCTCGACAGTTCGAGGAGATCGAACGTACGAGGAATACGAGGAACGGAGGCTAAAGTTTTGTTGCTTCGCGAAACGAGAGCGAAGGAATGATAGGAGTAGAAGCGACATAACACGGAGTGGAAGTATATAGAGATATAGGAAAGAGCCTGCGGGAATGGGGTAAGAGGAGGGGCTCTCTATATATGGCTAGGACCAATGGACCATGCGCTATTCTTTACGGATCTAATTGAGCGGGGAGATAACGCCGCCGATTTCTCCGCGCCGCGGGTAATAACGCTTCCTCGCCTCTTCGTCCAGCGGCCATCCTCCCTCCCTCCCCCCAAGTCGTCTTTTTCTCTTTCTCCTCTTGGCCCTCGTTCTCGGTTGCTTTTAATGGCCAAACTAATCGGTCCTGCTGGTACCTAGACGTTAAAGGTGCCGGAACGAGAGAATCGTCGCATACGAGCGAGAACACCCGGCGACGACTGTATACCCGGCGAAAGATCGTTATTCGATTTCTCTCGCTGAACGACTACTCTTACTTTCACGGCTACACAAAAGAAATGACTGATCGAACGAGCGCGCGGTTCGCGAGGAAAGGTCGTAGAGTCGTTGAAATAATTGGCAAGGCTTCGACTTTTTTTCTCTCTCGCATTGCATAAATATACGCGTGCTCTTCGACGAAATGTATTCCGAAAATGTACGAGAGTCCGAAAGATAATAAATAACGCGAGGGACGACGAAGATAAAATCCGAGGTGATCATTCCAATTGCCTCTCGTGAAGGTCGTTGCAGCTTACTTTTTTTTGCATGCATCGTGGGAGGTATAATTTACGCAGAAACGAGCGTTACGATCGCAGAACGACGTATACGACTTATGCGTCGATGAACGAGACGATACCGATGCGCGTAAACGCACTCGTGGACACCCCCCCGGCTGCCCCTGCGTTACTTTATACAGCATTGCCCGAGAGTGCAGAACCCCTGAGAGAGTCGTTCGCGCGCGAGAACCGCCCTTTTTTTTGTCCTAAACGCGCGCGGGGCTGATATCGGCCGTATCGAGTCCGAGGTCGTATAGTGGATGGCGGGGCGAGGTACCATCTGGCAGCCGGATGGACGGTGATAATACTGTAGCTACTTCGACGCGAACAAATACAGTAGAGCTTTGCGGAGCACTGTGTAAACAATCGGTATATCAAAAGCCATCGCTGCATATACATTTGCCGTTTCTGTACGCATAATAATTGATAAACGACAAACATTCATTGTTATAGACGCGAAAGGCAGTTGAAAATTGATTGAAAAATTGTTACAATGAGCAATAAAATATTTGTCTTATATTTAAATTAATTATTTGTATAATATTTTAATTATTAGGATCTTGCGAATCATTCGAATCAATTGAACCATTTTGTATTTTTTTCCCGCGTTAACGACAGGCATTCGATTGCCGATATTCTGCCGGGAACCTAATTTATGGCTGGAAAATACCGGAATCAATCACTCAATATTTTTACTATTCCTCGTCACTTGGCTAAATTTAATTTTTTTAGCCAGTAATCGATAATCTCTCAATTGTCTTATTCCCAATTAAAGATTCTCATTCCCAGAATGTAAATATTCCGTAAAAAGTAACTTTGTATTAAAAGAGCCGGAGTCAAGCTCGGACACGTGTGAAATATGATCCGACTCACGTGCCGCCAGTGCCATAAACGTTCACGCGTGTATCTCACGATCGTGCGATCGGGTAGCTCGTCGAACTATAAACAACGAGTAAACGTTCGGTTATTATGTAACGGTATACGCTGGATCAAGAATGAAACGAGTCGCAGCCTCGGACGGTAGGCAATCGCGGCCAAGGGAAGAAGGACGAGATTGTGATAGGGTGGATAGGAGGTGTGTCCGGCGTAGTATACCTTTCTCTCGAGGGTATATGATCGTCACCGGCTTAGATGAGAGAGAGAGAGAACATAGCCGAGGAAGGCTACGGAACAATATATAGTGTATCTCGCGCGGAAACTAGCCTCCCTTGGCTTTCTTCCTTCTTTCTCTTTCGTACTCTACATCAATGCGGACGCGCTCGCGCTCTCGCGTCACTTTACGTTCGGCTGTGTGTGACCGGTTCAGAGGACACGTGAACCTCGATCGTCGCCGTTGGATATATAAGTATTCCCGAAGGCGAGGGGGCAATTTGTCCCGGTCATTTGGCGAGTCCGCCGGGACTCCCTGACTGTAATCCAATCACTAGCCACACTCCTTCAACCCCCACCCCCCCTTCCCTCCCCCCCTTGAGCCGATGTAGTCGGGGCTTTCTCTCGCTCTCGCGGAAATTTTTCCGCCACCCTCCGCTTCTTGGCTCGCTGGACACAGCTACTCGTCTGTCTCCTTTTACTTGCCTCCTTCGCCCTCTCATCCACCGATCGCACGTATATAAACCGAAGCCTCCTCTCTCTGTTCGCGTCTATCGCAGAGCAGCGATGTGCGTTTTCGGCTTTCTCTCTCGTACACTCTAAAGAGCGACTATCCGGTCGTCTATCTAGTCTTCGAGCTATACACGTATACGCGCGGATTTCTCTCTACGCCTTCCTATTCGTTGTCCCCTTTTTCCTTATTTTATTCTATCGGCGCTTGTCTCTCTCGCTTACTCTCTACCGCACCGACGTTTTGTATTCGAACCACCTTCGTTCCGAACCCTCGCCACGCATCGCGGTATCTATCGGCTTTCGGGCTTGCTTTTATTTTATCTCTTCTCTGTCGTGCCTCGAACTAGCTCTCTCTTTCTCTCTCTGTTTCTCCCTTTTCACCCTTAACGTAACGGTACTCGGAACACACAGGATCCAGTCATCGAGACTCTCGGTTTCTTTGCCGAGATCCTGACCAGCGTGTTTCCACGATCCGGTCTGTTGACTTTCACGAGCACTGATTGTCTGACCTATAACTGGCGCTACTACTTTTTTTGCAATAGTGGTCGTGAATTAATATTCTCATCGGCTCTGAGTGCGAAACGACTTATGATTTTTAATCCGCATCCTTCAATTGCTTCAGATGTGAAACGAAATCGCGCATTCTGGTATCTTCACAAAAAAAAAATTGTACAAACCATTTTATCCCGGTCGTCTTCAGTTAATTTTTACATCAACGTCGAGCGCGTATGAATGTTCATCCGATTACTTGAATTGTATCGAATATTAAAGTAAAAAAAATAAATAAATAATTAATAAATAAATTCGTTTGTGCGGCGATCTAATAATTTGAATTTTTTTGCAATGGTCCATCTAACCCCGCTGGCAGAAATCCCTAAAACCGAAAGGCGACGCGCGTGAGCCGCTCGCGGGATGAAGACAAAAAATGTAGTTGAGGCTATATCGATATTTCTCAGCGATAAATATGTACACTGCTCCCAATTTACCGATGTAAAACGCGGGAATGGAATATTATTACATAGTGCCTTCATGCGAGGAATCGCGCGCCCCGAGGCGACGTGGCATACGTGATATCGTACGTGAGACTCGAGGAACATTCGCGCTCGCATTTTTCTCTCGATCCCGACGAAATTAGCCTTGTTTTTGCAAGGGAGTTTCTCGCGCGCCCTTTATACCCACCGCGTCTACATTTCTCCCGACTCCGGCGTGCCCTATCACGTTTTACTTTCTTCAAACTGACCCCTTCGTATGCCATTATATTACAATGCGACTTTGAGACGTTTTTTTTTTTCACGCGTCAATGGATTTTTCCTTTTCAAGGCTTTTGATCGTAATTGATGCTTGACCCTCTTTACTCTTTTTTTATTGCAGTTCAAGCCGGATCCCTTATAAGCTTCGCGAAATATGCCTCGCAATTATTTTTAAAAGAATTTTTTTCTCACTCTACTTTGATATTCATTTTCAAAACGACAATTTAATTTTTTTTTACAATTTTTATTGTTAATAAACAATCTACGATTTGACTTGTATAAATTGTAAATATGCCGATTGCGTTTATCGGACTCAATACGCGAATAGCGCGGGTGCCGTACAGTTTGGGTTATAATGGTATAGTCGCATATACTGGTAAATCGGTTTGTCGGAGTTACGCGATACCGCAATTAACGCTGGCGTGATTTAGGATCCTCGCCATGCATCCTCGCGTAACAGGGCCCAAGCCCGACCGAGTTACCGCACCGAAACCCCGGGCTTTGATTTACCGCGGCCACGACTCCGCGAGCTTCTACCCGACTCTCTATGGTGCACGGTAAATTAATTTGAATTTGGGTAATATACGAGAAACTCGCGCACGCGAGATACTCCGACACTTCTGGCTCTCGTTGTTTCATAGTCCGGTACGCCTGGCGATACTCCAAGTCTTCGCGAAAGCTCGAGAGTAAAAAAATAAACCGATCCGCTGTAGAGGAAGATTTTCCCAGTTGCGTAGCGATCGCGAAAAATGTCTGCTTCGGCCCCTCGGCGTGTCTCGTTATCCTTAGCTCGATCGCTTTGCGATCCACCCGGACCGGGCTAGCCGATGGACTTCCTGTGAACTTTGCGGCTTATGCGACAAGTCCTCGAGATTATTACCGTAGGCAGAAATTAATTTCAATTTCAAACGTCTGGCTTACCGCATAGCCCGGGCCGAGTTATACCACGCCTCGATGATCGTGAATGCGAGTTAAATTGAACCTATCGTTACAACGTCCGACGGACGAGAAACGCGATCCTTAGATATAAGCCGGCGCGCACGATATCTTTCGATATTTCGGCAACTCCTCGACTCAGTATACGGCACCGTAGCGTATATACGTCGCATAAGCCCAGCCCCTCGTTCAATAGATCGGGTAACGAGATTTTTGTGAAAAGTCCGCTCCTGAATGGTTTTAAGCTTCGATCGCGTTCAATCGTCTTTAACGAATAAAGGAAACTCATCCGTTCTTTCGTCCGTCTTCTGTCGCTTCTCTCGAGCATATATATTTCTATACAGTGTGGAACGCGCACGAAAACATTTTCGTGAAGACAACGAAAAACGTTTTGCGCTATCCGGGTTTATTCGGCTCTCGCGTATGAGCACACTCGGATGATTTATTCTCGTGCGAAGCACCCACCAGAAATATCAGATACCGCTAATGAATTTCTGGCCCGTGCTACGCCGGTAGTCGGAGCCCCGAAGAGAGACTCGGAAACGCGAAAGAAATATAGGATATGAGGGTCGATGCCGGTGGCTGACTAGCCGAGAGAGGAGACTCGTACGTGCCCTATGCAGTTCGCGCACGCGAGAGAGCGGGGATAGGAGAAAACCCTCGCTCGGGCCTGCTCGCTTGTAACGCGAAAATCTCGCGTCCCGATCTATCTACGTCCCATGAATGCTTCGACTCTTTTATCGTTATATATCTGTATATATATATATATTCGTGTACTGTACGCAATAGCCCGAGATCGAATGCTGTAACGATCGACGAACGCGGGACCGACGGTAATGGCGTAACATCTACTGGAAATTCGGAATTTTATCGGTGTCGAATAGTGTTTCCGGTGTTCGGCACGTAGAGGTATCGTACCGATGTTCTCGCTCTCTGCCCTTCGATGCTTAGGTGGCGAATGTTCGGCTCTCGCACTTTGCATACGTAAAAACTATCCGGAGAAGCCGCTGACCAGATAAGGGAACGAGGGAGAGCATCGAAATGACCTGACGTACGCACTTCGATCGTCCGCAAGCTTGTTTTATTCTTATGGAACGTTGCGCCGTGTCGAGCATGGAAAAGGGTTCTACGAGCGGATCGCGTATCGTCCGAAGGGAATTCGAACTTTCGTGCTTTGCATACGTTTTTTGTACGAAACGCCATACGAAAAAAATAGCTTTATTTTGCGACTCAACGTTACTTCGATGATTTGATTGCTTTGTCACCACGACATGCATGCCGGCTCAATAACGTGCGCGAAAAGTAAAATTTTAACGACTCACAGTTTTCTGCAACGCCGACGACGATTTCTCGATTTTCGGTGAATTCGGGTAGATTCCGAATCACTTTATTCTTAACAACTCGATCACTTGTATATTAATTGTTCACGATTAAACAATCACTTCTAAAACAATTCTGTTTATTGTTTAATCCGCGGTTCGCTTTTTCGATGACGGACGCGACACAACGGACCCGCAGGTACGTTAAGTACTAATCACGTGATCGCCTGTCGCGACTTCGCCTAGCGGCGAAATCGCGAAGCTCGCACTCGGCGGTTTACGCAGGAATCGTCGCTTCGGGCCCGCAAACTCGACCTTGACCCCGGAGCTTGTTGCGGGTTTTGCGCGTTAGTGTTATATATATGGATTGTGTGCGCGGATTCAGAGGCCAGTAGCACGCGGCGAGGGGCCCGACGTGCACTCCGTATCGTGGACGTTCGTTTTCTCGACAAATTTACGATAATTAATGACTCGGGATCGATCTGATAATTGGGTATGTTTTTTCTGGTCGCGTCGCGCGACAACTGACTTTGGAAAAGAACTTTCTTTAGTCACCGCATCGTAATAATTGAAGATTGTTGGAGGTTAGTTTTCTGATTGTTATTCTTTTAGACACTTTTGGCATGATTAAGCACAGAAGAAATTGTCGGTGTCGCGATTTCAATGAACCGCGCGGATTTCTATTTCCATCGTGAATTGGCTTTGTTCAGCCAAAGAACGAATTCCGTGCGCCATTGGAATTACCGAGTTTGAATGAGATTGGCCAGTCTTCGAGGGATCAACGTAGCAAAAAGTCGTACGGTAAATTCCTTCAGCATTTAGACTAGAATAGTTTTTTCTGCACACGGGTCGACGATAGTTGTAACTTTACTCGCTGACCTTGACACAATATTCACGACAATCTTCTCATTTCTCCATACTTTTTCTTCACATAAAAAGTGAAGTTCAATCGAGCAATAACTTTGGTTTTTTTTCCATTATTCTCAACTACGGGAGCGCCGAATAGCGCAGTGAGCGCGTTCGGCTGCAAAAAAAAAGATATTCGAGTCACACGGCAGTGTATTTCACGCCTAATTTGTTGCACGTTCGATTCTGAATATTCCGGGTAACGCTCGAGGAGAATCATGCGGGCCGCGGAGAAATTTGTCGCGCTGCAAGGGGAGTTTTTCGAGATTCAACCCCTGCGACAACGGCATTTCAGATTTATCCCATAGAGAGAGATTTATTCCGAGAGATGACGTGAGACGCGCGCGAGACAACGAGTTAGAGAGATATTTTCGTAAACGATGAAAAATATCCATAACGTCGCGGCCGAAGCTTCGACATTTAAATAATCATATAGAACAGTATATCGAAGCGATGCGCCATGGTAGGAGGCAATAAATCGGGAGTGTCCAGTGCCGTCCTCCTTCGCCGATCGCCCCCTAACTAACAGCGCGTCTATACCAACGGGCAAGGGGTGGGAAACCGTGATATATGTCTTCCCTATAACAAGCGGAATCAAAACATCGAGCCACAGACGGCCAGCGAGGCCGAGGGAGATGTTTATACAGATAATACATCTAGATAATGTGTATATAGATGAAAAATATATGCAAATAAAAATTCAGAAATGATTAATTAAGGCACACGTCGTTGCAACAAATTCACGCTGAACAGATAATTTTGCAAATCTATAATTAAAAAACAAATATTGCAGAAAATACAAAGTGCACGATAAGCCAATTTCGAGAAATACAAATTCAAGCGCGTTTCTTACACCGGTTGTATTTCAAGCTACGTATCCGTATCGATTCGGGCTCTTTGAAAATGCAAATCGCTGGGTCAAGCTGTACAGCGAGTTGCGCGAGTAACTTGCGATTATTATAATTTGTCAGGATGCGAGGTGGACAACGTGCTGTATCTACGCAAAGGAGGGTGTGTGTAATATCAGGACGGCACGTAGGAGATTAGAGAGCGGCGAGGAAAAAGGACGGGGGCGAGGAAAGGTGGGGGCTGTGCTGCTGGACAGCGAGCCGGTCACTTGACCGCTGCTCGCATTATACATGTAATATCATAAACGGGGATGTCCTCTCAGCTGAACCAAGAGCCCACTACACTTCCACGTTCTATACATACTCGTGATCGCGAGTACGCGTGTACCGGCTTTAATGCGCGAACGAGTCACTGTCGCTTACCGCACAACCGCACGAAAATCTCTCGCTCTTCCAGTTGCAACCCCTATCTCCCAACCCTTTACAAGTGTACAAGGGGAATGGGGAAAGGGGGCGGGGGAGGAAGAGAGGCGCGCAGTGTTTACTGTTGAATATTCATTCTTCGAAGCCCCGAAGCCTCACCAAGGATCGCGGGATCGCTTGTATTTTCCGTACTACATTGTGGACTCACGAAAAGTCCACACGTTAACGCCCCAGCAGAACAGTTGACCCGTACGGCTGACCGCTTCTCAGCTGTGATCACTTGCAGTCACGGCTTCGAGAGGCTTTCTGGCTTAGTAATTTATGTATTTCACGCCCGACTATTTTTTTTTTTTTTTTTTTTTTTTTTTCAAATTTAACGCGGCGATAGAAGAATATTCGAGTCGCTTCTTTCCGCGTTCTTCTTTTTCCTGCAACGGAAAAGATTTTCTCTTTTTTTTTTCCCCTCCGACCCCGATCTGTAACGATAAATACGACAGCAGTACCACCATGTCGGGCTTACTATCGACGGAGGGACAATAAAAATAGATTTTCCTTCGTGACTCGACCCGTAGCTCTCGCGAGTTACGATTAAAAGATCGGCCCGTTGTCCCGCCCATGCCGTGTCCCCGGGAGAAATTCTCGAATTCCTCTTCGCCGTTCTCGAAGGACATCGGGCGCACGGCGCGCGCGAGCAGCGGTTCAAGACTGCGCGACTATCTTTTGGGATTTTTCTTGGCATCGGGCGGTCATATACCTCGGCTTCGAGTTTTATTAGTGAACCACCAATAGCCTTCGATTTCGAGGATTCTACTCATCGACTCCAAACGATGAAACTTATTTCTCCTTTTTTTTTGAACATACTCGAAGAGAGAGAATTTTACTTCGACGAAAAAAAATCTATGCCCGCAGAGTTTACAAAATAACGATTAAAGTTTTTCCGCGCGGGAAGTCGGAGAAATTGAAAGTAATTCAAAAATTAGGATTTTTAAATCGCAAAATCTCGATGATTACAAAGTTGAAGAATGTAATTCGCGTCGCTCGAAGTGTAAAATAATGTTGGTCGCGTCTTTTCGTTTCTCGTCATTGCGACGCATATCCCGCGTAGGAATCGTGCGCCACTCACGATAGCCTCGCGAGGCCCCGTTCGATTAGGTATACTCCGACGATAAAACCTTCTTTGCGTGGATTAGTTCGCTCAATCAGGAAATATACTCGGGGAACCCCCATAAAGTTTCCCCCACGTGAGCGGGTGAGAGGACGAAAAAGAAGAAGACGAAGCTGAAGAGTACGAGAATCGAGAGGAGAGAGCCCCTATGTGCCCTGCGTTATGTGCAATATACCCCGACGACGAGTTTCCTTCTCGACGACTTATGTACCGGCGAATATCGCTCTCTCTCCCTCTCGCTTACGCCCGGTCGCCCGCTTCTTTATCCCTCGGTGCGCAACCCCCATTCAAGTATTTGTCGCGGGGGTGACGCGCGATCCCGATAGATACCACACGTGCAACTACCCCCGCCGCGCGCGCCTCGAGAGTTCGTTCGCGCTCTCTTTCTCGCGCGTCGCCCGTCGCGGGATTGCACGATCGGCGAGACGCGAACACGAAGAAGCGAGAAACCGCGCGAACGCTCGATCGCAACGATCGACCTGGCTTCGAGCCCTTCTCTCCTCGTAACTCCACATTCGTCGAATCCAAGTTGAGACGTTAAAAATATTCAATATGGTTTCATCCGAGTCCGAGTCGGAAATACGAAAATAGTTAAGGAATCCAAAAAGTCTTTATTGCTTCAGCATGTGTTTTCAAATCGCACAGCTCCAAAAAAATGTAGAAAATTGTTGCTCAAACAAAAGATCGATTATGCATTTTTACGAAATAAATTTTTTAAAAATTTAGTTCAATTTTTATTTTTATTGTATTTTATACTTTTTAATTTTTTTATAAAAATTCTAATATATTTAAATATTATCGCAAAAACGAAGCATACATTTTTTTCTGAATGGTTGTATTCATGAAAAGATGACTTGGATAACGATACATTTATTGATAAATCCGATACGCATTTCGACGGGAGTAGGAGCGAGGACTAAAGTCATTTTATTGCGTTCGAAAGAGAAAAAGGGGTGACCGTCTCGTGCGAGATAGAACGACCCCTCGGTCGCTCACGATGGTCTGAGCTCACGGAAACACGGCATATGTAGTAGAAATTTTGTTTTATATAGTATCGGACGGGTATAACCGAAGTACTAAAGTAGAAGAGACGTGACGTCGTGAAAGAGCTGTCGGGCGTTATCGATGCGGGGCGGGGTATGGGGTCAGATTCGGTTTCGAGGGCATTTTAAAGTCCCGTAGGCTCAATGTGCCGCGAAATGTGGCACCCGTCCTTGTATCCCATTCCCGTTCGTTCCGTGCCGCGCTCTCTCGCAACGGGACTCGCTCGTCCACGAGGAGAACCCTCGTCTAATACAGATAGCATATAGGAAGGATACAAATCCCTTCGAAAAAAGGAGAAAAAAAAGACTCTTCATATCTATAAGCCATGCGATAGTCGTCGTTGTCGTTCACGGTTCTTTCCCGAGAGTGAAATCTTATATCATACACTCCACGGAAACTGCTGTATAAACCGGGGGTAGTTTTAAACAATTCGTAACTCCGAAAACTCTCATTCTCCGTTCGTTCGATTTTTTTTTATTTATCCCCGAGGGGGTTGATCAAATTGCCGCGAGGGATATGACTTTACGGCCGATATCGTGAGACTATTCCACATATTTTACCGATTACACGACCTGACCTCGCTGAATTTAAAGCCCTTTGAATGTCGCTGGAGAATTGATAATATATTGATATGAAGTTGTTACGTGGACACCGCTGCTCGTTTCCGTATAGCCCAAATTAATTGAAATAGATGGGGAGGCTTTCGAGTAACGCGAGGCGTTTACGTCAACTCGAAACGGAGAGTTGTTACACGGGGGGAACGCGATCAATTCGATTCTGCTCGGTGTTTTCAATGGAGAGAATCGCACGCCAGTTAACAAATTGTTGGGGACCGAACGGGGAGGGAAAGGGGTTTGCGGTTTGAACGAGGGGTCGCTACCGTACCCGGGCTCACGCTTATAATACTTTGTTACCCCATCTACGGACTCGAACGTCGGACTCGAACCGGTTAACCGGTAATTCACCCTGTTTCACCCCTACGATGATCGTCGCATGAGGCGAAACTTCTCCCTCGTAATTAAAATTAACTTAACGCTCATCTCTCGACACACTCGCGTCGCACAGCAGATCCGAGTGAGACGCTTTAGTGATCCGTTTAGAGATCTTTAGAGATGGAACGGGCCGAAAAAATGAATTGTGCATTATAACAGTTCAAGAATGTTATCAACAAATCACTAAAATAGGAAACTAAACTTTTCTTTATGATGAAAATAATTTGTCGACTTTGCGGAATGGATTTTTTCAGAATTTCTTCTTGATTGTACCATTAAGAAAAAAATGCAATTAGCAAATATTCCGGAAAATTCTGAAAAAATGTGTGCATTTTCAGAAAAGTTTGAAAACTATTTTCATAATGAAAATAAGTTAGGTTGCGGGGTGATTCGCAGCTCAATTTTTTATTTCAGTGACTTTTTAATAACATTTCGGAATTGTTGTTATGCCAAATTGATCTTTTCAGCAGCTCGATTTTTTTTCAGATTTTTATCTCATCGAGAAGTGTTGGCAATTCTCGATATGAGATGCGATTTGACTCTGGAAATCTGCATTGATAGTACCTTAAATAAAAAGGACCTTAATAAAGCGCGAGGGTAACTTTCTCTATTTGCGGAGTGGACAGAGGCATTTTTATTCCGGGCGTTATCGCGAGCATACCGACTGGCGGATTGCGCATTCGTATAGAAAATTAAGGCCCCGCACGTCCTTTAGTCGATCGCCCAGTGGCACTCGATACGATAGGGCGCGAATATTGGAGCCGCACGGCTAGAGAGCCTCCCCGACGCTATAATATATACTTGCCTCCTCTATATACTCTCGACTCTCGACTCGGCTCCGCGCTCCGTCGTCCTCGACCGTCGTTGCGGCCGAGTGACTCGGTTGTTCGGATATTAAACTTTGAAGATGCCGCGCGGCAAGCGCTGCACATGCCCCGCGACACAACCCCGACAACCGCCGTCTTCTCTTCTCTTTACTGACTCAGCAAGTGTCATTAATAAACTTCGAGGAGGACAGGATAAAGTGCTAAACACGAGAGTGAGCCGGTTCCGCTCGTAGTTCGAGCACACATCATTACCTTTGCTACTCCACCCTTGCGCGCATCCATTTTCGCACTTTTTTTTATTCATCCGATCGTCTTTTTTTTCTTACTTTTGAATGATTTATTCATCGATCATCGCGCACATTTATTTGTCGCAGCGATTCGATTTCTTTGTATACCGTAGATCGGATCTTTAGGATGACCCGCATTACCCCGAACCTTCCCGCTCTGCCACACTCCGAGGCAATGATAATTCCCCTTGTGAATTGATTGAGCGACAAAGCTTTGTCAACGCGCTGGATTATTCCTCACTCGCCGAACGCAATTTACTCGACGCGGAAGGTCGGCTTGAATATTTTATGAAACTGCTTGTTCACCCGCACGACATCCCTCTAAACACAATAATACAGAGCTCTCTCGCGTGCGAGCTCCCGACCGGGTTCTCAGTGTGTACTTTTCTCCCGAGCTACGAGGTGTCCACCGTCTATCGCCGGGGAAGTTGAGGGTTTCCAGCGCTCGAGGAAATCATCGTCATGTACAAGATTTCGCGAGAAATTCGCGCCGACAGGGCCAAAAAGAAAGAGAAACGTTGGGTGACCGTGTTGAAGAATCAAGCTACGGAATTTTGTTTGGGAACTGGTTTACACGGATACAAATACATTGCACAGAGCCAACGCTCCAAGATCGAAAGGTATTTCTTTGCATACCAAATATTTTAACAATTATTGAAAAAATGTATTGTTTTGGAGTTTCTTTTGAAGATTTTAGTTTCTGTAATATTTTAGTAAATGGTATAGAAATATGGCTAAATATTAAATAAAATATATTATCAACAATATATTATTTATTCATTATATATTATTAGTCATAAAATTGTATATTACTGAAGATCATGAAATTAAGTTACGAAATTACAAGCTTGCAACATCTTCACTATTTAATATCCTTTGATAATATATCATTTCATAAGATACTTATAAGATATAATGAATAAATTATATCCTAATAATAAAATATTGATTGCAATATTCACTAAAATGTTAAAGAAATTAAAATCTTCGGAAGAAAATCTAAAACCATACACTTATTAAATTGTTGTTAAAATGTTTGATCGATTTCATATTAAAAAATGTAATATTCTCTCGAAATCATTCGGATTCAACAAATTCGCGTGCGATGTTCTAGGATAAAATTAAAAAATTACGGAATAAAATCCACCTCGTGAAATATTTTGTAGAATCGTCTGGGGCATAATGGTCCTGACGTCGTTGTGCTGCGCCATCGCCCTCATGCGTATCGCGTGGGAATACAATTCGGCGCGACCGACTCTTACGGTCATCGAGTCGACTCACCACGGTATCTGGAATTATCCTTTTCCAGCTGTGACGGTTTGCAACATCAATCGAGTCTCGTTGGGCGGTGCGAAACGATTCGTTCAAAAATTGTAGGCCTTCATAATTCTCTGGAATAATTCCCGAATGCGTTTTTTTTCTTCTTATTACTAAAATCATCGACGAATAAACATCACTCGATACTTGCGCCAGAAAAATTCCGGAAAACGTGTCCGAGGAGTATCTGGTCTCGGAAATGGGATTGTTGAACGAGCTCCTCAATCCCGGCGTTTACGGCTACGACGTTGGCAAAAATCTCACTCAACTTCAGGATATCTTCGACGCGAGCGGATATTCCATAACTCAGGTCGTTAAAGAGGTGAGCCAGTCAATAATCACTTTACGATTTCCATCGTAACTCATTTGTCGTATGAACGCAACGCAGGTATCGCAAAATTGCTCGAATCTCATATTGGGCTGCAAGTGGAAAGGTGCTTGGACCGAGTGTCGTAAACTCTTCGAGGAGAGCATGTCGCGCGACGGTGTCTGCTGCAGCTTCAATTACATTAGCTCCGACGATCCGAGAACACCGCCAAAGTATCGTAATCTTCACTACATTGAAAAATGGAAACAATGTTCCGTCGGCAATTCTTACATTTTGCTTACATTTAATGGAAAAAAATGCTCAATGACTTCGATTCTGTCGCTCACATACTTAAAAAAAAAAAACACGGGATCATTGTATTATTAAGTGAATATAATTCCTCAGAGCGTTGCCGAAACGAGTGACGGCATGTGGATATCAAACGGGACTCACAATTCTCGTTAATGCCGAGCCCGCTGATTACCTAGCGGCGATTCTGGGCTCTTACGGCGTCAAGGTGAGTTTCAAATAGATCTCATCGATATCTCGAGCTTCCTGATTCTCGATCAATCAACAGATAATGCTGCACTATCCTTACGACTATCCGGACTACAACGCGGAAAACAAATTGGTCGGTATGAGCTATCAAGTATTCCTGAGCGTGTCGCCCGAGGAAACTTACTCGACGCCGGAAGTGCGCGCGCTCGCGGTACACACGCGCGACTGCGTCTTCGACGACGAGAGAATACTGCGCCAAGACGACGATATCTATCGGCTGAATTTCACGTACGCGAAGTATACGTACAAGAATTGCATGGCCGAGTGCAGAGCCACCACGATAAGAGCCAAGTGCAATTGCGTTCCTTATTACTATCAACAGAAAGGTCAGTCGCTTCGCATATCGTGATAGCCGGTTTTTTTAAACGCTTTCTCGATTTTTCAGGCACGAGAATTTGCAATCTCAAAGATGTACCCTGCTTGCGCGATCACAGCGGTGCGTAAACCCAACGAAAGTTAAACTTTACATAGTCTATAATTGCAATTTCTCGCGCCAATGATTTCACTATTAATAAGAGTTTGAAGATCTGTAGGGAACGCCGAAATGCAATTTACTTTCGCTCTTCTTACGAGAGATGCATAAACCGAGCATTTAGTAGGGCGCGCATTGCACGAATAAACGATTTATCGAATTTGCAGCATGGTTCGAAACGTCGTGGCCAGGAACGAGCATGACCGGCGACGCGGTCTTATCGCTGATGGCTGATCACTCGAAGCGACCCTGTGGATGCATGCCAGACTGCTCTCTATACCGGTATCCGGTCGAAGGCTCCTTGGGCGTTATTGATCGAAAGAATTCGTACAGCGATTCAATCTTCCTGCAAGTATCTTATCGCATGATTCTCAAGCGACTGACGCGGTACGAGCCTCACTCAATGAACAAATTATTTCGTTGCGACAGGAAAAACTTGACCGTACAAGACGAAACTATGGTGCACATATTCTTCAGCGACTTGGTGTCGATTCAGTATCGTCGCAACGCGTATTACAACTGGAGAAATTTGTTCGGTGAGCCGCGGAGCCGACTAATGTTGTAATACATCTATAGTTTTTTTTTTTTTTTTTTTCATTAATTGATTCGAAACTTGCAGCTTCTTTCGGTGGTCTTTTGGGCCTATTCGCGGGTTTCAGCCTCATGTCCGGATACGAGCTCATATACTTCTTCGTTATACGCGTAATAGCCGATGCTTGCATGAAGAAAAAAGTCGATACGTCCGACAACGCTGGCAACGATCGTTCCGACGGGAAATACAGTAAAAGACGAGGATTCTAACATCTTCGACAAATATTTTATAAATCGTCCAATGCAGCGCGTGCGCGCTTTTTATAAAATAAGTAAATATAGATATCTTCTTTATGTTCCTCAATCTGATGCTAATGATTTCCCGTTAATTAATCTATCGCATTATCGTTATTTCCTTGGAAATGCTTTCGATATGCAAGTAGATTGGTATATACTATATCACAGCTTCTCGAGCTTTGGCAATGAATCGTTGGCAAGTTCGGAAGTCGCGATATGTGGTTATTCGGCTCGCAGCTGTCCGGTTAAACGGGTGCGATTTCGGTGAATGGAGGAAAGTAGATTTTCGCCTCGAGTCGCGTCTTGAATTCCGGAATCTGAGAAGCCGACACGCAACCGTTTACGTTGCCCGTCTTTTTGCCGACCTTCTGTATCACAGAAGTCGACCAATCGTTGATCGTCATTCTGGCGCGATGCGACAATACTTCGCACAACGTTTGCACGAACCACGATCCTGGAATGAAGATTCAAAAAAACGTCTCACACTATTTTCAACCAAAATATTTTTGCCCGCGGCAATAAGTCGAATGAGCCTTACCTTTCGTTTTGTGACGTATGGAGGCGAATCCGTCCATTGTCGACATGAAACGCGCGAAATGACGATAACGCCCATTGTACTCAAAGGTAGAACCGTCTGTAACGAGCTCCGATCGCTGAGAAGCGTCTCCTGTGGTTTTACCCTGACACGCTTGTACAATCAATAATTTGATCACGTTACGCAATTTCGGCGTGCAGATCTTGTCCTCGAGGATGGCGTTAGGTATTTCCTTCCCATCGCACGTTACGATGCCTCCTGGAAAGAAAACAGTTGGATATTGAAGTTTACCGAGCGGCGACGTTTCCTCGAGCCTAACGAACCTTACCTTCGTATCCGTGCGTTAATATACAGACGACCAGACAGTCATGTATCTGATCATCAAAGTCGTCGGATATTTGCTTTAAAAAATCCACGATTTCGGGCTCGGTCAAGTTGTTTCGCGTCACTACATCGAAACCCATTTGCGAGAAGGTACTCTTCAGGGTATCACGATCGGTATCGCTTCCTTCTCGACGTTCGTACTGCAAAGCAATTTTTTTAATGCACATTCGATCGGTCGTACGGTTTGGGAATGAGAATAAAGAATGGAAACAATACCGGAGGAGGAAAGCGAACTTCGTTGATAATAACGCATTTGCCTTTTCTTATCTCCCGCGATTCGTCCTCGTCATTATTAGACTGAACGTCGTTTTGCGCGGAAGATTCCGGAAATTGTGTCAGCGTCAAACTCTCGACGGCTCGCGAATCGCTCTGACTGGAAGAGGTAGAAAAGTGTTCTACGTCATGGTAGATCGTTGTACTGTAATAATTCATACGTTTGAGGTGCCTCAGAAGCCTGCTGAGGTTTCCTCCATCTGAAAACGAAATTGCACGATCACTGCGGTTAATACGAAAGAATCTGGATTGTTGCCGAAAAAATTAGCATTTTCTTGAAATTCTCCCTGAAAAAATATCATCCACGATTGGTTGTTGGGAAAAAGACGATCATGTGAAAAAGTCCTCGGCATTAAATACAAAAATAATGATCAGAGCTCGATTACGTCGGGATAAAATGTCATGATCTTTTACTAGCTAAAAAACATTTAATTCCGATAATTTTCTGGTTTGGGTCTCAGTTTCTTCCACGATAAGCGGATCGTTACTAAGAACAGGTGGTGGTGAATATCTTTTTACAAGTTTTTTTTACAGGGAAAAGAAATTAAAAAGTTGCATTTTCATTTGCTTTTCGATCTTTTATTACAGAGAAGAAAAATGCAAAAAACGAAATTTTTGTCTATTGTCGAAGCCTCTCAAAGTCAAATTACCACGAATGGACTTACTAGGCGTTATTGTGATGTATCCGATATGCATCCAGTACAATGCATGCAATTCCAAATAGTGCGAGTCGTCCAATTCTCTCGCTACGCCATCCTCTTCGTAAACGTATTTAAACAGTGTTTTGGTTTGCTCTCGTCCCATGGATTCGAAGAGCTTGTACAGAACTTTGGAAATCTGATTAATCTTCACCGTTCTGCGAGGTATATCGGGGTGATAATTTTTCTCCAGTCTCGAACAATCGAAGCTCAGATTTCTGAGTATCTCTCGATTGCCGATTATGCAAAGGGCCTCGACGAGCTTTTCTTCCCACGATTCAAGATCGTCTCCGATAAACTCCGCTACGACACCGGGACGATCTTTGATATTTTTGCAGAGAGAAAGTACCCTGTTGTAGGCGCCCGGTATGGCGGCCGCCAATAGAAATATCATCGATATTTTCTCAAACTCTTCGAGTTCTCGCTCGACCTGCTGGAGCACTCCGGCATTGATATTTTTTTTGTCGAATTGCTCGACACTCAGAATTTCCCTGTTGGGATGAGCATCGATGCGCAAGCCTGCATTTTCCGCTGTGGCGTCGATGACGTTGCAAGGAAACTTGTCGACGCATTGAAATTTCCTGCTTGGAACTGAGTCTGTCGCGTGAAAACTCATAGTTTCCATACTCAATGTGTCCATAATCTTATGATCGAGAACCTCGAGAGGAAGAACAGGAGATTAGAGCGCGGACGCATCCGTGACGGAAACGCGGCGATAAAGCTCTCGCAGTTCCGAGAAATGTCATCTCGTAACGTCGCAACTTACCCGATTGGAGAAACGGCGAAGAAAAGGATAGGCCGGAAGCCCGTGCGATAACACAGTTCGAATTCACAATAAATTCAGGCGATAACACAGCTTTGTGAATCCTGCTTGTATTTATTGTTATGAGGCACCGACGTGCAATCCATTTGACGAACAATCGTTTCTTTCTACCTGCTGAACGGTATTTAAGAACAATACGAATCAAGAGGCTTCGACAACGACATTGTTCACTGTTGAGTAGATGGAAGTTACTGGACGGTAAACGCAGTATTTATCGTCTTTTTTTTTTTTTCCTTCCGCATATCGACTTATCGAAAAATATAAAAGTGTGGGAACGATTCAGAGATCACGGTGCTATGGGGATCTATCTCGTTCATATCGATATTATGGCGCACGATACGCCGTGTGGGTTTGCGCGGTTCTTTGACAACATTTTGTGGCGGGAAGCGCTGCCGCTGGTGACTTTAAACTTGCGTGAGTGCGAGAGAGACACGAGGAGAATGTTTCACATCGCGTTAAATTGAATGAATCTTCGGCATTCAATCGCATAAAATTTTTGTTGGGGTAAAAACGGTTTTTCACCTGAAACCGCTAAAAGGCGGCCACTGTAGCTCTTCCGGCATGGGCTCTATACCGAATTTGATTTTTTCCCCCAGCGACTGGGGTATGAATACGTATAATTGTGTTTTTCAGAATCGTCTCCAATTATTCACGGTTGCGTTTTTGTAGACAAAATGTTGATTCAATACACTTTTCAACATTTCTTCTATTTAAACAAAATAACGCTTGCAAAACTCTATATTTAGAGCTGGGATTTTTTTTGCATAATCAAAACACCATTTTTAACAAAAGAATAGTAGGATTAGCGATAGGATAGTTTTCTATTAAAAAAATTAATTTTCTTGAAAAAAAATTAAAAAATCATCTTTTGTTACCTGGATCTGCTGGCGTATCGTTGTGAACTAGAAAATTCGAACGTGTAATTTATGCAACTGGAGTGCGTTTACGATTGAAAATCGAGAAAGCTCTTCCAAATTTCAGGAATTCCGGAAAAACGTCTGCTAGTTGCAGTGCGCATGATAAAAAAAAATCGTATATTTCTCAAGGATCATCACAGTATAAATAATTTATATCCATATAAAAGTGGGTCTATCCCATAAACATTCGATGTCTCATATACAAAGAGAAACACAATATCAATATATACAAGCTCCGTGAGGCCGAAACTCCAAAAGTCGTCGGAATTTGAATAAAAATCGAGAAATCTGTTTCTTCGTTGCTCAGAATACTGTTCGATAACATCCAAATTCATGGACTCTCGTGATTGGGCTGATTGGCACACTGATAGATAAAATTCACTTTTTTCTCTTCGAACTGAAACAAAAAATAGAGTATCACTCTCGTAGATCACGAATGCTCGTAATAGAAAAATAATCATGCTTTCTGTGAACAGCACTTCCGCGCGTTCAAGTCTCACCGGGTCCAGCTTTCGTCTCTCGCAGTACTTGTACCTACAAACATACAAAGTTCAGAGATAGAAACTATCATTTTTCCGTCTTTTACGCGCTTTAAGACCCAACTTATATTACCTAATCTCCGGCACTCTATGATGCCCGTTTCGCGAATGCTGCATTCCGCTATGAAGCTTATCCTCGCCAAGTTGAAGCTGCTGATTTTGCTTGTCGTTCGGGACGCGAACTTTCGAAGTTTCCCTCGCGGCTTCGCACGGCGTAGACGCGCAAATTCGCTTGTGCAACTCGATCTTCTCTTTCGAACTCAACGACTATGGAATCGCGAAGAAAAACTATCGGTGTACTTGTTCTTTTTTTTTTCTCGGCAAACGAAAATCAGTATGATTTTACCGTCAACCACGTTTCCGAATTGAAGCCTTTTCCGATAGATTCTTCGTACTGAAGCTCCAGCCTCTTGATACTGTCGTTGTGCTCGCCGTGAATTTGTCTTATCTGCGCGTGATAATGTTGGTCCATCTCCTCGAGTTTCGCTTGTCGCGAGTCCTTCTCGATTTTCAGCAAGTCGAGGACCTGCTTTTTCTCGTTTATCAGAGTTTGCCGTTCGCTCTTCATCGTTTGTATGCTGATAGATAGCTTCTCGATTTCCTCGTTCTTCAGTCTCATCTCGTTCTCCAACTGGGCCGATAGTTTTGAAACTTCCTGAATCGAGCTTATCGATGGCGATTCTGGAATTGTCTCCTGGATTTGTACCAGCTTCTTTTTCAAATCTTGGTTGTCCTCTCGCAGCTTGGCAATAATTGAATCCTGCTGAGCGGCCTGAAGGAACGAAAAATAACATAAACTCTACGAGTGGCCGATCGGATCTTGTTTTTTCTCGTTACCTTGTTTTCGTACGATTTTATCTTTTGCCGCAAATTCTCGATCAGCGACGCATCGTTTCGCGACTTTTCTCGCCAATCGTCGATCTGACTACGAAACAATTGATCCTCCGATTCGGAAACATTCAAACGCGATCTCAGAGCCTCGATGCGATCGCTAATCGTGTGAAGCGATGTATGCAACTGGCGTTCATCTACCGTTTCGGGCAGCCTCGATTCCAACGACATGCATTCCAAATTATCTTTCAACTTTCTGATGTCACTTTGCAATTGTTCGTTCTCCTCGAGCTTGAAGTTCAAATCTTTTTCGAGCTTGTTGTTGCTGCGATATTGATCGTTCCATCGAGATCTCAGAGTCGCTACGTCGCGGTTCAATTTATTGATACGCCCGTCAATCCTCGATATTTCTTGCATAAGATTCTCAATAATCTCGAGCTTTTTGCTACTCCTCTTCAGCGATTGAATCTCCTCGGTTAACTTGGCGACCTTCGCCTTGTTCTCCTCCAGCTCTTCGGTGGCAGTCTCGTTTTGATTTCTCAGGGCTTCTATCTCGCTGGCACGCCTCAGTACGAGCGTCTTCCATTTATCTTCGGCTCGCTTCAGAGCTTCCGTTGCTCGCATCTCCTTGGCCGTCAAATCGGCTATTTTTTCTTCATACTTTGCGCACAATTCATTCTTTCTCAAGACTTCGTTGCTTAACTTCTCTTTGTCTTCTTGCAATAACTCGAGCCTGTATAAACAAAAACGAGGAATTTAACAATTTATTCTTCCCAATTTTACCGGGATCAAATATCCAAGTCTGAATTCTCGCCTCGGTTTGATTTCGTCGACTCTTGTCTGCAATTCGCCGGTGATCCGAACGGTATTGGCCAAACCCTCGTTCTCCTTCGTAAGTCTGTCGATCGTTTTCGCGGCTTCAGACTCGTGTTTTTTACACTGCGCACGAAGCTCCTTGATCTTCTGGCTCGAGCCTTTGAGCTTGCATTCGGCCGATTCCAATTTGTCGCACGTTTGCTTCAACGCATCGCGAGTCTTCGCGAGTTCCGAATTGAGAATCACCAATTCGCGTTTCAAATTGTCAGCCACGGAAGAATTTTCCCGCTCCGCCTGATCGCCTTGGCCCCGAGACACTTGAGAGTTAACTTGTTCTCTCAGCTTCGCGATCTCGGCGTTTCTCGCTTCTAACTGGTTTCGTTTCTCCGCCATCTCTCGGTTATGACAGTCTCCAGCTCCTCGGATTGAATATACAATGCTATTATCCACGATCAGCGAATCGCACAATTTCTCGTAGCCTTCACAATTACCTTGGAGAGCGGCGGATAATTTTTCGATCACCTCGGTCGAGCGTTTAGCTTGAATGCCCAGAACGTTGTCTATTTTCTCGTCCATGGATTCTTCGTCGCGCTGTTCCTTCTCCTGCCGAATTTTTTCCATCCTCGCCGCGTTGTTTTGCGACTCGCGCAATTTATTCGTCAGACTCACGATACGCTTCTCGTAACGCTCGCATCGCTCTTGATGGTTCTTCACAATATCGACGAAATTTTCCTTTTCCGCGTTGATGTCTGCGAAAAGACGGAAGATGATAGAAACGAGGTCGACAAAGAAAAATCATGATCATCGTCGGTATACCGTGAGACTCTGTCGTGACTTGCGCTTCCCCGAGGGCTTCGCGCAGGCCTTTGATCTTCGCGATGAGCCAAGGACGCTCCTCGCTGTATGGCTCTAATTCGACGATGAGCCGCTGTATCTTCTCGAGATTCGCGCAAAACTGCGAAACGATGTGTTTGTGAATCTCGTCCTGTTCCGTGTTCGCCGTATTCGAGGCCGATACTTGCATAGTCAATTGTTCAATGGTACACTCCATGAATTCCTTCAAAGTTCGAATTACTCGAAACATGAAACGAGTTCGTCCAAGAACGGAAAATTTCATTGGATCGTAAACTGTACTTTTTCGCGCTTCCAGTCCTCCGCATAGATCGTGGATTTGTTGTTCCACGCACCCATCGTTTCTTCGCGACGGGAACGATCATTTTGCCGATAATCATCCGAGCGTTTCACCAATTCGTTCTCCACCTCGTGAAGATCATCCTCCAAGCGGCACTTTATCTTGTGAATCTCCGGTGTGGGCAGCCGGTTTATGCTGATGGTATCGCTGACTTCTCTTTGAATCTGCACCTGCTGCGACAGCTGACTATTCTTCACTTCGATCTTCGCGCGCCTCTGAAAAAGGCAATTTCAACGAATCATTGGTTTTCATCCAATTGCTCGTGGTAATAAAGTCTCACCAGTCGCTCGTCGTATTTCGCTGTGGTTGTCTTAATCAATTCCAACAATCGTTTGATCTCAGCTTCCTGATCGGCCAGATTCGCTGTTTGCTCTCGATTCAGCTTCATCAACTCGTCGTTATCGCGTATCGCGCCTCTCATCTCGTCGAGCTTTCTCTGCGGCGTTTGCACGGAATCGTTCAATCTCCGGAATCAAATGTGGCTCGCGAGGTTTTCTTTTATGATACTCACAACAAGACAGTCTCTTTCTTCTCGAAGTGCTTCGTGCTCGTTGATCCGTTCTCGCAGTTCCTCGATCTTGCGAGACTGCGACGAGGATTCTTGCGATTTTTCCGCCAGCATGCCTTTCAGATGATCGATGAAACGCTTGGATGCCTGCATCTGTTATGAGGTTGAATGATTTTATTAGAATAAATTAAAGTAAAATAATAGCGTTGAGTTCTTGCAGAAAAAAAGGTTCGCAAATTTACCTTCTCCTTCCATTCTTCCGTATTCTGATGCAACTGATTGCTCGTATCCATCAACTGTTTCTGCAAGATCTGAAACACATTCTCGCGATTGGCAACTTTTCAATGTACAATTAAATGCGTTTAAACGCACTTTCAAATGGTGTCTCAAGTTTTCCATTGCGGCTTCCTGCTCGTTTCGAGCCGATTCGAGTCTCCGGCAGATCTCTCGTAATTCCTCCAACTCGGTGTGCTTTGCCTGCGAGAAAAATTCGAATGATGTTTGCCCTTCGTTTTGTCAAATAATCGAGCAAACGTACGCCGAGCTCGTTCTTCAGTGCGATAATCTCCGAATCTTTCTCTATTATGATCGCTTGATAATTCGTATCGTCGAACGTTCCGTAACGACTCGCCGATCTGTCGCTTCGTCGTCGTTTCTTCGGTACATCATCTTCCATCGCATCCGTTTCAGAGGACGCCAGAGCCTCCTTGCTGTCCTCCGAATGACCGTCGGATGATGTTTCATCGTCGCTTCTGTTTCGTTCGTCGATTTCTATCTCGTGAAAATCGGTGGACGAAGAGCCCGGCGAGTGCATCGGCGTTTCTGGTCGTTTGGGAATCAACGATTCGTTCTCGATTATTTTGCATTCTTGCGGCCCAGTTGAATCCTTCGCACGAACCAGGTCATCAGAGGAATCTTCTTCCTGCAACGAATTTTCGTTAGCCCGGAGGCAACGAAATTTGACGAAAGAAATAACTCACGTAGTCTTGCAATTTCTTCTTCTGTTCGGCTGTGAGCTGAAGAGATTTGTACTTGGCGAGTTCCTTTTGCGTCTCTTTGCCCAGGACGATCAGATTCTCGATCACCACATCGTAGGGTACGATTTTTCCTTGCTGAAATTTTTATTTCTTGAAAATTACATCAATGAATTCGTTGAAAGTTACAAACCGGAAGAGGTCTTTCCACGACTTCGCGGAAGTATCGACAATTGTCCAGCGCATTCGGACTCCAAGCTCGGAGATCGGTGCACGAGTCGAAGAGTTTCAAGCGTCCCTCCGATCTTTTTCGGGGCACGACGTTGGGATTGAATTTACCGGTGAAGAAAATACGCGTGCCGTGTTCCGCGTAAGACATTTTGCGTCTCTTGGCTTTCGTAATCGATGTTCCGACACTTTGATTCCAGGCACGGATAATCGCGGGTCGACCGCAAAACCATGGCCCGCGATGCCGAATCAGATATCTCTTCGTTCCGACATATTTGTTTGAATCCCATGGTGATTGCTCAATTGTTTTCCTCACTCTTTTGCGGACTTCGATAAAAACCTTTACATGAGAAACCGGCTCTTAAGATAATTACAATTGATTACAATAATAGCCCCGATGTTATACAATAAAATATTTTATTTCGCAAGCTGCCATTAAAAAGTACTACATCATTATATAATATATGTATATAAACTACCAAGGCATCTTAACACGTTTTCGACCCATTCAATCGATTCGATCTATACATTGCCAAACTAGCTTTCTCGTGTCTCTCCACTCATTTAAAATAGAACGCTGCGTTTCGCGGTGGATTTCTTTTCACTTCTCTCTTCTCTCTTTTAAGTACAACATATTTTATAGCCTAGAAAAATTAAGTGTAACTCGAAGAAATTCAGTTCTCGACGCGACACACGCTCCGCCGCGGACTCTTCCCTTTTTTCGTGTAAACAATGTATCATTGAAGTTTTTTTTGTACAATCAACAGTAGAATGTCCCGTAGGTTTAATTCGGCCCTCGGCCTTTCTCGTTCATCCCCTAACTCAACCGAAACTATGATCGTTCAACGGCGCGTTGGTTTTTTTAATATCGGCGTCGTTGGAGATTTCTCCGCTCGGAAGATTCTACCGCGTACGAAAAATCGTCTTCACGTATTTATCAGTTAGCGGAAATTGGTAGTATAAAGGTAATACTAGACGTAATACTAATGGTATTCTTTTCTTCTTTTTCATTTTTCGATCGTACAATTAGATGTACATGACCGGGACAGAACGGGTAAGGCCCCCCAGGATATGGACGTATTTGTTGCAAGTTCATCGAATATTTATATATACGCGTATATATATATATGTATATATCGTTTAAAAAAAAAGATCTCGAACAAATGGAATGTGAGCGATGGTCGTACCGAGACTTTCGCACATTAAGATATGTTTTCTCGTTGAACACGATAGAAAAGGCAATGCGCTCGGACAAAGGCACTTCACACGATTGCGACGGTACTGTGTATACGTTTCTATTCGAAAAGTTTTTTTCTCGATCGTTATCATTATATCAGCGATAGTTTTACGAGTCGGCGAAAAAAAACCAAAAATCTTCTTTACCTATGTAACAACAGTAACGATAAATATCGACAATATCGAAAGAAAAAAGAAAAAAAAAAATGAGCTTTAAACTTCAAAAACTTCAACACACTATGTACGTGGTGTAATTAAAACGGAGAGTGCACGAACAGTCGTGCCACACGATTGAATGCACTTTCATTCTTATTTTTCTTGTAATATTGATTATTCGACGTTATCGCAGAAGAGAACATAGTTGGAATGATTTGCGTCGAGTAACAACGTAGAGATGCACAATCATTGATTTGTATCGATATCGAACGAGAGGCTCGTTCCTCTCCTCGCGTACTCTGATCTTCGTTGAGATCGGCGCGATTTTGTCTGCATTTACTGCCGGTAAATGTCTTTCGCGTTTCGCTAACTTGCGGAAATATATTTTCCATCATTATGTACAATCTGATACAAAAGAAAATCGTTTGTGAAAAACGGACGAACGGAGCTCGGCGTGCGATTTTTTTCTTTTCCTGTCTTTCAACGCCGTGCGAACGCATCCTGCTTTCATCGGTATATTCCCGTGTGCAAAGTAGAACTGTACAGTTAGACCAGCCGGATTGTCTGGAAACTTTACGGCAACGAATTTTCGGATGAATCAACTTTTTTAGTTGTACGCGGCAAAATGCCTATGAAACTACTAATTCCTGATAATGTCCAGCTATTTAAAAAGTTTCTAGGCCTGGACATTGTTACGCCGGAATAGTATCGGTATCGGTAGAAATGTCCGGACCATTCGGGAAAGCTGCACGAACGCGGGGGGAGAAATCGGCAATCAGCCAGACATGCGGTTCAACCAGACAGGGCGCAGTAACTCTTCGATAGGCTGCAAAGAAACTTAGCAAATGCAACGGGTTCAAAGAGTCGCTAGAAAAAAAAACGCATTCACTAAAAATGTTCTTTTTCATGTTTGTGAAGTGTAGTGGAAGCGGCGTTTTTTGGTAAGTCGCCAGAAAAAAAATACCGCGAACGAGTTGCTGTTTCGCACATTAGCCGCGGTTATTCTGTAGCCAGCCTAACTGTACAGTCACAATGCAAAGTGATACATGTCGCCGACGATTCCGTTACTTTAAGTACACTTTGAAGTTACAATAATTAAGTACTATTCGGTATGACGCTTAATACTCGTTTATAAATTGCTGCCGTACGATTAATACTTTCGATAGATCCAGTCGTAATTCATTATTGCTATCATGTTGTTGACGCATTTCTTTTCATTCTCACTGCGGAAGCAATGACTCAGCCATTTAATAGAACCCATCGTCAATGGAGCCGTTCGAATTCGATGGACAACGACGATCCAATCGAATACAACGGAATAACGAATTTCTTAGCTGCGCCTCGCTATTATTTGCGATCATTGGGATCGATTCGAAGTCGCGAGATCGGGGAAGAATTTATTGCTCCTTATTCGATCGGGGGAAGCACATTATTGTCGATATACGCGGAATACGCTTTCGGCCCTGCGATCTTCCATCTCGAGACCGTATCCCCGCCCTTTCCCCTTGCGCGCAATAGTCATGGGCGATTTGTGTCGCGAATGCACGATTCTCGGTTCGCATTCGTCGATTCACAGATGCAACACACCTTGATCGTGACTGAACAAGTTGTGGTGCGGATGATGATGATGATGCATGTGATGATGCTGCGAGCCGGCCGTGTGAACTTCCTCGTGGAGCGGCACACCGGTGAGATCCACGATCTCGTCGGCGTCCTCGTCGCTCACCGTCGCGACGCTCTGAGTCGACTGGTGGCTTCCCGAGGACAATTGACTGTTTCTCGAGAACGAGCCGCGTCTCGGCGCGACCAGCGCGGCTCGTTGATTCGCAGGTTTCACCGTTATTATCAGATTCGACGAATTGGCGATCATCATGTCCGTCACCTATGGGGCATCGAGATAAGATAAAAATGTCATCGATTAATACGCTTATCGCCCATTTGCAGAAAAAATTGCGTGAAGTTATCTCGGAGCGGCAATGCGTCTGCAGATCGATTGATTGTATTAACGGAATGTCCGAAAGGAAATATTCTTCGTCCTTACGCTTTTATTTATGTAAAAAATAATTACCTGATCGAGCGTTTTTCCGGCAACTTCGATACCGTTGACCTCGAGAACTTCGTCGTTGACGGCAAGTAGTCCCGTACTCTCGGCGAGACCGCCGGGCACGAGCCTGCTGATGAATACACCGGGAACCTTCTCGATTCCTCCACCCGCGGACGGCGGTAGGACGCGGAAGCTCTCTCCATCTTTTATATAGAACCCTAGAGGCTTATCGGATCCGTGCTTCAATAATCGTACGCGACGACAAGTTTCCGGCAAGATATCCACGTCTATTATCGCCGATACCTGGAACACGTATCGAATAACAACCAATCAGCATCTGTGAAAGTTTCCGATTATATAAATAAAAAAATACCAACAAAAAAATGCTGATATTAAACGAATGCTAATTGCTTATATTAAACAAAGGAAAAAAATGTTTTTTTCTCAAAAAATCAAAATAAAAAAAAATCCAACAGCTTTTCGACTCGTTTCGAAGAACCCACCTGTCTAAAATCGTGAGGATTGGATATGGCCAACGGCTTGGGTTTGCCCGGAGTACCGCCCAAGATGCTGGATATCAAATTTTTTGGCTTTATCGTTCCGTAACCGTTCATATCTTCGACGCCATCCGCCTGTCGCGTTATGAATATCCTCAGCAGGGGTTTGGCAGCTAGCAGGGCCCTCGCCAGATTGTTGTCATTGTTTATCGGCAATGGTTCGCCATCCGTCGGATCGGTGTAGTATATTAGAAAGTTCAAATCGGGTCCTATGTCGTGTCTCTCGGCGAGGAGCTTTCTGAAGTCCTCGTAGATAGCTGGTTCGTTGCGGTTGACAGAGAATCGTATGATGTCTGCATCGAACTGTCAAAGACAAAAGCATTCGTCACTCACAGAAGCGCTGATAGCGCAGACATTCCATTTTAAAAATAGAGTCGACCCCGAACACTCGCGAGCCGTCGAAGAGCACTGGCGTTACGGCGTATTAGAACAATGAGTCATTATTAGAACCAAATTTGGAGCATTGGAATGCAGAGCTGCAGAGGCATTGTGCAACATTTCGTGCGTTTCGGAGCGCGCTCGCGCGTGTCGAGGAATCCGCGAGATCGTCGCAACTTACCTTGCTCTTAACGGCGACCATGCTGCCGTCAACGTGACTGTGAAGTTTGCTCTTCGACATGATTCGTCGCGACGTTTAATTCCTCGCGAGGTGTCGAAACGGAGGGCGTCGATGGGGCCCGTGAACACGCACACACACACACGCGCGCGCGAACGTATTGTAACGCGATTATAAAAAAAAAACAAGTTAGTTATTGATCAATCGCATCGATCGTATTACACCATTGAGGGGGGTTATCAAAACAGTGGCATGTTTCTCGTTTTTTTTTCTTTTTGCCGAAACGATTGTCAGAACCGTTTCGTGACGTCAGGGAGACACCTGCTCGACGGAACGCCACTTGGCGTAGCCTTAAAATTTATCCCTGCTCGGCAACACTCGCGAGATCGCCAACGCTGGCTCTCTCTTCCTTCGGGATACGCAGTAGCGATGAAGAAAAAAAAAATCTACCGCGCAACCTATGCACTCTCGCGCCGAGAACTCTTGCGAACGGGCTCACCGTACGTTGGCTCCTTTTCACCGCGACATCGTTGCATCTAACGCACGCCCGTGGCTCTCTTTTATCATAATCGAAGCTTCGCGGAATTCACTTTTGGCGTCCGCACTCGCGTTACAAGCTTGTTTTCAAAACACACGGGTCATCTCGACTGTCCTTTTGTTTTTATTCCACATACCAGCCGTGTAACTCTCTTGTTTCTTTTTATTATTATTATCTTGTTTTCTGACTTCTAGCCCTCTGGCGAAAGCATGTGCCACATCGCCTTTCGCAAACTGCGAAACTGTAACTGTAGAAACTTTGAGCATAGGGGATACGCGATGTATCACGACGTGGGGCGTGAAGAGAGATTCGCCATTCGGGTGGGAGAGACGATTGAGAACACGGATTACGCACAGTGAGATCCCCCACTTTACCAACTAATCACATTGCAGAGAGACTTATTCATTCGCGCGGGTAGCATCGACGCTAGACGAATCGATTATCGGGACGAATGAATATATTGCTAGGCAAAGAACGAGTCTGATGTATACTAATTAATTGCCACACGCTCGAATACATTACAACGTGATGATTTATTTAAAGGAAAATCAAAAATAATAATCATCGCGGAAAAATCTTTATCGACCGATTCAAACGTGAATGCAACGATAGTCTTTCGGCGCGATTGTTGAGAGGGGGCCAGTCGAGAATAATGAAATGTTTCACGTTACCGTTGAATTCTCCTCTCTCGTGACTTCGCCTCGGCGACGAACAGCTGGTCAGTGGGTGGGCATCGGTGGATATTGCTGGACATGTTTATCGCGATCGTCGTTCGCGAATGTCGTGGGTGCTCTTAATCGCGGCGAAAGAATTCGACCGAATAACGTTAGGATTATGCACGCGCGATACTCGCGCTGTCGTGTGCACAGGCGATCGTCGAATAAACATTCGTGAGGCTTGACGGAAAAAGCGAAGAACCTCATTTATTATCGATAACCAACTTCGGGAATTCGACTTTACACCCGAGAGAGAAAAGAATTCGCGTGTGCTATGGCTCAATGCAAATTAACCCCTCGTGAATTTATAAGCAATGCGTTCTCGCCGCAAGTCGGCGCCGTTTGTTCGGCTATCGCCGAATCCGTTTGTCAGAAAAACAATCTGTCGTTCATCGAGCTTCTGCAGCCCTTCTGCAATCTTAATGCCGAAGGTGAGTTCATTCAAAAGTTTCGCTCGAAAGTAATCGCAAAAAAAAAAGCAGGTTTGTCTCTCAACGCGGATTTTTTCGTTATTTCCCGATTGAAAGAGACAAAATGAAGAAAGTAATTGTTTGAACCAATAAAAATTGCAATGCTCACGCAAACGAGAATGCGATTTACGATCTTTTTGCGCTTTTCAGGTCATTTCAAAGATCCTCAGGGAACCACGGTCACCGTGCGAAATCTTCGTCTATCCATTCAAGATATTCACGTTCAGCCACCCGAACCGTCGCTCGCGAGAAAGATGCTCAACGATTCCGTCAGTTCGGAGCTCTGTGAACGCACCACCGTCGTGCGAATCGGGAACACGGATCTCGACATTCCCGTCGCCGTTCCCTGGTTCGAAGCGTGGAGGGAAATGTTTTTGACTGTTCAATTTCCGTCGGATCACGAATTTACCAAGCACTTTCTGGCCTGTATGATCGTCGTCTCAACGTCTGACGACAGTCCGTTGGAGAAGATACAACAGATGGCCGCTCAGTTGCACCAAAGCGTGCCGGGAAAATTACCGAAGTGGTTCAATCACAACACTCTGAGATATTACATTCTCATTCACGACGCTGCACAGGATGACAGAACTAAGTTAGCTTCTTTCGTTGGCAAAAAAATTAAAACCACGTTTTTCTTAAACAATTTTTTTTTTGAAAATCGATTTTTTTTCATTCAATTGTCTTTTTGAATCCATTTTTTTTCAATTAAATTTCCTTTTTGAATAAATTTTTTTCAGTTTTATTTTTTTTTAATTATTTTTTTTTATTGCATTTTTTTTTCAGAGCGGAATCTGTCTTCACGGAGATGAAAAATCTGTACGATCCGAACAACTGTTTTCTATTGCAAATGAATTCTCGACCGCCGGGCCACGCCGACGATAATACTCACTTGCCGGATCCTTGGAGTCAATTTCTTGTTAAGCACACGGATTTCAATGCCAGCAGCGACCACAGCAGTAGTCCTCGTACTCCGGCTGACATAGGCGGTGTTTCCGCCATGCCGAACGAAGTTACGACTGAGCCTGACAAGTAGGAATTCTTTGATTCAATGCCACTAGTCCTTGTCCTATCTGTGAGACCTTTCGAAACGAACCTTCATTTACTTATTTAATTAGGCGGCATATATCGGTTTTGTTGAATAATCAGCGTAAAGCCACCAAAATAGAAAGCTTACGGTATGAATTCGCAATTTTTTTTGCTTCAGAACTAGTCACGCGGGAACTCCGATCGCGCCGCAGAATCCCGGTTTGATCTCGCCGGATTTCGCCGACAAGATAAGCCTATCCTCGGAGGTATCGGAATCGGCGATAATGCACGTAGAGCTCGGTCAGGAGGCCGTGCCGGTGACGATTCATCCGTTGAGTCCGGAAGGCCACCGAGCGTTCAATCAAGACTGTCCCGACAATTCCAAACAATCGGCGAACGAGAGTTCACCGATAAACGCGAACGTGTGGGCCGATTCGCCGAATCATCCGGTGGCTCAGCACGGAGCGCGACTGTCCACGCAAGATCTCGATAGGATAAGAACGATGATAAACGAATTTTGCTTGAGAAGCTTGTTGCCCTACGTCGAGAAGCAGATCGGTCTTTTGAACGACGTTATTTCAAACAAGAAAGGCGTCAGTCGCTCTCTATTCAGCGCTACCAAGCGATGGTTCGGTACGAGTAAACCCGGTGTTCCGGGATCGACGCCGACGAACGCTGTAATGTACGTATTTCGCTTGTAGACGAAAAGCGAATAAAAATGAGGTTTCAAATGAATCTTTTTTTGCAGTTACACAGCAGATTCGCCGGAGCTGCAGCTTCGTCGCCTCGGCGATCTTTGTTTCATGTTCGGACATTACACTCTCGCCTATCAAGCCTATCACAGCGCAAAGCGCGACTTTGCCGCCGATCAGGCATGGCTCTACTACGCGGGCGCCCTGGAAATGGCAGCTCTCAGCGCGTTCATGCAGGGCGAAATGACGCGAAAGACGATCGAGTACATGGACGACGCTATACTGACTTACTCGACCAGCTGCAAGATGCCGCAATTCGCGACGCGCGCTACTTTGCTGAGCGCTGAATGTCTCAAGGGTCGAACCTTGCACGGCGACGCTGCCAAGCAATTGATACGCATGACGAGCGAAGATTCCGATCTGAGATCGGCATTGTTACTCGAACAAGCCGCTTACTGTTTCATCAATCCTAAGATGATTCACAAATACGCGTTTCACGCGGTACTCGCCGGGCACAGATTCTCCAAGGCTGGACAGCGCAAACATTCGCTGAGATGTTATCAGCAAGCTTATCAGGTCCGTGGAATCGTTCTCAAAATTTTCGGTTGCAATGCGATTTTTTTTCAACGATTATTCACTTTTCATGAAGGTTTATCGAGGCAGAGGCTGGTCCTCGGCGGAAGATCACATTCACTTCACGATCGGGCGACAAGCCGCGTCTCTGAAACAAGTCGCGGACGCCGCTCAGGCTTTTGAGAAATTGCTCAAAGAGTCCAGTAAACAGCCGAGCGTTCAACAGGCCGCTTTTCTACGCGAATTTTTGCACACACATCATGTAAGTGGCTTTCAAATGATAGGTCTCAATTCTGTATCCTACAAAGAATCAATTTTACTCCCATGATAATTATCGAATTTTTCGCAGTTGCTGTTGCAGGAAAGCTCGATGGCGGATCGTTTCGAACTTCCGTATCTGCCGTTGCCACTGATCGACGGCAACGAAATAAAAGTGTTGCTCGGTCCGTTGCCAAGATCGACGAACGACCACGTGGCAGCGAGCAACGTATCGTTCGATAGTCAAGACGACGACGACGCGAGATGGTCGAAGCTCGAGGAAACGATTTTATCCGAAGCTCAAGGTTCGACTTCGATGATCTTCAAGCCGACGATAGCTCTCTACTCGAGCAGAAGCAACAATAGCTCGAAACCGAACGGCGTCCTCGACGAGCCGGTTCACGTCTCCGTGGAGCTGTACAATCCTCTCAAAATTCCTATTCCACTAGCCAAGGTGAAGCTCATATGGTCGTTCCTCAAAGACGACGAGTCTTTCACGAACGAAACGACGATGAATGATTTATCCTTGAAATCCAGTCCGGTTGACACGGAAATCCTTGATTCGGTGTTGCTTCAACCGGCCTCGAAGCAGCGCATCGTATTGTCGTGCACACCGAGAAATATCGGAGAATTGAAGATACTCGGATTGTGCTACGATCTGTCGAATCCGGCGGCTTCCGATCAGCCAATCGTCAATCCAACGGTCTCGGTAACCGGGAAACGAATGTTCGAGATAAAGGGCCCGAGATTGAAGAACGTTAAGGAGAAGCCCGGTGTTAATATGTACGGGGTCGATTGCAGGCTCGACATAAACGTCGTCGACAGAGCACCGTTCATGCAGGTCAGTGAAAAACATTCCTTTTTCTCTTTCGAATTACGCACGACGCATCGTAATCGACTCTTCGATGGGTTTTTCCAGGTCTCGTTCAGTAAAATATCGCCGGAGATGTTGTGCGGCGAGATGCAGAGGCTCGAGGTGACTTTCGAAAATATCGGGAAAGCTGCGTTAAAATCGATCTACGTAGGATCGACGAATCCGAAGCTCTTCTGTCTGGAGAACAACAGAGAAAAGATCGGCGGCACAGTCACGAAGATAACATTGCCGGAAGCGACGAACGGTGTGTTGGAGCCCGGAAATAAGCACACGATATCTCTGTGGATACGCGCGCCTCACACCAAGGGCAATCATCGTTTGGATCTACTCTTTTACTACGAGAACGTGGACTCGAAGAGCTTGCCGAAATATCGTCTGTGTCGTCACAGTTGGCAATTGACAGTATTAGATTCCATTCAAATAAGTGCAATAACTCGTCGCAGCGCCGCGAGAAAGAACGATTTACCGACGCTCACGTTGACCGTGCGCGTGAAAAATACCAATCAAGTTCACGATCCTTTCATGAATCTTATAGCTCTGACTCGAGTCTCGCTCGAGAGCAGTGCGTGGCAATTGTCGGATTACATCGTCGAGCCGTCGAACGTTAAGATAAAGCCTCAAGAGACGTACAGCGTTTTGTTGAAAATGATTCGAAGAACCGAGGATTCCTCGAAATTCTCCGATATAGCTCTCACAACCGACAAGAACGACGCGTCCACGGTCACGAATTTTCCGTACATGGATTTCGTTCAGAAGAGACACATACGATCTCAGGCCGGCAATGAAGGTCACAACGAGATGCAGGGACGCTTGGCGGAAGAGAGCCCGCTCGCTATCACCATGAGACTCGACGCGACTCTGATCATACGATGGAACGCCGAGATCAAGGAAAGCGGCTCAGCCACGCGTCACGCCATCGGTCAGCATCACGTCGATCTCGCGTTACTCAACAAGTCGTACAAACATCCGGAAGAGCCGCGCAACGATCCAGCCGACTACTCGACGAGACTCAAGATTTTCGGGCCCGATCGCAACGTTCCGGACTCGACGACGATCATAAAGAAGGATCACGTGCCGGAGTCGGAGTATCAAAAGAACATCGTGTCCTTCTCGTTGAGTCACGTCAGAGAGGGCAAACACAATTTCGAGCGCAGCCGTATGTGCATCATTCCCGTTACTCTGCACTTGCAAAATCATTCGCAATCGCTCGTCGATGTGAAAATCAACACTATCGGCACAAGCAGGTAAGCATTGAGAGAATTCGGAAAAGAACATTATTTCATTATTTTTACTTCCGTAAAAACTTTTTTTCGTGAAAATTTGTTTTTTCCGAGATTTTCATGTTTGAGTTTTTTCAAAAGTATCTGTGCGCACGTTAGCTCCGATACTTTTTGAGATGTCGGGCAATACATTTCTACAGAGGTTGCATTATTGTAGACCTAAGATCGGTTTCGAATTTCACTAAAATCTGTGGAGTCCTTCAGTTTTCACAGGAAATGGATTTTTTTCAAAAATGTTTGAGCGCCTTTTTGCTTTTGCACAATGTTTGACATATCGGCTACAAATTTGTATAAAGTTGAACTTTTATCAAAAAAACTGATGTGATAAAAAATAATAAAAAGAAACAGAAAAAGAAACACTATGCAAATGTGATTGAGAGCATGTATTATAACTAATATATTTTCTTCATTTTTTCAGCCAAACAACTTTGCCAAGTATAAAGTCTCAGCTGTACTCGCCTCAGGCGTCGACGTTTTTTCGTTACGCCAGTCACACGGCCGTTAATTGTAACATAGAACCTCTCGGGCTCAACACGATCAAATTGCAAGCAATTATACCGTCGCCGGGTACATACGATTTAGCATCGAGATTAGAACTTTCCGCTAGGGTAACGAGGAGCAAAGAATTCGTGTCTCAAAAGTGGCGAATGGAGAGCGTATGTAGTATCAGTGACGTTAGTGTCTAAAGACAAAAATGAAAAAACTCGGAAAACGTTTACAAAAAAAAGTTGTTCGTTAGAAATCGTAGATCGAGAACGTCGTGTCTGGCGCGTATCGCAACAGTAAAATTGCATTCGAATCATTCCCTAGGAGAGTGTACATATTGAATCTAGACAAACGGCGAATCGTATTAATATTTTCTAGTGGTTGATGGCCGATTTTATCGATGCGCGGTATTTCGAAATGGGGATACGGCCTGTTGCGTTACTCGAAATAAACGTCGCGATACGTTTTTTTAATTTTACAATCGTGCGCGCTGAAGGATTCGAAAATCCGTCTTTATTCCATGCGAAAAACGCGTAACGAAGCTCGTACCCGAAAGTTCCTGTACACTCCAGAGAGAAACGATATTTCTGAGTCGTATGTGAAACTGCGAAGGAAACATATCGTCTTCGAAACAAAAGTAGAAACAATCGCGTGGGGTCTAACGATTATCTGTCGATTCTCCTAACAAAATTCGAAGTGCTTCACTAAGAAAAAAAAAGCATGAAATCTATTAAACGATCAGTCTTCGATGATAAATTGATAACAGAGCTGTTGTTTAGCCATTCGTTCGTGCGGCTGGCATCGAAACTTTATTATTGAATATTCAAGCTCGAGTAACTTGAATGTTTGTATGTACTTGTATTTGTCATAACGTCATTATTATATTGTATAAAATGTGACATAATTCAAACTGTAAATAACTGCATAAAGAAGAGTTATAAAGATTAAACCGCTAAGGGATTATATAGTATATATATATATATATATATATATTGCAGATATTGCATTATTCAACAGTTGCAATATCGTTTCGTAGTCGAGGGAGCTTCCTATTAATGAAATATCTCAAACTCACACCAACCTTTCGTAATAATAAGTTTATACAATACATAATTGTACTATGTAAAGAGTATAAATAATGTAATAAAAAAAATAATTAGAAAAAATCAATATTGTATAAATAAACACGGATGTTAATTCGTGGGGTCGATTTACTGCAGTTGACCTTCGATTATCCGCGCTCGTTGGGACCGTTGATCGAAATTGGAGTCCGGACAATCGAAACACAATTTTTTAAAATAATTTTCAATAAAAATACACAAATGAAATTACGATAGAGAATCCGAAATATGTTTTTAACATCGAAATCTTCTTTCAAGGCTTCCGTACAATAAAATCAATTTTTAATAGCCAATCGGTAGTTTCGCGCTTTTGAACAACTTGGAAAGAATTTTCGTTTCTTCAGCCCCAAAATATTGTGGTTCTTAGACTCTTCGAAGGGTTCGGTGATAACCCGGTTCAAAAATTTGATATAGAAAATCTCAATGTGCCGCCTGACTCTACTGGGGAAAGCGAGTGTGCGAGGGCCTTCACATTGGATGAGGAAAAGCGCGCTTCGGCACGCTCGAAAACGCGTTCGACGTCTGCCGCGGTGAGCAACGATTCTCGTCTCGCGATGACATTCGGTTGACTCGGATAAATTGTGCCGCAAGCGAGAATACATGTATGATTTCGCGTTATCGTTCGGATAATCGCAATTACGGATAAACAGGCGCACGTTAGGATAATTGAGAATTCGGTCAAACAGCGACACAGTTTGAACAATCCAGATTTCGGATAAACAGGGTCACAGCTCGATTAATCGAGGTACTACTGTATATATACTGACGTTTTTCGCGTGAAAAAAAAAATCGTTTATCAATTATCGTAGCCACCTGGTGGAGGCTGGATAACTCGTCAAACGTCGTCGTCTTGTCGTCTGCAATAATTCCGAACCTTCCGCTTGTTTACGTCAAAATTCATGAAACTCGTCGATGTCTCGGAAATGTATTGCGATCGCGAGCTCGTCGACTGTCGTTCAATTGCCACGTTTTCGAGGGACAAAGTAAACAATGCCGCTCGTTTATCTGCGAGAGTAGCGAAATGAGTTAGAAAATAGTACAAGGATTATGACATAACCTCTCGGCCCATCGTTCCCCGAAGAATAGATAGACACTGTTATCCGCCAGTATGGGAAATTATGTGGCTAATACAATAATATGGTAAGTTCGATGAAAAAAAAAAATTATTTCTTTACAATAAAAAAAATTATTTCGGAGTCTGATTATTATTGTACCTATTCTCATTATTATCATTGTTGTCGTTATTATTATTATTATTGTTGTTGTTGTTGTTATCATTATTATTGTTATCGTTATTATTATTTCAGCGTGTTGATACTGTTCTCCGTCAGCGTTATTTACGCCACGACTCACTTGGTCAAGAAATTGACGGAGAACAAGGATGATATGATACTGAATCCACAGACTTCCTACGATTGGATAATAAGACTGAGCTTGAATCTGCTTGGTTACGCCACAGTATTATTGCCGGGCTGGCTAATATACAAATATGTACGCTGCAGCAAGTATCTTCAGAGAGGAGGTAAAAGCATAATCTTCTATCGTGGCTCCTTGATGAGAATTTATACTACCAGGCTTGTGTTATTTTTTACAGGCAAAGGATGCATATCCAGATTGGTTCAGGCCTGTTTTCTGGGCAACGGCGAGACGGGTCTCTTGGATTCGCCGACCTACGCTCCGACCACGTCGGCGTCCAGTGCACACGTCCAGAAGAGCTTTGCTCACGACGCTGTACTGTACGCCTATTGCTTCTTGGGACTCCAGATCAGTTATCTGACTTGGGGTTACTTGCAAGAGAAAATAATGACCCAGGAATACGTTAACGAAGCCGGCGAAAAGTCTTACTTCCAAGATTCCCAATTTCTCGTTTTTGTCAATAGAATTCTCGCTTTTCTTATGTCGGGATTGTATCTTATTGTCAAGAGACAGCCGCGTCACGCAACGCCACTGTACAAATATGCGTTCTGCTCTTTGTCGAATATAATGAGCAGTTGGTGCCAGTACGAGGCTCTGAAGTACGTTAGTTTTCCTACTCAGGTGAGAAACAATGATTTTCTATTCAAGCCGCAATTTTGACGTATTTTCACAAAGAACCGCTGTATCAATCGCGTATATTCCAGGTTTTGGCCAAAGCTTCAAAGATCATTCCCGTAATGTTGATGGGCAAAATTGTATCACGGAACTCGTACGAATATTACGAGTATGTAACTGCGGCGTTGATTTCCATTGGAATGACACTGTTCATGCTCGGAAGCACGACTCATGAAACTGGTAAAATTCACGGAATTTCTTTTTTTGTAATTCCAGTAGAAACCCGTTCAACACAGATCGACTATCAGACGAAATCAGACTTGCGAACGAAATTTTTTAAATATTTTCCCCGCGAATACTCGACGCATCTATTTCCGACGACTAAGCAATTTTAATCGTGTAATCTAATATTGGAATCGATTTGAAACTCTTGATAGACGAACTCACGATCAATTCGATCTGAAAGACTTAATCGCATATCTCTATTTCCATTAGTTACTATTATGATCGTTACAACTTAAACGCAGGTCATGAAAAATGCTTTTAAAGCTTTTCCTTTTTTCTTTGAAGTTCCCCAAAGTAATTACGTTTTTTGGAGTAATCGGTGAGGTTCATTTGTGTTTTGAGATACCCTCGGTTCTGAAAGTACACTTTTAGTACAGCACCGAACACAAACACTCGGAAATGCACGATTGAACCACAACCCGATTGTTAAAAGTTTTAATGGATCATCAAGACTTTCGCACGTCGATAACTCGGGCTTGACCTTGAATTCTCGTCAACTGTTTTCAGACGGAGCGACCACGCTATCGGGAATTATTCTGCTGAGCGGATACATGATACTCGATAGTTTCACGAGCAATTGGCAAAACGCTTTGTTCACCAAGTACGGCGCAACGAGTATACAGATGATGTGCGCGGTGAACATGTTCTCGTGTATGTTGACCGCAACTTCGCTGATTCAACAATCGAGCTTTGTGCAAACCCTTGAATTCGTGATGAAGGTGAATCGAGACGAAAATCTGCGAGTTCTAAACGAATAGAAAGAAACATAGATCGCTTATGAATCCTTTTTTTTCAGCATCACGGTTTCATAGTGGATTGCTTACTGATCTCGATATGTTCAGCGAGCGGCCAACTATTCATTTACTACACGATATCGAAATTCGGTGCTGTTGCTTTTGTAATAATGATGACTATACGCCAGGTAAACGATCTCACTGAATCCCGAATCTATCTCTTTTTTCGATTCGATTGATAATTTGTAATTATTATGATCAGGGCTTGGCTATACTACTGTCGTGTTTGCTGTATCATCACCAAATCACCGTATTCGGCGTGATCGGCGTTTTGATAGTCTTCGGCGCGGTGTTCCTACGCATTTACTGCAGCAATCGTCTGCGGGCTATCAGAAGGCGAAGGGCGGAGAGTATCAATGTGAAGGATTAAGAGATGCATCGCGATCGTCGATAAAGCGATAATCCTCAATTACGATACGCGAAGGTGAGACCGTCTATTAAAAGGTACCGAACCGTAGTTTAAATAATAACTATATTCATGACAATACAACGAGATGCATACTTGGGGGGGAGGGGGTAGGGGCGAGTCCTTAGAGAAATTTAATTACCGTGTAAATACAACAGCTTTTTGCATAGAAATGCTTGTAACTGATATTCTGTTCTCCTGAAAAATCGAATCTCCCGTAAACGCTAGAATTGCCAATGGATTTGAGGGTGGAGAAAATAATCGATTGCTATCTCGTCGTATCAACGTCTTCGGTGTACAAACCTCGGCATCCGAATGCGGATCTAATTTTAACATATGAATTAAAAAGAAAAGAAAAAAATGTCCGAAGGCTTAATGATATCGCCAATTCGCGTGGAAGTAAAATATTTTATTCTCTCACGACGAACAATAAGACTAGATCGAAATGAATGGTTTTTCTTTTTCTTTTTTGTCTCGCAACGAAAAAACGTTACATGCACACGAAATACGAGATGTGTAAATAATTACGAGGTACATGAGCTGCATGGCAGTTTCAATACGGCCAACGAAGATTTGTTAGTTAGCTGTAAGTACATCAAATTTAAAATTAGTGAAATTTCAATTTGTAAAATTGTTAATGGATACTTAAGGACGCTAAATGGTTACGCTAGATGTACAATGAATCTTCTATCGTCTATAATTCAGGATACAAATCGTTTACAAACTATACTACATCTTTGGTAGGGATCGACTTATACATACATTTATGAATTGGGTTTTTCATGTTTTTTTTTTTTCTCATTACATGGATTTGTAGCCGCAGTCTCTTCGTCTCGCAGCGAAGTTATTAAAAAAAATTCTTTTTTGTCAAGCTCTCGGGCCTGAGAACGATGAGGTTTAATTTTTTTTTTCTATCTATTCGCTTGACGTTCAAAAAAAATAAAAGTGTTTCTCATAGATGTATAGAGAGCGTCACGCCGATATCTTGGGATGTCCAAAAAGATTTTCTACGCAGCCCGGGATGGGGAAAAAATTAACGCCGTTCTTTGCTTTTCTGTGTATCGTGCAACGCATGCCGGATATATATAGATATATATATAATATTAAAAAAATATATCAAGATCTTCGGTGAGTTCATTCTTCCGGGGGAGCGGGACGCCAAATGGCAACAAGGCACATCACAGAGATGACGAGTTCGCACATCAACAGTACCAACTGTATGCCGCACAGCATCTTCTCCAGCCTCAGTACGTAGCTCTGCCATATTAGAAAATAAAGCGTCGCCAAGGCGCTCGGTATGGTCAGTATTATTCCAAGAAGTATCGGAAGACCCCTCTCCGTTAGATTTCCCTTTCTGCCGAGATAGACCCGACCTCCCTCCGTCGCGATGAGAAAAATCAGCAACGAAAACTCCATCGCCGTCGTGGCCGTGCCGGGGGATGGAAGATTTATCGCTTTGAACAGTCCCATTCCCAATTCGCAAACGGCAAACATACCAAAGTAAAACGAATTCAGATACATCAGAATTTCGTACGTCAACGACGAATTTACTACGGTAGGCATTTTTTTTTTTTTTTTAATTTCTTATATCCCGTTTATTTTGATTATTCTCGCGCGTGTCCTTTCACGCTCCTTCGGCCGACGACTCAAGCGAATGTTGATTTTTCGGCTTCCATCGCTAACGCACCCGACGAAATGAGACACTTTGAATATCTTCGTGGATTGATTTATTATTTTCTCGTGCTCCAGCGGGGTTCGTCTCAATTCAGTATCGAACTCATTTTTACAAATATTTATTTCAGTTCTTTTGTTATTGTTTTTTTTAAACATTCACCGTTCTCCTTTATCGTACGATCATTTTGATTCTCCTCGAGATTTCGTATGATTATTTTCACAACACTTCATAACTCGAACCGCGAGGGCTTTGTCCTGGACGTGGCAGTGATTCTTGCGGGTGGGTAACTCTAGCTTGGCTCAACAATTATTTCTGTATTCAATAAGAGTAGCTTTTCCTCTTTTGTTTATTTTTAACCCTTCCGATGACGCTTGTCGGTTTCACCCACGGACGCTAAACCGAAGCGAGCCCGAACCGCGGGCTGTGGGAATGGAAATTCGTGGCGGGTGAGCGTTTCAACTTCCTCCGCGTGACGGCGTTGACAACGGAAAACAAACCGAAATATATATACTGCGCGTTGGTTTGAAATATAGTTGGGAGTAAAGCGTCAAATCGAATGCACGGGAAAAGCGTGCTCGATGCCGAACGGCAAGTATCGCTCAAAGTTTGTTGGAGTCATGAAATATCGATTCAACAAAATAGTATTCAGACATTGAGATTTGTGAAATATGCAACGCAGTAATTCATTTTTTACCCTTAAGACATCGAGAAGCAACGGTCAAGTTTTGTCAATACTTGATTAACGAAGTACCAGTTTTGCCGCCTCGTAGGAAAAACATTAACCTTGCGAAGAAAATAGCGAGATCAAAGTAGAGTTCGCCGACGGAAAAATCCAATGAATTTTTTCATTTATTACAATTTTCAAGATCACGAGACAAAAAAGACGCGAACGTCCATAGAATTACACGAGAGATACCGCGCTTGAGCGTATGTTTTTTTACTCATTCAGCGCCTCTCGCAGCTTAATTCGAAGACCGCATTTGCCGCAATTTTCGAGCCTATTCTGAAAGCCCCTTCCACCGCAGACGACCTTAATGGCGTGGACCGTTTGATTCTCTTTCCGCCTTTTATTGTTTTGCCGCTCGAAACACGTGTACCAGAGCTCTGGCAAAAGTAAGTACACGCACAAATTCGTAGCGTAAAACTCGAGTTTCACGATCGTAAAATTCGCCGAAGTTCCGTACAAGCCGGGACTTCGATCGTCGTCGCAACTCGAAATAATCGTAAACATAAACGGGTTAACCTTGAAACTGTTCCAACGTGATATCCGATTGTTTATTAATCCCGGAATTGTTGTAGATGAAGAAACTGTCGGGCGAGTCATTGTCGGCGTTTCTCGCGTACTCGAACAAAAGAAAGAACGGCGATAAGCACGGGGTAAAAAAAAAAATGGACAAAAAGCGCGTGCGTCTCGCCGATTTATTGCCGGCAAAGCCGTCAGACGCATTGATAAACAAGGCCTCGTCGAGCGAAACTTCGCCGAGCAAACAATCGCGTAAGAAGAAGAACGCTAATGCGTTGAAAAAGGGCCTTAAACGAAAAATTCTCAATGGAGATTCCGGGGTCGCGAAAGTGAAGAAACTCGGAAAAATGAAAAAAATGGCACAAAAACACTCTCGAGCGATGATACACGCGAGTCCGGAGGCATCTAGAACTAACGAGTCGCTGGTGCGTTCAAAAATGACTAACGATTTGCCGTCGAAGAGCGAAGCATGCACGACACCGTCGAAGGTTGACAAGAACGGTGAGAGTACAATGGAGCACGGAATCAATGGAGATTTTCAAGAGACGATACACAAAAGTTTGAGCAACGATCCGGTGAAAGACGGAAGATCTCTGTTTCAATGGCTCATTCATCCGTTATCGATAGACAACTTTTTCAAGTGAGTTAACATCGCGACGAGCATGATTTTTCTTTCTATTTCGTTCTAGTGATGTGCGTTAGAGTTTCACAGCTTTTTCATCACAAATATTTTAGTTTCTCTCGGTCCATATTGTACAACAATTTGATCAGATTGCAGATCGAATAAGTTCTTTAGAGATGGTTTGTGTTCATGATGCTTAATCTCAATCAAAATCAATTATTATACTCTAAAATGAACAATTTATTCCATAAGAATTGTTTGTTCCGGTTAAAAAAAGTTGTCTGTGATGTTCCTGTATAATTTTAAATAGTGGATTATCTTGCGAACATTGTAAAATTTATAAAGGTGATCTTATCGATTGATCTCTTTTTTCTATTCTAATGCTATTTTACATGAGCAAGGATTCTGTGATTAATATTATAAGATGATGTTTTTCTCTAATATTCGCCAGCCATTTGTTGGCCCTTGGTAGAAAAAGGATTTTTCATTTTTTACTAGCTGTAAATTGCCGAGATCCAAATTATTTTCTGCATTGTAAGTATTTGTGTTTCCTGGCAAAGTCTGTGGCGGATTCTATCTTTTCCAGAAGTAACTTTTAATACCCTTTTCTTCAAGTAGTTTTTTCTTTTTGTTTGAAATATTATTTCTACTGTCTCACTGTACCTGTTTCCAATGTTTACTTGTTTGGTAGTTATCTAACAAATAAACCACAATTTTTTCCTCATGTCCTTAAATCCTCTAATATTGCACGCAGTCCGTTTTCAAAACTGCCAGAAGCTTTTGCTAAAGCTAAAAAGTTTGCCGAGTTAAACGCGGTGTTAGACGATGGGTTTTATACGACGTTAATACGCGATTTTCGTTTTCGCCGCAGGAACAATTGGGAAAGCGCGCCGTTGTACATAAAAAGAAGCAAAGCCAGTTATTACAAGCTTCTTATGTCGACGCCCATGCTCGACAAGATACTTCGCGATAACCATGTTCTTTACACAAAGAATATCGACATAACGTCGTACTCCAACGGTCAGAGGGAAACTCACAATCCGACGGGTCGCGCCCGTCCCAGCGTCGTTTGGGATTATTACTCCAATGGCTGTTCGGTGAGGATGTTGAATCCCCAAACTTTCATACCGAAGCTCCATGCATTGAATGGTGAGTGTTCGATGTTATTTTCATTTAGTTTCTCATTTGGAGGAGAAAGCACTCATACAAATAAAAATACATATGTATTGATATTTCAAGCAATAATAATAAAGATAATGAGAACCTTTTGAACAAGCAAATATTCCGAGTGAAGGAAAAAATTCAATGTTTTCCGTAATGTTGCTATCTCAGCTTTGTGACCGTTAACAATTGTTTGCTCGAGTTTCCCATTAAAATCTGTTCAGGACACTTCAATTAATCGAAAAATCACATTTGAAAAAAGTGTCCCGGTACTGTAATCATTTACTTCTATCGATCCATCGCGCAAGAAAAATGTTAACGATAGTAATTCAATATTTGGCAGCTACGTTGCAAGAGTTCTTTGGATGCTTCGTCGGGGCGAACTCGTACCTGACCCCGCCGGACAGTCAAGGCTTCGCCCCGCACTACGACGACATCGAGGCGTTCATCATACAGATCGAAGGGAAGAAACGTTGGCGTCTGTACAAACCGATAACCGAGGCAGAGTACCTACCGCGTTTCTCGTCTCGCAACTTCGATCCGTCGGAGATCGGCGAGCCGGTCCTCGACACCGTCGTCAGCGCCGGTGACTTGTTGTACTTTCCGCGAGGAACGATACACCAGGGCGAAACGATAGACGGCACGCACAGCCTCCACATAACTCTGAGCGTTTATCAGAAAAACAGTTGGTGCGACTATTTGGAAAAATTGCTTCCCCAAGCGCTGAGAAGCGCGGCCGCCACGGATTCGCGTTTTCGCGAGGGTCTTCCACTGGACTATCTCAAACACGTCGGACTCGTTCATTCCACGGATTCCAGCCAGGAGCGACAAGATTTCATCGAGAAGACTAAAGACCTGTTGCACAGACTGATCGACAACATCGACGTGGACAGCGCCGCCGATCAAATGGCGAAGGGCAACATTCACGATTTTTTGCCACCAGTACTGTCGCCTCAGGAGCTAGAATGCTCGACCGTCGAGGACGGCGAGCGAATGACGACGGCCGGATTGGTCGAGACGAGAGTCGAGATCGAGCCCGACACGAGAATCAGACTGTTGAGATCGCATTGCGTGAGGTGACGATATTTTACATGTTTCGCACAACGCGTGCACACCTCCCATAGCTCAGTCAATCCGTAACAATTGTTTCAGACTCGTCGAGGAAGATGATTGCGTGCGTATCTATTACTCGACCGAGAATTCCAAAGAGTATCACGAGTACGAAGCGCAGTTTCTCGAGGTCGACAGAGAATTTGCGCCCGCGGTGAAAGAGATAATCAAACGTTATCCCGAATTCGTGCGAGTCGACGATCTGCCAATCGAAGGCGAGGACAACAGGGTAAGCCGTTGCCTCTGATATTGATAATTATCGTGACCGCCGCATTGGTGGCACTGAAATTGAACGAATTTTTCCTCAGCCATCCCTTTCCTCTAATGATTTAGAGATGTTCCTTTTCAGTTTTTCGAATACTCAAAATCCCGTCCCTTTTTTATTAGAAAACAAACGAAAAAAAACCGAAACGAAATTAACGGCTGGCGAATTCTCGCGAAAGAATAGCTTGAAAATAATGAGATCTACTCGATAAAATCGTAAAAAACATTTCGACGAAACAAATTTTTCTTTGCTTTCCCGATACAGGTGCAAGTTGCCAAGGATCTTTGGGAGAAGTGCATAGTCGTTACCGATGTGCCATTGCCAGTTGTGGAATAACTTCATTTCGTCGGTTGAGAAAAAAAAAAATATACGAAAACGTTCCTCGTCGCACATTAAAAAAAAAAGCGTATGTATGTTACATTTATATAGATCAATAAAGAGATTCTATTATTTTTAACCAAAAGCATGGTCGCTCATTTATTATCATTTCCATTAGTTCGATTAATGTAGGAACTGGATTATTTTCTTTGCATACGTACGCACACGCTCGTGTTTATATCCTTTTTTGTTGTCAAGAGGAATATATATTCATCGAAAAATTTAAACTCTTTGGCCTCTCTCAGGTCCCTCGGGTTTGCATTTTGAAGAATAGTAGAAAAGTATAAATCGATATTCAGATTTTGAGTTTCATGTCTCTCCGCGATTTCTCGTCCTGATCCCGTTGGCGTCCGAGGACGTACTCGATGTAGCCCAAGTATCCGTCGTTGTCCAAGTCATCTTCCTTGAGGACTCGATCTATGAGCTCTGCATTAAAGAAAAATCGAACATTCGGACGATGCGATTGAGGACCGCTCTGAATAATTCTATGAACAATTTATCGGTTATTTTTTTTTCTCTCCATGCTCACCGACGACCCAGGAGTAATCGATAGGCGATTCTTTGACGTGACCGTCGTCTATCTGATTGTCGCTCTCGTCGTCGTCGTGATCGTGAAGCGTGTGCTGAAGCGCGTGAAGAAGCTCGAGACCGTCGAGCTTTGTATTATTGTCAATGTCGTGAACTCTGGAAACGTCAATTCGTACGATAACAACGATAACAATGATATTGTTTAATTCGTGTGGAAAAAAGATTTCGTAACAATCATTTCGGACGACGTACTTGAAGTAATAGAATTCCAATTCTTGAGGATTCATCTTGGAAACGTCGATCTGATTGGCGAGCGAGCCCATATCCTCGGCGAGATGCCTTGACCGTGAATATTACAAGAGTGAGAAATCAACGATTCCAATTGGATTCGCTCGAATCGCTTATTTTATCGGCTGTTTCAGGACTCACGTCGCGTCGTGCAGGAGCTCTTCGTCTTGCGTCAACTTGACGGTCTTTATTGGCACGTAATGATGATGGGACACGGTGCTCTTGGGATGATGAGGCCCCCGAAAGCCGAGAATCGGTTCGATAGACACCGAAGCGATTACGAGCGCCAAAAGTATCGACATCGTCACCGAACTGAAACACAGGCGCGACATTGTTCGTTAGGCTTCAAGCGTCAGTTCGATTGTTGCTCATTGCTTGAAAGAAAGAAAATGCCGAAGAAAACAGAAATTGCTAAAGAAACTAACAAAAAAAGTTGATAAACCAGAGAAAATTGTGCGTTTGCATACCGTAAAATGCAATTCTCGTTATTCTCGAATTGCAATACCTTCAAAAACGTTGATCAACGTCGTGGTGCTGGGAGAATAACGAAGCGTATTTTCATTTCGTCTCTCTTTTTCGCTTCGAGATCCGTACTAGTCGAAGCGTAACGTTTTTCACTCGAAAAGTTGATTCACTCGATCGAACAGAGCTATGCGGTGGCGCGTTCGGGCTCGGAATGAAATTTCGTTCAGCGGCGCGAGCGAGCGGTGTAACCAAGTACAATAGGACCTGCTGCGACACGCTGGACCGGGCGTGGATTCGCGGGCACGGGCACCCCCTTGGCCAACGACAGATGTACGGTGACGGGGGGTGGTCCGCGGTAATTATTATGCGATTACCCACAAACCCATTGATTTAGATTGATACCAGGAGGGGGTCCGCCCGCTGGTCTGCTTCACGATTTATCGAGACTCTTGCGCGCGTATTTCGCGCGAAATCTATCGCGCCCCCTTCGATACCTATGATTATGCGGAACAAGTACATTTTTTCATTCGCAGTCTTATACCATTTGCCTATGTTTCGTTGCATCGTGAACCAACCCGGACCACGAATTTTTTATCAATTCAATGGTAAAAAAAGTTTCGCTCCGAAAAAGGCTTTTCGTTTGGCATAAAACTATCGTTTTTGTTTTCGCGACGAAGGAATTAAGCACGAAGGCAGATCGCGTTTTGGATGAAAAAAAAAAAGGAGTGTCGAGGTGTTAAAAGACACGATAGAGCCGTGTTACGGATTTGGCCGGATTTGGGGGCACTTGGAAATCAATTCTATGGGCTTTGAGAACACGAGGGAATACGAACGGGTCCGATGGGGGGACTCGAGAATGCATATGTTGAGAGGGTGCCCCAAGGGGCTCTCGATGCAAGTGGACCCCCGTGAGCGAGCCTCGGCACCCCAGTGTCCCCGTTCGTCGGCGGTCGAAGCGCGGCACCGAACAGAGAGCCTCTCTCCCTTTACCCCTCGGGTGTCGAAATCCATAAATAATTTATATCATTTGGTCTATTCAACAGGGGGAGAAGGGCCCATATGTACCTGTGTCGCCTTACAGATCCGGGACCTGCGACTCTTGTCGGCGATGATGTTGCCGACGCTACTGGTACGATCCACCCTCGATTCATACGAGAGACGAGGCACAGCATGTTACACCCCTACGCTGCTCTACGGTCGCTAATCTGCGAGACAAGAAAGAAACGAAACGACAATTTCGACGGCAAGTTGGTACAAGCAAAAGCTAGGTCCGTAACAACGAGTCAAAGTGGTTGTAATTAAAAGAACAAACGATCGAGAGACGGGTATGAAAGATCGATCGATCGCTTTTTGTTGTAAACAAATGCCGATCTACTCGTGAAAAAAAAATATTACCAAGATCCTTGTATGAACAACAAAAGTACTTTAATGAGATAAAAGAAATAAACGGTCAGTAAAAAAAATCAACAGATTAGAAGAAAAAACAAAATTACAGATAAAAAAACAGCAGTTCTAAAATAATAATCAACAGATTTTTTTATAAGCAGATTATAATGATAAGGCAATGAAATCGTCAAATTAGATTTGCAGTGGATACTTTGTATGCGCGGACCACGCGTATCCCCCAATTGCCAATTGAGAATTGAAATACGATATGTAACGAATCTGTTGTCGCATCAATTTTTAACTAAGTTGGCTCTCCGCGCTCGCTCCAGAACCCGTGACTATCGGCCTTTGATTATCAACGAGCCGCCCCACTCCGATGGGTATTGAAATTTTTTCGAACCAATGTCCCATCTGCTTAAGTATTGCGACTAGATACACGTAATTTAAGTCGTTCATTTCATTTTAAATAGTTGAATCCATTAATTATCGTCCGTAATTATCATACGAGCAAATAGACTATTCCTTTTTTCTCGTCCATTGTAAAATTATTGCATCGGAGCCGAGGATTCGTTTCTCTTAATGACATAAAAACGTATGAATCGCTCTGATCGAAGAGTTTGTTTCAAAGAAAGTCTCGATTCTGCAAGTTTTTTTGTAACAAAATATTCGAAAATATAAAAAAGCAATGATGTTGAAAAAAACGCATTTAAAGGATTATTCCAGTTTGTTGAATTTTACAGAAAATTTTCGAATACACACGAAGAAGACAGTGGGTTTCAGCATCGTTCTAAAAATGCGCTACAGCGGAGCGTTATTGAAGGGTTAAAAAAAAGAGCGAAATGAAATGAGCGGATATTTACCGGTTGTTGCGTGGGTGATCCCTTACCTGTGGGGAAAATCGATCTACCGTGGATGAGAAAAGCGTGGACGTGCCTCGTCTCGATCCTTTCCAGGACACGTTGATGGAACGTCGGGTTTCCCTGGGTTTATTTCGTTCGCATCTTCGTCGCACACGCGCGAGCGATTATCGACGTTTTTCGACGAGCCTGCGTGCTCGATAAGCTGCCCGGATTCCGATGCGCGTAGCGTCGGGCGGGTATCGCTCGTTTTTTCGGATCTCTATCGCCCGTCGAGGAAAAGCTTATCGTCGAAAGCTCCATCGCGTGATGATGCAATTGATTCGAATTTCGAATAACAGGTCCGGACTATTTCGGCTTATGAACTCGAACAAATCGATGGTTAAAGAATGCGGCATAAAAATGATTGCATACTTTAAAAAGTCTGTATTTTTTTCCCCGATTTTTTTCAAAAAATCATTGATATCTTTTTATTTTTTATCTGCTTTTAAAAATTTTTTTTTCAAATAGCATTAAAAATAATGAATTACTCTCTCGATTTCTTTTCAGGCTCCCGTGGTACACGTTGCAGCGTAGTTTTCCGAACGTGAGACCCGGTTGATGGAAAATTCGCCGGATGATCCCCGGCGCGCGATAGAGTCGAGACGGCAACTTTTGAGCGGCAACAGGGTTCGGAGTGAAGAGATACAAGAGGATGAGGAGATAGAGAGTGAGTGGAGCGCGGACGGGTCTCTCGCGGGTCGCCATGGCGACGAGCGTAGCCTAAAGCTATGCTTTTATTGATTCCAAGCCGCAAACAATGTACAGGAGTGTGGATGTTTCGCCTACGTTCTCTCTTGCGCTCATCGCGCAACCGGCAATTTCCCCTCTCTCGCTTGCTCGAACTCGCTCGGCTTCGCGCACAAGCACCGGGATATCTCTCTCTGCCTAACGGCTAGCTTTCTCGAAATGTCGAGCGCAAATTACCCTCGAATCCTTGTTCAGCCAATTCTTGTTTTTCTTTTCATTTTTTTTTTTTCATGCCTTTTTTTCTACTTTTTTCCTGCATTTCGAAAGGACACATTGCGTTTCGGTTAAACAAAAAGTTGCGAATAGGGTCCATTCGATTGAATTTTTTTTACTCCGCCGACGAAGTTCGTGAAGTAGATTCGTCGATTATTAAACGCACTTTTGAAGATTGCAGTCCGCAACGACTGATCGGAGCGACACACGATTTGCTATAGATAGCTATTTCGAGGGATTCGTCTTGGACATTATAAAACACAATGGGAATTTCGTGCTACCTTTGGACTTGTAATCTTCGCGCCACGAGTTTATTTGGCTAAAAGAAAAATAGTAAGCTCCATAGCTATTGCGAATCTCCGACGAATGTCCCTATCGAAATCTTGCATTTTTCTGGACATGCCAACGAGAAATAAACATAAGAAATTGTTTGAAAAATACAAACAACGTTTCTACATTTCTTTGCGACATTTGTTTTTGGATATTACTCGACTTTTTTTTACATTCTTCTTTTTATAAATATTTTAAAGATATTTTTTAATATTCAGCATAAACTGCGTCGTAAATTGCGGAAAAAAAATTGCACCTCATCCAGTCGTGAGTTTGTATCGCGAGAGCGTCGATAATTCTGCTCTTCAGATTAACGAACAATTAGTTCGGTTCGTGTAGCGCTTGCGTTTGGAATCGCTCGCAACGATAGTCATTTCGCGAGAATACATGTGTTAATTGTATTTGTTGTTTAAATGTCGCGTGTGGGCGTATATACATGTGTATACATATATATACACACGTGATCGGTTCTCGCAATGCTATCCCGCGGTGCGTCGCGGTGCGCGCGGCATTCTGACGCATGAAAATTGCCCAAAGGGATGCGCCAACCGTGATCGATGTTCCATCCGATCGGAGTCTACCGAAACTGCCCGCCGAATAATATATTCATAGCTTCCGGATGGTTGAACGCGACTACGCTCCCCCCCCTTTCCGCTCACCCCGCCGCGACTTGCCAACGCGCGACCCCCTGGACCCCCAGGAACCCCGTGGACTCTCCGATACGCAGATACACCGCCGGCGGCCGGCTCGCCCCCATTCTGGCACCATATCGTTCCGTCTCGTATTTGGTTCATTCGCACCGTAAATGGGCTATCGAATAATTTGTCCGAAATACGGCTCCCGAACTCTCGAACAATAATCACGGGAATACGAGGCATCGATGCAAAGAGACTTTTAGATTTTTTTTTTTGCGAATACTGTTAAACCTCGATTGGGTATAGGGAATAAGCCACGGTAATTACGGCACCGGCGACCGGTGGTTCCGCAACCATTCGGCCCGAAACTCGACTGATAGGTTTTTACCGAGATTCAACCACTAAACAACTGAGTCCTGACTAGTTACTGCAATGTCTTTCGTAGGGTGTCCGGTAATCGCGGTTGCTAGCGATTTGACCTTGAATTACTGTTCTTCATAACGCTTAACATAGGCATAAGAGTGAGAAAAGAAAAATCATGAATGACTGAAGTCTCAAAGGCTATATAGGTTGTTTTCTGGAAAGTTCTTCACTTTTCCGGGAATTTCTCAACGAATTAAAAAAGATAAATTGACTTTCGACAAAATCTTTAACGGTACAAAGGGTGGTCCGAAGCGAAGCTTCATTCGGCGGAATCTGCCTCTTTCGGGTGTAAAAGACGGTCCAAAATGATATGCTTACTCTGGGCAGTGAGATCTACAATCTTTCGCCGGCATCGACGTTTCGATCGAGACGCATACTCATCGAGAACCAAGGTGTTCGGGGGGGACGGTAACAAAATATAAAATAAAGAACTGCAAAGTTTAACGAGATGAAATGGTAAAAAAAAAAGTAAAAGTGGAAGATGGCTTCGTTGGTACGAGAGTCGAGTTTTTCCTCTCTTCCGTTTCGCGGTCCTGTTTTTTATTTTTTTTCTCATATTTTCATCGTCTCACCGTGGCTCTTTCGCGTTTCTCTTTTTTCGTTAAACGTAGCTAAGAGAACGAGGCGAGGAGGAAAAGAGTTTCCACCGGTTGTGGAGACCACTCGGCGCTACCTTATACCCCGTCGCGTTACGCTATTCCACAAGCAAAAGCGTCGCTCGTTGCGCGTGTTCGTCGACTCGGCTCTCGAGTACCCCGACCTCTCTCGCTCTCGTCGCGACGTATCCCGAGCGAGCGCTTGCGAGGAGCTAAGTGCAAAATTATTTTTTAAAATATTTTTCCTAACCGCGTTAGCTTGAAAGCTGACCCCGCGTGTGCGGAGATGCTTCGCGTGTATACCCTCCTTTCTCAACTGTTCTCAACCCAACCCCCCCCCCCCCTCCCGGCCGCGCGACCCGAACCCGCGAGCTTTTGGCGCGCCTAGGCCGAAAGAATCGGAAATGCCGCTATGCGGTTTTTTACTCGACTCCGCGAACCCTACCCGCGGTTGGAAACCCCTTTGTACGTCTACCCGACTCGCGGATACCTTCTCGACCTCTTCGAACCCAACTTTTTAAGATAATTTCGCACGGGAAAGGCCGCTTAACCGCAACCCTCGGCTCTTCTGTATTTCTTCGCTCAACAATAAACAAGAGATTTCACGTCGGGCGGTCGTTTTTTTCTCATCATCAAACGTCCCAACCGGGCGACCGCGTCACAACAAATTTTCCTAATTTCTCGACAAAAGTCTCGCCATCGATCGCAACTTTGTACATACTTATCGATAAGCCGGACAAAATCAAACCCATTAACGGAGATACGAATATCTGCAGCTTCGAAAAGCGAAAGAAGAAGACATTTTTCGTATAAAAAAAATTATGAGAATTAATAATAAAAGATGATAAAATAAAAAATGACTAGATTCGACAGAAAATAAAATGCATAATGTTAACAATACGTTAATAATTTTCAGTAGGTCGATTTTTCTGTAGTAACAATACAAAACATATCCAAACGGAATTTGTTTTTTTTCAACTGAAGAAGTCGCATATTCTGATTACCACAAAAAGCGTAGATGGAAAGGCTTTCAACATACTTTTATCGGTTTATTAGTCGAGCACTGCTTTCTCGAATGCTTCCAACAATTTCGCCAGTTTTCCCTCGTTTCTACGGCGAAAATAGAGAGAGGAGTTTTCCCTCTTCTCGAGCCGTCTCACTCGGCGGAGAGCTCAAACGCGGCTCTTACTCTGCCCCGTGTGCCTATAACTTGGGTGCTACAAAACGTCCAACTTGTTCGGAAAGCTTTTCCTGAGAGAGATCGGTGACGAGGGGGCCGGCGGGGCGGCGGGAGGAGAGCGCATGAGAAATTCATCGTGCAACCAGGACGATAGAGCGAGAGGAGTGCCTTTACCCGTGGATATATATTCGACCTTGCGAAGGCACGAAGAAAAATAAAAGTTGAGCTCCCTTCTATTCCCTTCGGCTTTTTGTTTCTTTCTTCTTCTTCTTCTTCGACTCTCGGTTGTTCGGAACATGCCTTTTCGATTCTTTGTAATCTCTCGCTCTATTTAAATGCACGGAGCGAGCACGAGTGTCGAACGTGTCGCGGAGTTCATTACTCGAGGCTCATTATGGACAACTGTATATTCCGTGAATTTCGGAGCTACACGCTCCCCTTTTTAAAGGGTAACAATGGCAAAAAAAAGAAAATCATTTTCTCTGTGAAACAAAAAAATCGAGCCAAGAAGATTTGCGAATTATAAAAATAGCAAGAACTTATTCAACAGAAATTAAGATCATCGACTTTGTTTATTAGGAAAAATAAATAAGATGCTTCTACTCCTGAATAAATGAAGTCCCATGAAGCGGCGTGTTTGAAAAAAATAAAAATAGGACAATAATTCATTAAAATTTCGCAGGGCGAACAGTTGTCCCTTTGGTCGTGATTGATCGAAATATTCTCGCGGAATACTTAATTTACTCGAAACGAGGCGCTATCACGCCTGCAGAAGAGCCACCCGGCGTAGATGGGCCCTTCCTTGGCATGGCTCGTCGTCGTGGCCCGTCTATGCCGAGGAGTTTTACATTATGTGCATATAGCAAGGTATACATATACCTTACCTGAGAGGCAAGACTTATGATGGGGTTCCAATTTGCCGCGGGGCACCGTCAGGCTGCGTTTAACAACTTTTTAATGGGCGGAGGGATGCTGCTGCTCGTTGCTCCCGCTGACGGGGTGCAAGGACACGAAGCTCCGCCGTTTCTCCACTGTTCGCGTTGGGGAGTGACTCTGCTTCATCCGTCGTCGGTTCCGCGACCATTCTCATTATAACGGGTGCTCGTCACGGATGCTCGAACGAAACGGTACGCTTTTTCCTACCGCCGACTGTAAATGAATTACCTTAAAAAAAAAAAAAAAAAAAAAACACTACTCCGATATCCTAAAAGTTACATTGCAAATATCATCGTCAATTTTTCCGCTGTCGAATCCATCGCGATTTCATCGCGTTCCGTACGGAAACGTTGAAGCCTCGATGAGCGCGGGGCGCGAGTGTGTGCCCCCGAGCGTATAATCGTCGACTATCCGCGCCTGTCGCGCGCGCGAACCCGGGAATCATCACGCAGGTGTACGACTCGACGCGTCGAACGAGGTGATCGATTTTTCGCACCGGCATACCTCGTCCGAGATGAGAATCAACACGCGCGCACGCACATGGAATTTCGTACGCAACCGGGACGATTTACAGTGTAATGACTATGTACCATGATTTCAACATATGTATTGCTCTATATAGATATCTCGATTAACATAGATATCCTCATGTACATATGTATATAGCATACTTTAAATACCTAGTATATATATATGTATACTGCGTGTAGCGTCCTTATGTACACTCTACATGCAGTATATAAGTGGAATACCATATATATATATGTATATAATATATATAGGCCGTATAGCACCGATGCCTTCGCTATCTCGGTCCTCGCAGAATTTCCCGACCCTCTGCGTTCCTGGTAACCCTCTTCGCCACCCACCTCGTTCTAGCTGTCTCGCGCTTTTTATCCTTCGCTCTCATTCGATTCTCCTCCAACGCTATCTTGCTCCATCCCGGGGCCATGCCACTACTACTACGCGCTACCACACTACCCATCGGGTACCACCACTACTGCGAACGCCACAAGCGTCCCAACCCTCCCTTGCCCGAGCAACGGCGCCAGCCAGCATCTCTACCTCCGGTTCTTCGTGTACCTCCTCCGTCTCTCTACTCGGCCGCGCGAAGCTATAGCAAAGCCAAGCGGCAGCCCCATACTGTACTCCATCCCCCTTTTCGTTCCCCGCCGTTCCCTTGCCCCCGTCTAACCTAGCGCAGCATCCGCGTTCTGGAGCAGCTCTCGCAGCTCTCGTAATCGCATTTGACGTCGCTACGTTTTTGTTTCAGAGCAGTACGTGACGCTTCCGCCCCGGCGCGGAGGGTTCTATCTCTCTTGAGCGAAACACGCGAGGTATACGAAGAACGAAAAAAAAAAAAAAAAGAGAAAGAAAAAAAAACCAAATAAGAAAAAAAAAAGAGAAAAAACGTAACCCCGTGGCACGAGGAATGGAGAGGATTGGTAAGGGGCGCTTCGAAGGAAAGACGGCGAGAACGAGACAGGGAAGGAGGGATGAAGCAGAGAAATGGGAAGAAAAAAAAAATCGAGAAAAAGAAGAATTTCAGGATGAACGCGATGGAGGATGGAAAATGAGGCGAGAAGGAAACCAGCGAACGTCCGGATCGTGTGTTCATCCGATGATTTGTAGATGCGGTCAATGTTCTCCATTCTACGTGTCGTAATGCTCACAACGCGCATCCATTCTTTGATTGTTTCTTCCGTCAATATTATCAACTTGGGACACTCGGAGTAATTTCTGCGTTCGAACTTCGAGCACTTTTGATGGGAAACTTTTGTTCTACTTCTAACGCTGCGTGATTCTGAAAATGTACGTTGTTTCTGTGATCATTATAAAAAAATAAATTGTTAATTGGTGATTATGATTTTCATTGATGGACTAGGCATAGATTAGTTGAAAAAGAGCGTGACGCAGTCCGATTTTGATTATCCGACGAAACGGCATGTGTTTCCCTGCATTTTCTTATGAAGGAAGGATTTGTCTTATGGACATTCCGTAAAACTTTCACACTGATAGCTCCAAAATCTCCACAAGCATTTGTTGTTTTTGTGACGACATTAATAGTTTTGGTTTTTATGTTTCTGATGGACCGTTTGGGATGAAGTCCATCGTCAAACGCGAGAAAAAAAAAACAGGTTTCTTTCGGCAGCCATAATTTTTCATTTTTGTCCTCGGAAATTCTTTTTACGCTCAGAATGAACGTGTGCTGAAAGAAATTCAACACGTTTCCTTGCGTACTATTTGAAAAAAAAATGTTCGGACTTTGGCCCTTTTGCAGAGGCGCCAAATGGATGCAGTGCCTTAAAAAAATGAGTCGAACACGTGACGATTTCGGAGAAGCTTTTGCGCGCTGAGCTCTTGGGTCCTGTGTTACCGAGACAAGTCCGCTAACAACGCAGGGGAGGTGACCGAATCGCGGGGACGAAGAGCGAATTGATTTGGGCGCACGTGCCGACGATAAAACCGCTCGGCGAACACCGCGGGTGATTCGAATAGGCCAATATATCGTTCCACGGTGTTAAAGTCGCCCGCCCATGTTTACCGACTACAGCCTCGTGGCAAGTAACCCCCATCGATAATTGCTGTGTGCCCTTAATCGAGTCGCGACGATAGGCGTTTCGGCCCCCGCCAAAGTCTTTCCACAAATTAACTGTAGTTATTACAATCCATAAAAAAGCTTTGTCAACCCACCGCGGGAAGCTCGTCTCTGTTGAGGCACACGCAATTTTTCAGTTTCGAATTGCATCGAAATTCATTCGGCTCGTTATCATTCGCTCCAAAAAACGGCACGACAGACAATAAAACATATGTGACGGTAGAGAAGAATTTTCAAAGCTCTCTGCGCGCGCCTAAATTATTAGTTTCATCAAAGCGTCCCAACAGGTTGAGAACTATGACCGAATACAACCGAGCGAGATCGTCCCAGGTTTAGAATCACACGCATAAGCGTGAGGAAGAATACAAACGAAAAAGTAATGACGCAATATTGACATTGGTGGATGCGCGGTCAGTGCGCTACTTCGGCAATCATCAAAGTCAAGCAAAATTGCTTGCGGACAGTACTTGGATAGGTGACCGCGCGACCGCGCACTGGAGGATCAACCGTAGAGGCGGAGGACAGTTTTTCCGAGACTTTGTTGTCTACACTTAAGTAAATCAGAATCATAAGTTCGTCTTCACTGACGCGGGTTTTCCGCAATTTTCACTTCAAAAGCGTATGCGGTACAGTGCACTTCAGCCGCGGACGCTCTGGAAGTTAGGTAGCTCGACGATGTTCGCGCGAGGACAATAGGGTGGCATCGGTCCTAAAAGCCAGGGCATACACTGGTGTATGCACAAATAGAAAATAAAGAAGTCACGAAGAAGCGAAGCTCCAACTTCAACCGACTCGTTGCTAATTTTATCTCGAGTTCATATGACAAGAGTTCATCGATGAACGGGTGTAGAAAATTCGTTGGCTCGGAGCGATTCGAGAAGGCTGGTGCAGAAAGATGTATGTAGCAGTTCGCTCGGCTTCACCACCCCCTCGCCCCTTCCTCCCTGCCCCCCTGGACAGCGCTCCCTCCAAAGGCCTTCGAACACGCAGATCAAAGCTGGTAAATTCTAGCGAAATATGCGAGGGCAATTCGGGGTGTGTGGGAGGCCGAAGAGACAAGCACAGAGAGAGGCAAGCCACGAGGGTGCCATATCGGCGGGGCGTGGTCGAAATCTGTCACACTGGCCGCGAACGAACGTACGTACGTTTATTTCTACCGAACTCCCTACCCCCGCGTCAGCCTTTCGATACAACGCTCTAAAACTAGGCACCTCCGGCTTCATAGGAGTCTCTATGCCTTTCACAACTACCATCCATATCCCAATTTGTTTTCATCATACGGGCTTCGCTTGTACGGTATATATATACGTGTGTATCCGCCGTAGTCAATCTCGTCCGACGGTAACGCTAGAGTAAATAATCTTGGATCGCGGATAACTTTGAGCGAGTGCGATACCGCGTTGATAAATTGTCGAAGAATACATTGGTCTGGATAATAAATTATTCGAATTTTTTTCTCGATCCGTGGATAGCTTTTAATTTTCCTTGTTCCAATCGATGTATACTTTATATGGAGGATTTTATTCTATAGAATCAATTCTATTGAGGACTCCAAATTGTTTATTACATTTAGCGGAAATATTGCTTTTGTATTTTTCGATTTGTCGAGTTATTCCGAAGACAAATTCGGCGAATTTGTATTTTTGATAAAGCTTTACAATCGGAATTTCATTAAAAATTCGGGAATAAAATGTTAGAATTTTTCTTTTTTGTGTGACATTTTTCATATTTTTTTTGACGGAGAAACGTTGCTTTCGACGAAGCCTGGTTCGTTGATGGGTTAAATACGAATCTACTTTCGCAATTCGTTGTTCTGATACGCGAAGAGCGATGCGAACGATGTGCGAGAGACGAGATGGGAAATTGGTAGGCAAATTCGCACGTACATTCACAGGCGCGCGAAGCGGGTATTGATAAGGGTGGCGCCTGTTGGCAAGTTAGATAAAACGCGATTAAAATTAACGGAATATCGATGTTTCTCGGTATATTTTGTTATTCGCGATTTAATCGCGAAGTGAAACAATGAAAAACATTGCGTATCGAATGATTTTGCGAAAAACGAGTGATAACGATGATTCTGGGTACGAAAACGCGATATCTCTGAAAATCGAGGGAATGTTGTGAGAGCCTGTAAGTAGCCTTACTTTTGGACTCTCAAGCGGCGGGTTACATATGGGCCAATCTATCTAATCTCCATCTATCGATCTACCCCTGGCCGGTTTAATGCTCAAGAATCTTTACTCCACGCAGAGTCCATCAGCCCCACAGAGATCGCCGGGAGATTCGAGAGCGCGGGCAAACGCGACAACCGGGGTAAGTGTAACGAATAGCGGTTTGACGTTACTGTGCGATGCTATACAACGATGTAACTTACACTGTCGAAAACTTTGAGCATGAAAATCATTCCAGCCAATAAAATTTGATTATATATTCGTTTTTTCCAAATAGATTTTGCTCAAAACAACGATAAAGTTTGCTAATAGTTAGGGTTGAGATTTAAATGCACTTTTGTTATAAATCGAACAAGAATTTCAATTGTTCGACTGATTGACAATGTTGGTAATGTAACAAATTTTCTGATATTTTCTCGAATTTTTACTGCATAAAAAAATAAAAAGTCCAGTTTCGAATTAAAAAAAATCCGGAACTGCAATTCATTTTGTTCGTATCGTACGCGGCCGTTTATAACCATGTAACAACGGATTTCCGGCTTACTGGGCCGTAACTCTCGCGATAATTGCTTTTTTACATATCGCGGCCGCGGCAAAATCGAAATGCGTCGACGAGAATTCTCACTGGACGTGGTTGAACGCGCTCTCGAATCCTTTCCGCGGGCGTGCACGACGGCGGGAGACTATTGGGATACGACGAGCGAAATTGAATTCTCGAAACATTATAGATACTCTCCGGGGACGCGTTATCGATACAGTAAGATGTGAATCTTTATCCATCCCATCGGTTCCGCTGTGACGCCGGTAGAATTCGATTTGTCGAAGCTACATTCGCGCTCGTCGCAACGCTTTTCCGATCAATTATAATATCAATCTTTGAGTACTTTAAATCGGTCTTTCTTTTTCTAGTCCAATAAAAAATGATATTGAGAAGATAAATTGGATATAGAAAAATATAACAATGTGCTAAGAAGAAAATAAAATTTCGTTAAATGGTGGCGAACGACAAGCCTTTTAGACGATTAAACCGATTGTTGAAGATATTTAAAAAATTGGTACACAGAGGCCTGGGAACGGGGGTCGAAGATAACATAGCGAATGTGCGCCGTGAGCGTCGCTCGGCACTTACGCGTGCGACAATGGGCAGCGACCTCAATGAAACAGTTTTGGTTTTTGAATTGGCCCGCTTTTGATATCGGGCAAAGCGCATTGTCGGGCAAATTACAGCCTCCAGAGACGGTCGTGCACGCGTCGATGGGCGTTCTGTTTTCGTTCGGATTCGCACGAGACACCGTTCTCCATCGGGATGGATCGGAGAGATCCTTCGACGGTCGCGGTGCTAACTCTACGTTTCCTTTCACAATGAGCACGAGTCGTTTTTTTTTCATGCGCGCGCGCGTTCGACGCCCTGCAACGAACGAATTTCGTTGAGCTCATCGAGTATCGGAGAACGCTTTTATTTATTTAATTTCGACCACTGACTCGCATCCGGGCCCGGCATGAATATTCTCATTTTAATATTTGATATTTCACCCGATTACGCGAGGGCCCATACATCCAGGAACGATGCGGGTGGGCTGCGCGGAATTATGCTGATTCGATTCGTTCGCAGTGTTGGGGAAACCCGGCGCGAAACGTTTTTCCGCAGTTGAGAAAGTGAAAATCGCCGGTGACATAGAAAGGCTAATTCGCTTTAGGCTATCGCGATCCTCAAATCCGTTGTGCCTATCTGTACGCGAATTAATTTTATCCGACAAGATCGCATTTGTTTGCGTTGGACGACACAGTGAACGTCAAAGCCCTTTTTCATCGCGTCTATTCTTTTTCGGTGAACGCAACCCGGAGAAGGGTTTCTACAAAAGAAATCGATGAAACTTTACGAGCGACTTCATCGCAGTGCAAAATTATTGGAATAACATTTTTTTTAATTATGCGTAATGGTGAGGCTGAAAATATCAATTTCGGATAGTAGAAATACCAAAATTTTATCAAAACGGTCAAAGAAAAAGAAAGTCCAACAAAACATCCGGCGGTCTATAGTTTTTCAAATAGAAACAATTCGTTCATTTTTCTACATGCGTATGAATCTTCCAATCTTTTCAGGGCCCCCCATATTTTCGTTTTTTTTTTTTAAATGTTCATCTCATTGAGGAGTGTTCGAAATTCTCTCTGAATTTAACGTTTGCTCGAACTGTGCCGAAGAGACAGCCGTAAATTTTCCTAATTTCTATGTCATTCAGCTGAACGAAGCCAATGGCGATCTCTCGAAAATTGAATGAATCAATAATCGAAATTAACAAAAGTGAAGAAATTGGATATGATCATTGAATTCGACAACGAACTGGATAAAGGGCCTGACATTCTCATGCATATGGTCCATTCCCGTCGCGGGACAACTTTCGCTCCCCAAAATCAACCGAATAATTATTCCCGACTTTGTCCGTAGATTGCCTGATAAATCTTACATTTTGGAGTTTTGCGAAAAGTTAACAGCCGCGGGTTACTTTTGAACAAATGCTCTACGCAAGTGAATGAAGCCTCACAAAGTACAGTCTAAAATGCATAATGTATATGAAAAAATGCCGGATGAAAAATCGGCACTGTATTGTTTGGTAGCGGAAAGACCTTATTATATCCACAGCAATTCTGGAACCTCGCAACAGCACTCGGTATCGGTCCCCTTACACTTTGGCAAAATCCGCCTAGATTCCGTTCGGCATCCACACCGAGAGTCCGCGTACACATATATACGCGAAGAGCAGAGAAGATCCTAGGGTACGGGGTGTACGTTACAATCGAATCCCGAAAAAGGAAAAAGAATTAAAAAAGCTATCTGCCGCGAGCTGATGGAAAGAAGGAGAAATAAAGTATCGTGGATGAAAGGAGATAGCGAAGGAAAGGAATGGGAGAAAGCGAACGAGAAAAGTAGAGAAAATCCAACCCAGCCCCTCGCGAGTTTTTTCGCGCGAGAAAGAGGAGAACTTCGAGATGGATGAGGAGGGAGATGAGGGATGAAAGCAAGGCCGAACGAGGATGGAAAGATGCGAGTGTCGGTGTGAGCTTCGGCTCGGTGGGTTCGGAGGTCCGAAAAGGGGTAGGTGGAACAAGGGAGGGTGTCAATAGTCGTCGTAGTAGTGACAGTAGTAACGGTGGTGGTATAAGTAGTAACGCGAGCGGTAGCGATAGTGGTAGTGGCAGCGACTGTATCGTTGGTAAAGCTTGTGAGCCGATGCCGTTGCCGGCTGGTACTCTCCGAATGGTTGGAAAATAAAATCGCTCGGAGGGCTATTTTCCGGAGGAATTTTCATTGGATGGACGCCATGTTGGTGGCCGGGGGTAGCGCACCCGTTCGCGCGAGAGAAGGATTGGTCGTTGTCCTGGCAACGCTTGGTGAGCCCGGCCAATCACGGTCGTCGGATTCTCGGGGTATCCCCGTAGGGTGCGTGTGCCAGAGACGGAGAGCGAGTTGCACAGCGCTGGGCGAAGACCAACCCTGCCGCTCTATCTCTCTGTGTACAACACATCTCCCCCTCCTTCCTTTCCCCCCTCGCCCCCTTCCGACCAGCATCCCCCAAGTCACCGGGATAACTGCATTTCGCGGACAGAATCCCACAAGAACTCACGGCGAGCGGTACCCCCATCATCGGCCGTCATCGAACCGTCGACGTTACCATCCTCCAACGTTCGCGCGTTGTACGCACCCCACGGTGGCCCAAGGATAGGCCCCATCGGGATCCCTTTGAATTTTCTTCGTCTTCTCGTTACGATATCAAAGCATCGAACAGTCGTCGGATCGTGCCGTAAAGCATTCGGAGCTCTCGGAAAAACTTGCAACGTATATAGACGGTTTTTCTTTTTTTTCGCTCTGCGACATCTGCATTTTCAAGGGCATTTAACCGCCGATAACCGTGGGCACGACAGAAGCGCGCCATCAACCCGACGCACCGTCATCAACAGCAGGCGGCAACCCCGACATCCGGCCGACACGACGACTCCTGCTTTCTCCGTCGTTCCTAATTGGATCAGAGGCAATAATAAGATTTGAATTTGGAATCGAGGCCAACCGGTGCGCAATCATCCGCGAATACGTTAACGCTCCGACGCTTGTCTCGATACCGGGCTCCGCGATCGTCGGGCCCTCATCCAACGTGAGCGCGTTCCGTCGTCTTGGCTCATCGTCGTCCGGGAGCCAAACCGACCGGAAACATTCGAGGGACCACGGGACCCTTGGCCGCGGGTGAACCGGACTTCGGCATCGCGCCAAGAGAACTTACCGCCCCGCGGAACGTTTTTACTTTTTAGTTTGTTTATTTCCTCTTTTTGCTTTTCACAATATTCGATTCAACACGCTGAGTTTTTCGTTTGCCTTGAATAAATTACATTCGACTCATCGAACGATAACTCCAACGAGTGTGACACGCGCACTTTACGGACGAATGGTGCTAATGGTTCCGGAGACATTGACTATCGACGGGAGCAGTGATTGTGACGTCGAAATTCATTGTGTTTATACGAAGAAATAACTGCAAACGTTTCAACACGGATAAAATCGTCGTCGAGTTTGGAAGTCGAACGATGCTCGAATCCTAACAATTGGGACGATCAACAATCAGCGAGGACTCTGAAGATCTCGATCGGTCCTCTGTATCTCGGTGACTTTTCATAAACTTTACGGGTTCGAAGAGCAAAAGAAGCTTTCATTCGAGGATTAAAAGAGAAAACGATTTCCTTCGATCAATCGTTGCGACACTTCGAGAAGATCGTCAGGGATCGTCGGTCAGTGAAACAGTAAAGGGAGAACCTACGAAAGATTCTGATAGAGTCGTACAGCAATGTCAACGTAGTGAGGGGGAAGGTAAAAGCGTCACGAGGAATATCTGTTGCGCGGACCTCAATAAGGTCACCACCGGCATCATCCTGGCTAACGACTTGTCCGGAAGTAGCGGCCCGGGTGGCGGTGTTGGCTCCGTCGGTAGTTCGGTAGGTGGAAGTGGACTATCGACAACCGCGCTGAGTCTAGATCATCAACAGTTCAACATATTTCCCGCCATCTTCAGCAGACAATTGAATTTCTCGGCTGCGGCCGCTAATTGCGGACAGAACAAGCTGATGGACGAGCTTAGGCCGAACCTCGGACTCCTCGGTGTCGGTCTAGTCGAGAACGACACGTTTCATCTCAATCACAATCAGGAAAAGAGAAAGTGCAGCAGCACGAGCTCGAACGAGCAAGATTTTGGTCTTTACGGTGTTCATCAAGGACTGGAAGCGAGTCCTCCCACACCGGCCGCGACACCCGGACGAAATAGCGTCGGCAATGCCAGCAGCGTCGGTGAGCACAGCTTTCTTGTAAAGTTCTTTTCACAGTTGAACGTTGAGTCCCGTGTTCAAATCTTACATTAGGTACCGTTAGTAATGATTATTTTTTGAACCAATCATCAAAAAAATTACCATTGAAAACCGTTAAGTTCCTTTGCGCGGTTAGTTAGAGAAGGTTCCTCAATGATTATTCATGCTACGATTCAATGTCTTTTCATCCAATTGATCATTTTTAGAATGCGATTAATTCCTGTTAGATCGTTGCCATTGATTTACCATTTTATTGCGTAGTATTCGAAGCCCCAAATACAAATGATTCTTTGAATGGCATTCCATATCAACCCATTACCGGTCGAAATTTTTGAACATCACCGGACTCTGATAAGAGACTCTTTTGAATGAATGTTAGATGGTAACGAATAGAATCCAAATGTAATCAATCCGATCACAATCTGATTCAGATAGATTTCGCTCCAAAGTCAAACACAATCGAGTGTTTGTCGATAGATCGAGAGTGCGAAAACAAACTGATAAAGAGACGACGAAAAAAGAAGTACGTAGGTAAATAAAAATGATCAACTTTATTTCCTACTCGAGATAGATCAATTTTCCGGCTGTTGAGCCTCGAGTATGAAACGCTGAATCGTAGTCTGTTGACAATAGGGCCACGGGACAACCATATGGTTGTACCTGTTCCATAGGCTATTATTATGTTCTGATGGGGCTCGAGAGACTGACGAATAGAGGGCGAGGGGGAACAGCTTAGTACCCGAGGGTTCTTTCGCTAATGTGGCAGGCGCACCGAGCTCGGATAGAGTTGGATCAACTCGGGGGGTTCGAGCAGCCGGCTACACTCAGCTTCCGACGCTTCGCCGGTCACCACAACTACATGAATTTTGTCGTCTCTCGAAAGGGGGTGCCACCTCGTTTCTTTGTTTGCCTCATTCAGTGTCTCAACTTTCTCCGAGCCTTTTGACGTCCCCCAAAACGTCATTCTTCACGATACTTGTTGAATAGTTTTTGTTTTCATGTTGATTTTAATAACACGTCGATGGTTTGTTGCTTATCTCGATCAAAAGACTCTTCGGGTGCAACACGAAAAATAGCAGTTTTGTGTTTCATTGTTGTTTACTTTGGATTCTGTCATTCCGACAGTCAGGTTTTGAATAAGAAATTCCGCGGCTCATTCGCTTGATCGTGATTGATAAACTAAATGCGTGGCTAAATTTCGCAAACGTTAGTCTGCGGCTTTCCAAGCGATTGGAAATAATCTTTCTTCGTCAAAGATTAAGATTTTTGGGTTGTTGTCGCCCGCAATTAAGACCAAGTTACTTTCAGTCAATATACTTCGGGCCGTTTTGACTCTTCAAGATCAAAGAAGAACCGACAAAGGATTCTTATGCAAATTGCGAACGGCATCCGACGCGAAAAAGAGTTGTACGAGGATAACAAGTTAATTGGTGGGATTTCAAAAGAGCGGCAAGCATTGGGATTCCTATAAGTTGCGATTGCCGTGGTTTTGCCGTGGTTTGGCTGATTTTGACTTTACTATTAATGCGCTTTATCATGTTTCGACGAAAATTTTAATGGACAGCACAGTTTTTATCAACGATAGTAGAAAATTGCTAGAAGAAACCTTTGTCGGGGTGAATAGGACCACTTTCTCGAAAAAATTTCCTTGCCCACAAGTATTTCTATTCTAAAGTGTGTTGAGGTATTTTAATCATCCCGTGTTACTCGCTTACTTTTCAACAGCATCGTATTTTTTGATTTAATTAAGATCGAAACCCCAAATTCTACCCAAGAAAAATAATGTCCGCACCACGAAAATTATTTGTTCACGACAAATCTAGTCTAGATTCGAACTGTACGAAATTAGCTTAATAGGGAAGTGTGGCCGAGTCTTCACTATTAGACAAGGTTTTCGTTCGCAAGAGGGTCGACGACTATGAAAATCTACACGGAAAGGGTTTTCGACCGGCCGTACACGGATTAGACGAAGAGTGAGCCACCGATTATCACAGCTCGCATAGCTAATTGTAATCCAGTCCAGCTGTATGCGGTGAACAACAGCTGGTCCGGAATAAGTGAGTTCGTAGGTGCGAAAGGTCCATTCTGCAGCTTCCTCTCGGTCATTCGTCCCGTCAGCCGTCGGAGACTCGTTAAAATCGTTACCAATTATTTCGCCCGATCGATAAGTCTCGACATCAGTCGCGGAGACAACCCTTGACAGATGTCGGGCTTTCTATCTCTGCTGTTTGTAACTTTAGTACGAATGCCGTGTCCAGTTGCAAACGAGGAAAGTCTCGCCACTTCGACGTTTCAAACTTTCCAAATTAGCATGCTCTCACTCAATTCTCATGCTTTAACTCGTCGATTGCAAGCAACGGATAAGGCCCGTAGAAAAACGGTCAGTATGCATTTGCAGGATGCAAAGTGCAGCCGATGAGGAACGTCTTATTTGTACTGCTAATGTAGTTACAGCGGCACGCGACCCGCGTACCATCGCGTTCTTGGACGAACTTGACCGAGTTCCTCCAGGCGGGTTGGGGGGGTTGAATGGGGTAAACGGGGCAAGGCGCGTAAAGTGGACAGCATTCATCCTCGAACATTGAATCAGCATGTAACATGATTAGGTCATTAACGCCCTAACCGAGTTAGCATAGTGCGAGGGACTTGGCTCTCTCTCGGCAGAACACGGCGTGGCCCTCTCGTCCTTGCTTCGCGCCGTTCATAAACTCTCGAGGCGCCTCTGATAAGCGTACCGGAGCGGCGCGCATCCATTCCTGCCGTTCATATTCCAGACCGTAACTCTCGTCATTCAATCGGCACCGATTTCGACCAAACACCAATGTAACGAATTCCTTACACCGACGGGACTTGACGAGAATATGAGAGAAATGAAAAAATAATGTTTTTCTCGTGCTTCGCGCGGAATGAATTCTTTGAGATCGCTTCTTTTTTTAAAAGTATTTTCGGCTTTGGAGTAAATTGATATGGTTTTGTGTACGATTTCATTTTACACTTCAGGTGCCGAAGGAGCCTTCAAGAAATTGAAACCGGAACCATGCGCGGCGAGTCCTCACATCGGTCACACACCAACGACGGCGAGCTGTCCAACGCCTGCACGACGACGACACAGGACTACCTTTACACAGGTTGGTCGGAGCATAATCGACTCACTATGTTAATTCGTCGATGAGGTTTAATTGAATTTCTCCGTCGTTACGGCACTTCTTCGACGGTAGAGTCTAGTCAATGGGCTACTATCAGTCGATTGACACGACTGTGATATAGAAGAGAAAAGTTTAGTTTTTTACTTTTAAAAATGTTTCTACTTTTACAAGATAGAGCAATTTATATATAAACAAAGTACTGAGATACGCAATTAATGAAACCGTTCGACCTACTGGATATCTAAACAATAAAAAGCTTTGTTTCGTGGAAAATGCCGATTTGTTCAAGAAGTTCCCGAACATTAAAAAATATATGAAAAATATATCTGGTAGTATTGGTAGTGGATTTGGGGAAAATGTATGAATATTTTAGTTTTGCGTGATTCCGAATGTGTTGAAAAATGTCTGGAATCGTTGTAACTCTTAGGGTTTTTGAGATATTTGGGTAAAATCTGGACCAAGCAAGGGTTTTTATCGACCAAGTTTCGGGATTGAATCTCGCGTAAATACGCTGATCGCTTCAAGTTTTTTGGTGCTAGGCATTTTCTGGAAATTTTTTTTCTTTACTAATAAACTATGATCGGACGAGGTTTGGGATTGAATATGAGTTTGTTTTGATGAAGATTGGTGACATACTGTCGAGGTGTAACCGTTACATCGACACCAAACGCGGAACTCCCGTCTTGTTGCCCTACCGGCAGTTGGGTGTTGAAAAAAGGCCATAAGAAAAAAATTGGCCGAGTGCATTCTGTTCATATACTGAAAAATTGGCCTGCGTGAGCTCGCGGCACAAGCGCCGCAATTTGTGTGTAAAAATAGTGTGTGCTGATAAATTGCAATGGGGCAAAGTCACTCGCGTGAGGTCACGGCACTAGCACCAGTGTGAGTGGCAAAATAGTCTTCTGCAGAAAGACAATTTTTTTTCATTGCATTGCCTTTTTTTCTGATACCAAGTGATAAACATACTTTTCTACAAACAGAGCAGCGTAAACTCTGATAACATAAAGAGAGGTAGTAATTCGCCAATGTAGTTTAAAGCTATTTTTTTTTAGTCAATTCAACTTTATGATAAATTTCTTTTACATGGAAACGACATTATTCGATCCAGATTCGCAAAAATGCTAAGTCTGCGATAAGAAACTGGATGGATGTGACGAAGGAAGAAATAGTTGAAACATGTGCCTTGAGCGTGCCGCGTCTCCGTTTGTTTCGCAGGAGCAGCTGGCGGAATTGGAATCGGCGTTCGCGAAATCCCATTATCCGGACATATACTGCAGAGAGGAATTAGCGAGGAGCACCAAATTGAACGAGGCCAGAATCCAGGTGAGTGTCGCAATGTGCGGTCCAAATTGTGGTACTCGCTGTTTTTTCGACATTTGAGAAATAACAAAAATGTTCAGTCGGGAGAACCAGAAAAATTAATTTTCTTCTTTTCTAATCACTACATTCGATTATGTATTTCGATATTTGGCCTTGGCCAAGCCTTCCATTAATTGTCATAAAAGAGAATTTCACAATTTATCTTTGATTGTCGCGGCGAGTTATGAATCAATTCTTATCAGCGCACTTTTGATAAAATAAAGTTCCACAATATACTAGTTTAAATCAGAATACAACCCCATTGCGATAAATCGCGATCGATTATGTTTGCGAACGATCCGTATGCGCATACTTCGATCGAATCAATTCTTTCGATGAGTTTCGGCACCGTGTTGATCCGGCGCGAGGCAGAGAATCAGGGAGAGGGGTGGGCTTTAAATGGATCAATTTAATGAACTCGACAGCATCCAGAGCGTTGGACTGGTCTCGTGCGCCGAGCTTCGCCGAATTGTACGTTGGAGCTACGTTAATTCGCGGGGCCTCAACGCGCTCCCATACCCGGCGTTTCGTCCGAGTAATTATTCGGCAAGGTTGCGTAATTATTTAGCGCGAGGGAGGCTCTTCCCCGTACAGCGCGGTACCTGTGGCCGGATGGCTCTACCTGCTTCTGGTGTGCCTCCGTTGCTGTTTCGAGCATTAGCCCTGGCACCGTCGCGTTGGCCGCTGCAACCATGTCCAGTCCCCACTCCGGGCGGTACATAAGTTTATTCACCAGCCTCTCTGGTTCGTCCCACGTTTTTTCGTCGGTTTATTCGGTTGACGAGTTTGTTTCCCTTTTTTTTTTTTCATTTTCTTTCACCATTCGAGGCGCTCGTAGCGATTCTCGAAAAAATGTTGAATTGCAAAGCCGCGATGGGCTAATGGGTACTTTTTTTGTAAATTCGTTCTTTGCCATTTCCATCCGGCTGGTTATCAATTAAAATTTTTGTCCCACACGCGCCCAGAGGCAGTCCAAACGATACCGTATTAATCCGCGATCCGCCGACGACGAAGCGCGCGCGAGCGTGGATTTCGCTCTCTCGCTGGACTACGATTTCAATTTCGGGATCCTATTTCGAACTGGTGACTCGATTAACGCACCATCCATGGGACACACAACGAATCCAGGCTTTGATGGCTTTCCCGGAGCAACCTGACGAGGGTGTGCGGCTACACAGCCTTGCAATCCACCCCCTCCCTCCCCCGCTCGCTTCTCGCGTGCAGCAGCCCATGCAGTTCGATGCCCTATTTCGCTCTCTCGACATTTTCTCGCTACGCGCACCACTCCGCTCTCTGTGTGTTGCATTGACATTTTTTTTTACCTATGAATGCCACTCGCCTCGTTCCCATTACTACCATTCGGCTTTGCCCGTAGATACGATTTTTTTTTGTTAGTTTTTTTTTTAACCCTCCGGCTACTGCGCTGTATTCGAAAAATTGTGCAGACTTCCTCTTTTTCACTAATGTTGCGCCATAAGTAATGCAAAAAGGATTCGGTTTTATGATGAAAATCCATGCCGTCAAAGGGCTATCGGGCCTTCGCTTGTGACGTTCCTCCGATATCCTAATACTACTTTTTTTCTCTTTTTTTTTCTTTCGCGTGACGCATTCGGTCGTAATTGAATCAAAGAACCGTGCGAGACGCGTATAGAAATTGAATTACGGGAACAAATGTCGATTCAAGATACACTACAATCCCCGAGGTTCTTCGCTCTCCCCCCGTCGTTTCGCCCACTTCGTTTTTGTCTACCACGCCGAGGGAGCGCTCGGACGAGCGACCGAGCAACTTTTTTTTATTTTTATGTTCACTGCAAATATTTTTGACTTCCAGTAAATAACAGCTGTGCTGAATGAGCGACAACTCGAGTTTTCAACAACATCGTTGACAGAAAGACTCGAAATTTGTTGCCGACAAAATAGTTTGTTTCGCGAACCACAAAATAAATAGAAATTTGATCAAAAATATTTTCTTTTTCCTTGACTTAATAATTTGGAAAACATTGCGCGGACAGAGCTCAGAGTAAGAAGAACAGTTCGGATGATTAGAGGAAAAAAATTAACGTGACCACCATTGACATACGTGGAAGGTATAGCGGTGACTTTTTTTTCCGGGGAACGAAAAGGACCAAACCGTGCAAGAGAAACCCCGGACGAGCTTCGCGAAATTCACGAGAGCGCGGGTACATATTAAAACAGTCCGACGCTACCGTTTCCCCTCTTTTGATATATAATTCACGGGTGTTGTTTGCGTTAAAAGCCCGGGAACCACCGCGACTTAACCCTGTTAAACTGCGATGCCAAGTAAAACGCGGTTTGCTTTTAGTCGGCTCCCTCATAAGCAATGCCCAAAGGATACTTCGTCTACGGACGAACTAACGGCGCATCACTTCTGCAACGAGTCGTATACATCAGAAAAACATAATAATCATCGGAGTATTCGGCGCGTTTAACATTGTTTAAGTTCCTGACAAAGAGAACTCGACTCAAGCAAAAAAATATACAGATTTGCGATTTTCTTGACGAAAATAAAGTAGAACCTTGCATATTGCGTTCTCTTTTTTATCAATTTTCAAAAAGTTCCCTTCATGAGAAAGCATGGTTATCACTTTTGATTCCCTCGTAGAGGAAGCTTCTGAACAGTGAAAGATAATGAGAAAGCTATGTGCGAGATTCTCCTTTACAATCTTGTTTACGTATCATCATTTTGTATGGAAATTTTTAGATCGCTATCTTGAAATTTGAAATGGTTGGCGAACTATCAAAAATAAATCAAGAAAGTCCAGTATTCGATGATTTCCGAATTATTTGTCGGATCCACGGAAAATTCGATCATAAACCTTATTTGATTACTTGTGGTTTGAATTTGAGATCGGTATGTTAATAAATGCGGAAACTGGCGCGCTAACAAAATCGCGTTATCTACACATACATGCATTTTTCTCCAGATCGTTTCCCTCGTCGTTTTACCTGACTTTGAGTGTCCCGACGAGGAACTCTCAAAAACATTTTCTCACGAAAGCAAAGTTTCCTCTGTGACGAAGCAAAATGTGAGCGATCGAGCCGAAATTTGGCAAGTCCATCAAATTGTTTTGTGTCGAATTTCGGCGCAAATAGTTAAAGGCGAAAGCGCACCCGCAAGTGAACAATATTTTCGTTTTCGATATTGCCCCGAAAAACAGCTGGAATAAATTTTCGTTTGTGCAAATTTTACGGGCACGTCGTCCATCAAAGTGTCGAAGAAAAAGGCGAGAAATACATAGAAACTTAACATGCGAGCAGAGAGCACAAAAAGGTGGAGTTCTAGGGGATTAATGGACGTGCAGGTTCTCGGTAGAGTTCTTTCACTCGAAAGCGAGTGGAAGAGTGAAGTCGCGAGTGGGCAACATATATGCGATAAATAGGAAGGGAGAAACGGACGAGAAGAAGCGACGAAGAGAAGAAAAAAAACAACTATGGCAAGGATGAGTCGGGGAATAAAAAAAAAAAGAAGAAGAAAAAAGGGAAGGTTCAGGCACCAACGCTGAGATGGTGGGTGGTAAAGTTGAGATGAATCGAGGGTGGACGACGATGGTACCGGGGGCTGCCATTATATCTGAGCCGCCATTTTAAATTGAATTTTCTCCACCCTAGATAGATCTGAAACGTCTCGGTCACGACGACGACGACGACGGCGATGAGCTCGGTGTGTGCGCGCACGTTGCTTCGTCCCCTTTCCTTCGCCGTGCTTCTTCGTTCCCTCGTACACCGTCGTTCTTCCCCCCTTCTAGTCTTGCGCTACTTCTTCTTTGCTCCCCTAACGCCGTCGTCGCATTCCCCTTGTGATGAATATATCCCTCGATCCAGAACTCAAATTCAGCTCCCCTCTCGTCGGAAAAGCGATACGACGAGGCGAAGCAACGAAGCAACGCCGTTGCCATTGGCATTCCGCGGCAAGAAAAAATCCGATGACTTCCACGAGAATTTTTGCGAACGGGATCCATTTTGTCTCATTTTTATGTTTGTTTCTGCTTTTCGAGCAGTTAAACCTTTTGTGATTATTCTCCTTATATAATAAATTCTTCAAATGCAAAGCCTTTTTTTCTTGTCGAAGTAAAACATTCTTTCGTTTTTAATTCTTTGCATCAAAACGTAGGAAAAATTTCTCTCTCGAACATCCGAGTTCTTTTTTTATTATTCCTTTCAAATCAGAAAAAAAATATGCGTTTTTAAGTTTAGGACATTTCCTCCTCAAGATTTTAAAATTCGTCAAAAAATAAGACGTTTAACGCTAAGAAGATTGGGAATCAATCCAGGCGAAGATCTCTAATTATTTAATTTTTCGATGAAGGGAATGAACTCATGAAAGAGCTTCAGTGCCGCATTAGCGTATTTTACTCACCATTCTCATTCCCATAGTCACAACAAATAATTCCGTGATTCCGGCTAGTCGATTTATTTTCTTCTAAAAGTGTTAAGCCCAAATCCGTATTAATTTGTTAGAAATGTTTTCAAGCATCCCGCACGAATAAAAATATAATCTTAATTGAATTACACTAATTGTGTATTATATATACAATAATATTAATAAATTAGATATATATTATAGGATTTGCCCACTTCTTTAACGGTTCGCGAGAATAACAGAATACGATTGACCCTAATATATATGGATATATATTTAAGAAATGACGGCCAGTTTAATGAATTAAAGCCGCGCCCGGTGCGACGTCATTTTAATGAAATTTCCGGCAAGTCTATTCGCTGCGAAGTCGACGTCGACGACTCAACCGCGAACGAGCGAGATAATTACTTGGGCGAAAAAAAGAAACGAAAAGGATTATTAAGGGCGGGCAGCGAGGCAAAACAGCGCGCGAGAAGGAAAAAAGATGGCCGATGCCGGCCGTTGTCGGACCGCGGTGAGAGAATAATTCTCGAATCACCGCACAAGAAATCCCATTACGAGTCTCGACTGGCGAAAAAAAAGGAAAAAGGAAAAAAAAAACGTCAGGAGAGAAAGGAGTAGCCCCAGCCGCGGGGGTCCGATATCGAGTTAGCCAAGTTTTCATTCGATCTTTTTTACTTCGCTTCACCTTCGACTCCCGATCGCGGGAGTTAGTTGGGTTCATCAACTTATTCGTAGTAGCCAGGCGCCCGTAACCATCCACGATTATTCGGCATGAATTAAAGACGATACTCAATTGTTTGTTATCAACTCACTTAAATGGACTCTCACAAAATAATGATTGTCCGAGTTCATTGAAAAGTATGTACAAATCTGTCCCAGCCAAGGGGGAGCAATATTATTATTATTATTGTTATTATTATTTTTATCATATTATAAAAACAATATTGTAAATAATATCTCTTCTGCCACTGACACTCAAAGTACTAAGTGCCGCAAGGCGCAAGCGAGCCAATTTTTCGAACTTGTAGAAAAATCCAAACAGCCTTCTTTCTATAATCTTTTTGGTTATGATTTATTGCGCAAGAACTGAGATGCGAAGAAGTGCTGTTTTTTTTTCTTTTTGCATCTGAATTAATATAAGTCTTTTTATTTTATTGGCTTTTCTTTCCAATGTTCCTCCTTTAGAGGCATCATTGGAAATCGTAGCGGAACAAAGATAAGATTTTCCTCTGCTCCACTCAGCAAAGCATCGAAGCGGCTATTTCCCCTTGACTCTCGTCCTCTTGGATCGCTCGACACATAGTGGCTACCGAGAGTAGCAGGCGATAGCCACGGATGGTGAAACTCACGGAGTACAGTTATCGAATTACCCAACTCATCGCTTTCCTGTTCTCGTGGTGTCGTGGCTATCCGCCTTGCGTCCATCATGCGAATCCCTTCAAGTGTTTATAGATATATATATATATATATATATATATATTCCCGCAGCATCATACTTCTATCTCATAGTTCGTTCCTTTGTGATTTTCGAATTGTTCCTCTTTTGTCACTGACTCGTTTCATTTGTTGAGGAAGAGCCGACGGTAAAGTCGGGCAAATCGAACGATGAAACCTCAAAAAAAATTATATCTCCCCATTTTTAATACGAAGCAATCCGAACGCAGATGTATCTCTAAATTAAGGAACTTTCACTCGTTACAAAAAAGGAAAAAAACGCTTTTTCGCAGTGAAAAATAAATAGTAGGTGAAATTCTTCGCATTCGATTGTTCTTGCTTGAACAAAAAATGAAATGCTGCATATGAAGAAACTGAAGAATACGAAAAAAAGGGAAAATTTCTCGCAAAAATGTTTAGCGCCAATGAGAATTGCTGAAAAAATATTTATCATCGGATTGTTGTGCGAATATGTCGTGAATGGATATAGGATGGTACATGTCGCGGTAATGTCTACTCGGGGAAACGCCATGCTAGCCAAGAGATAGTCGAAACGCCCTCGGAACAGTGACTCGCGGTGTTAGTTGGAAATGTCGATAAAACGTGTCCGCCAATGAGGAAGGCCCCTGTGACGTCACAGCCGCCCCAACGGCCAATAGCGTGCCGGTTATGACGTCATTGCCTCGCGTGGGCGGCTACCCCCGACTACCACCCCTCTAGCCGTACTCCGACCCAGCAAAAATCGACGATTCCGTTTCTTATCCCCCTTGTTTTCCGGGGGTACGAAAAAAGAACCGAGCCTCTCGTATATGCATCGCCTTTCTTATTCTCCGTAAAAAGATTCGTCTCTTTGTTGCAGGTATGGTTTCAAAACAGAAGAGCGAAATATCGAAAGCAGGAGAAACAATTGCAAAAAGCGCTGGCTCCGATACCGGCCTGCCAGGGCGCTATGATGCGAAACATCTATCCCGGCGGCGGCAGAGGGTACCAGCCTTATGCGCATCCGCACAATAGCATAAACGGCATCAATCGTTATCCCCAGGTGAGCAATGAATATCAACGCGAAACAACCCGAACAACATTCCTTTCTCTCCCACTTACATGCGTTACATGATTTTATGTAATTTCTAATAGTAAAAAAAAAAAGAAATGATTGTATCTGCGGGTATGAACGAGAATTTAATGTAACAACATCGTTAGTCGTTTCAGTAATTATTCCATTATAATTTAGGCCCACTTCCAATCTCTAATTCTCTTACGTTCACTTCTAATTCTTCCAAGTCCCTCCAGAACGGTCTTAGCGCTTTTAGAAGACATTTTGCATTTAAGAGCGTCGCTAAAGATGTTTTTGCATGAGAAACAATGTATCGATATTATTATTGTAATGATATTATTCCCGCGGGAATTTTTACGAGCTGATGCACGGTTTGCAAATTGGTTTGCATCCGGGTGGGGGGGTGTTGGAATATGTACACGCCGATACGAGGAGCTTGAGGCCGCCGAAGCTAAATTGCATTTGCCTCGTGATTAGTTGGGTCGGACGCCTACCAGTTTAATTGAGCCCATAATTCATCGGGCGCTGTGGCCGGCCGCAGAAAAAAATCTCGGAAGCCCTCCCCGAGTGCCCCCCCCTAACGCTGATAGCTCCGTTTCGTCGCACATGCTCCTCGCTGTAATATCCGGCCTCGAAATTCGGGAGGAACGATCGTCCACACGAGTTGCGTGACGGAAGTAAAACACACCTGAACGATTAATGCTTGCAGATGGGAGCAACGTCGTACCCGAGCATGCCGCAACCGTTCTCAATGTCGCACTCGGCGTCGAATATGTCGTCGGTAACCGGAATGCGACAAGACACAATGGGTAAGTGCTGGACATATCGCTTTTTTCGCCGTTGCTACTTTGTAATTACCCCCCTTCGCTTTCTCAAAAAGCTTTATTTTCGTGAAAAACATGTTTTTTTTTTTTGGGATCATCATCTGTGCGTGTTGAGAATGTTCCAAAAACGTTGGAAATCACATTTAGAAGAAAAAATCGGATGTATGTTTCTGTGAACGATTAACGTCTGTAACTTGAGAACGCCTTGAGATATCAGGCTAAAATGTATCACACATGTTGCGGGGTCAATTATCCTTGCTTGATCCAATATATTGATAATTCTATGGAGTCCCTGTGTTTTTCTCACGATTCTACAGTGTTTTCATAAATGTCGCGCTGTTCCCACAATTTTTGAGATATCGGACGAAAAATTCACAAAAAGTTGGATTATTGTCGATCGATGATCGGTATCGAATTTCGGCAAAATTGCATTAAAAAAACACCCAACAAAATTGGGAAAATATATCGTATGCTACATGGGCGTGATTGCTTCGCACTGTGGTAAATAACTATGAGAAAAAAAAGAGAGAAAGCAACGTTCATTTCAAATTAGCTTCATTTCTTTTCTTTTTTTTGTTGTACGTACTGTTGTAGAGTTTAAACGAAAGAACGTCAACCGGAAATGACGCGCGAGTCCGTGAGAGCAATGTGGAGAAATTCGCGCACTGGAAGATTTCCTCTCCCGCCCTCCCCGCCCCATTTCCTTTCGAGCACCGTCTTACATCATTTCCGGCACGAGATGGCATGTCGCTTTTAAATCGAATCAAGACTATTCGAGAATTGCCTATCGACCTTATCGGACGCGTTTCTCTAACTCTCTCTCTACGCGCTACCGACGACGACGGAGAGATTCTCATCCGACATGCCGTATACCGATTTAACCTTTTAATCCGATAGCCGATTGTGAACCATTATAACTTGACTGTGCGCCTCGTTTCCCAATCTATTATAAATTTTCTCTCCTATCGTCCTTACCGCCTATCACTTTCCGTGTGTCGATTATTCCTTCACTGTGAATTATGGAAAATCCTTTCTCGTCACAACCCCGAAATGTAGGTTCAAGAAAGGGGGAAGCCTGGTTTAAAACACTCATAATTACTGATGTAAAAAAACCGTATTTTCGTATCTTGTAAAATTACCGTAATAATATCGTATTACGGCTTCGATTTTATTTTACAATTTTTTAAGGCAGAAATGTCGATAATCTTGTTGTTTCGGAACTGACTTCGAGCAAAGTGTCTCGTCACATAAAATACTGTAGATCAACCAGGCTCCCCCCGTCTCCCTTCACCCACAAATGCGTTTAACCCTGCTGTTACGTTCGTTTTATCTTGTAATCTAGACAACATAAGTCCATACAATACAAAACATACATATGCATCCTGCAACGTTATCATGTTCGTTCCTACTGTAAACAATGCTGTATCGACGATGCAAAGTCTACGCGATCCACTGTAATCACAAGTGTTTTAATGCCCAACATTTTGATCTCTCGTACAGCGGAGTTTTTCATTGATTGTATCGCGTTCGGTCAGTATGATCCGAACAGTACCAGTGTATACTGAAGCCGAACTGAACAGCAGAGTTAGCCATTTGAACTAGTTCAAGTCCGAGGTGACCAACGCCCTAAAATATTTTTATACGCATATAATTTTTTTTTCTTTTTTTTTTATTTCGTTCGATCAAAGTGGAGGAAAGAAATGTGAAGATAATCGAATGATTTTTCGTGTAGGCATGTCGGCCGAAGACGAGTGGTACAACAAGAGCATCTCGGCGTTGAGAATGAACACGGCTCATCATCCCAATCTAGCCGCACCGATGCTTCAATACCAAACATAATTTTAGACGTAGTCCGAGGGGGGGATGTGGCTCTAGATACGACTTTGGACGATTCGTAATGACGACTCCGTAAAAAAAAAAAGAGAAAAGAAAAGAAGAGACGAGAAAAGAGTTGACTACGTGTTCGCATCGTTGTCCAACTTGTAAAATTGCACAAATACCCGAGCAGCAAAAGAATGAATAAAGCGAACCGCGTGGACCGACGGAGCGTCCGTGACCGTGAAAAAAAAATCTAGTCCCAATTAGTTTATTTTGTATTCATCAACCTCTCATTGAGATTGGCTATTTTTATCAAGTACGAATTAAAAACAAAAAAGAAAGAAAAAACATCGTTTGTCATTACGATTAAGTATTTAATTGCGTAGACGCGTCTACATGTCCAAGAAAGTATACATAAAAAATATATATATAGATATATATATAAAAATTTCAACACAAAGAGAAAAACCGCAGGCGCGAACATTGTGCGTCGAACATATATTATAAGACGAGAGATTGGATACTTCGATTAATCGAGTATAACGAAGTATCGAGAACGAAGAAAGTGCGGAAGCCTAACTTTTTGTTAGCTCGAAACAAGACAAAAAGAAATGAATACGTAAAGAAAAATTCGTCGTTCCGTCGCTAAGAGCGAGTGTCCTCGCTTCGACGGGCGACGTTCGAAAACTCTTTAATTAGTTTTCACAACAACGATTCGAGCCAATTGCGTCGAGCCGATTCGGGGGAGGGTCGGGTTACCGCGAACGATGGTTGAGGCTCGCGAATGGAACAAATGACGACCGTGTAAATACGATTTAAGACGAACGTGCGTTTGTAGTAAGCGAATATATTCTATAGCGTATGCGATTTTTCAATGTCCTTTTAAAAGTGTAATAAACCAAATACCCCTTAATAAATATTAGAAACTCACTTTTTGGGGCTTGGTACGTCATGGTTTCGATTGGGTGGGATAACGAAATTACTGAAATTAAAATCAGGTGCCCAGCGGGGATTAAAGGATGCACGGGGTGGTTCTTGCATCTTTTTGCTTCACCGACGAAAGACCAGAGACCTTATCGCCGAACGGTATACTTTCGGTTTTTGTTTTTCATCGGGAAATTGTTCGTTCTATTGTTGTTTTCATTATACGAGTCTTGCGTAGGCGCGTACATAATTTTCCAGTAATAATTGATATTATTATTATTATTAATATTATTATTCATTATTAATATTATTATTACAAATAACTGGAAATTTGGTGGTCTCTGGCCTTTCTCAGGCGCGATAAAAAAGAGCCTGTTTGCACACGGCAACTGTCTATATCGGTGTCATTTTTCGATAACTGTCTAATCAATATATCGGATTCGAAACGAGTGAAAGTGTGATAGTGAGAGCGACGGGGATGAACGAATGAGCGGGAGGGGTCGTTATAAGAGATTGTGAGATTACAGCGAACGGATAAAGATTTTTTTGCCCAGATTTATCGCGACCGAAATACTCCGCGCGAAATGTTCCTAAAATTAAAAAATTAAAATAAAAAAGAAAAGTTTGTAACATATCACACGCATTTGAACGACTACACGAGAATTTGGCACGCGAGACACAAACACACACACACACAAACACAGACACAAACGTCACGTCCGAACAAATGCCCTAGGAATACAAAACGGGAATGGGTATAGAAGCGCGCGTAATTCGCTCGGGCGAAATTGTCAAATTTTAACAGCAACAAAAAAAAAAAAAAAGCACAGTTAGTTTATCGCATTTCGAACGAGCGCATGCTACTATAGCTCTAAGAACGGATCACGTATTGTACGTATATGTTGTACATAGCCTGAATAAAAAAAAAAGAAAAAAACAATCAGATTTTCTAATAATGCATTAAGATTATGTGTCTAACGAGAACAGAGTGCCGCTGTGCTTTTTAATTCTCCAGTGGAAGACAATATCACTCATCGTCATCGTCCAAAGTTAATGCAGTGTAGAAAAAACAGCAGTACAGTTTTTATTACCGACCGCGGCACCTCTCACGTCTTTATTATCATTCGATGAAAGGAGTTTGGCTTTTTTTCACTACCGACCGCGGCACCTCTCACGTCTTTATTATCATTCGCGGAAAGGAGTTTGGTTTTTTTTCACTGCCGACTGAATTTGGCTCGTGCGAAGGAAAGTTTTAGAGCGCCTTTAGGCAATAAAGTATCACAGCTTTTGTTACCGACTGAGTATCCTCGCCCACTGACGAATAATGCGATTTGCGATTGGATGATTTATCACGGACGCACAGACATTGCCGTTGATCGCTTATTTACCCACGATACTATAACATTGGGTAATCACTAAATTTCTCAATATTCTATACGATTTTTCTTTTACCATCAATCGGTAACGCTAACAGCTAGAGCAATCGTGTAATCATCGAACGCGTAAGGCCCACAGAAAACTTCGCGTCGGATTAAACGAGAAACTTTAATATCGAAGAATTTCTTTATTAAAAAATATCAAATATCCTTAATAATTACTATTATTTATATTACACTTTAAGAGGATGCGACGCCTCCCTCCATCCATTCCGCGGTACCCGGTCGATAAAGAAACTGTAATGAATGCAATTAAGACGGAAGACGAACCAGGTAATTGTAGATCCGCGCGACGAGTCTCCGCGTTTGTATCGAACCTTCGATTGCTTCTCATTACAGCTTCTCTCACCGAGCAAGTGTTGCCGTCTCGTAAGGTAGAACCCAACGAATTCACCTACGAACGAAGCCGCGTCAGTGCGAAACTCGCGTGTCTCGTCGACGCAACAGTTTACTTGCGACAGTAGCGCGGAGCATCGTTGGTCACCGAGCAAAGTGCACTTGTTATCGACAAAAACGCGTCGGCGATACGAGAAAAAAAATGTGCATTCTCACCGGACATTAAAGAATCTCGGCTTTTCGACTGCTGAGACTCTTCTTAATCAGTGCCCAATCCTCGAGAATGTCAGCGTCGTTGAGCATGTAAACGATGTACGGGCCAGCGACGGAAACGGCTCTTCTTCTCTCCGTGTGATTTCGTCTTCGTCGACCGCTCGAACTGAACCACAGATCCGCGTGTATGTCCACGTTGTTGCGATCCTCCTCGAGGCGGCGTATTTTCTCCTGCAGATCGCTGTGAATACCGTCCCACACGAGACCCTTTTCGCTCTCGAAATTCTGCAACGCCGCCTGCTCCTCGGCTTGAAATTTGTTTTGTATGTTCTGCAGGCGCAGCTGCTTCAGAATTCCCGCCACCTCAGTCTTCGTCTTCATATTCTCCTTTAGTCTCTCCAACGGTATTAGGTACTCCTCGGATTTGCCTATCCTAACTTCGCCGAGCTTCGTGTCGACCTGCGTTATTCGCTCGCGATATAGTCTGAAATTATAACATCGACATATCATTCTTATTCTCATAGAAAATTAATTTAAAAAAAAAATATATATATTGAAATGTCAAAAACGAATAAACCGTTCAATTGATTGTGGTAAATCATAGTCTGAAATAAGTAAGGAAATATAATCATTGGTATACTCGTTATAAAAAATAAACAAAATAATAATAAATAAAATAATATTGTTTATGAAAAATAGAGAACAAAAAATTCAATAATTCATGCATAGCGATAATCAGACGAGACTCACTGTTCTTTCAATAGAGTAAATTGTCTCTCGAGATCGACTAGATTCTCCATGCACTCGTTTCTTCTCCTCTCGCACTCGTCCTCATCCATTTCGGACGAGTCGTCGCTGTCGCTGTGCTCCGCGCTGCTGTCGCATGACGCTGAGCTTTGGTTACTCTCGTTGCTGTCGTGCGACATTTCCTCGCCCTCGCCCTCCGATTCATCCTTGACGCTGGGCATCTGCCTCTCTAATTTCTTTCGCAATCTTTGGAAAACAACAAAATTTTCAGTAAAACAGATTTCTCTATTCGGACGCTTCGTAATTCATAACTTATCAACTTACGGCATGGTTTTTTCGTTTCTTTTTTTCGATTACAGATGAATTATCATTGTTTTTTCTATCATTTTCGTTTTTCTCAGCGATTCCGCCCGCAAATAGTAACACAACACAGTACGCCTCGCAGGACAAATTCTTGTGGCAATCATTAACGGGTATCGAGATCGCGAACAGGACGAAAAATAAAAACAAAGAATGCGGTACGAAAATAAAATAGAAGCACGCCTGGCCGAACAAATAATCAAAGGCCAATTTATAGAAATCGTGAATTCGCAAGAGAATTCTATGCGTGTTCTGGCATCCGTGTATTGCAAATAAATATCAAAATACAGTGTACGAAAATAACCTCAAAATTCCGATCCGAAAATAATCTCTCTTCTGTATTTTCGTTGTTTAGAATCACGACGGAATGACGCGTCGTCGGACTCGAGTTATGGTACGTCGAAGAATAATTCTATCGTGACCGTAAAAGTACTCACTGCGTTCGTTCGTCAGGATGTTTTCGGACAAACTACGGTTTCTCGTCGTCTTCGTGGCGGGCGAAACGCGCAACTGCGCGCGCGACACTTGTCAGCTCTCTTCCAAACAGCGGCCATTTGCAATTAAATTTTTCGCGCGTGACGTCACACGCCGAGCGCGCGCGCATGTCACGCTCGTACAAACGATTTTTCTTCGGCGAACGTGAAAACAATTGACGAAACGAAAACAAGATTTCGGAACTAACGCCATTTGATCTAAATGATCGACGGCACGAGATTCGCGAAATAACTCGACGGTGATACGGCGAGGACTTCGAAGGTTAGTCTTTCAAGCACTTTTCAAGAAGATTCGGAGCGCGTAAACAAATTGTGGTACAGCATGTTCGTTACGCTGGATCGCTTAGTGCACGCCGCTCGCGACGCCAGGCTACTGAGCGCGCGCGCTCGCGCACGCTTCACCGTGCGAACGATTTTTCTTCGGTGACCGTGAAAACGAAAGACGGAAAGGGCAAACAAGAATTTTCCCAACTACTGCAATTTCATCGAACGAGCGACGATCGGCGTCCCGCGTTGCAGATACGCGCGATAACTTCTCCAGTAATGCGGTGAGTCGGATTTTTCTCGTACAAAATTAGAGGGGGCGACGGGGGAGGAAAAAAACTGTCGTATGTTGATAATAAAAGATCGTTCGGTATACACGGCACTGTGTGATACCCCCCTCGACGGTGTCGCAACTTGCAGAGGACCCCTCGACTTTATTAGTGTCAAAGGGTGCTTGACCCAAAAAGCCAACTGCCAACCTTTCGCGAGTTTCGCGACGGAACTTCTACCGCCTTATTTTCTTTTCTACGCTTTTTCTCGCCGCTATTAGGATAGTAAGAAAAATAAGAAGAAAAAACTGGATCAGAGCAATAACAACAGTGTCAATACGAAGGGACGTTAGCACTTCAGGTTTTACTGAAAAATGTGTTTTTTTTTCTGCGTTCTCACATATAACACGATAGTAAAGATATACATATATTCCGTTATACAATATTCCATCAGATACAATAATACACATTTGGACCTGTATAGAACAAACAGACAGATAATGCAACATTCGCATAACTGCAAGTTATACTAGCAATTCATACAATTTGTATATATATTTTAATATATATATATACTTTTTTTCCATGTCGATTTTTTTTTGTTTAATCATTTTGTTTTGTTTGTTATTCTTTTTTTTTTTGAAGACTTTCGGTTAAATAGAGCTTGGTTTTTTTTTCTTTGTCGAAGAGTTAGAAGAAGGTACAGGTCATTTGTGCAAATTTGCATGAAATTACTTAAATTCGCGTTAAACGTGTCGACGAGTTCGGGTGGCCCATTCCTGCGTCTATGTGACGCGCCGTCAGGATTTTCATGAGAGCTGCTTATAACCCGAGGGTTATGACGCGTTAATGCGTGAATGGCGACGCTGGCCTACCGTGCGACGACCGCTTAGACGGGGCATTTAATAATTCATTTCATACAATATTTATCGCGGCATCTCAGCGGTTCGCGTAAATTAATTTCGAGCCTACAGCCGAAACCAGAGCTTCCCTGGTTTGTGAAAAAAAACGTTTTATTTTATTCTCTCTTTACTTATCACTCTTGCGATGGAGTCGAGTCCGGACTCTTCCTACATCCTACGATGTACTTCCATTTTTCAGCCACTTACTTCGGACACCTTCGCCCGTTCGCTCTTTTTCTTCGGCTCTCTCGGCTTCTCGATTAATTTGAGGGTGTCGATTAATCTTCCCGAGGTTCGTTATAAATCCGTTGTTTCTTTTTTTTTTTATCGATCGCAACCGACGGGACTCGCTCGGCTCGTCGAGTAAAACTTTGATTGCTACACGCTTTGTGTGTACTTTTTGGAAGGCGATTTTAAAGCTGCCTCTCTCTAAATCCGAGCCCGACCGGTATCAAGCTTTGATCAATTTTTTTTTCCAAACTGGGTTAACTTTCATGAAAAAAAATCATGTTGACCCTCCACTTACGGGTTCTGTACGCGTGTAATTCGACTCGAAAAATGGTAACAAAAAGTATCTGGGTCGTATAATGGATAGACTAACCGAACGCTTTTTTACACAGCTTTCACTTTGTTGATGGAACGCATAATCAAAGGCTTTAATTTAACTTTAATTAGTGGTGACGATTCAAAGCTTTGAGCGTTTCGTTTAGCGAACGAAAACACCCTGAAAATTCTTGAATAAATATATCTCGAACGTTTCTCTGTCGAATAGTGTCGGCAAATGTTAAACGGTGAAATATTTTCATTTTTTATGAACAAATATTGCGAGAAATGCGACAAACGCGAACTTTGGTCTGAACATTTTCAAATTAGATTTTGTACACATTTTTTTTCATAAATTCAATACTGTACCGACTGATAGCGCGAAATATTTTCTCGGTGTCGCTTTCTCGGTGCTTGGGCGCGATCGAACTCGTTTCGGCCGCTCGGAAACCTCTTCGCGTAAGGTCCTCGTACGTGAAGGGTTAACCGCCAGACTCTTGTGTCAAGATGTTATTTTTTTATTTGCCTTAAGACGATCTAAAAAAGCTCGGTCGGTAACAAAAACCATTTTTTTAAGTGTCCTGAATGTTTCTACGGAAAACGAAAAAATTTACCTCCATAGCTCAGAAAAAGTGTGCAAAGGATATGATTCTTTCAAACGATCGGCCTCCTCGAAAAACAAATGAATTACAGTTTGCATTACCGACTGGGCTTGAATAAGGGATTTCACATTGCGTTAATGATGCAATGAGACTCTCTAAATCACATTTTGCGGGACAGTCCTCGGCGTGACTTTCGGATGTCGAAAAGCTTCTGAGATAGAGATAGTCTGGAATCTGTTTTTTTTTTTTTTTTATTCCAAGAGCCACCTATGAAATTGACATTTCGAAGAGGGATTATTATTCGTGGAACCAGAATCCGTTGGGTGACTAACGGGCGTCGTACTTTTTTTTTTCCTAATTTCACATCGACCATTTATGCGACGAAATGACTTGATCCTTGAATTCTAATCCAGTTACCTTCAGCATTTTTTTTCTCCCCGTACGTAATGTACGAGTCGTGCACACTTTCAATGATTACCTACACCCCTCTTGCCCCCTCCCATCCGGACATCACTCGGTATTGGGAGCGGGTTTTTTTTTAATCAACCTACTATCATCTAATACGCGTTTTGTTTTATCGATGCGCGTTCATCGTCGTTAAATTATTGATAAAAACGGATATCGCGCGATCAACGCGCAATAAAACGTAATTCGGAAATAATGCATCGACGGCCTCCGGTGCGGTGAAGCTTTTTCGCATGAAACAAACATAAACAAAATCCCGGTCTATGCGGCTTCGACTAATATACACATATCACTGTTATATATAATTCATATATATATGTATATATTAAATTTTTTTTCTCTCCGACTATATCGTGTCGCACGGACTGTTGTGGGACCGAAGTTCCAATCACCGTGCTCGACGTTTGCAAATATTTATATATACACATATATATTATTTACCGATATAAATATAAAAAAAGCATGGTAATCGAAGGAGCGGTGTCTTAAAAAAAAAAAAAACAAGGAAGACGAAGTTTTCGGGATTAACGTTGTGACTGAACAATGAAAATTAAAGAAAAAAAATAGTCAATAGATAAAACAAAAAGCGTCGATAGCTCGAGAATTGTCGTATGACTAACAATACTTTTTGACTAGAAAAACATTGCGTCGATTTTTCTTCGACCGGTAAAACGCATTTTATTCTCGTTGAATCGTTCGTCGGTGTCAAAGTCCTTCGGTGTCTCCCTCGTACGATTGTTGCAATACCAATGTAGGATGGGCGACCCGTCGATCGGGCCGAGTCTTTCGATTGTTTTTTTTTCACCGCAATAGTTATGACCCGTCGGGCGCGACGGCAAGATTGTTATTGAAACGTTTCACTCCGTTACGCGTCCATTCGCGACAACCCCGTGGAACGCGGTCGTGTATCATTCTGGTCGGGCATTGTGCGATGAAAACGTCGAGATGATCCGCGAACTGTCGATAGCGAAGACGGGGAAAAGATCGTATCGATACTTGCGTTACCAAGACACGGTCGGCCTCCGTGCGGACTCTTCCAAACGTTGTCCAAACTGGCCTTCTTGTTCTCCGAACGATGACGATTCGAGGAGACTAGGATTTGGCCTTGTCAGCGAGGGCCTTGTCAAAACCATCGATCAGGGTCTCGATTATGAATTTTATCGTGAGCTTGTAGATGTTCTCGACGTTTTCCGTGTATCGATCCTCGAGGGTGCGCTTCACAGCTTCCAAAAACGGCTTTTCGATTTTCTGGCGACAAAACATCAGATATAACGTTAGTTGCGCTCGATTTGCGATACATTTACGGCGACGCGGATGATTGGATGGTTCACGGTGGACGAATCGTTCCACCATTCTGCGTAATGAACCATTGGTTCGTGCTCGGATTCGAAAAGCCAACGAAAAGTTAACATTTAGAGGTTTCCGTAGAGCAACGGACCGATCGAGCTTGGTCGGCAGCAAGAAACCGATCAATATTTAACCCTAAGTTAAGGGTTGCGAAGCCCGAAAGGTCTTCGGGCAATGAATTGGATCTAATAGACTCTTTCATAAAAAAACCATTACCACTTGGCCGGATTTGGATCGGTTTTTAATAGCGGGAATGTACGAAAAATCTTTGCCATTCTTCTGTTTTCACAAAAAATTGAACTTTCTCGAATCACACATCTTTACGAAAAGTCTAATGATTAAAGCAAATAATGAATCAAAGCTTCTCGACAAAATGATAATGATTAAAAAAAAACTTATTTCTAAAAGCAGATCTGGGTGAACTGTAATAAAAAAACAAAGAGCGCTCAGCAAATGTAATTTGCAGCATTTAGCCAGGAATACCGATTTCACCCTTCCTTGTCCCAGCAAGCGAATCGTCAGCGACAACCTCGCGTTGTTTCATTTATCATCGTATGAAGGATACGTAAATTATACAGCGTGCGCTATTTGTTGTCACCCGACGGGAGATACACGCGTGTCGTTATGACGAGTCGCGTTCAATGCCTTCGACATTCATACACGTGTAACTGAACTAATTCACTCGAGTGGCCGAGTGGGAACGCGAGGATTCCTCTACAATGCGACTAGAATGGGTAGACCGGCGATGTATGAACACAGAACGGGAATAACATCCGTCTCATGCGTCTCTTCTGCATCCAGCTGCATGCGATTTCGTGCGAGTCGCGGAGAGGCGTTAACTCGGGTATTACACGCGGTGGAAATATCGTTCTATATTATAACGTCGTTCGCACGCGGGCGTATGAATATATTATACATCACGCCGAGATTCAACGTCACGAGTTTCCATAAACTTTAATGCCGTAACGAGTTGAATTCTCTGTTCTACGATGCGAAATAGTCTCGGTTCGGTTTTAAACTGCGAGAAATGTTTTGTGATTGAAGGATGTACGTCATCCGGGTCGTTTCATGCTCGAAAAGATTTTTAACATATTATTTTATACCCATTCACGAAGGACGCCGTAAACGCGCATATTTTTATTACAAAAATGTAACACAAAAAAAATGGTATAATCAGACTTTAAAGTTATAGGTATTGTTTAGTCCAACTAATGCATTTTTTTTCAGAACTTTAAAAGTAATTTCTTTTCGTCTCTATCAAAATAATTACAAGGTTTTGGGTGGGTAAAAACAAGTGGAAGCATCTATCGATGAGGATTGCGTCGGTCCAACGTGGATCGTTGAAACGCAAAGGCAAACCGTTCAAATGGACAGTTATGAATAGTGAAGATACGTAAAAGCAAGTAGGCTGTAGCCTGGACCGGCAAGAGACGCGCGAGTGGAAAAAAAATGAAGTGCGCATTGTCGATACCGATGGACTGCGCCGATATCGCTGGTCCGCGCTCGTCGTGTTCTAATGCGAAAGCGTCGAGAAGCTCCGGAGCTTTTGCGAGAACGCGAGCCTTTCCGCAGCTTGTGGGGTTGCATTATGCGCTCGCGTCTTTGTCTTGACGAGACAATGGGGACAGCAGTCTCGCGGTGCGGGCAGCGAGCTTCGTGCAATCGTCGCAAAGAGAAAATCAAAGAAGCTTTACGCGACGATAGCGTCGCGCTCGAGAGTCCGGATAACCGATAAAAATCGAAACCGATCCAGATTTTAGTATGCGAATTGACTGCTTCTTTCCAAGTCGATTCGAGTCAAATGAATCAGAAGCGGCGAAAAGATAAAACGAAATTTCGGTAAAATATTATCGAAAAATGCATATTTTTTGGTTTCACACGCGAATAATGATTTTTTTAAATCTTACATTAAAATACAATTTAAATAAACGAAAGATATCGGCCGTGGAAGCGAATGTGCTCACCCAGAAGTATTGCCTGTTGAAATTGGGGATCTTGGTGTGCGATGCTCCAACCTGATGTAAGTAGGTCAAAAAGACATCCATATTGTCGAGACCCTTTATGCCCTCGTCGAGGGTCCCCATTACCGTCGTCGCGTGTTCCGCGAGCTCCATACTCGTCGATTGTTGCTCCTTCGTCTTCAGATCTTGAAATTTCGTGAACATACTCAGCAATTCCGCATTTTCCTCGAATAATCTGTGCCACACAATGACAAAAAAAAGTTAAGCTTAAAGTTGCGTTTATTACGCAATATTTAATAACTAGACGATATCCCGAAATAATTTATTAGAAAATTATTTCAGAAAATGTAACACTTCGAAAAAAAAATGTCGGTTACCAGATGATTTGTTGAACTATTTTTTTTTCGTGAATATATCAATAATATTTTTGTATTATCTTTATGCTATAGCAGGCTCTTTGAATCTGACATGGAAAAGTGTAGCAATTAGTTTACGGACAAAAAAATCGGATTTCTAATGATTTTGAACTAAAAAATAATTTTTTTGCAAGATTCGCGACATAAAAGGTTTTAATGGATTCTTTCACTAAATTTTTTACACCTCTAATCCGCGGCCACTGATAACGCATCTTGTTTACTTTTTAATGTAACGCCGGTATAATTTCAATCGAGCAAAAACAAATGGTGTCGAAGCAACTGGTATGAGCGCAACGCTATAGTCCCTTAACGAGTATAGTACAGCAGCTTGATATGGTCGTTTATTGATTTTCGGAACGCGAGCTCCGCTGGACCGAAGGCTCTCGTCGAGTTCTCTCATCCCTCGTTCTCTGTACGTCACGATCCGAGTGACCAGACCTCAATTAAGTCCCCGAACAGATAGAAAATTCTACTGGCATTGCGAAAATGTTCTTTGCACCTTCGCGCGGATCACATAAGCACCGCGATAATGCCAACATAGAACAAAATTTATTTCAAATGCGATGTCAATTCGAATCGATTCGTTGTCGATTCTCCGATGGTCGGGGCAACAGGTTACCTTCAACGTCGCTCCTCGATACCTCGCTTGAACTCGCTGAAATTAATCGGTATTCCCCGCAATCCCACAATTTTCCGAAGTTAATTAAACCATCGCTTCGAGACGGGGGCAACAAATGCGCTCGTCGGATTTCATTAGCAAAAATCTTTTTTCCCGACACACCGAGAGCGAAATAATTTTGCGAGAACGCGAAACGAAGTAATCCACGCGTCGGCTCATTCGCTCCAATTTCGAGTCTGGAGCAGAAGATATTTACTTTAGTAGTGGTCCAATTACCGTTTCGTTACCCTGCCCATTTCGCCGACCCTCGCTTCGTATATATTGCGAGAAATACCAAGGATTTTCTTCCCCAACGCGAGCCCCACTTCCTCGAGGTATCCTCGAGGAACGATAAAAATGAGGGACCGCGGCGACGATGAAAATTGCGATACTTTTCGTGCCGAAATTTTTTTTTATTCCCTCTGCGTCGACGAATTAATCGCGGACGCAACAAAGTTTTCCTATCAATGACTCGCTCTCTCTCGCCTGGGCCTCTCTCGTTTCGTGCGAATAGTTGCGCCAGGCATCCAATATACTCGGTGCCATTGTTCTTCGTCGATTGCACAGAGCGGTCAGAGATTAGAAACGCTATTCCCCGAAGATATAGAGCGACGGTTATGAAGCTCGAACGAGGGAGGAATCGACGAAAGGGGGTTGAAAACGGAGCCTCGATAGTGGTAGAGTGTAAAGAGTCGAACCTCCGTTCGACTCCGCGACTTGTCGTCGTTGTCGCCTGATCATCGGCTCGACTTAAATTGACAATCCGCCAATTCAATCAATCCTCGCTGTGTTGAACTATTATTAGCTTGGGCGTTCTTCTTTTCACCATTGGAAATTGCTTTGAAATTCGTCTAGCCGACTATCGATCCTATTTATTTGATTGACTCGGCGAATAACGGGCTCGTCGATGTGAATTAAAGTATCGCTCGAATGGACCGATAGCATGCGAAGGTGGGCGCACCCGACTCTTCGTCTGCAGAGAAAATTGGAACGACACGAAGCGCTTACACGATTCCGAGAGTCCGTCCGAAATAGACGACTTTTTCCTAAAACCGAGTCTCCTCGATACGATAGTAGAAATCTACGACACGACGGACCTGCTTTATGCCGTTTTTATCCGATAAACAACCGAGCGTAAGGTCCGCTAGGATGGATGTATGTCCTGAACGACCGAATCGCGTTTCGTCGCTGTCCAAATCCGCTCGTGTCGGTTTCATTAATCTTTCAAGGAGTGGCGCCCGTATGTTGATATCGCTCTCAAACGGAAAACGGAACTCGGGGCTTTCCTCGAAAAGATTAAATCCTAGGAAGGCCATTGTGCTTCTTTCGACCAACGCTGTTTCTACTGTCGAGCAACGTGAAGGAAATTCGGAATTTCCTTTCGGGGGAAACTCAGGCTGATTGTAACGATCTGTGGGTATCGATAATTCGCTCTGTTTCCACAGTATCAGAATTTCTTCTCCTCAATCACGAGCCGATACCCAACAACTACCCGGAAAACAATGAAAAACTTTCCTTTTATCACAGAATGCGAAAAAATGTAGGAATTCGATATTGCCGAGTGAATTAGAGAAGCGCAAGTGTTCCCGAAAGGACATGATGAGACCGTCAACAGTCGTCAGGGAATGTAGTTGTTTGTATCGGATATTAAAAGTTCGACGATAAACAAATAATTTTTTCCCGGAGCGCAATGTTCTCTTGGCCTGGGGGCTCTCTGAGTTATTGTTCGTGGGATGAATTTAATCGAAACGAGCACGAAGGCAAAAGGTACGCAAAAGGCACTTTCCCGATCGAGCTGGGTCAACACGTTGGCAATAACACGAATTCTGTTGTATATGAAGAGGCTTCCACATTGTCTGCCTAGAATAGGATATAGAATGGCCAGGGGTAGGGAGGCGCGAGGTCGATCCGAGGTCGACGCTTTCCCGGGGACGATAAGACTTGCCCGCGCGAAAGCCCCGGAACGAGATCAACGAGAGGGATTCGTGAAGGCTCATTCACGAACAGCACACTCGGCCAGGTACCCCAGTTGACTTCGATCAGGAAAAGCTACGGCTTCGGTTTCCTTTCTTTGCTCCATTCTTTCATTATTATTCCCACGATTATTTTCAACTGCGATATTCATGTGTTTATTTATTAATTTATTAATTTATCAATTAATTTATTTATATATTATTCGTTCATTTTATGGTCATGCCCATCAGTCATGTTTTTTTCGGCGTTTCAAACCTTCTACAAAATTAGAGAAATACGTACCGACATCAATCAATCTATCTCAAAGCTACAACCCTACCCTACCTTTTCGGGATTTGCCATTCAATTGTACGATATCTTCTGTTCTATGACCGTTGCTTTAAGATAATCGTGCCCGGAGTCTATTGGCTCTTCAGTACCTAAACACACACCACGAAATGATGCAGGGAATTTGAACCGCGTTTAGAATGAACGCAAACACTTTTCTTCCAATTTTCCCAAAAAAAAGTAGCCGAACCGCTCCTTTTCATCTTTAATGCCAGGGATCTACTTCAACTTCTACATTCGAAGACACACATGTTGACGACACGGCATTTTTCGGGGTTCCTCCTGTTCAGAAACTACGGGACGACACGCTAGGAGGGAACGTTCTCCAAACGGTTGACTATGAAAAGGATCTCGGTGTTCTCGTCACGGAAGGCTTGAAGTGAAGAAAGAACTGCGCGACAGTCAAGAGCGCAAACACCCTACTCTACATTATGTCGAAGACATTCAAGAGGCTCATCTTACCACTGATAAAAAAAGCCTTGAAGGTGTAAGTTCGGCCAATTATCGGAAATGCGCATCATTTGACGACCAGATTTTCCGGCCGATATCAACGTTTCGGAGCGGGAACAGAGGAGAGCTACGAAGATGCCACACGAAATAAGACGATCAAGCCGTATGAAGACCAACTCAGGAGGGTGAATCCATTATCACTCGGGGATGGAAGAGGGATGACCTCAAAGAAACTTTTAAAATACTACATGGCCATAATGATGTAGATGGAAGCGAACTGTTCGGGCTATCAAGAAATGTCCACCTGTGAGGACGTCGTGCAGAGTTGAAGAAGCAAAGATTTTGAAAAAATCTTTGGAAGTGCGATTTTTCGTGACTATGAACAGAGTTGTGGAAACATAGCGGTCACAGCAGAGGCTACAAATACGAAATCAGTCACAAAATTCAAGAATAGAATAATTGCACATTCATTTACGAGATGAAATGTGTGATTTCTGTATCTTCATATCGAAGCAGATGAGTTTTAAAAACCTAATTTCAGTAAATCAATAATAATTCCAATAATTTCTTTATTCCGGTTTGTCATGTTTCCTGATGGAGGAAAAAAGCAAATCGAATGTTTTTCAAAACTATGTGCCAAATTAACTTCGCGATCCGAGGAGAGTGCGCGTCGTCTGCGAGGATTGATTACGGACAAGACATTCCAACCGGGACGCCAAAGTTAATATTCTTTTTTCGATTTCGTGAAGTTATTTAAAGAAATACTCCGAGTCCCCAGTGGGCAGTATCGGCGATGTCGACGATTGAGACCTTATCACGTTCTCCCCTCATCGATCAAGAGTGGAGCACGTGCCGTAGTAACTGGGTTTTTCCTCTACTTTCTCCTTAGCGTCGCATGAGTGGAAAGAATAAAGATAAGGCTATCTCGGCAAGTTCCGAGGGTGGGCTCCACTTGCTCGTGCTCGAACGCGGCGCAATTTTCCACGCTGGAGTTATACGAAAACTTGCGGCGATTGTACAGCGAAAAAAGTTTGTCGCGGGTGTCAGTCGGGCAGGGAAGAGCGGGGCGAAACGAGACGCCGAAGGAATACGGAACGTTTTCATGATTTCAGAGACACGAATTAACTGTTTATTATTCAATTTAAAAAGTGTCGCAAAATCTTTGAAATCTTGGAATCTTGAAATGGAAAAAGTTCATTATCGCGCCTTTTCGACGTATTAATTAGAAAACAAAGTTTTGTACTTTTTTAACAATGGGATATTTTGCAATCTGCAAATATTGCCGTGCAAAGTCACGATCGAACACAGTTTTATTCTATAGAAGGACAAAATTACACTTCAAGTATCGACGTTGTGTTACCGTTTTCGCGTATCAATAACGCGGATAAACGAAGATGAAATTTCTCATCGTTCGCGATGAGGCAACGTTCTTCCTTCGTAAGAGCTATTACCGCAGAGGCACAGGTTTTTCCCCCTTGTTACGATAACGCTTTAGACGTTATACGATAATCCTATGAGAGGCATTGATCGGAAGAAACGCGTAAAAAAAAGCCGATGAGGATGGCGTTTTCCGTTCCTCGTAAACGATTACTCGAGTCGCCGCGCGTTTACTACCCCAGTTTTTTTTTTTCACTTTTCAATCGAGTGAAGACGATTTCTTTAATGTGAAACCATCCTTCGCCACGCTCTATAATGCAAAGTGTCCTCAAAAAACGTTATGACCCTTCTGAAAAAAAGGTCGAAAAATGCAAAAAACATCTCGTCTGTTAAAGAAACTTATACGAAAAGTAAGTGACTTCAAAATGTATAAATAACTAATTAAATCTGGTAATAATATCGCACAGTAATGATTATCATCGATAATCAATCATTTGAAAAATACGTTAATTTTTCTCAGAACAGCCAGCACACGTCTTTCATAAACGTGATAATCCATGAACGTCTCCGACAATTATGACAATAACGAATTTAAAAAAATGATTGAACATCACAATTAATCGGACAACGAAAACACTCGTTTTCGTGAAATACACAACTTCCGTCTATTTTTCCCTGGCGGCAATTGGGCATTAATTAGGGGTCAATGTATAAGAATTAACAATTAGAAGTATCTGTAAATAAAAAAAAAACCCGATTCCGATCCTGAAGTAAAATGACTGATGTTTCGACACAATATTTTACGAGAACACGCGGTACAAGTTTTTAAACATGACTCGAAGACAAGTACCGGACGAATTTTCCGTAGCGCTGTCGCAGAGTTGTGCGATTAGAGGAGGGTGAGTTTACTTACTTCACGAACATGTAGACGCCCGTGGGTTCCATCGCTCTGGAGACAGCCTTCCAACTTGCGATAATCGTGTATTTTTGCTTCGCCGTTAGTGGAAGCCGCGGATCCGTGGCAGCCGGGGGCGGTGGATTTTCCCTTCCCCCTTGATTCTGCGACGTCGAGGATGCCAATTTACTAAGTTCGCACCCCATGATCGAAGACGCTCGATTATCGGATAATTTCTCCTGAGCGCGGCTCTTAAACTTGTCAACGAACTCCGTACCGTCTGCGACACGCTTTATCCCATATATCCTGAGCGTTGCAACACAATTCATTCGCACCACGCCAACGTCACGTGAACGTATTATCAATTAGCCGTTTGTAAAAAAATACGATTGCATGTATCACCTTTTCACTCGCATTCTATTCGGTACTTAATCGTCCGTTCGATTGACTCGAAGCGTATGAAGTAGCAACTTAAAAAAATCATAAATATCTATGAGCGATTTTTCGCGGACAATCTTTGAGGACCTTCTCAAGGAGGCCGCAGGATTCACGGAAATCACAGAGAAGCTCAATGCACCAGAATAATGTTATTTCCCTTAATTCCCGCAATTATCCTTCCTCGCGATTGAGCTTCGAACGAAAATTCATCGTGAAATCGCGCACTCGCGCACTCTTATTAGATTGCTTGATCGAGACGATTATCGATATCGATGAGTCCTTCGGCGAATTCAACGCCGATATTGGACTATGCGATAAATATTAATTATTACGCGCGCATAACCACAGTGATTGTGGATAGACCTGAGGCTAAATTCGACAGGGCGTCTGTGGAGCTCACGAGGGAGTAAATTATCCCTTGAGCGTCATTTGGCTGGGCTCTCGCGGTTCCGATTGAGCGTTATCGCTTACAATTAATTGTCGATCATTCGTGACTAGCGGCGACCGTAATTTCAGCCGGTCGCGCTGTTGTGTACCTTGATTCGTCCGATTTCGCGATGCGATGCCTTCGATCTTCGTCGAAGCTCTGATCGAACGAGACTCTCGCGCGAGTCTCGACAGCGGTTTTTCGTTATCTCGCCGTTCAATCGAAGGGATGGAGAAAAAATCGTCAAAGCGATTCAACGAGATACGTTTCTTCGTCGAACCGTCGATCGATCGTCAAAGATCGATATTTTTTTCTTTTTGGCGCGATTCAACGCAGTACTTCTCTGTCTGGAATTTATCGCGTGATTCACCGATAATTCGTTCGGCTCGTTTCCGTCGATTCGTCCCGCGAATCGAGCGCGTATTCCAATTCCTCGGCGAGGATCCGACGATATTGTTTGACTGTTCCGAGATGAAGCGAAAGTTTACCGCGATCTCGCAGCGCACAGTCGTCGTCCTTCCACGATTCTTTGCTCGATTCAAAGTCGAATGATTCCATCACACAGCGCCGGATTTGTCGTCGACCCAACGATTCGACGCTGCTGGCCGCTCGATAATCTTGTAAGTCCTAAATCCGCGAGGATCGAGCTTTGTCCCACGGCGCGAAATCCTGCCTGTCGATGGGGCCGTAGCCCGAGAAATTCTCCGCATTCGGGGCCGACACTCTGCTTCCTTGACACCGATACTCTCCCGGCTTCGAACATCTGCGAAAACAATATTCTTTTTCAATGTTCCTGGTCGCATTCTCTCATCGAAACGACATTAATTATTATATTTCGATACTATTATGAAATATTAATTTTTTTATAAAAATAAATAACTAAAAAGAAACGTTTCGTAAGCGAGTATATTAAGGGTAATCGTGAAGGATTTCTGATTCGAAAGCTGTGAATCTCCAGCGGAAGAGCATTCACCACGAGTAATGTGAGAAAATTAAATGCAATCGAATTCTAATGATTTCAATAGAAATTCGAATCGATCGTTTGGAGCTTCTCTTGAAACTCTTGAAATAGAATAGAGCCGTCAACTTGCGTGACGTTGACAAATGTCCTCGAATTAATTCACTTATCTCTCAACGCATCTGTCGCTGCTAATCTCGGAGCACTCGCGCGGTATAATATTGGTATTAAGTATTGGGCGATATATCGGGAACTTTCGTATCAGTCGGTTCCAATGCGAAGCTTCGTTTAAACAAACCCCCGATCAAAACGTTGCCGATATCGGGAAAAAAAGTATCGCCGTCGCTGTCGGCGACTTATCGCTACGATTGATTGCCAACTTTTCCTCGAATGAGACAAACTCGATAACGCGGTCTGTGACCGTTACTCGGCATCGTTGGATTACCTTTCATTCCTTCCTAATTCCCGTTGCCATTGGAAATCATCGATTTCAATGTCGGAGAATAACATTTTATCGCCTGTTTTCATACTTCAATACTAGAAATATAAGGCGAGAGAAAAATATAAGAATAGAACAATATTTTTATGTAAAAAAAAAAAAAAATAAGATAGTGTCAAGAAAAATGGCTATTTCGATAAGATGATAAACACAATACACTTGAATTTTATCAAATTCGTTCAGAAATTGGAAATTATAGCTGAAAATAAATATTGTTAAAAGAAGAAATAATTAAGAAGCAGTTCAACGGATGTGGGAAAGATGATAGACTGGTGGTTAGATGGCAATATTAATTTTTTATGCAACTTTATCGTTCATTCGAATCCGGAATTTTATGCTTACGTGCAGTCGTTCGATAACCGCGATACTCACGATACTATCCCTCGCGCCCATTCCGCCCTTTTTTCCCTTGACAACCAAAGCTCCTACTACGCTTCAGTTCAGTTGGTGTATATATATCGTGGGAAATGCGACAGCCGGCTCGCCTCTCCCATGTTTTAATACTTATACATATGTAAGGGAAAAATGGCACCATCGCGCAGTTATTCGAATTTCGGAGCAAAATGGACCAACCTCGAAATTCATGAAATATCAAATAAGTTCGATTTTTCAAGCCTCATGGTTCGTATTCATGCCGCAGATCATCGCGTATCTAAATAAAAATCGGATCGAACGTTTAATAAAATTCTATGAAATATTTATTCGCTGGGTTGATGTGAATCGATACGAAAAATACGAACATGAATATAACTATAGTTCAATAGATGTCTTTTGACAGAGCCTTCCGTTATTTTTTATATGATTTAATTCATCTTTTCCATTTTTTTCAAATTCCTGTTTCTTTATTTCTTTATATTATCGATTGTTATTAAATTTTTTATTCTTGGTTCAAAAGTATTGGAAAAGTGTCGTGTGTATCGGAAAAAATTCTTCTAAAGCGGTTCATTTTACCCCAACTTCCCTACGACGGATATAAAGAGCGCGTAAATAGTAAACGGGCTACGATAACGATTTCCATATAGGGTGTGAAATCTAATCGCGTTATGTTTGAAATATTTCTTGATAAATACATAATGTAACACAAAAAAAAAACAATACATATTTCTAATATTCAACCCCCTCGGCTTACCGAGGATGCACGATTCGAGGGTTGCATTCTCCAAACTGGCACAAGAGGATTTAAAATGTAGAAGTCGAGTCCATGAATAATGGAACAGCTCGATTAATTCAGCGAATCCGCGCGGCGAACCAGAGGCAGTGAACGCCGTTTTATCGTCGCCCGCGATGGGCTTGTATTTCTACAGCGCGACAAAAATACGGTTCGGGCTTTGGCTCATCCTTCGCGTCGGAAGAGATCATTTCAGTTCATGCTTGCTTCCTTATGGTTGAAGCTTATTTGTTTTCGTTGAAACAGAAAATACTTTCGAGATTCTCAATCTGAAGATACTCAAAAAATCTAAAACGTTGAGGAAAGTGGTTTAAAAAAAAACGTATTTGTCCGTGTGTGTAACAGTGGTCAGGTTTTTTTGGCACTCTAGCGAGTGCAATTTTTGGGATATCCAACTCAAATTGAAGCCATTAGTAGACTGGTGTTGAATATTGTAAGAGATTAAAATTGGCACAAATCCGTCCAAATTTAGAAAAATCATCCGAATCTTTTTAAATGAGTTTGTTAGATAAATGTTAAGTGTTGAGTTAAATATTGAAATAGAAAAAATGTAGTTTCGTTTATATCTTTGATTGGTACAGTAGTTTAGTTTAGTTTTAGTTTGAATTTATGGGGTTGCATAAATTTGGGTTGAAATTCAAACTTCGAGTGAACGGTGATTACATCAAGCTCGTGGTTGATTTTTTCGTGATTACGTCAAGGAATCATAATTCATCGAATATTGAACTTCATAAATATTGAGTAAATATTGAATATTGAGTTCACTTGTATTCTAATTTAAAAAAACTGTGAAGTTTATATAGGGGAAATATATTCCCGTATTATTTAGTGTTTTTTTCTGTTCTCAATCTTAACACTTTCCAAATACGGTCGCACATTTTTTATACAATCGGGTCGAATTATTAAACATAAACGAGGTTGCAACGGAGAATCTTGCCTATTGCTTTCTCATTATTCTGTTACTTTTACAAAACTTTGTTAATGAGAAAGCCAACATTTATTACGCAAATTTCTCATAGAGCTTTGCAAAAGGTAAAAAATAATGTGCATTATGCGAAGTTCCACTTCGCAGTCCTTTTATTTCAGATTTCTTATGTCAATTAAGCTCCGTTGATTAATGTCATTTCGTTAAAAAAATTTTAATACTTTTAGCGGTACTTTCCTTGTTGAATAAATGTTATTTGCGTTCTTACTTACGACCGTATATCCTTAAAAAAAATTCTCCTAATATAATTTGAGCATTGACGTGTACTACTATGAAATTTCGAATGATGAGCGATATTAATGAATAATAGACGTGCAAGATTATCAGAGAACGTTTTGAAAACGAAGAAGTCCGACACATTATTATTTACCCAAACACATAAATTATTTCACTCCAATTTTCATAATACGAGATAAATGTGCGCACAGTCGACGCTGTACTGTAATAAACGAGTCCAGAAAATTATTTGACTTGGAAAAAAAACATCACCATTAGTTATCACTTATCACAATCGCCACAACGGTTAAAATTATCCACGATCGCCCCGCGCACTTGCCACGGATAGATTTGATCCTTCCACCGGTCGATGATACCACATTTGTTTTTTGTCCACATCTATCAAGTTAATTATTCCACAGTATTCAACTGATTATTCAACGCATGATAAGACAGTATTTAACTCACGGTACGATAGCGCAACTAGAATGCCGTCAAGAGAGTGGACGAAATGGGCATAATTATTCGCTCATACTTGAATTCATGAAGAATCGAATCGAGCGATCACGGGGACAATTTCGTTATTCCTTCCACGAACTGCGGGGACGAGAAATGGGGATGATGATAGGATCGCCACATACCGACGGCGACAGAGGGACGATCGATTTCACGAATCCACAAAGCCCCCCACGATCCGTCAGTGCCGTCCCGCTTTTACCCCGCTTATAACATTTTGACCAAAGCAAAGCCCGCCTACCATCTCCACTCGATATCGTTCGTAACGTAAATATTTTACTCCATACTCGGTGCATCATTGAGCGCGAGCTGATCGGACAATCAGATTGACCTTTGCGAAGCTCTTAACTCGAATTATTGTTATTTCGTTCCCCTTCGTTTTGCAACTCATCGACTTTGATTTTAAGTTCATGCAATTTATCGAGGTAATTGTGAAGACGCGACCGACTAATGAAGAAGAATTTTTATTTTATTTCCTTTAAGTGGTTATTCCGCGCTGTCAATGAGGTTTTCAAGAGAATACAATTCATACGAAAGGATAGCCAATACGTACATTTTTCTTTATTCAAGATTTTCTTGACACATTCGGACTCTATTAGCTTCACATTTAATATTTTCGAGTCAATATCAAGTCTTTTTATTTTACACGATTTTGATTTTTTCTCAAAAATATCTCCCCACGCTCCGGATCCTAAATTTTTTGTAAGTTTCGGGCTAAAAATTGGAGCGGTATCGAATTTAATCAAAATCTGCGCAGTCCTTCTGTTTCAAACAATTATAAACGTACTTCCTGCTAAACTCCCGTTTACCTTCGCGAAAGGTCGTTTCAAGTCGTCGAGAAAGAAAAAAATGAAATACCGAGGATGCAAAATCCTCCCATCAAACCGTTGAAGTCGAAAAGCTCAAATTCGGATAACACTCGAGTATTTTTGTTTAATCATGATACTCTACAGGGACGTGACAAATTTTATTTTTAGGTCAATGAGTAATGGAAAATTGTTGTCCATGCCGACGAAGCTCCATGAATCGTTAAAGCGATCAATTTGGTCCCGCTTTTTCCCTAATTTCTATTAGGTTATTGAAAAACAATTGGTGCACCGATCAAGCCTAGAGCAATTCGGACGGGGTTAGTAAACAATTCACAGCATCGTATCGACTATTCAATTAGGTCGATTACAAAAATAGATAGAAACGGAACGGTGAAGCGACAAGAGGGCACGAATGCGCGAAAGGTGGAAACTGTTACGTGAAACAGAGCCTATCAGCTCGCCATATCCCGACGTTAATTAGACAAACACTCAACGCTTCCAGAGTAATTGCCCCTCACAATGGCGCAGCCGGCTCTAAGCGCGCGCGTCCAGGTCGCATTCGTTTGTAAATTGATGATCACTTATTATGTTCAGAACTTATCGCCAATGTCTCATCGACTCAGCGTCTCGCTGCCAGATGGTTTACACGTAATCGCCCGCTTCGCATCCAAAAACGGCGTCCTCGAAAACACGCGAATCTTTTTTTAATCCGTTCGCGCGCGGAATGTTACACGAAATTCGAAAAGCACGAGAGTAAGGAATGCGGCAATGCGGACTAAGCGTGAAACGGCGCGAGTGTCGATTCAAACAAATTGAAAAGTCGATGAGTCAGCGCGCCTTTAGCTTTTCAACCCCGGAATTCCGCGCGCGAGTCCGATGGACTTGAATGGTTTGGAGTGCTCAAATTCGAAAGCGCTTACCATAGAAAATCGCCCGGTAGGATTCAAATTGACTCCTCAAATTGTTGTGGATCATCCATCAAAGCGTTCAAATTTTATATGATTTTGAGTTAGTTAAATATTACAATAGCTTCCGAATAGGGCGAGCTGCGAACTATGGAACTAAATAATGGGTACAAACGTTCGATCGGTTCAAAGGAAATGGGGATTAAATCGAACGAAATTCAACAAAATGAGTCTTAACAAAAAATCGAAGTCCGCCAAAAAACGAACACCAAGGAAATTGAGCGAGGGACTTTGAGTAATTCCTTTTTCAATCCTTCGGTTCTCGATTGCCTCGACAAATCAGAAACAACCACGATAACATTACACTCTGCATATTTATCTTGCGCAGCTGCGGGCCGTGACGTTACGATGTGACACAGTGTGACAGTCTATTAAAAGTGTTCGAGCATAGCCTCCAGACGATAAAAATAATTATGTCGCGCGATAGGGAAACGCCATCCCCGTGGCTTGATTAAGGTTGCAGCTGGGTACGATCGAGTGCACATTGACGTAGCCGTGTCGGCCCGTCGACGCTCGTGTCACAGTGTAAACCGTTATTCCGCGTATCCGTATCCGTAGCTTCGATTATTGACGATGGGCTTATAAAAGCCTCTTACAGGCATGGCGAAGGTGGTACCAGCGAATAAAGGGAATATGGCCTTTGAGGGTTGAACGTGGCCGACTGTCGCGGTTGCCTTGCGAGACCCTCGTCGCGATGTAGTCTCGCCTATGCACTTTTGCGTTCTGCACGTATATATAAAAAACAATATCGCATCAAGGATGATCGAGCTATTAGAGTCGGGGCGTACTCGTAGCCGAAGGCTGCGGCGCGGACGAGGCTGAGCGACAGATATTAAAAAAGAAGAAAGAAGGAAAAAAGTAGGGTTTGAACCTTCAGCGCTTATTCGTCTCTCGGTCACGCGACGTGTCGAGTGGGCCAAAGAGAAAAAATCTGGCTAGGTCGAAGCTGGAGTGGCGCGAAAAGCGCGCGAGAGAGAGTAAACCGGAGAAACGGTAGCAGCAGGTGAGGAGAAGCGTCAAGTCTCCGTGTGCATTAAGCGCCCGGAGCCGTTCCGGAGAGCCTAGATTGCGGAGCGACAGAGAGAGAGACTTTTGGAGCGAGTATTAATTGCGGGCAGCGTCGGCACAGCCCGCAGGAATTAGAAAAAAAAAAAAAAGAAGGAAACACCACTGGAACTTTCTCTCGTCTTCTTTAAATAAAAAGAATCTTCTGCCTCCGACTTTTGTTCTACAAACGGACACGTCGCAACGACGCGAATGATCGATTGTACATAGGGCTATCGTTACAAACCCAGGAGCCACATCGCTCGCGGTCGTTTTACTAACGGGGAAGTACCGGGAACGTTGTCGCGCTGCGATTCCCCTGGAAACGATAGGGGGATGGTGTATACGTACGCGCGTGGGAAGAGCAACTCTAATTACGCCCGCGGGACGGACACGCATATACGAGGGAGAGAGAGGGAGAGAGAGAGAGAGAGGATTGATTATGGGACTTGCGGGCTCGATGAGTAAAACGCTCAGCGATCGGAATACTCGATAGTCCTTACTGATACAAGAGAACACGATATATGCCAATCAAAATAACGTATAGCGTGTCTTCATATTTTTTTTCTATATTTTGTAAAATACACGTTTGCGGCAATGCACCATATAGACACTACGCGTGACACGAACTGGCCAATGGGTATATTCGGCACGCGGTGGTGGTGCAGCAAATACGCAGTGACTTTAATAGTATTAATAACAAAAATATATAATACTAAATAATAATAATTAGTTATTAATATTAATATTAATTATTCATAATGTTAATAATATTTATTACATTAATAATATTAATGATGATAATAATATATCATTATTATTATCATGAATAAGCTCGATTACATCTTTTTTTCAACGTTGAAGCTATACATACCGAGAAATATTGTAGACAGTTACGACGTGCAAATATTCCACGCGCACGGGAAACCGAATATCCTCTCAGATTTCACCCCCTCGTCTCCTCCTCCTTTTGTCCTTCTTTTCCACCAAATAGACTCGTATCGTCGAATACGCTTCGGCTATTTCGTCGGTCCAGCCAGCTCTACCCCGTCGCCGAGATGAGAATACGAGAAATAATATTTATCCCCGTTCCGACGGACAAAATATTTTTGGCGTAGATACGACGAATGTTTATCCATACAGTGGACCGCGTGCCGAGAGCGGTTTTACTCGGTATAATTCACGGCTCTATATCTCAATCGCCACGTCTTCCCTTCCTCGCATCTGTGCTCTTTTCCCGGGTATTCAACAACCCACGCCGCACTGCCCTTATGTCCACGGTCTCGATTGCAATGGCATTTGAATAATTTTTTATTAAATTTTTTTTTTTTAATATGAGTTATTTGAACTTGTCAACGGAGATTCGGTGGGGTGATTTTAAAGCGCACACGATACTCGAGGACGCCATTACGCGCGAGTATAAAGACTGCTTGTTTTCACGGTTTTCCGTTCTATTTTTTTATTTTTTATTTTTTTTTCCTCGTTCTTAATACTATCGACGCGTCATGTTTCTTCTCTTTTTCGTCTGTACGTGCGTACGTTTATGTATAATTATTTTTTCTTTATCTTCCTCCACTCCGGCGTCGTTCGATTCGCGTTTAGCCCCCGGGAGCTGCGGGATGCTGGCTACCGTGCTACGTCGCGGGGTTATTTCGTAGGAACGTGGGATGTCGGCGATGTTGCCTACAGCCCAGGCGAGCCGAGACTGAGGCGCCCATAATAAACGGCTCGCCGGCGCTTGCGCCCCGAATGCGCGGAATACTCTCGCTCGACGACGCTCGACGGACTCCTCTTTGGCCACCCACACAACCCGCGTTTTACACCCCGTTCGGGCTTCTCTCTCTCCCGTCGCTCACCGACGACGACGGTGGTGGGCCTCGTACACGACGAGAAATTAATTGTTTATCCCTCTCGGCCTTCTCTCTACGCGCTCACGTCCGAGAGTGCCCCGTCGCTTCAACGTACGAGGCACTTCTTCTTTCGCGCGCCCATCCGCGTACACGCACGATGCGCTCTCATCGTCATTCTCATCCTCATCCCCGTTCACGTCGTCATCGACCTCTGAACTAACCCCCGCGAAGAACTACGGTAAAAGCTCGATTAAACCCGTGGCGATTTAACCCCCCGAGCCACGGCTAAATTACTTCGCTACTTTCAACGCGCAGGATAGAGATGTAGGGGAAGGTGGGGCAAAATGAACCGGATCAGCAAGTCCTGAATTTTCGTCGATATATGAGATACTTTTTCACAACTTTTGAACCAAAAAATAGATTCCCTTTGGAGCATAAAAATGAAATTATTCAGAAAAAAAGTTGACTTATTTTTTAATTCTTTTTGCATTATGTGATAATTAATCATTTCTACTTCAACTATGTTATTCTTTTTCGCTGACTAATTCCGAGGCTACTGTAAAAAATGGTACATTGAACTGCAGGGGAGGGAAGTGCAACTTTTCACCGAGTGCGAAGTTTGATGAGAAAATCACACGAGGAATTTTTTTATCTCAACTACGCTAAAACGACCATATTCCGTGCCTGTAAGGCGGGCAAAAAGTTAGCGATTCTTGACCGGCGAGAGGAAAAGCAGTACGTTTCTTCCCTGGGGAGGAAAAGTAGCGGACAAGCTGTTGCGCCGTTGCAGGCACGAAAATATGTTCAATTTTAGCATAGGAGAGAAAAAATAGCGTTTATCCCTTGGGAGGGCGCGTTACTTCCCCCTCGTGTGCGCGCGCGCCTCGCTCGGGCAGCAAACTTCACACTCGGCGTAAATCACGCACATCTCTCCCTTCTAGCATAAGATAATATTTTTTTTTACTACTTGACGTCGCGACACTACCACGTCTCTTGATCCATGAGCCTCGAGTATCGAACTTTTCGCAAAATTTCGGGTTTTTCGGATCGGTTCGTTTTGCCCCAAAAATCGCATTCCGAGATTTTCTTATTGGTGGCCTTTTTTCCCCCCTACGTCTACCGGTTTTTGAAGGTTTTTTTCATAAGACGATCTCCATATGCTGATAAGAATTCCACATAAAGATTGCTTCGAACATTCGCAGAGCTTCCGAGCAGTCAAAATTCAGCATTTCTTGTCGACGGAGCTTGGCGAACGGTGGTAAATTATGCGAAAGCGATGTTCCAGTTTCGACTTTTTTTCTCCGCGCCTCTACAAAAGGAAAACACGTGTACGATCGATTTCGGATTATCCGCGATTTCCAGTTGGTCACACTCGCTCCGAATAATCGAGGTTTCACTGTACACATGGACCAACGCAGCAGCTGTTTTCCGCAATATTATTTCCGCGCTGTGCTCACGATACATCGCACCTACGCTTCATTCGCAGATAGAGAATGCGGCACCGAAAAATATCCAATAACTTATTTATTATACCGTGAAAACGCGTGCGACACTCTCGTGAAAATTGGCTTTTTCATTTCGATATCGATAATTTCGGCAATTCCGAAGTTCGTGCGATATTTATAAAGCCGGGACGCGATTTTCCACTCGTTAATCAACGATACTTTTGTGATCGATACGGAGCTTTCGCCGGGCAAGTGTTCGCTCGGACGAGAGCTTGTTCGAGCCGGGGAACGAGGGAGACTCGGGGAATGGATGAGGATGACAAACCGAGAATGAAGTGACTGGCGGATTTTCATAATCCGTCTGACCCCAGCAGGTTTATCACGGGACCAGACAGCCGACGAACCGTGCAACGAATCGAACATCGATTCACGCTCGCCCCTCGACTTTTCCGACTGTACTCCCGATTCTTTCCAATATCCCTCCGAAATTTATTGGTCAAATATGGATTCCGTTAAAAACAACAGAAAAATAATGCAAATTGGATTTTTGCATCGATTCCGTATTTTGCTTTAAGCGTTGTTTATTAAGATTCTCCATTAAAAAGTTAATTCGATCATTTTTGGCGTCGTCATAGAGAAAGCTTCGTGAACGACGCTAAAAATGAGTTAGGGATGTGCAATAGTATATTATGCCACAAGGAAGGGAAAGCGGAGTTTTGGCCGAGGGTGAAGTTTGCGGCTCGAGCGAGACGAGGGCGGAAATCGCGCGAGGTGACAATCCGCTACGATACTTTTTTTCTTACTAGGTTGAAATAAAAACTTTTCTCCCGTCAGTGGGCAGGAATGTGGCTATTTTAGCCCACTAGGAGAAAAATGTACACGCACACAATGTTTCTAAATGTTAGTTTTGGATGTTTTGGAACGTTCTGAACACGTTGGCATGAAAATCTCGATAAAAATGTTCACGACAAATATCTTCTTTTACGAGGAAATAAAATTATTCATATTCGATTTTTGGTTTTTCCGTCATTGTCTGAATTCTTGGGTTCGTCTATTTCGCTCGAAAATTCGAGTCTTCACGGCTAAATTCATTTTGCCCCATCTCGCCCCTTATCGAGACGAAGGGAAGAGGGTAGAGAGCGTCGGATAACGTTCTTCACGCGCGATTTCGACTTTTGGAATAATCAGCGTGCTCGATGGAGCGGAGAAGGGAACGTTCGAGTGCGGAGCAAAGGAGTCCGCTCGTAAATTGCAATAGGGCCGTTCGGTGGAAATCACAGCGGGGGGTGAAAAGAGCTTACGGCATATGCGAAGCGGTGATATAGCGGGGATTGGTCGATTCGTGGAATCGGCCTTATGAACCGACGCGAGGGCATCGGCAAAACTGCTCTCTGGAACTGGGTCAATTAACTCGGCTAATTTTACCAATGTCATTTATGGCCGATTTTACTGTCATCGGCGAAAATGATATTGCGCATCGGACTACTCGACTAACCGTCCGTGTGCGAATTATCGTCTGTCCGTTTTAACGCAAATACCAACTGTTTATTTTCCCCTTGTAGAGGAAATTCCGTATCCGTAATTAAAAAAAAACAATGGTCATGTGAATTACCACTGTCGGTAAAAAAAACTGTAATGAATGCCACTTCGAAACCAATGGACATCTAAAGAAAGGTATAGATGCGTTCACGGTTTTCTGTTAAATTCTTCATCAAATTTTTTTTTTCTTTTTGTATTTTTTCATTTTGATAAGAAATTGGCCGCACAGGTGGATGGACGGAAGGACTGTCCGCATCGCCTTGAGACCGAGATAAAATCGGTCGCATTCGGCTGAAGCGTCGGTGAACAACAGTCGCGTTCGGTCTCGAAGACAATGCCCGGTCCCCTCGCTCGCGCACGCACACACGATGTGTATTGTATCGATCCACTTGTTTCCGTATCTCGTGCGTGCATCGAAAAGTTACGTGGCTGTTCAAGCGAGCAAGTTCGAATTTCAAACTTGCGTCGTCTTCGCTTCGAGTTTGTCTTTGATACGATGGATATAGTTTATCGTGGTTGTTGTACTCGACATCGGTGAGGCTGACACCTCGTACGAGCTACAATAACCAGCGTTTCATTGGCGATATCGATCCGTGCCCCATTAATGAAGAGCCCCATCTCCGCCGGTACAAACCTTGGCCGATATAGCTAAAGATAATAGAATTAAACGTATCAATTCGTAGCCGACAGCGAGTCGCGTTTCATTCGAACAGGCAATTTTATAATTTTACCCAGCACACACAACTCTGTTACGATAATGTAATATTCAAGTCACACGAAACAACGCGTTGCGAAGAGAAACACTGGCGATAAATCAGCCGATACGTTGTTTCTCATTAAAAAAAAGTTTAAAGCTGGGACTAAATTTGTGTGACCATTGAAAAAAATAATGTAACATTTACGTCATCCACAAGTATCAATGGGGCAAAATGGGACAGTTGCGGAACTCGAGCCTTGGGGCAAATCGGACCAAGCTTAAAATTCATGAAAAAAGAAAAATTAGGGCACCTTATTCTATTCCGATTGTACTCGACCGAAAGGATTCAACTAGATTTAAGCTTACTCCCGCTGTTGTTAACTCTTCCTGCGTTCCATCCGATTCCATTCGGCCTCTCGCGTAGTTCAAATAAAAATTCTTTCTAGATTGTGAGTGAACGTGACCTTTTCATGAAATGAACATTTTTTCGATAAATTTTGGAGCGAGCAAGCGAGCAACAAAGGAGAAACACCGGGACGAGAGGGTTTTTGATTATTCGCCGAAAGGACGGAAAACTCAATGAAAAGTTTCTTCAGGCTCGCGGTCCCGGCATTAGCTTTACTCGGCACAAAAGCGTGTATTTATTCGACTGTATGACGGACTCCCTCGTGACGAGGGGAATAGCATATCCGTATGTACGTAGGATATATGCATATATTTAGATGCGAGGCCAAAGGATTCGTTTCCGACTTTTTTTTCGACGTTCCTTTCGTACGAATAACTTCTCTCCGGAGGGATCGTACTCTATTTCCTCCGTCCTCGTTATTTCGAGAGTTTCTACTCGCCGGCTACGCTCGACTCTTCTCACCGGCATTCGAGTCTTGAATCGGACATCGAGTTTGCCTCGTAAAATAACGAAATCTCCACTGTGGCCGGAAAAAGAGGTCGGGAAGAGGATTTTTCAAGAATTTCCTTTTCAGAAGCGTCATTAAGAGATCACGGGCAGGACTCCATTGACGAAGCAATCATATGTCGCCAGTCACGTGCCAAATTACATTTTTTTTAGCGCTCCGAAAGCTGCGAATGCCACTCGAGAAAGAGACTTCGTAACGAAATGCAGTGCAGTGCAGAATGAGATAAACCTTGTTGAAGGAAATAAAGGAGCTTGGAGGTTCAAAGAAAGATCAGACATTTTCTGAAAGTCTCACTTCTGGCTGGAAATGCAACGCGATTCCCCCCTTAACTATCCTCGTTGACCCGCACGACGTCAGTGTCTCGCAATATACGCAATACAAAAAGTAAAATATAAATAAACGTCCGAATAAATAAAAATTATTCTCGTCGCTCCGATACTCGGAGATACGAAAATTTTGCCGGCAAAGCGAACGGCTCGCGGAAAAGTAAAAACGTTGGAGAAACGATCCCTCGGGAATGCATCGTTTGGCTGGTTAGCTTACCCCGGTAGAATCTCCGCTTGCAACCCTCGATAAAATAAATGCGGCGCGTACCTTTTCGCACGACCACAGAATGGGGCCATGTACGCTGCCTGTAATCCTCGCTCGCGCAAATACCAGGATTTCAGGCCCGCGCTCTGGCGATTTACCATTGCTTTTCCGCTGCATCGCGGCCGATGTTCAGTTATTCTGCACGAAATAAAAAAAAAATTACCAAAATTAGAAAACTCTCAAGTGAACTAGTGTATTAAAAAATTATATATGAAAAAACAAGTAAATCAACAATGAATTATTCACATATCATAGTCGGTCTCTTCGCCATAGAGTATGAAAATCTCCCGACTCCAATATGTGAATAATTAATTGCTATTGAACTATTTTTTATCGAAATACCTCTATCTATAAAAATCGTTATTTGTAGTCAAAAAACTTTCTTCCATATTGGTAAATAGATTTTCAAGGCTCACACGAAACGTGTGTGCAATAAATTTTCTTTAAATTTGTCTCTTTTTTTCGAGGCGCCAGGTGGATGTGGCGACTCAAAAAAATGCCAACCGTTTTGGAGTGCATCGCTTATCTCCGTGAAACGCATAACACTTTTTGTCCTCTCTTTGCCTTTTTTTGCCTCTCTCTTTTTGCCCTGGCGAGCGTTCGGGAGTTGAGAGGCAATCGGATAAAACAGTGGATTCGCAGGCTGAGAGAGGGGAAACTGTGGTCGTTTGTTAAAATTCGCCCGATGGGCCATAGGTCTAATGGACCGAGAACGATGTACCCGATCGCCGGCTCGACTCGTCGAGTGTAGTGTACCTCGGGACGAGGTACATTCAACCGGAGTAGGTCGCGTCTGCCGAAGCCCCGACCGTCGAGCTACAGGTACACGATATTGCACTATCCAAGCCCACGGAATACGTTAAGTTTCCGCATGAGCGGGGGAGCCGCTCGACCTGGCCGTCTATTCCCAAAGAGGGGCGCTCACCTTCCAGCTTTTAACCGATGTCCGAAAATTCGATACCGATTTATCGATTGTATTTGCGGAGGACGCGAAATGCGGTGACTCTCGTGTCGCAAACAAGCTCCCTTGAAACTCCACAATTGTCAGAACTCCGGGAACGATGAAACGAGAAGGGCGCGTTGGCGAAAAGAAAGCAATTAAAAACCTATTGTCCGTCGAAAATTCGGAGTACGGTTGAATGGAGTCAGTGGTCGATCGGTATGTGTTTCGAGGTTACGAGAACACGAAATGGCCAAATTTTCCGTCGAAGACAAAACTGGAAATAAACCACTGTGGTCGAGAAGTGCTGTATTTTTTTTTATTTTTTTTTTTTTCACGAGAGCCATTCAACGGCGAGTCATGGAAGGCCAAAGTATAAATTAGATTTTTTGGCGAAGCCCGTGGGCCCCGTCCGACTAGCGGTTCCGACGAATGGGCTCGGAGAATATTTAGCAATGAAGCCGTAGGTTTCAGGAGCAAGGCTAGACATATAATTAGAGCCCAGGGTAGAAGAGATCCCGTGAGAAAATGCACCGGCTCGTAATGGCCGTGTATCACGGAATCCCCATCGTTCGCTCCCGGGTTTCTACTCCGATGCCGCAGGCCAGCCAGGTACACTTTTTCGCATCTTCGTGCGCTACTATCCCTTACATATCTCGTCCTCTCGTTTCCCCGCCACGCCATATATTGCTCATACTCGTCTTGGCTCCAATCGAAGAATATCGTATCCTCAAGGCGCCCGCAGTATATTTTCGTATCAATCGTCCTCGAGATGCGAGAAGTTTCATTTTCCCTAAAGTGTTATCGACAGTCGGTCAACGAGAGTGGACGGACGGACGAATAGGGGAGGATGGGTCGAAATGGTCAACGGTATAAAGGAAGACAATCGCGCTACTCGAATTTTCGCCCAAAATGAGCAAATCTTTAAAAATCATAGAATTTTCCGAAAAGTTCGATTCTTAAGTTTTATGGTCATTACTTATGCTACCGATCGTTCCTTATCTAAACGACGATACGAGACAAATCTAGCTACGATTTAAACAAGTAATAAACGAATTACGTGGATACGCGAAATTGCGACTTAGCGCTACCGGCACTCGGTTAGAATGTATCGAGGCGCGTGAAAAAAAAGGCAAGCGGGGAAGTCCATCGTTCGCCTCTCACCTCGTTCGACAAGAAGCCGCAGATGGGAGAAACTCTTTTCGTCGGACTTCGACTTCCTCGGCGAACTCTTCCGAGCTCGCGGCAAGTCGTCAGGATCTCGGAATCGTCGGGAATCCGTTCGCTGCCGAGTCTTGGCCGGTGCGTTTCGACGGCGGCCGGGCTGGAACGCCCTCTAGTCAGGGTCCAGCTGAATTGGTTGAAGAAGAAGAAGAATCCGTTCTCTCGTCGCACGGCTCGCAGATGTCCCCCTCGCGCGCGGCTTTCTCAGGTTCTCTCCCCATACCGTGCCTCGTTGTACACTATATAACTCTCCGTTACTCCCACCTTGACGCCTCTGGCCGAGGAAGCCGGGCCGCGATTCTGTACTGTCCCGGGCTTTATGCTACACACACGTTTCCTCGGCGCGTCAGTCAACGGCATCGGCACTCGATGCTATCCGGCGCGATATAGCAGCGCGACGAACGAATAAACAGAGAAAACACAAGAAACGTGCTATTTTTTCATTTATCTCTCGCATCGATCGAACGAGAAAAACAATCGGTTGACGTGCGTTCGCGAGAAACGAAGAAAAACTACGGAGATCGATCGAATCGATTCGTGCACGCGTATCCTCGCCTCGCGACGTCGAACAGGTGTTTTCGTCGGTTGACAATCGACTTGCGTTTCATCGTTCGATGCAAGTTTATCAAAGAAACTGAAGTTATTCGCGCACTCGAGTGTATCTCGCTCGAGCGTGAAATCGTTCGCGTGAGTTGTTTTTTTACGCCGCTTCGAGGAAGACCGCGGCGTGCAGGTGGTGCGTGCGGTGTGGTACGCGAGGCTCCTCTCGGCCAAGGATTAATCGGTGCTTGTAGTTCGTACTCGGAGCGGTCTCCGCCGAGGCACCGAGAGACTCTCTATGCGGTGCGCGTGTAACGCGGCAACGCACGATCTAATCGTCGGTGTTGGTAAATCGTGGAAAAACGGTCCGGGCGCCGGTTAAAACGCCTTGGAATGCGAGAGAATCGCGGAGCGGCGTAAATCCAGTGGCTACTGTCGATGGTATACCGCGAATTATCGTTTCGACGTCTGTGTCTTTGCGCGAAACTCGCGAAATTCGTCGCGATCGATCGATCGAACGTCGCGGACGGTAGAGTTTTTCGAGTTTTACATTTTGTTCGTTTATTTCATTGCTTTTCTCCGGTCGGAAGCGACTGATAACGAGTCAAACTGGGAAGTGCGAGATTTATTGTTAATTGCGAGACGACAGTGCTAAAAGGGATAAGGAAAGAGGGAATGTGCAGGTGCGCTACGGTGTTAAGGTGCTCTCGGACGAAAGGACGTAACGATCTTGTGTCATTCACCTGAGATTCTACGACACAGGTAAGCGAGCGAATGAGAATTCGGATTATTTCCGGTCGACGAAGAGACGCGCAAATTGTTTCGCGAAATCTTCTCGATGCTCGAGAATCGATTCGGTGGAAGAAAAAGAAACGAGTCGCGTGTACCAGGTACGAGCCCCGGATAGCCGCGAACATTTTGACCAATTTCGTTCGCACCTATGCCGAACCGTTATATAAGATTGAGGCTTAATTGTATAGATGCCATGTTCAGATACGAGAATCTACCTACGAGAATTAAATCTCGGAGGCGCAAAGGATACTCACGGGCTCGTGTATACATATATATATATTTTTTAATCACACGCGCTCGTCGGAGGCCGCGGAAACGGGAGAGGCGCGAGGGGGCACATCCTTTCCCCGCGGAGGCCCCATTGTGCTACGAGCCACAAGAACGAGGCACGCCGGTGACTATTCAAAAGTGAAAACGATTCTTTGTAAATAAATTTTACCGTAAGAAACCAGTTTTATCCATTTACACGAAAAAAGAAAGAAATAACAAATCATGTCTGACAAATTCAATAAAATGATTGAATGATATTTTACTCAAAGAATTGGTTTTCCTGATAAAGAGATTTGTCACTGAAATCGACATACGAAGGAGGGAGGCTTGAAATTCTCTTGCAATTGAGATATTCGTCGACGGCGTGTAGAACATTAGCGAGCGAGATTTCGAGCGGCTGTATTTATTATACGCGCATCAACCGAGCGAGCGCTCGTGCGTGGAACAGTTTGATGAAAATATTTCTATGCACTCGTTGCTCATATCCTTTCTCCCGACGTTCGTTGCTCCGTAACCCACGCGTTCACGAAGACTCGTGAGTCCTCGTGGGGCCCGAGCGCCGAGGCGGTGAGTCCACTGACTCGAACAAGCCCGTGCTCCGTGCGCTACGTACGTGAGTACACAAGTCTTGAGTCGTACGAACCTGTGGGCAGATACTACGGGTAGGAGAGGCGATTCCCCCTCCTCTCCTCGCCTCTACGAAAGTACTTACAGCAAGGTGCTTCCATAAAGTTAATGCCGTTCCCAAAGGCTTGCGCGCGACGCTTCGTTCATCGCATACGAAACTCAATGGAAAAACACTTCTTGTTAATTTCGCCGGTTTAACAGAAATTAACTATGAATTCGACAAACTATCAGCATAACGTGGAGAAAAAATATATAATAAAAATTATGTTCTATTCATTTATTAATATTGAACTATAACTGCTCTTATTGACTAAACCAGCATAACTAAGACTATGCCTACTCTTTTTCGTTTCCCTTTGTAAATCCTCTCAGTTCCCTACAGTAAAACTCAGCTCTGATCTTCTGCGGTTCTCGTCTCTTTGTACGGGCAAAGGCCCAAGACACACGCAGGTGTGCGTGCTTACGACGCACTGCCAATGATCCTGTACCGTGTACTACGGCGGCGGCAAGACGAGATCCTAGATCTCGTTTCAAAGCAAAATCGTCGTAGTAGGCTTGACGCGAACCGGTTCTATAATAATCAAGTTCCGATCCCCGCGGTCGCGCGCGCGCGAGCGTTCCGCGCAATTAATATTAATTCGAGGGCGATGATGAGAATCGGTCGTGTCGTCAACTTTAGCCGCGGCGACAGCTAAACCGATCGTTGCTTCCGAAGATGCGGCGTAAAAACAGAAATCTTTTCTTTTTCGTTGAATCGGGAAGTTCCTTGTTTCCTTTTTTTGACTCTCTCGAAATTTCGACTTCGTTTTTTATTTTCGTACGGACACATTTTAGGGACATGATTTAAAAGTCCTTTTCACAGTACGTGCTTTTCAGTCACCGAATGCGTGATCGAGTCAATTGTATTGTTCGTATTTCAGCTCGAAAAGAGAAAGTATATGTATAATTTCATGTATTTCACAGTTCACAAATATCACATAAAAGCCCGGGGTATTATTCTCGAATTTACTACAGAATTTGCGTTAATGTAAATACTGCATTGTCCGTACGAAACGCGGGATGTGCAAAGCGTACAGCAGCAAAGGAACGTATATTGCAGAGCGCAAAGTACAGTTAAATCGGTACACACATCGCTTATAGCATGAGCACCAGATGCTAGACGCGGCAAGGAATCAGCTAGATGCGCGTGTCGGCCCGAAGATTCGATATGTTAGGTGAATAATAATAACAACGACAGTAACAATAATAATCGTAGAAAAGATGCACGCGAACAAGTACGCGAAATAAGATTCCAGGGCGAACCGGATCCGAGAGGAAAATAAAAGTATCCCGTCGATTCGATGAACTCGAATAGACGAGATACTTTTTTCAATATCTTTTTTTCCCCTCGAACGCAACAGATTAGATTTTCCACCGTGCCGGCCTTGCGTGATATTTTAGCGGGACGAAATATGCCTATTTATCGAGTGCCCGCGCAGCTTATTTTCATCACGGTTCTATAATTAAGAGAAGGTAGGGGGATAGAAAAAGGTAAAATCCTTGGGCAGCGTGCGGTGGAGAGAAAAAAAGAATTCTGAATATACGTAAATTCGCCGTGTGGTGTGCGCTATCGCGATGTGCAAAACGAATGAAACCTCTTCCGGAACGATTATGAGAGGAAGATAAGAAGGGCCCGTAGATGGAACGAGACTCGATGCCTCGAGGTTAACATTACGAGCGCGTTAGCGCGCGAGTGTACCACACGGCGATCGGTTGTCAGTGGAGATAGAAACCTCTCGCGGCCGGTGGAGCTCGAGGAAAATTTTTCTCTCTCGCTCTCTCTCTCTCGTCCCGAGCCGTTCGGCCGTCGGTCGTCGCGACGGTAATCGACGGGGGAAGGGAAAACGAAATTAGAGCCTGGCGCTCCTCGAAGCTTTCATGGAGCCGGGGAGATCTAAAAAGTAGAAAATAAGTGGCCAAGATCGACCGAACACGCACGGCCGCGAGTACGAGAGCGCCGGAAGGAGGGCGGGGAGGGAGAAGAGTTGCAAAAACAAAACAAAAAGCTCCACGGATCAGTGGAAATGTGGAAGAGCGCGCGCCTGTAATGACTATTGGGGCTGGGCGGGATAAAGAAGAGCTTAATCGGCACATCGAACGAGCAACACTGTAAGCTTCATGTTGAAAAAAAAAACTATATATATACGTAAGAAGCTTTGCCAATGGGATCTCGAGAGCTTTTCACGATATTCCCGCAATGGCACAGCAACAGTAGTATCTATAACTAATATTAAATCTAATAACCTGCTATGCCACGTCCGAGTTGCTTGAAACGGATCGTTGTTTTTTTTTCCTCGTGGATTCGAGGCGCCCGGACGTTTTGTCTCGTGCGAGCGTCGGGAACATTGCGGCGGCCCGTGGGAAAGTCCGTTGAGGAATTAATCCGAGCGTGGCTATATTAAACGTATTTCGTTTTGAAAAGGAAAATGAAAGAATATAGTCGTGTCCCCGCGAGCTGTTTGCTAGAATAGATAGAGCCGCCGATAGAGCCCGGTGCCGGAATATTAAAGACCGCGAGGAAAATCGTGTAGGTCGAAAAATATTGAAGAGCAGCGAGGCTCGAAGAGGGGGGCACAGGGCATCGGTGGAAGCAAAGAGGAGAGCTCTATGCTCGGCTTGCGGTCCTACTCTCTTGACGGTAGGCGCACTCGAGCTTGGACTCAGCCAGGCGTGGTTCCCCGCTACGGTGAGGCTCCTTATTGCCACGTTGCACGATTCCGCCGCTGAAACGACTCGGTCGACGGGTTTGGAAAAAACTCTTGAGATACTAGTTACATACTCGGGATTGGAGGAGGGGCCGGGGGGCAGCCACCGATGAGTATACACGAGAAAAATAGGATGAGAACCACGCGCGCGCGTACTCGATACGAGTACGAAGGCTCGCTGACTTTTCCACGTATCTCACATCGCGGGGTAGTACGGACATAATATCAACGGACAATACATTGTCGATATACTCAAGCGCCTCGTGTGTAGTTCTGCTAAAGAGTCACGGCTAACACACACGCTTAGCACTCTTCAAACTATCTGATGTTATTTTGGCGCAAAAACGAGCAGCAAGGGCCTCGGATTAATGTTTTTCCTCCGAAACTTCAGGGGATGACCGAATGATTTTTTTTACTGCAAGTGACTTCGGAAACTTGCAAAAAACATAGTCTGGATATATCGGAAGGAAAATTCACCAGACAAGTGAATCGTTCTTTCGTGTTTCTACGAAAAAAAAGTTTCGCGGAGAACGAGAATGTCGATCTGAATATCTGGAATAGATAAAGGGTACATTGGATCGGGTTCACGTGTTCCGGTAACTTCTCGGTCCACGAAGTTTTCTCGTCTCGGCGACCGGGCGGGCTGCATTTATAGTTTGTGCTAGGCAGCAAGGTGCAGCGGCGAGGTATAGCACGAGGAAAGAAGGCAACTATTAGCACGTACCTACACGGTCTATGGGCCCCCGGAATAAATTATCCCGAGTGTGTCTTCTCGGTCGCGTATATACCCGAGGCGGCACAGGCACCACCGACACGACGTTCGGACGCGTGGTGGGATGATACCGGAAGTCAAGTCAGAGCGGCGGAACCTGCGGACGTTCGCTCAATGGAAAGTTTGTGTCTTTCAGTAAAGGCCAAGTGGCTCCTTGGGGTGGTTGCTGCTCGGCGTCGGTCTCGAAAAATAAAATAAAATCGTAGGGCTGTGACAATAATTTTGTTTTTTTTCGAGCCGTTCCAAACCGATACGTAAAACCGAACGTCGCGTTGAGTTTGATTCGCGGAAAGCTATAAACTCGTTTCTTGGATATAATTCCGGATCTCTTCCATCATAAATAAATAGAAGTCTAATAAATCGGTTGCGAGCTCGATTGGTGCGTTTTTTTTATGGAGGATTCATTACGTCAGATATGGTCAGCCAAAACGCGATGGCCACGACAGTTCGTAAAGTTAAGCAGGAAAATCGTCTGAGGCGACAGAATCAGCATCAAGGTATATCACTTACAGGGGGGATAAAAAAATAACGGAGGATTGTAAGAATATGAGATAAAGTTTTATTGCAATCGTTGGGCCTTGCGGAAGAGGAGTTTTGTATGTGAGCGTTGAGTAAATCAATTATCACCGGGCAAGGGATCTCCGCGGGAGACGGGAGAGAACGGACCGCTTGAGTTAGTTCTTTCGGTACAGTCTGGTGGAATGTAAGATTTAGAGAGAATTTCCAACAGTTTCCAATGGAATAAAAATCGGAAAAAAATCAGGCACATCGAAGGCGCTGACAAAATTTATTTTGCACGATAATGAATACCAAAATGTTATCAATAAATTAAATATAAAAAAGTTGTTCAGCAAATCGTCCGGCAATCTAAGTTTATTTTCGAATGAAAGTAAATTGTTAATTTTTCTGAATAAGTATGCATTTTCCCCAAATTTTGTCGAATTATTTAAAACAGCGTTTTTTTCCGAACAAAATTAACGGACTAAAACGCAATTTTAAATAATTGGAAAAAATCTGGAGAAATTCACGTTTGATATTGAATTTGAGGGAAAAGCATTTTGCCTCGCGTCGTCATGACTTGTCTGCGGTCTATTTTGCCCCTGTTTCCCCAAGAAATGGATAATTTCACAAATAAAAAAATACATAAGAACAAAGGAGATGAATATGTGCCAGCACGGAGGATGAAGTCGTAGTTGCAGAGATAATTGAAGGACCGTTCAACGAGGCGCATGTACAGTTAGCGTTAATAAGTTAATCCGCTTCGTTAAACTACGAAGAACGAGCATTATTATTGTTCTAAATATATATTACGTATAAATTTCTCTCACTCGCGCCTGCCATGACCATTAATATGATTATTTTATGTCTTCGACCGTTAACCAGAATATCGTCGAATACCACGGTCCACAATTCCGAAGTAATTAAATGAACTTTTGCAATGTTACAGATGAAGAGGGTGCCTACAAAACGGTGCCAGCGCCGAAGCCGGTGCCGAACAATCAACGCGAGAATTATTGTCCAAGGAACAACGAGCCAACGTCGTGGCAGCGAACGATAGTCGACACAACCGCGCCGGTCATTTGTCCGAACAGCGTAAACGATCGGATCGCGAACGAGGGTAGATCGATCGATTCTGGTCATAGCGGACCCGGACCCGAATACAGAATGCCACCGCTATACGGCGAAGAGCAAACGTCCAATCAGAATCAACCGACGACGAACCTTCAGACGCACAGTAACAAGTTTCCGGTAATAACACAATCCCGATCGACAAATTTTACTATCAACCCTTTCCGCGTCCGAAGCTTTTTACTACCGAGTAAACAAAAATTACATGTGTGAAAGGAACAAATTTAAAAAAAAATTACATTTCCAAATTTTTTCTCTCGAAGAGAACGATTTGAGATATTTTTCACAATGCAAAATTGAAAAGAAATTATTATCAATATTGCGGCAAATTTTCATTCATTTTTATGGTGATTCTATAATATTCAATGATAAACAATCGATCTTGATTAAATGCGAGAATGGTAACCCAGAGAGAGCTTGTCTCGACTTGCTGTCGCAATGCGCTCGCCAAGTGTGCACGAGTGAAATCTCTTTGACATCGGTTCATCGTACGCCGGGCGACGATGGTAGTGGTCGGTACTCTTAACGATTCTTGGGAATATTCTCATAGTCTGCTCTTTCATAGAGAATCAGGAGAAGGTAAGAAAGAGACAAAGGAACGATGGGGAAGGGGGAGGGGGAGGAACATCGTTTGCCCCGTTCTCGACATAACGCCGGCTCACCCGCTCTGGTGGTATACCGTTTACCGGAAACGACATTACGATAGCCGTTCGGATATACGCACCGCGCCACTTTTCCTACCTCGGACTTTTGTTTACGCTTCCGCCGAGCTGACGAATACAATTGCTGCAGCATTCGCGGCGAATTAAACGATCGATTGGAATCGTTACTGATAACTAATGCGAATATAAATGATTTGCAGATCGAACGAGAAGTGGTACTTTCCTCGACCGACAAGAACTCCAAGATTCCGATATTGCACGAGTACAAGCAAAGAAGCACCGGGAGAGTGGCGATCGCACCGGATGCACCGATCAAGCAACAGGCCTGGGTCCAGGAGGTAACGAATGGATAAAAGCTCATTAGTGTCTCGACTGCAGGCGCAAGTTACATTGCCCGATCGATTATTGTTACCGGCAATACTCGTAATTCGCGACTACGGTCAACTTACCACTGAGACAGAATGATTCGTATCTCCCCAAGGCGCAGGCGAACCACGAGACAAGCTTTTTTTACAGGATCAAAAGTTTTAAAGAGTTAAATTCGCGGACTATCGATTTATAGATCTTTCGTCGAAATTCATGAAATACCGGCGTTGAATGACCCAAGATTGAGTTAGAAAGGCTCACATCTCCCTCGGGCGAAGCGAAACAACAAAATTACACCGTTGCGAAGGGTTGCGTTCGCAGAATATCGTCTAGATTTATCGCCTGAGTCCGATAAATCCATTCGTTGCACCTTGTCGAAGATAATCATACGCAATGCGAGCGTGTAGTGCTCGATCGGCCACTGCTACTGTCCTAGTTTCGTGAAGCCAAACGCTCGACCGTTCGAATCGGTCGTCCTCCTCGTTCGTCGAGGACTCGCACCGCCGTTGGGAAAGTCTCAACGATCGCCGCAGTCCCGCAAACACGTCGAATAAATTCTCCGTACAATGATGATTCTTTAACGCGTTTCGCTCTATTATTTATTGTACAGTTATCGAGCCAACGATTGGGCCCCGCGAGAGCATCGGCGCGGACTGGACGGACTGTTAGTCGTCGGGACTACGTTCGATACGAAGAGCCCTCGATTGAGGACAGAGTAGAAATTCACGTGTTCGACGTTCCTACCGCGCGACTCCAGAAGCATATTCGTTGCGTCTTTTTTCTTTACGATCGAGTCGATTAAGCGCGTTAATGATTAACCGAGAAACGTCGGGTATAGTCATAAACCTCGGATCATTGCGACGAGTCGATTGAAAACAATATAAATGAATCCCGCGCGCAGTTATACGTACTGTTACGGTATTTTACTCCGCCAGAAATAACGAGTATGGAAACTCGGTCATGCAAACAATGGAAGGAAAAAAGATCGAAGAATGCGCCAACGGGCTCTCATCTGTGTACCGCGTGTACACTTATGAATGTTTTGTGAAAGGAAAGAGCCTCCGAACCGGGAATCGTTCGTTGAAGTATCGACGGGTGAGCCGAAAAAGGGAAGGGGGTTTATCGATTCTCTTTTCTATTTATACGAGGGGGGGTCCCCGAATCGTCGTAACCGAACCGCCCGGTAAATGCGAAACCGTAAACGAAACACCGTACCCCCCGCGTGTCAAAAAAAACGTAATGAATATTCGTGAAAGTTTATAGTTACGGAAATTAACGAGCGGCGCAATAGCCGTCGAGTTACAGAAATGGTTTTATTGTCGTGAAAGTTGACTACGGAGACGGATGCGCGATGTCCCGCGAGTCGAGCGAATCGCCGACGGGATGTTCTTGCCATATTTGGCCGCGACATTAAAACTGTCGTTCGGATAATTTTTCGACAACCGGCCGTCTCGTCGGAAAGTTCCTCTGACACCGAATTAGACTCAAAAATAATTGATAAATGAATCTCGTAACTTTATGCGGGGAGAAAAAAGAGGCAATTCATCGCGTGTCGATGGGCAATCATCGTTTCGTTAAAATTTCACTGAAAGCGACGTAATCCTTCATTTGATCAGAAACTTTAATTTTCTCGAAAAATCATTCACATACCGGAAAAAATGTTTTTTCACGTTACGCGATACACGCACTATTTCTCATCGTCGCTGATGATTAAGCCTCATTTAACCGCCGAGGCCCAGAGCGCTGCGCAGAAGAAAAGAAGGATGTTGTACAATCGAGAAGTAAATCGGAGCTGGAGAGAAAAAAAGAACCTGGCAATTATACAAACGCGGATACTAAATGTATCGTGCCATTGTCCCGCGCGAGAGAGTCTCGAACAAAGTCGAGAGATCGGGAATCGCGAGTTTGGCGTTGGTCGCGCGCTCGTGGTAAACGGCATAATTTTCACACGAGACACAATCGTCACAATCGCGTACCGAATATAAATACGGCATATGCGTCGTTATCGCTAAAGCGTAGTTTCCTCACAGTCGCGCAATAAGGATATCTCGGTCACTCGGGAGAAAAACTAATTCGTCCCACATCCAGAAGTCGCACGAATTTTCAAAAAGAAAGAAAAATAGATAAGTAACACGAATAATCTTGGAGCTTTCTAAGCGACATAAGCGCTGAAGAGCGATCAACATCCGATGATCGTCGAAACGCGGAATTGCGTTCCTTCTTCAACAACGACGACGCAACGGCATTGATGTAACAAGCCACGAACAATGTCGAAACGAAGCGAATTATTCTCACCTAGTAGCGTATCCTCGCGAATTGCCGCGGCGCAGCGGCGAAACGAGCGAAACCCGAGCTAAATAGAGAGAGCCAGGAGCGGTGTTACTATGACTGGTGGTACTCGCGGGTTCTACAGTCAACAACTGCACCCAGTAATTATCCCGTGGGACTGGAGGAGATGCACACTCGGCGCACCGGCGCCGGCGGTGGCAATGCACTCTATACTCGAGCACACCCGAGTCTCATGCGGTGGCTCGTTATGAAAAAAAATAACAACGACACGTACATCCCAGTTGTTCGCGTCTCTCGGACTCGAATCCTGCGGAAAATCGTGTACGAAAGAAACAAATAAGAAATCTATATTCTCTATGAATTTCGAGAAAGCTATTGAAATCGGGACGATCGTTATTGGGAATTGCGTGCGAGGTGCTCAGGACTAGGTAATAAAAAGTCCGCATAGCCGATGTAAGAACGAGCAGCGGGGGCGGCGTTTATCGAGAGGGGAAAGAAGAAGCGAGCTTCGTAGCGAGAGTGGCGGGAATAGCTGTTGCCCATACGTACACGAACGTAAGCAAGCGGAGAGCTGCCTTTTGCGTATGCAAGATGCGCGCTCGAGAGCTCGTCGCTCCTATCCGGGACGCTTATCCCCCTACCGCCGATTTCAAATGTGGAATCTTGTTATTCCAGCCGCATCCCTTTGCCAGAGAATCCCTCTCTTCCCTCCTGTGGTGTTTTACGATTCCGTGGTTACTTATAAATTCTCTGTGCGCGACAGACGCACGGCACACGAGTGCATATAGAGACGCCGGGCTTTTGGGGCTCGCAACGATTATTCGATGACCTTGAAAATATATAGATTTTTTTTCTCGCCCATCGCCAACTAGTAAATACCTCGAACGAGTTTTCATACGTTTTGGATTTATTGCAGGGACACGATCAGAGGCAAGAGGGTCAAGCGAGAAACTTAAAGTCGCAGGAAACATATTCGTAAGTGTTAACGCGACGATTCGCGGTTTCAATGAAAGAATGATTTCTGATGCGATACGTTTGTTCCACAGATCAGCTTGCGCGGGAGCCGTGCCGAGAACCGGAAAGGGTGATGAGGAGAAAACAAAGTCCCTTTCGAGGACCTATCACACGATAAAAGATATGATCTCGAGCCGTTTCGGGCCGAGCAGAAAGGACGCCGAACCGGAGCCGGAAGTCAGCTTGAACAACGTTACGGAGGAGCTTAGAAAGTCGAGTAGAAGCATAAACGAGGAAGAGGCGAAGAAGAAAGAAGGCATTTATGGAAAGCCACGGTCTCAAGATCCGACCATCATCAACATGCAACAGTATTCGAAAAATACTTATGGTACATTTTTTCATTTGTTTTTCATTCGGTTAATTCGATATAAAAAGCCGGAGATGATGAAACTGGATCGTCGACATGAGAAATGCGAAAATTCATAGTTACCGACGATGAGATCGAGCTCGTAATAAACTCGGATTGCATCTCAAGTCCCACGCGTCGCGTCGATTCTTTGCTACTTCTTGTAATTTTTTCTTTCTCACATCCCAAGCCACGGATAGCAAATAGACCGAGATTGATCTTTCTTTAACAATGAAAACTTGTGTAATACACGGGTACGAAGCCCAATAGCAACTGTACGATTCACAATAGAAAAAAATTACCTATCCTACCGTTTTCTGTGTTATTCAATACCGGCAGTATTGCTTAAATTCATGTATTTATCGCTATATTCTTGGAGAAGGTGAATAACATTAAAGAAATGAAGGTCCTCTAATTTTCTGCGTTTTTTAAACCTTTAAATAGACTTTGTACCAACTAAATTACAACGAAATCGCATTTGTCGTCTTCAAATATTTACTGTGCCGCAAGAGAACGAAGTTCAGAATTTAGGATGTGAAAAATAAATAGTCTTGCCTTCCGGAGTTAGTAATAATTAATATTGTTATTAATGTAAAAGAAATGGACGGCGAGCATTTTTTATACGAGGTGCGTTGTGGCAATGTTTGATCTAGCAGTTCAGTACGGCCAGGCGTACGGCTACCAGAGTAATCAGCAAAACGTACCACTGCCCGGACAGCTTCAGTCCTCGTCACAGACGCTTCAGCCGAGTTTGCCGGGTCAAAGCGCCCAGCTTCACGTGACACACATCACACCGCCCGGTGGGGTTCAAACCGTTCATCAGACGGTAGTGTCGAATTTCGGTAAAACGGTGAGCGGTGTGCAGCAAGTTCAAGGCTCGAATCGCGAGTACGGAGGAATGACACCGCAGACGATGCATCAGAGTCTCCATCAGTCATCGGTACGAAAAAAGACAATGGGAGAAAAGTACTTCAACTTGTCGAAATACTAAAGATTCTTACTTTTCAGATAAAAAATGCCCCCGTCAACAAGCACGGTCTGCCGATGCAACCAGCGGCATCGAATCAACCCTATCAAAGCCCCCAGCAGCTCATTCACCAAAATCAGATGCATCAGAGTCCACGGTTCTCTCAGCAACACGTACAAAATATGCATCAGCGACAATTGATACAACAAATGCAGCAGCTCGTCGGGGGACAGCAAAGCCCGCAGAGCGCTATGCGCAGGAATCAACAACAACAACAGCAACAACACTTTTCCGTTGGCGTTGGTTATCAGTATCAACAACAACAACAGCAGCAGCAGCAGCAGCAAAACAGACAACCAATGTCAAGATCTCAGCTCGATTTACCGAGCACCTCGAGGCAAAGTCTGGACGTCCGAGTTCCCGGACAGGACGTTTATTACGCCCACTATGCTCAGAACCGAACGCGATACGGTGGCGCGCCGCAGATCTACATGAAACCGGAGGCGAACAACCAGGAGGCCGATTTTCAACCGAGAAATTCGGTGATCGAGAAAGCCGCCTCTCAGCCCCAACTGTGCTTCGACGAAGAAAGAAATTCCGAAAGAACAACCGCGGACAAGGAAGATTACGCGAAGAGCATCACGGTCGACTCGTTGAAGGAAAAATACGAGATAACTGTCGAGGATCGCACCGATGGCGTGGACTTCGGGAGAAAAGGATCGCAGAGACAACAAAAGCAGGAACAAATTAACAGACCCGAGACCAGTTTCGCTCTCGCGCGCGACGAAGCGAGGTGTTCCAAGAGAGATTTGTCCAGCGGCGAATACTTGCAGCAACAGCAGCAGCAGGATTCAAGTCGCGTCGACGAGATTCACAAGAGAAACGAGCACGAGGCTTCCACGTCGACGTCGTACGGTCAAAAGATAATCAAGGAATCCCCGACGGAGATTGAAATGTCGCGCATCGCCGTGCAGAAAAATCACGTTCACGAAGCCGCGAGCAAGATAGAAGAAAACCCGAGAAGACCGGACAACAACGCGAGTTACCAAGACAGAAATCCATCAATCAAACAAGACGTTAGAAAGGACGATCTGGAGCATGGAATGTCAAGATTGAAACTTCAAAATCAAGGCTCAGGTTCGGATTACGACAAGACCGGACAGAGCTCTTCGAACGTTGATTCGGGTAGGGGTTCCGCCGTTTATTCCAGCGGAAGACGACCGGCGCCCGAAGATCAGAGTGACCCTCGCCAAGGTTCGTTGATTAACGATTCATTCATTCGTTGTTATTTATCACAGCCTTTCCTTGGCCAAGTCTTCCATTGGCTCTCCGTAAACAATAACTTTCTCCGTGATTTTTTCATTTTGGAAAATCGCCAAGACTCGGATTTATCAATGTATTCATTCATTGATTGCGGGCCGTATCCCTCCAGTTGCCTAAGTAATCGCACCCAAAAGTTTAGCTTGTAAAAATGATTTTAAAACAAATCTATCCTGTCAATCACACAATAATAATTCCATCCGATTGTGCGTTTCGGCATTTCATCGACTAATCAACAGGACAGGATTCCGAGTGGGTCGACATCGTGGAATCCGAATTGCGTAGCATATTGGAGCCTCGAGATGTTCCGGCAATGGCTCACTCGACGCTCTCGGAGAGCGTGTCCTCGGTGAGTCCGCCCTTGCCACCGTTGTCGCCACACGGAAGTCCGAGAACTCCGAGAAATCGATATTCAGCAAGGTATACCCCTTTGACATGCGTGTGCTTGTCGTCTTGACATCGTCTATATTTAGTTTGTTGATTAGCCCGCAAATGAATTGATCCAAAGGCCGGACGAAGCTCGTCTCAGTTTAGCGTCATGGATTAGTTGAAAAAAGAAGAATAATCCAAGAATCTACAGTTATTCGTAATCGTTTTCTCCGCAGTTTGCCTTACGGATCTAAACCAAACTACTCCGAGTACGGAAAAAATAGCGACAAGAGAAACTTTCCGAACGCGACGAAGCACCGAGGCGCTTCGACCTCCAAGAAGGATGCCGCAAAGAAATTGTCTCATCGTGAGTGCCTTCCGACGATTAATCCGTAAACATTGCTCAGGGAAAAATCACTTGATTTTACGTTTGGGTGTCGTTACAGTATTCGGCGTGGAAGCTGGAGACCTCACGTCGACGACGACGGCGCTCGATCTGGACTCGATGCTCGATCGAAGCGACTCCGATTTGAGTACGAACGACGCCCGAACGATCAGAAAGCAGCTGGAAGGATTGGAGAACATGTACAGCGAGGCGAGTACTTGCGATTGTCGATAAATCTCGTGGAAGGGTCTTTGAACGGAAAACCTAATTCATGCTACGTCGATTGCAGGTTTTGAAGTTACTGGGCGGCAGCGTAAAGAAAAGAAGAAAGGCGAGAGGATTGGCGAGTTATGGCTCGGTATCGTCTCTACCCACATCGTCGGTGTCCTCGAGACCCGTGGCCAGACACCACGACAAGAGGAGATCTCACGTAATTGACGACCGAATGAAAAAAGCGAAGGATGTTAAGGTACAGGATTCTTCAAGAGTGTTCCTTCTTTTTCCCAATAAACACGACATCAGATCGTTGAATGCGGTATTACTTTCAGAGCATAAACAAGCGGTTCCAACGATTGGAGTCGCACGTCGTTACTCTGGCGAGATCCGTCGCTCACTTATCGTCGGAAATGCGAACGCAACATCTGATGATTCAGGTTGATGACATTTTTCGAAAATCAATCGAACGATCGATCGGTCCACCGAATAAATAGTTTTAATGTATTATTGAAAATAGGAAATGGAAAACATACGAGGCGAGATCGCGGCATTGCGAACGCAGACGAGTATGGCCATGGTTAGGTCGCAATCGCAGCCGTTGATCAAGGATTCGGAACTTCCGGCTCTCTCCAATCCGTCGAGAGTCAAGAAATTGACGAAATTCTTCGGTGCTGAGCCTCCGCTCATACGGTTATTTCTCCGCGAGCTCGGCTACGAGGTGAGTTCAATCTTCTGCTTTATCAAGAAAATATTAATCTATATCGTAGAAAAATGTGTGTGATGATCTTGAAATCTTGAAAATCGTTTTCATTGAAAAGATCGGGTCACTGGATAAAATTCAAATTATGAATTGAGGATTTTAAAAAACTATTAAATTTTCAGAAATACGCGAACGCATTTGAGAAGGAAAAAGTGGGAATGGTCGAGTTGCCTTATTTGAGCGAAGAGAGGCTACAAAAGATGGGCGTACCGCTGGGACCGAGACTGAGGATTCTCCAAGAGGCAAGAATATCCGTTTGCAAGGATCCCGTTTACGTCGTTTAAATATTACAGCGCATACGGAAGATTCTCAGTTAATTTTTGTACGAACCGCGTTTTTCCGCGCGAAGAAAGGGAGTCCAAGTTACGGATAGTAGTTAGTATTATTCTTCTTTTTAATCTCGAATCCAAACTACGGCATCGATACTTTCGAGGGACTCCGAAGAAGTTATAGTTCACATCAAGAGACGCGCTACCGTCTCGACGCCAAGTACTTGAAAGAAGAATTTTCACGAAACTCGACACGCTACCGAGTCAGATGACACGTAGAAGTCGAAATTGAGCCAGAAATAATATCTTGAATGGATGATTTCGTGAAAACCGAGTCGGAACGGATTTCCGACGATTGTCGATCGATCGAGATTCAATCTCGATCAATTTCGAAAGAACGCAATGCGATCGTTACAACGAATCGTTTTGTCTTTACTATCAAAAATCTTAATATCCTCCGGGATGTTACTAGCCCGAAGGGACGATAGCTTTAACTATTTATGTACGATATTGACAATTGCTTGTAAAGTTACAAAACGCGCGGTACAAATGCCGAGGCGAGAGTACAAGGATCGTGGCATAGGATTAAATAACGAAAACGGGGTTTATGAGAGAAAAAAAGCCAATGAGGAAGACGTATTGTTTGCCAAAGAGACTTTGCGGCGTGGAGGAGGGTGGCCGAGGGTCGAACAGGAACGGCATGGAGAATTTGATGTAACACGAAATCAACCGATGAGGCTAAAAGTTGGGAGGAACAAAAACTAAAACGCACATTTCGATGGCATCAAAGTTCACGAAGTCCAAACGTTCAACGTCGACGCGCGGGGTACCAAAGAATCGCGAATATCCGTTCTCGAGTGCCGACCTAGTAAATTCCGCCTCTTGACTTTTTTTATTGTTTTTCTTTATATTTTTTTTTACATAATTTCAATTCGAGCTGATAAAGGAAAGCCTTCGATACACAATCGAGATCATCTCGATCTCGCAGATGATCTATCTCGTACTTATTTAAATCGCCTATCGGTCTTCAATCCTTGTACAGAAATAATTAATCCGTGACTAAGTTACTTTATTCATGCATTGATTCGTTCTAAGCGACTATTCATTTATTATCATTACTCTTATTTACGATAAGTCAAGTTTATTCGCTCCGTTGTTGTTCATCTTCGTATTTAATAAACGACTCAGCAACGTTACGATAAGGATGTTATTCTCGTTGTATGTTTCTTCTAATTGTTTTTCCGTCCTCGGACGCAATTTCGCGGGACGTCGACGTTTTTCCGAAGTTACAAAAAAAACAGAGGCGATGCGTTTTTGCCGCGGGTCTTCGTTTCCGGGATCGAAATTCGCGACGCAGGACGAGTTTCCTCGAAACTTTCAGTCGGACGATTAGCTAAACGACCACCCGGTGTCTTGAATTGAATAATCGTTGATAGACACGTAGCGGCACCAGCCGCAGCAGCAACGGCACCCAATAGCTGATGTTTAAACGCGCGGCGAATCTAATGCCGCGGAGCAACGAAGCGTTCTATTTTTGTGTCTCGGCGACTCCAACGCGACGATCGTCTGCGCTCGCTCCGCGATGTATTAGACATAATTGTCGATTTATCGTGGACAATCAAACGCGTTAACTCGCGTGTAATTAGATTGAAACGGTAAACGAGCCGTGTCGATGCGCGTAACATAAAACTATCCAATCGTTAGGGAAAAGCCCTTAAAAAATGGGTCTCTGAAATTTTTTTAAGAAATTCTTATGCCGACATGATTTCTATGCTAAAGACGTTTTCACGCGCATTCCCCGCGAGTACGCACAGTTTTTACTCATTCGGCAGCTTTTTTTATTCCTTGAATCGTGAAAATTAAAATTATTGGGCCGAGCCCTCTCGTTGCAGTTGCGCCAAAAAAGTAGGCTGAGAAAAATCCATATTTTGAAAGCTCTCGAAATACGGCGAATTTCGTAAAATAAAAAAATCTATAAAGTTGACCAAATTAGATATCTACGAAATTTCGTTTTATCGAAAATGTTCCAAACAAATCTCTCTTATCGCGCGGATAGCAAAGGTTCTTTCGCGAAAAAAAAACAAAAATCATGGCAAATCAGCATATTATCGTCTTTTTTATCGTGACTAATCGGCGGCTAATCGTGACTCATCCGAGACTCGGCAGAACTACTCTGCAATTCTAGTTGTATCGGCAAAGCGAAGGGTGAGGCGTAGTCTATGTGTGCATTAAAACGCCAATTGTAAACCGGAAATGGATCAACGCCATTGAATGGCGCTATGTGGAATATAATCGGCCGATGGAGAAACGGTCCGCGCTCGAGGGTCAAAGATCTTTGACCATTCCGAGAATGATGATGATTCCCTCGTGTGCGGTAAAGGCGCGCAGGCAGATTACTCGCGCAACAAGTCCACGATGAGCAATCGATTGGGGCGTGGAAATACCCGCGCGAAACGAGAGCAAACACTCGTTTTCTACAAACAAGACACTGCACGTGGCCCGCGCGGAGTCGGAATTCGCAACGAGTCATTTGCGCAGAGTCATTATCATCCACGAGGGATGATATCATCTATATATAACCGAATGGCTCATATATCCTCAAAATATATTCAAGAAAAAAGAAAAGAACGGACATGATAAGAGAAGAAAATATCGAATACGATTAATCTTGTGGGCTTTGGGTTTAGGAGGGATTTTGACTTATCATTTTCTAAACATGATTCTATTAGAATTGCATTGCATTTTTTTTTTTTTTTCTTGAAACCATGGGAAGCAACGTAATATTGTTTTTTACAATAAGTTGTTCGAGGATCTATTGACAATTCATTTTTTAAAAAACTGAAACGTTTACCGAAACGGTAAACTTTCGTACATACTTTGAGAATATACGTTCGAAATTTCGTTGCGAAACTCGCAAAATTAGCTAAGTTATAAGCCGTTAATCGGCAAAGGGCACGAGTACAGAATTTTGGAGCATGCAGGCTGTTTCCCCGATTTGGCTTTCAGAGCAGAGCGGTTCAAGTGTCGTGTACGATGCATAAACTTCTGTCCCGAATAAGCTTTGCGCTATGCAATGGGTTTTGTTATAACGAATAAAAAGAAAAAATAGGGCGAATACTCAAAACGATTCCGTGAACTGTAGTTTAAACTGCAAAACGCTTTTTCGCCACTCGGATCGCTTGTAACATTTAAAAAAAAATCTAAACCGAATCGATTTACATATTTTCGGTTAACAGCAAAAAATTCGATATTATTTTAAAGCCGTAATGCATTAAATTTTTGAATCCCACTTCAATTCAATTTATAAATGTTTGTTCATTCATTCAGATATTCAATTTTTTTTTAAATAATATTTTCATTCAACAATCCCAATACTATCTAAATTACGTTAAAATGTTGGATTTTTTTATTATGCAAAAGCATGAAAAATTCGGCGGCAAGATATGAGTCAAGAATCGCGGCTCGATCGATAGTTCTCGACGCAACTTGTAAGATAAAATGGTATACGGGCAAAATCGTGGGTTTAACGCGGCATTGTTTACAAGAAGCTTAAACTTGGAATAGAAGGTCAAATGATGCGTAGGATAGGCGATAAACAGGCGTATGGTATCCCCGTGAGCGCGTTGAGGGACTCGAAACGCGGCGTGGGGCTGAATGGTATCGTGGGGGCTGACGACACAAGAACCGAGACGAACAAGATACTATATCAATTGACCTATGCCCCACCCTGGTCCTGGTTATCAACTTACCCGGCGGCCGCATCGGATTTCGTTCACTCAGTTGGAAGCGTTGCGACGAGAATGAAGAACTACGTTTCTACGCTCGCCTTCTTCGGCATCCTTGCCGTAATCTTCAATGTCGCGAACGCCGAAGTCGTTCAGTCGCAAGCATGCCCCGGCGCCGATGGTAAGTTTCTGTCGACAATTACAAAAAAAATTATGCAAATTATATTCGCGCATCGCTAACTGTTTTTTTTTAACGTCGTATACAAAGCTTATCCACGAGAAAGTTGTTCAACCAATTTTAGCTTCGTCGTAGAGTAAGCTTTTTAAACGACCTTAAAAACAAAATAAGAAAGTGACGTGCGAATATAATTTGCATAATGTTTATATGGCTCAATTTTATTTCGAATATGGCCCAAAATAACAATACCCGTCACCAACTAGTAATAATCCGTTCACCTAGAAAGTTTTGGATATCTCAAAGATTGTAAATAATTTCAGAACTTTTTTAATCTGCAAAATTGTCGAAGGTTTATTTCAACCCCTTTTTTTCATTATTTTAGTCCTATAAAATAAAAATATTTAAGACTTGAACGCACGCTTTTTTCCGAATGTTTTACTGACTACGCTAACATGAAAATCTTGAAATATTTTTTTTCCACGAAAGCAAAGCTATGAGGAAGCAAAAGAAAAAGCGAAAAACTGCTTTTTTTTATCATCGAATAAATCGACATAATCAATTGATTCCTTATTTCGTTACTCGATAGCTAATGCTCCGATCAACTGCACCATCAACGAGGTCCGCGTTAGCCCTTGCCGCGAGGCAGCTCAAGGCAAGCCCTGCCGTATAAAGCGCGGTACCAATGCCAGCATCGAATTCGATTACACGCCGAGTAAGTAACATTTTGAATTTTTCAAAAATGATAAAGATTTCAAGAGAAATTCGAAAAACTAATATTTTAAAGAACAATATCTGTTACTTAATATTTTTACTTTTCACACTACAGACAAAGTATCAATTGTAATCGATAGCCTGCACTTTGCCGTCTTTAAATAATGCTTGGAAAATCTTACAAGCTAATTTTCGTATACAAGAAAATGTTTACTCAAAAAAGTATCTATGAAAAATGCTAAAATAATGTTCGTTTTGTGAATAATAAATCGCGACGATCTTCCGTTCTACAAATGATGAATCTTATTTTCCAGATTTCGAAGCTACCACGATGGACGGACGAGCCTATTGGGTGAATCAGGTTATCGATCTGCCTTTTCTCGGCATGGATTACAACGCTTGTCTAGCGACCGTCTGTCCAGCGACACCGGGACAGAAGCAAACCTATCACATGGAGCTGCCGATTTCGAAGAAGTATCCGATCGTGAGTGAAATCAAAATAATAATAAAAAAAAATTAATAGTCTTATCGGGCTCTGCTCTCGAAGCTACCGCTTGTTTCCTCGTGGCGAGCGTCGCGCGACGAGGGCAGTAGTGAGAAATCTTCAAAGTCTTCGAGCCCGCATTTGTCATCGTTCGTTTAACGATATTAATTAATGCTCAAAAGAAACCGAGCTGCATTGATGGGCTCCGTGCATCAAGCGATAACTGTTACAAGGTCACCGCCCTCGATTTAATTGATAAATCGACGTCAATCAAGCGTTCTCATAGCGTATAATCACTCTCAAATTACTCATGGCGCTTTCGCATACGAGACTATTGATTAAAAGGAGCTCGGCTCTCGTCGTACATCGGTAATTGTTGTGACGCGCGACGAATAAAACAATTTTGCTTTCAGCGAACCTACGACGTCAAGTGGAAGCTCGATAATCACAACGGACAGGAGTGCTGCTTCATCTTTCAGATCAAGTTTTACAAATAAAATTAAAAAAACGTTCCAATTACAAGGCAAGACGAGCGTCGCGCGCTGCGAAGCGTCTAGAGTGACAATCAAGAATAATTCGAGGAGTCGACTAAACGAAATTTATCACAAATTTGGCCAACGGTAGATGGTTCTATTACGATAATCGCCCCCCTTGCCCCGACCGATAGTTGCAACCAATGCGAATTTCTCGTTTGTATGGTATAATAAAGATTACACGTATACATGAAGTCGTCTACGTTCTTTTTGTTACCTCGTCTAACCCTGGAATGAATAAACAAAAAATTCACTAAAAGTGGTGACTAAAAACTAACTCGAAAAATTCGCAATAATTAATATCAACAACAACAATAATTTATTGATTATAGTTCTTCCATTTTTAGAGTTGGCGAAACTTTGATCTCGAACTATTTTTCTTTCCTTGGAGTTCCAAATATTTGTTAGTGATTGAATTTGGCATTCAACAGTAAATTCGTGATAATGGAAGCGTGAAATCGGCATATATTTTGACTCAGGCCGTTTGCCTCTCCCTCTCTCATGCATATCGAAATATTGAAGCCAATATGCGTAGCTAATGGTGAGCCGTTGCATCGATAAGATAAGCCTACACCTAACTCAGGTTAGCTAACCTAACCTATAATCGTCGATCCTAGTGATAGTAAAATGAAGTCATCGATTGTATATGAGGTGACTTGGCATGAAAAGGGAAAAAAAAATCCGCTGCGGACAGGATTCGAACCTGTGCGGGCAAAGCCCATTGGATTTCGAGTCCAACTCCTTAACCACTCGGACACCGCAGCTCGTGTTAACCGCTGACTCTAATCCTCGTCATAGTGGCCACGCGCACCGGATCGACAGGTACGGATCAATATGGTACATTTTTCCATAAATAATAGGTTCGCCAGACGATCGGTTGCATTGTATTATGCAGAAAAAAATGCATTTATCGACAATGTCAGTCTTCGAAATAATGCTCCAGAAAGAAAGAAAAAAACGGCAATACCTTCGTATTGTGAGATGAATCATCTCGATTCACGGTGGAGCGATCTTATTTCCGTCTTGAAAATAAGGTAGCTCGAAATTTAAGTCACGCTTCCCAGGCCTGACATACATAGAATAGGAACGTACGTATAGCCCGAACGGAAGTGACTGGCTGCGGACAGACGCTCGAACGATTCAACCTGGCCCGCGAGAAAGAAAGTGTTGCTATTGTGAAGCGACTCGGGACATGCATACGTGTTCGCACGTACGTTACGTGAGCGTAAGGAAACGAAAGAAAAAGGTTTATTAATGGTAGTTAAAATTATTCACATAACCGATAATTATCATTAATTATTGATAATTACATTGTGTATTATTCATATTATGGATAACACACTTATGTAAAAAAAATGATTCATTTAAAGTCCCATTTGATTTTCTATCGAAACCGATACGATTCACCGACGGAATCGTTAGAGTATCGTCATCTAACGCAGAGTTACCGCCGCGGCCACTAGATGTCTTCGTACCAAAGGATATAACTATATCGGGCAATTATCTGATTTACCCACCGTCGAATTCGCCCTGCTCGACTCGAGCGTGTGTGCAGCTCGCGCGAACCGGCGAGTGTCGTGTCGCGCTACCGAGAGCCCGAGAATAATGACAATATTCGTAGTCGGAGCGTCGGTGCGCCTTTTCTGTTGTTTAATCGCGCGCGGTAATTGCAGTCCGCATGTATCGGTGACGCGCGTTTTCGAGAGGGAGACGAGCATTAGTTTTCTCTGTCAAAGGCTTGCGCCAACACGATCTTCGTATATTTATCGCTCGGTTCAAAGTTCGCTAGCTGTGTTATAAGCCATAACGTTCAAACACTTCTGCGTCTCCGATTGGCGTCTAGACCGAATTAATTTAATAAGCGGTATATCGATTCGCGAGGGAGTCGGCTCGTTTGGTCTGTCGAGCGTTTAAAGTCAATTGGAAACCCGACTAAACAAAGCTTCGCAAATAGAGAATATATCCATCCGTGTAGACGGTTTATAGTTTCGGTTGGGATCCCGCGGCTGATTTTTCATGGCGTTTATTGGACGCGAGCCGATAGTCGCAGCAGTAGCGGCCAGATAAAACGGTTGAACAACAGAGTTCGGACCTCTTGTTTCTTAGATCGGTAAAAGTACGCCGGGTGGTCGAGCCGAATAACGATTATAAAGAAAGATTTAATAAAACATTGCGATAAAATTGAGTCTTCCAGATGCATGCATTTTAATAAATAAAAAGAAACCGCTGTGTATGCTTAACGAAAATATACTGAAAATAAAATTGTTGATTTTCGTAAACTGTTTGTTCAATGAAAACGTGTGCATGCCAGAAAATACACGACTGTGCGCTTACTGGCGTCGAAATACCGTGCATACCTGTTGCCTCGATTTCTCGCCGCCCGAACAATCGCCTCGCGCCGTCACTGGGGCCCGAACTGTTGGCACGGCTCACCTGTTGGCCTCGGCAGTATCCGACCGGAGCTTCGACCGCGCGGATCCCCCGCGCTCGTTGCCAGATCGACGCGTCAATGTCTGCCAACGATTCGATCGATATATTCGGTGTCGGACGGTAGATGAATGGAGAAACAAATACAGATACAAGCGAAACAAAAAGTGTCGGGGATCGTCGATGTTTGTTGATTCCGTTCGTGCTCGCGAACGCGTACAATCTTTTTTTTTCGCTCGCAAAGGAAACACCGATCTCCGTGTAGATTCCCTTTCGATTTCTCGTGAGCGACGCCCTGCACGCCTGCCTGCTTGCCTTCCGTAACGAATAACACCGGGCGACGCATACTGTTACAAGTATACATATATATATACACGTATATACGTATCGAAGAAAAAACGTGCCGAGACGACGTACGTAACGTCGGGATCTACGAACATCGCTGACAAAATTGCGAAGGATTTTCATTCGAGGAATCGGAATTTCGCTTTCGGTGAGTGACCAGCTGCACACTTGAATACATTTATACTACATTATTGTAAGGTATGTTTTGAGTCTTTTTTTTTTTTTTGACAATCGTTCACAATCGTCCTTCGATTCGAAGATATCGAACAAAATAAATCCTTAACATCGTAATAGTCATGAAAAAAAAGCCCGATGAATACTTGTCAATGCGAATGATAATAATGTGTCATGTGACGAGAATCGCGCGCGGTAACTGCTCAATTCGATAAATCATTCTCCCCGGTTGGCAGAGAAGAAGAAACAATACGCCGTACGCGTTGTCTGATAAGGTCTGAATTATTACATCGGCGAGCAACTTTTTCGGCGTCATATTTTCTTCTTTTTTTTTTCGTCACCTTGGACTCCGCGCGACGTCTCGTAAATTTTAATAGGCAGAAGCCGCGTGTACGTATAATTTTCTTTTTTTCTACTCGCGGGCACGATTCGAGGTTATTATCGCGTAGCAAAGTGTGAGAGCGAAAAGAGATTCTGCACACGGCGGAGAAACTATTTCGTATCGCCGACACACATCCCCGTGGCGTAGGAGGTCACGTTCCCCGCGCGAGTTCCGTTCCCACAGAACCGCGATAACCGTGACGACCGCCCCACCATCGTAACATTGCTCGCTATGGTGTTCGGTAGACACGAAGATTCCCTTTCGGCTCCTCGAGGACGACGAGAGGCTATTTCGTTTCTGTATCCCTCGCGCGCCTTGTGCCTATTGTCGTCAGGGGCCACGATAATGCGTATTCTTATCTGGAATACGACTCGCCGCTGTGGCCCCCCGAAGACCTCTTCTCATTATACAGATTACGAGGGCATATTTTTTCAAACTTTATTGTTACCGCTATTGTCGTCCCATTGTCGCGGGGAAAAATTGCAACGACGAATTAAACCCGAGCGTTTTTCTTTGGTTCGACGCGCGGGAATAGAAGGAACGGGCTTAACTACGAGCGCACGGGAGTCTCGATGGCTTCGCCAATTCTCGACGAATGCCGAGTCGAATCCTACGCCTGTGAGGATGCAAATGCAACGCCTTGCTCAGGCGCGGGGACGGGCAAGGGGAGGAGGGACTGAGCAAGTACGCGTTGCAGTTGACTGACCTCCTCTCGGTACATTTGCCTGGGCGAAACAGTGGCAAAGCAGGTTTCTGCAAGTTACGCCGCTGTCCCTTTTCCTCCTCGCCAACCGACGATGGCGCCAGATTTTTCTTTTCTCTTTCAATTTTCCGCGATACGACGAGCAAGGAAGGCCGAATAATATAAATAAATGAAATTTCTTCGGACGCGTCGCTTTCGTTTCTCGTTATGGCACGATAGGAATTCCGGTATTAACCATTACTGGCGAAGTCGTAATGGTTATGCTAATTCGCGGCGAGATCGTAGGTGTGGGGGAGTCAAACGTTGAGTCAGCGCTAAATAAAAAGAAAAAAACGGTACATAACTACATGCGAGACTACATCGAGGTATCTAATACGTTTGCGCTATAATCTCGCTATCTCTGATGACGAGCGTTTTACTTCTCAATAAGTGATTATCAGCGTTATTTTTTTATTATTCTCATGGACAAATTTACATCCGTTTTAATTCACGAATTTAGACAAGATATTTTTCACTTTCTTGCCATTTTGTTAGTCGTGATTATTGCCATTTTATCATTAAACACGGAACGGTATGAATCGGGGTATCCTAATTTGTTTTTTCTTCCGATTTCGTCACTCATGATTATTGCCGCAGAGAAGAGCAAGTGTCATTGGGTTTGTTACGTGACGAATTTTGCAATGTCTTTCGAGAGCGCGGAGGACGGGGCGGGAGGGGAGGGGCGGTCGTCGAACGAACTCCAGGGGTTTAGCGTGCGAGCCGATTCGGCGCACCAAACGATTTCGCAAGCCGTGACCCACTTGCGGGGTGTCTCGAGGCACCGTACACAATCGAAAATCTTCACCTACCCCATCTTCATTCGCCGTACGCTTACTTTCGATCGATGGGACTATATAAACGTGTCATTAGGAGCGTTGCTCTATATAACATTTGAACGTTTCACGTATGTCTGGTAGGAAAAATCAGATAGGCTCGACTGGTTAAACAAAAATCTTGAATTTATCAAAATATCTTGTTTTGTTTCGCGCATATGTTTCATAGAAATAGTAAATAAAAATAAAATAAATAAACAAACAACGTTTTACACGCAATGGTTAGAAACGTTCAGAGTCGTTTCCACTACTGTACACTCGATTTCATTCGAACGATCGAGCTAATGCCGATCGGCGCTGTGCAACGTCTGCGCTCGAATTATGCCGTCGCTTGTCCGCTGCCCGCAAAGGATAAAAGTTGAGCCCAGACACCGTTTAATCAACTCGATTGAATTTTCGTTGCATAAAAAACGCGAGTGATTATTTTCCTTTGCCAAGTCAATTAACCAATCGAGACGCAGCTAATTCGCTAACGCGACAAATCCTTCCCATCCGGAACGAGCGTGTCGCGCCACTGCGGCACAAAGAATAGAAAAAAAAATAAAAAATAAAGAGAATTAACCCTCCGCCGTGGTGTGCGCCCCGGCATTGTCAAAGCTGTCGCAACGCTAACGAGTTTCACCGTTATATAGCGACTGTAACGATACTCCCGAGACTTTTTTTCCTGGAACGAAAACGGTTAAATTCAAGGTCACAAACAGGTGTTTAATGTAAACAAAACGTAGCCGAACGTTCGACAACCGGCCTGAGCGCTCTCGAAGCTATTTCCCGAGTCCGCAACGTGCAGGTTTTTTTTCTACCTCCGGTCTATACTTTTTCCACTATAGGCTGTGAACTGCTGGGATTTTTTCAGTTTCAACAATTTCAGTTTTCAGTTTCAAGAGTTTCGTGATAAAATTTCGCAGTGGAACGATATATTGTTATCATTGGACGTGAACTTTGACCATTTTTTCACACCGTTTTTTTCACCTGTTTGCAGTCGGGGGTGAAAATAAAGAGACAAATTTGACCTTCACCTCGAAATGCCTGCGTATCTGGAATATTCGAATCGACAAAGTAAGCCATTTTCATGCGGACAGCCGCAGACATGATAATCTCCGTGACGCAGTACAGTTTGCTAGTGATGCAAAAAATAACGTATACAGGCCGACTCAAAATAAGTATCGAACTCACTCCTGCATAGAAATTTCAGTGCGACAATTTATCTAATGCAATAAAAAAATTACAACTGATTCGTTAGAAAAAAAAGTCTACCAATGATTTGATTTAAAAAAAAACATTATTGTTAAATTAGGAAAACCCTATTTTAGATGTAATATTTTTCTTAACGGGAATTGAAAAAGAAAATCGGATTGGATATTTATGATGAGTCGTCCTGCATAAACAGCCCAAGCGGCAGTCCAAGCGGTGAATAGGAAAGCCGCGCGTTAAGTCACGATGATAACACGAATCGTCGATTCGCTCGTGACTCGTAGTCGTTGAATGAGCGCATTGAACGTGCGAGAACTGTACTCTCACAGGATTTGGCGAGTTTGCACTTCGAATACCTATACATGGCGTGGAAGCATTAAACCGAGCAAGCCAAACCAACCCGCGCGAACGTGGGCAGCATAACCAGCGATCGTCGGCTCTTATCGCAAATCCGACTAGAAAATTCGTGCGGCTTAAACGATCTTCGTGACAATGTGCATAAATAATTCACACGTTATTTTTCATCGTTTCAATGCATCTGTCGAGAATAATATTGATTTATATTTGTCGCGTATTGTTTCAACTGGAATCTAAATAGAGTTTCAATGATAAATAATATGAGCCGGGCTTCTAATCCCTCGCTAGAGCGAGTTTTATCTTACATGGGCATTGCCCGCGATATCCGAACGCAAACGGCTACCGCCTTTAAAGAGTCAAATAAACAAGCGCTTCTGTGCGCCGAGCCGGGGCTCTCGACCAATAAGGCAATCTTCCGGACGGGTCAATGCTTACTGGTTTTGTGTTACACACCGTGCGAGAGAAGCGGGCACTCGCCTCGCGCCGTAACCCGCTGGTACGCGTTGCATTTGTCGCACAGAACTTTCGCTATGTGCATTTGTCACATCGACTTCGCCAAAGCGTGTCACTTGAGAAACGCGAAAATATGATCTTAATGTCGTTTTTTTTTTCAATCCCAACTCTCCATAGACGCTATGTGCTAATGATCTTTGGTTGTTTATATTTCAGCCACGAGAGGCGAACGGGCGAATCGAAGGCGACGAGAAGTATGAGAGAAAAACTCGGATGCCGACGATGCGCGTAAACGGGCATCGAACGTATGACTCCTGCCAAGAAATGGGTAAATAAATTCAATATTTCAATCATTATTATTATTATGACACTTAAAAAGAAGCCATTATTATTCATGATAAAACAGATTCTCGAAGATCGAATAAAAGCTTGCACAATTGAACGAGTTTTCTAACGGTTTTAACTTTAAATGAGGTCACAATTGATTCCCGGCGGTTCTCGCTCGTTTCACGGAAAAAGGGTCGTTCTGGCGAAAGATTAAACGAGCCGCTACTGAACCTACGGGCGCTTTGATACGTCAGAGAAAAGTCGACGGGACGCCGCAAGTGGAAATCGCTCGTCGATGCCAACTCGCCGTTTATCGCGAGGGCTTACGAGTACCGCGAAAGCCACTGGGGAATCACATCGGCCAATAAACGTTAATACCTCGATACCTCGAGACCTTCGTTATGTAAAGCGGCGAGAACGAAATAACGCTAACAAAGGTGTGTCCGGCCTTGGCGCTCATCCTCGCCGAGTTTATTCGCAATTTAACCAATGCCCACATTGATTCCTCGTTTTCATTCAGATTTGATAATTATATTTCCATATCGTTAGCTCGCCGGAGATAAGTGAGCTCTCGCCCGAGTAATTATGCTGCGCCCACGTTAAACGAGCAACGCCCACCGTTAGCGTAAAAATATACTCTGCGGGTTAATATCGACGAGCATCGGATCGCTTAGAGCAGAAGCGATTCTTGTTCGTTTGATGATCGAAACCTCGTGGCCCGGAAAAAAAGGATGATTTATATGGATTCGAGCGGGTTTTGTTGTAATCGTTTGATGATTTTGAAAAATGAATAATCGATCGTAATTATCGATAAAACGATTTTTTTTCATTTTTCAACAGAACATAAAGACTAGTGCAAAAAAAGTGGCTTGATATTAGGAAACGATACGAGAGAAAGCGCGTTGAACGCGAATAACCCCAGAGTGATCGATGAGAGGCATGATTTAATAGCGTTGAGGGGTGTGGGATTAACGCAAGGGAAAAGATCATAAAGAAGCAATGTCCTTTTTGTTTCTACGACGCTTATAATTGGATTAAACAGTCGAGTAGTTTCTCGTTCCAAAAAAAAAGAATGCACTAACGCTGCGGGCACTGCGAATGTGCGCGGGAGCGCGCAGGCTCTAATCCCCGGTCCTCTCCGTAGAATCGTTTGAACGCGTTTCCCAGTGTGTACAAGGAAGCGCTCGCGCGCTCAGCGAGCAATTGCCATCTCGCCGTTAATAACGCGCTTTCGCACGATCGAACATGCGCGCGACTAGAAATATTGTGCTCAGGTGGAAAATTTGGATACCGTCGTGACGCGTCGTCGTTGCGTCGAAAACAATGGTCGATTAAATAAAAAACCGATTTTTGATGTTTATGTAGATAAATAAATGTTAACAAGAAAAAATAATAAATAAACAATTCAGCATTTTTTCCATATTTATAGTTATAAATTATATGGCATTGATACGTTATATTATATAGAGCATAGACGGCTCCATCGGGGATTAAGTGAAAGAGAATTGAATTGTGAAAGGGTTGCAACTGTACATACATATATACATATAGCTTTATTCGCGGCCGAGGTGCGCCGACGCACCGGAAACTGATCATTTCGTCTCCCGTTCCCGTTCGTGGAACGTAATTTATTTCACTTCAATCTCGACGACAAAACGGACGCAGAGTTGGAATTTTTTTTTTTCTTCTACTTTTCATTGAACGATCGATGAAACGTCGTTGTTTGAGGACAAGCTTAAAATTGATCGGCGAAATGTTTCGTTCGCGTTGCGTGTATTGCGTTTACACTCGATTGACGAGGCGCTCTCTCTCTCTGCCCCTCCCCCCTGCCCCTTCCCCCGTATTATCTGAACAATCTCGACTATCTACAACGTATTGATCGCGTCCGAGCAGCTGTAGTCGGTTCTATGACAGTAGCGTTAGAGCGGCCACGGGGAAAACACACGTGTCGCGTCGCGCATTATCCCTGGCGCACCCCTCCGTCGTTGTTGCGTCGTCGTCTCTCGGTCTTGGAGCGTCCTACGCTTTCCAAACATTGAAAAAAACAAAGATAACGGAACCGATCGGAAAACAGTGAAAGACCAAAAATTATCGGAAAATACGAGTCAGCGAGAAAATTCAACTTTTTCATTGCCGGTTTTGTAACTTACTTGTAATGTATAAAAATGTATACAACTATTTAAGCTATTATTTATCGCGCAGTTGAATCGGAGTAATTTTCATAACCACGGTACGTGCAACAGAGTACAAATAAACGAGTTTATCGCTGGCGATCCCCAGAGCCGCGCGATCGATGTATCGAACGCGCTCGGGGGGCGCGCGCGAAATCTCACTCGCTTCATCTCTGAGCTTTCCGGAAACTATAGACAACATACACGTGCATATACGTAACGGAATTGTAGAATTATAGCGTGAATGGATATAAATAACTACGGAAAAAACAAAAAAAAAAAACCTAAACTTATTATTATCTATTCATTTACAATAAATAATAATATAAAAAATCATTATAACAATATATATATAGTAAATATATTTTTTGAATAACTATATTCATTTCAATAGTAAATATATTATATATGTAGTAAATATGTTGATTATTTATAGCCCAAAGTGGCTCTGAGATGGAAACGGCGATCGTCGGGAATTCGACGAATTCGTAATTTTAACAAATTCTCTTTACTTCTCGTTTCGCTCTACAAAAGTATGACACCGCGACGACGACGACGAGGACGCGTGAGGTTGGAGCGCGAAGCCAACAAACGTATAGACGTGTTATATAATCTTTCGGCGTTCGAAGCGACCGAGCGTGGTGTGTGCAACGTACACATCATGATCTCACTCGTCGTGTCTCTCGAACTGGGATAAGTCGTACACGCAGTTTTTTTCGGCTCTTCACTGCCGGATAGATAATCTATCTAACGGATCTAGGCGGGTTAGTTCGTTCGAGAAGCTCCGCGATAATTTACAAGTGATACGCGATCTTCAGAAATAAAAGAGAAAAGAAAAAGCGGGAGTGTAAATAGAGGCAATATGAGACCGGGAAGAGCGACGAGAGTACGTCGATGCGTTTGAGGCGTTTTAATCGGCAAATTGAACCGAAACGTATTAATACGACGTGCCGGGGTCATTGCGAGGGTTCAATCTCGCGATGTCCACGCCGGATATGATGGACACTATCGACGAGGCAGAGCAGGCCTGGAGTGAGTTTTTCAATACTAGTTCGAGTTTTTTTTTCTCACACTTTTACTTTTGGTGCAATAATTTATTTATTCATTTATTGAGAGATCAAATCAGTAGACAAAGTGTGCAATACTCAGCATAATAATCGTCGGGTAAATGACAAGGTGATACAATGTAGAATGTTACAATTACGAAAAGATTCGTCGAAATAGTGAATCAACGTTGAACGAAGAGTTGGGACAATTCCTGCGGATTTAGTCGAGCTAATCGGCGTTGACTCAAAAACGAAAAAAGATTTGAGATATTTAAAAAAAAAATGTATTCTTTAGTTTTTTCAGTTCGCCTTCGACGAATGATAAGTTATTTTGTTCCCTAAAAGATATGTTTTACGATATTCATCGAAGAATTCGTTTCGATTTTGGATTCTCGATCGGGAAAGAAAAGTTTACTTAACGTTCCAGCTACGTTTGATTTAGTCGATGGCTCAAAAAACAAAAGAACAATATTTCCAACAATTTTGTTTCGCGCTCTTTTTTATTCGAAAATGATTTTTTTTTTCTCGATTATATTCACACATTCGGCGGTTTCGCCTCGTTATAACAGGATCGCAAGACTATATTTCGTTGGCCTTAATAATGTTGCAGATGAGATGCTGGAATGCGAAACTGGATCTCTACTTGTCAGAGTAGCGGATCTCGAGAGGCAATCCTTGGCGCAGAGGGACGAGATAGTGTGCCTTCGCGCTACTCTCGCCGACGCTTTGCGGCGAATCGCTCAATTGGAGTCGCGCGACAAGAGGGAGGACGAGAGAAACGACAGGAGAAACGAAAGACTAGTCTCGTCGCCTTTTAGAAACGGCCACGTTCCCCTCAGGGGTAAGTTCATGCCCCACCCGGGTCGTCGTTCGAGCGAACAAAACTCTCGATTCGAATTCAGCGATTAAAAAATGTATGCCTCATCTTTCCGATATTCATCGCCGCCTTGGGGGCACTCTCGCGAGTAAAGAGTCGCCCAATTTGCTTATAGCTCTCAACCGTATTAGTGGGTTAATTAATTGAAGCCCTCGGGGTAGCTTAAAACAATTAGCTAATGAACTTCAACACGCTGCCGTCGTTTTTTTGCCTGACCAAAAAAATCTCTCGTTATAGGTCAAAATTCGTTACCTCAAAAAGAGCCCCGGCTACGCCAAAGTGGCGCTTCCTGCTTACGGAATTCCAGCTCCTCGGGATCGACACAGGACATTCGCGACGCCGCTGCCGGCTCCGCGAGTCCGAGACGGCCCGCAAGTTACACACCGCCCTCGCAGTTACCGCAGAGGTCAGTCCAAAAAAACTGATTTCGATTCCATCATTTGAATTTACATAAGCATAAAATACACGAAAATTCTACGATGAAAGAATTAATCAACATTTTTCGAATTTCTAATTTCCAGAAGGTCGGTCCACTACCAATCGACGAGTTCCTTGCATTCGGACAGTCCGAGCAGCAGCAGCGTATCGCCGGTGCCGTCCCCGAGTCCGCGAGCAACACCTCTGCCCGTTGCCAGGTGAGCCCTCTAATTTAATTATCCAGCACGCCGCGCTCGTTCACGTGCGAATGTTGTTCGCGTGTCGCTTGTGAGCAATTTGGCTGATTTGTACTGTTGCGAAACGCCTCCATCGCCGCCGCGTAACGCTTCCAGATCGCCGACGACGAGAACTAACGCACCGCCGCAGAGCAGTTTGCGCCGCGCCAAAAGATGGTCGTCGACCGGAGACTTTACGAACTCGCCGCAATCGCCCAGCAATAGCTCGCAGCTTGGCGCATCCAGCAGGTAAGCTAACCCATACTGTCCGCGAATGAAAAAAATACCAACGACGGGATCACTTCGACGCTTCTTTCCATGCAACGTTACGCACGAGTGATGCTTCACCCTTTCTCTTCCTCTTCCTCTCTTTCCCAGCGGCAAATACATTTTTTCCCCCATTTTTTCTCCCCCGTCGTTTTCCGCCACTGTTATTCTCGTTTTCATTTTTGCACCGCATGCCCTTTCGTTTGCATTGTCGTTAATTTGTAGATTGTCGGCATCGACCAAGTCACTGTTCAACCTCTTCAAGCCCCCGATCCAGAGCAACGTCAAGCACGGGTAAAATTTACATTTCATTCTTAAGACGGGAACAATTAGATTAATCGACGGCTAAGAATCTGAGAGAGCTCTACTTGGACTCTTAGCCAGCGTAATCAACGAAGCAGGCGAATTGCGCTTACGGAAGAAGAAATCGTTCCTCGAGTCGATAATAAATTAAAGAAAACGAAAAACAATGGAGAAAGAATTTTCGTCAAATGATCGCTGCCGCGATAAAGGCGAGACTTGTCGGCTCGAGGAATGAAAGACGATAATAAAACAGTAGAGTTGTAACAAGTATGGGAATCGTTCCGTGCAGTGAACTCGCAGTTGATCGTCTTTGCGTTCTTTTTTTTTCTTCGACGCAGCACGAGAGACATGAAGTACAACGAGAGCGACGGTTCCGTTCGCATGTACCTACGTGGCCGTCCGATCGTCGTCTACGTACCGACGCCGTCCATCGATACGTACGATCTTCACAAAGTCAGCACACCGCCGCAGAGCAAGCTAAAGCTCGACTGGGTCTACGGCTACAGGGGACGCGACTGTCGGAGCAATTTGCATTTTTTGCCAACCGGCGAGATGGTTTATTTCGTTGCCGCGGTCGTTGTACTTTACAATATGGAGGAACACTGCCAAAGACATTATCTCGGACACACCGACGACGTTAAATGGTAGCTCGAATAAAATTTATTTCATCTTCTCGAACGGCGTACGAGTATATTTAGGAAGAACGAATAAAATAACTCCAAGAGAGACAAATTCGTCGGTATTGTCTCCATTGAATTTTGGCAAAAAAGTTCGATAAAAACAATTTGTATTGAAATGGATAGAATCGTTACTCGAGGACGGAATGAATTAACGCTTCATACCAAAGTTTCTACGCAGAGACTAAAATGCTTGTTACTAAATTCTATAAGAATTATTAAATATTTTTCAGCATAGCGATCCATCCCAACAAAATGATCGTAGCCACCGGTCAAGTTTTGGGTTCCGACCGTCGTGAAGCTATGGTAAGCATTCGGGCGTTCGAGCGTACGGGTTAATTGAGCAATCTTTGTTTAGCATAACTCACGAAAAATTTCTCTTTCGACAGCCTCACATTAGGATATGGAACGCCGTGAGTCTGACGACATTAAGCGTCATAGGAAGCGGCGAGTTCGACGGTTCGATATGTTGTCTATCGTTTTCGAAGGCCGACGGTGGTAACTTGTTGTGCGCAATCGACGAGACCTCGGATCACAATATATCGGTCTGGGAGTGGCAGAAGAGCGATCGAGGGGTCAAAGTTACCGAGACCAAGGTGAGCGTAGGCAAATGTGGAAGTCCAGTAATTTAACTTTTTTTCAACGAACGAAAGAAGAAAAAATTTTACCGTAAAGAAAAAATACAGCAAAACCTCGATTATACGGGATGAAGTCACATCGTGACGCCCACGAACGACTGAATGCGGCGATGCCGAAATTTCGGCACAGGTAATTCGCCGTCTCGTTTATACGAGGCCGGATAATCGAGGCTTTGCCGTAGCGCAATTGGAGCGAAGAATAATAATTGATATTGGCAGTGTTCGGTCGACACGGTGGTGTGCGCCGAGTGGCATCCGTTGGAACGGAACCAGATAGTCTCCTGTGGCAAGGGTCACGTTTCATTCTGGTCGTTGGACAACGGTGGTATGCTTTACAAGCGAATGGGTGTTTTCGAGGGTCGCGAAAAGCCGAGATACGTCACATGCGTGGCCTTTAATCAGAACGGCGACGTTCTTACCGGTGACAGTAATGGAAATATAATCGTATGGGCGAGAGGTGAGCGATAAAACAAGATATATGTGATAATCCAACTACGGTAAATGGCCAATGTATGATAAATCGATTTATTCAGGCACAAACACGGTCGCCAAACTCGTGAGAAATCTTCACGAGGGTTCGATATTCTCGATTTGCGTCCTCAAGACTGGAAACATCGTCACGGGTGGTGGAAAAGACGGAAGAATTATTTACTACGATTCTTCGCTCAATGTCACGGGCGTCGAGGCGCAGGTAATTGCATTTATTTATTTCCCCCCAACCAACCGCGATTTATTATCGGTATGACAAAGAGAAATCCTCTGTCTACGTCCATGGCGCACAATTTTTTTTTTCTCGCGCCATGGGAAAAACTGTTTTTTGTGCTCACTTCACTGACACGAAAGGCAAAATTTTACGGGCATATTTTATAAAAATGGTTGTTTCAATGCGTGAAAATATAACTTCATTTTGAGTGTAAAGAATATTTGGAAAAAAAAATCATAGAAAATTAAATAAGGGAATTTTTCGATTGTTTCGCCCAGATCGAGGATCACTTCGGTGGAATCCGTACGGTATCCGAGGGCCGGGGTTTCCAGCTGTTGGTGGGTACAACTCGAAACTGTATTCTCGTCGGTGACGTAGAGATGGGCTTCAATCCGGCAATGCTGGGACACACTGAACAAGTTTGGGGACTCGCCTCGCATCCGACGTTACCGCAGTTCGCGACCGCCGGTCACGACAGATTACTGCAGATGTGGGACAGCCTTAGTCACACCGTGGTTTGGAGCAAAGATATAGCGGTCAGGATAAAAAAAAAACTTATTCATCATTTTATCGGGACTCATTCGTTCGAGCAATTATCGAATTGTCGTTAATGTTACAGGAACAAGCGCAAAGCGTTTGTTTCTCGCCGGATGGCTCGATAATGGTGGTCGGTTGCGTTTCCGGCAAATGGTTGGCAATCGACAGTGGTACGCGGGAGCTCTACAGTCATCATTCCGACGGTTCGGAACCGCTGCAGGTAAAATTTCACTCTGGAATCGGAACTTGTCGCGGGAATAACCAGTTTAACACTCTGTTATTTTGGCTCTTCAAGGTTGTAAGTTTCTCACCGAGCGGAACACTTCTCGCTCTTGGCTCGAGAGACAATTATATTTATATCTATCAAGTCAACGAGGACGCGACCAAGTACAGCAGGGTCGGGCGCTGCTTAGTGAGTTACAATTACGTTTTTATTATTATTATTTTTTTTTTCAGTAACAATGAACATCGCAATTTTATTAAATACTTTGATTTTCGACTTTAATCAAATAGCCGAAGCGGATGAGAAGGGTCCGAGTAAGAGTCTACGTTCTGATAATTAGTAAAAGTCTCGAATAATGTCCGCGACTAGTTTTCGATAGAGGAACTAGCTTATCGACTTGGCTTTAGTGTAGATCTCACAGAGGCCACGCACGTTGTAGGAAATTTTATCGGCACGTGGCTCACGCTTGAAACACTTTTTGCCATGTTAACACCGCGGTTCATAGATTGTCGGAAAAAAACGTTTTTTGTTACTTAAAAAAAAGTACAGAAAACGCTTTTTCTGTCGAAAATCGATGAATCTCCTCAGGTTAGTAATAATGATGATGACAACGATAGTAATTAAATTTTCTGTCGCAGGGACATTCCAGCTTCATAACTCATCTCGACTGGTCCGTCGACGGCCAATACTTACGGAGCAACAGCGGAGACTACGAATTGTTATATTGTTAGTAGCATAAGAAAAAGTGTATCATATTTCTTATTATCGGCGCGCGATGGACTTTAATAATATCGCAAATTTCTCGCAGGGAATCCGGGAGTGTGTCGACAAATTCCACAATCGTCGGCTCTGCGCGACGTCGATTGGGCGACGCACACTTGTGTGATATCTTACGAGACGATCGGCATTTGGCCGGAAGGCGCCGACGGTTCCGATATAAATTATTGCGCCCGCAGCGGCGATGGAAAGTTGCTCGCGACCGGCGACGATTACGGCAAGGTCAAGCTCTTCTCGCATCCGGCTTGTCAGCCAAAGGTGCGTAGCGCGCATTTTGTTTACGCAACAGAGAAATTGGAAAGAAAAAAAAGAGTCAAATTTCTTCGAGAGCCCGAAAATTCGTAATACCGGTCTGTTTTTGTCTTTCAGTCGTTGTCGCACGTTTACGGTGGTCACTCGTCTCACGTTACGAACGTGACTTTCCTCCAGGACGACACGCGTCTGGTGTCGACGGGAGGAGGCGACACTAGCGTTCTTCAATGGATCGTCAACTGAGCCCAATTCGGTCGATCGTCCGAAGGCGCGCCTTAAACTCTCGAGGCTCGACTCGATTCGAATGATTCAACGAGAACACCAATAAACATACGATCGTGCTACCGATACCGTCCAGACAAAGTTATGAGTGAAATCGTCAACTTTTTTTTCCTTCGTTTCTTTCATACGATATACTACTATTAACTCGATTGTGCAAATTTTATACACAACAAAACGATATAACGATTACGAATGTGGTTTTTTTCAGTTCACAAAACAGAGATCTATGTATTTATAGCTAATCGGTATTTGTACCGAACCTGATTGTATAAATATTGTAAGACATCGTGTCGCGTGAGAAAGATATTCTTGATAATTACACCTTAAGGCGATGCGAAAAAGAACTCGGTCGGTAACAAAAATGATTTTTTTGTTTTAAAGAATCTTGAAGATGTGTAAGTGAATACGAATTACTGGCGTCTCCGGTCAACAGTCGCATAGACCCTAATAATTTAATTTTGATTTTTTCTTTCTTCAAGTTCCGTTGAAAAAAAACAATGGATTACCGTTTTTGTAACCGACCGGGCACGGGTCGCAGGAGTTTTCGCGTCGCCTTAATATTTTCGGTTTTTTCATCCGCGAGTCGTCTCGTTTATCCTATAACACAGCGCACACACACTTTGCCAAACTCGTGTCGAGCCTTCGTTACTTCTTCTTCATTTCTATTATATCCGCCGTGTAAGATATGAAATCTATATAGATCATACGTAAAGTAAATATAGGTATATTTTATTTATGCCATGTCGACAATCTCGTGTGGGTTATGTGTAACATTGAGAAAGGAAAACCGATTAAATAATCCATTTCAATGAATTCTCGACTCACTTTTACTCAATCTTAGTTTCGCTCAGTCGAACGCAAGACGAGTGAACGCAGTTTCTCGCTATTTATCCTCCAGAAAGACTTTGGTGGGAATTTTGAGAAATAATAAAAGTGCTCGTGCGTTCTCTACTCTTGCGTGAGAATGTAACCGAACCCGCGATCGCGCATCGATCCAATCTGTTGGATCGCGTCTTCGGTCAAGAGCCGCAAGAGTTTGGCCCTTCGAATCTTCAAGAATTCCAATCGACCGTCCCGCAGTTCGTCGCGATACTGCATATATTCCTTTCGCAAGTACGCGCTTTTATTTGTATCGCGTTCGGTCGGTATTCTCGGATTGATTCGATTAACCTCGTACTGACTGAAGAAAAAAGGTTAATATACTCAAACTCGACAATGCGAAACGTTATACATTCATAGTATATTAACAATTTCTTGAGCGCCATGTCGAGTTGGGAAGAGTTTTCTTTCAGGTCGATACTCGACGGATAAGCCATTTTTTTTCCGTTTCTCAGACGTCGCGTGATATTGTACTGAATTCTATAAGCCCATTCAAAACAAATGCGGGCGTTTGACTTGAAATTTTCGAAGGAATCCAACCACGACTCGGCGGGTTTCTCCGGGGACAATTCGGCAACGCCTCCTATTATTGTTGTTATTACCGGTCATGATCTCTCCCCACCGCGCACCTATCGAAGAATGAATATCGACCAAGATTCACCGTATCGATCCGGCGGTTCTCCCGTCGAACGCGTGGTCGAGTGAGGTTAAAACACGGCGCGATGCGCTTGGCCACGCGACGGCGATATTCATTCATGCAATCTTGCGACACGCTTCGCGTTACACGCTCGATTACATAAAAGCTTTCAGACTCTCTCGGCTCTCTAAGTAGGTAGAGAAGTACGGAGCGCGCGAGCGCCCGGGTACGTGTGCATTCTTGTTTCGACGATGAACGTGTGCGTCGGTCTCGCGAGGCGCGGAAGTAGGACACCACTTTCCCTGTCCGGCTACTCGCTTGCATGATTCCTCCTTTTCATTTCGCTTTCTGCTGTCCCTCCTTTTATTTCTGCCCCACCCCTCATCTCTCCGTTACAGGCGAGACTCGTTAATCTTTTCTTTCGTCCGAGCCCGACAACGAAGTTTTAACTGAGCTTCGATGAGACGGGATCGCAGGCGGTGCTGCATGTTTTCATTGCGACGAGTCGAGCAGCGAAACTCAAACGCACTCGGCGGAGCTTTAATCGACATTCTCTCCGATCTCGTCTATCCTGATTTACGTTAATAACCTTTGAGCGAGTTGTGTAACACGGTGAATCGCAAAAACGAAGGAACGAGTCTGCGAGTCCGGGAGAAACGAGTCGCGGAGTCTGAAATATATATTATAAAAGTATAAAGGAAAGGTGGGAAAGACGGGCGCGCGTACACTCCTTCGGCTTCGGAATCAAGGACCAGACAGACCGGTCTCTCGCTCTACCGCGAGATGCGCCCAATTTTTGTTTTCTTCCTTGAGCCCTTTTTTTTTCTCTCTCTCCCGGATCACCCGCGGGCTCGTTTCTTTCTATACTCGTTCTCCTGTAGCCCCCGCGAGCCTGAGCGATCCTTGCAGGTGTCCCGCAGTCTCGAACGATGCTGCTGATACACCGGCAGAAGCGGTGTGGAAGCAGAATCCATCCGAGGGCTGACCAAAGTCGCCGCGAAGCCGCTCCTCGTTGTTGCCGCTTCGGGCCGATGACTCTTAAATTTGCCTCCCGCCAACCGACCACTTCTTGCGATTATTTTTTTTCCTTTTTTACGACACGACTCGTATCGGCGACGCGTCTCTCGTACGATATGCACTTGAAACTTTCGTTTATTATGTCTTACCGGGTTCATATTTATATTGACCGGTATTTGAAATACGATATTAAACAATATTTCGATACCTGTGCGAATTAAAAATGTTAAGAACTAATTTCTTTTTTTGTCATTGCAATGTTTTTAACAATCGAGATATTCTACTGAATTATTATGAACAATGATAATATTATTATTATTATTATTGCTTAAAAAATATCCTCGCAAACATTAAAGAAAAGCTGTACTATTTTTTTTGTAGGCAACCTGGGGATTTTTTTTCTCTTAATAATAACAGCAATCTTGTTTCATGCGCAATTCCTCGGGTCGGTACATTTGTCGGGGATAAACTATCCAAATGATATAATGACGGGGAGTGGGGACGATGATGGTAATAGACTTGATAACATGGCAATGTAAGAGTCCTCCGCTCGACGAGACTACAACGCGTCCATCATTTACATTTTCCCACCGACGTCCTTCACACGATTAACTCATTAAAGAAAGGTATCATAAGGATCATCAGAAGATACGAGCTCTTTATTCGAGTATAATTGTTCAGCTGTTACAAACGTCTCAGCAGCGATAAATCCGAAATGGATCGATCGCACGTATCGTTCCCTGAGATTTACAGCTTCGAACTTCTGCTGAAAAAACGAAATTCTCCAAAAACGAACTTCGAGTCGAAAAAAAAATCTAAAATACGAAAATTCGGAAAAAGAAGTTCTTGATAGTTTTCAGTGGAATCTTTTGAGCTTGTTGAGTTAACGCGCGCATGAATATAAAGCGTTGCGCGAGGTCAATTGCTATTGGATAACAATCATGATTGTTTGTTGTCAGTGCCCATGGGAAACGTTACATAATTTCGGGTTAACATGTTGACATTTGTCCGGTTCACGAGCGAGCGGTGTGAGCAAAAAAAAATCGGGCAAGGATCAACAAAATTATCGCGATGCACAAAGTTGCGCATTACTGTTGTAAATTTTTCGTGATTGAATAATTTTCGTTTAGTCGCCGCCTCTTCATTGCTCACGGCATTAAACGGCTTTTCCTTTACGTATTCGTCCACCTAGCTTCATCGTCATTCATCATTTCGGCTTAATGAAGAACGATAAAAGTTTATCTCTATGTGCCCGTCGAGGCGAACGAGGCTCGTGTCGAAACTGCGCGTTATACGGGCGAAAGAAGAGTCGCGAGGAAACCCCTCCGACCTACTGGTACCGGTACCGAATTACTTTGTATCACATAATTTCAAGCCCGCAATTACTGTCTTGTTAAAGAAAGTATTTTTCGAAATTGTTACACGTGAATGAAAAATATGCCATTTAAAAAAAATAACTAACTGAAGCTTTTCAACATTTACACATTTTTTAAAATCTTAACATTATTACGAATTCTTTCATAATAATTAAAAAGACTATTGGACAAAAAGCAAAATAAGATGTTTCTTTCGCAAAAAAAAGGATTGATTTGCATTGTATTAGTGACTCAATTAATTATCTACACGAATATCAAATTCGGATAGCAACAGGAATTTCTCGAATGCATATCGATATGAAAGGAAAAGATGGTCGCGTCCACGTGTGCGCGAAAAAGCCGTAGATGATGAATCCGCGCTGCTGGTTTCTCGGGCTGGAAACGGATCCCGCATGGGCGGGAGGGGTTGGGGAGGGGGGGCTACGAGTTTTCGAGTTTTTACCAAACCGGTTTTTCATTACGCCGACTACACTGCGTCGCTACCTTCCACGGCCTATCGGTGAAGTTTATCTCACGAAATGTATATACAGTAGTTCCATGCTGGTTGCTAACTCTCGCGTTGCTTCGCTTTCACGAGCCGCCGGTGTGCGCGCTCGCGCGCCCCCGCTCTCTTGTCAATTTGGTCCCATAGTTCTACTTCGTCTAGGCATTACCCACGTTGATAACTCGATAAGTCATCGACTGGCCACTCGCTCGTGGCGAATTACTTCAGCGAAATTCGCGTGTGTTCATTGGTTGGTTCATATGCAGTATGCACGTACAAACACACAACAGACGCACGAAAAGGCAATCACAATGACTATAAGCATTCCTTGCACTCGACGCTCGAACGCTCCCGAGTGTCGAGTTGGTCACGATAAGTTACGTATCCACCCCGCCGAACCGTGAAATTTTCCCAATTTCGCGGGAACAATATCAACGCAATGAAACAACATTCATCATGTCGACAAATCCGACGTTCGAGTTATTGATAATTTCAAAAAAAAAAAAACGAAACGAGAATCCGTCGACGACACGAATAGAACTCGTAACATCGTAATAAATGGGGCTCCGAGATGTTTGATCAGTCGATACATTATATTATCGTCGAGGAAAGGAAAGCAACCCGCGAGCGGCGAGACTTCACCTGAGCACTCATCGTCAATATCTTATCGCGACAAAGCAATCGCAAAAAGTCATGACGCCGACGATATTTGATGTCAACAATATATTTGCCGATGAAAAAAGAAACATGTATACGATAAGGAAATCATGCCGGGAGATCAATGTTTCTCTATCTATTATTTTTTCCTCTTTTCGGTTATTTTTGTTTTGGTTCGTTGTAATCGTCACTGTCGAGAATAGATACGTGACATCGACGAAGATTCGTTAATAGGTGGTACCGAGCTGATAGTACACACGTACGTACACCGTACACGATGTCGGTATAAATGTTCCGACGTAATGGCCCAAACGAACGGGGGTCCGAGACTTTGAGTATTCCAAGCTCGAGTATTCACGCACTTCGTAGGAAGTCTGGTACGTGACCGTTGCTATCAATCAATAAGAAAAAAATAAATAAAAATAGAGACGTCGCTCGTAGCCAGAAGGAACAAAGAGTGAAAGAGAGAGACGGGGGAAAAACAAGGGAGAAGTCGGGAGAGGAGAACCACGGGCGCGTCAACGCCGCGGCACGCCGTACCGCATCGCGCATATGAAATGCGGGTTGTCGTTAAATGTCTTTTACGCGTCGTCTCTCTATTGGCTGGATACGTCGAATGTCACCGATCCTCAGCAGCGCAAGGAAAGAAGCAAAATGAAAAAAATATATATGTATTCTCCACACCGCCAGATAGCTCGAGACCGTACGAGCCCTTACTCGCATATTTAACCACAAACCTCTGGTCAACGTTGCCGATGCCTTGCGCGCGTTATTCTCGAATTTTCTCTCATCAGCCTATCCTTCTACAATCGTCGCCCGCTTTGCATTCGAAAAGATTTTTAGAAGGTAGCATTTTTTAAAATTATAATACATTTTATCCCTCTTATTTCCTTGCATTGATAGTTTTGTCACGTCGAGTTACTTTGCTCAAGTTTCGATGTGATAAATTTGAAAAATCATAAAAATGGACCACCCCGTTACTCGTTCATCGTATTATTAAGATGAAGCGTGTGCGCCTTATGGGACGGACTGTACGGTAAATTCGTATCAATTGCTCGTACAGCTGCCTCAATTTATTGTGGGATTAGAAACAATGAGTGGGGTCAAATGGAGGGGCCCTACTCCTTGTCACAACGTATCAAACCGTGCGTCGTCTTTGGTCCGCGTCGCCTGTGACGTCACGCCCAGCTCGGGCTCTTATGCTCGTTACAATAATACAGAAGCAAAAGCACCGAACGGAATTATTAATGGAAGCCGCAAGCTCTCCCGCATCTTGGCCGCGATCGTCGCCTCAGCGCACTTGACTTTCACTTTCGCCTTCCCTTCCCCCTCCCCCTCCCTGCGCCGCCGCCACCTACCGTTTCGCTCTCTATATTTATCTCTGCTATTCGATTCTCAATTTTTCTCCGATTCTCGTGTTCACACGGCGCCGTCGAGCGCGACGCTCGCAAGAGAAAAAAAAAGAACGCCTTCGATTTTCTCGACTTTGTCGCGTTGCAGAAAAATGCGAGTATATCCGTGAGACGCGATGTTGCCGCTGTTGAACGAGTCGCGGTCGTATCGAGAAGTGCGAAGCTCTAGGAAAACTCTCGCGGTCTCGCGAGCGTGGAACGATAAGAGCGATTTATAATGCCACGACGAAATGTAATACAATAATAAAATGCCGAGTAAAATGGTCATTGTCGGACCGAATAGACGTCATCGGGCGAATGCGAGGTTCTTTCGCCGAGGCTTCGCGGTTATCTGTAGCACCACCGAGATACGACCAATTGACGCACAAGCGCGTCGATGATAACGAATCAGAATTACACTTTTTCTTTCGCAGGCTTGCACTCTCGCGAGCGGGGACGCTGGCTGCGCCGATCGTCTCGAGGAGCCGATCAGGCGCTGTGCCCGCTTGCCGCAGAGATGCGAGAGTCGAGAACGCGGGGCGCGACGAATTATCGGCAATCCCCTCCGTTCTCCTCGGGTCGCGACCTCCACTATTCTTCTCATCTTCATTCTCTCGTAATTTTATATTCCGCCTCGCGATGAATTAATCTTCGCCGCTGTGAGAAATGGCGATTTTTTTTCTTTTCCATATTTATAAAGCGTAGGTGTGGAAAAATCAATTGCGATTAGCAACGACGATCGAAGTGTTTTCAACAAAGAACAAGAGACGCTTTGAGCCGATGCGCGAGTCAACAGGGGAGTTTGCCGCGCGAATCTATTATGCAAATTCATCAAGACGAAAGAAAAAACGCGACTTTTTTTCCGATTTTTTTTAGCCATTTTACCCGGATATTCGCGTGCTATTCTCGTCGATTGTGTATGTTACGAAGAAACCGACACGTTGTTATTCCTTGAAAATTTCTTCGCCCCACAGATACGAGGTAAGAATTGGTTTATTTGTCAAGGATAAACAGTAGTGGTTTGTACGTTGTGCAAACGCGGACGCGCGGTAACGACACATTGCGAATAACGCGCGTTGCACACATCGGCGACGTAACCGGCAGCGACGAAAGTCGTTGTTGTCGGTGGCGATTACGTCGGTGTTATTGCAATTAATTCGGAACTCGCGCCACGTCCAAACTCGCGGCTATGCAATGTATGAAATAAAAATATCAATACAGATTCGAAAAACTTCCGATATCCGAAGGAACCTTCGAGGAAAAAAAATTAATTCTGCAAATGAGAAGAAAAACTCTTCGATTACTCAAGCGCAATCATTGCGTCGAGTCCTCCTTGCGAAAATACCGTAAAGCGGGAAAACGGAACGAATCGACAAGCTTCACGAATAAATCGTTCGCAATAATGAATGAAAAATCTATGTATGATCCACGAAAATTGAACGTTGTTGACAAACTGTTCAATCGCGTTTCGTTCAATTGTTTAATCATTGCCGTTACAACCTCGCGTTGTCTACGAGGGGTAGACACGGCAGTCAGGTCTCGCCGTAATCGACTTGTATATCGTAGAGAGCGAGAGTGGAGAAAAAAAGAGAAAATAGATAGGGCAAGCAGAGCCGCGCGTTACGGGCGATGGCGGAGGAGGGAGACAAACGCCCGGATCTCACGAGAGCGACGGAGACGAGCGCCTCGTTTCTTCATCTTCTCGGGTCCAATGGAAACCGCTAGTTGTCCGTCTCTCGTTCGCTCGCTTGTTGTTCTTTCTCCTTCGCGTCCACCGTGCCTCTCTTCTCGTACGATCTACAGTTATCTCGCTTGCACTCGAGTCCGAGATACGTGTAATTCCGAGAACTGTACAGTCATCCGGCAAAGTTAAGGATCGGTGGAAAAAGAAGAAAAAAGAAGAAGGGAGAGGGACGGACGGACAGCAAACGTCGCTCCTCTCTCGTCGCTTCCCCACGCGTATGCGTACAAGTTGTTTGGCATTGGACGCAGCCGGATGCACGCTCGAATAAAATCAACTAGGCGATAAGGACGATGGGAGAAAAATTCTGTTTGTTTTGTTTCAATTTTTTTTTTCATCAATCGACAACTCGTTCTATTTCGCCAAAAAAACAAAAAAAGAGTATAAAAACTCGAACCGAACGAGCGAAAATGTTATAAATACTTTTTGTAGCATAATATTTGCATTGGGAGGGAAAAAGAAGATTACGGAGAGGATGAGATAAAAGTTTGAGTTGTTTGGGTGCGAGTTGCATGCACGTACGAGAAGGAGCCGTGCATCGTTTATGTAATGGCGACGCCGCTGGTTTGTCGGTGTGCGTTAGCGTGACAAGTCCCGACGAACTCGGGCCAACATCCGACTCTGCACGATCATTACCGAACCCGACGCGGCCAACAGAGCCGGGCTAGAGGTTTTCTTTGTTCGACGTTCGTCATCCTACGATCGGTCGCCCTTGCCCCCCTCCGGGCCACGTGGTGAAAACACGTGTGTGCCGGGCCGCGCGGCATTATACTCTCGGAGGTTGAGCCTAGAGAATCGAGTGCTTTTCGCACACAATGACCAGCCAACTCTTAACTGTGCGTTATTGCGATCCCCGCATGTTCGTAATTTTCTCGCACATGCGACGATCACGCCGAGAGCCCGAGTGCGAGTACCCAAACGTCTTTATAGAAAATTATTGTACGAACATTTGAACAAAACGTTAAAAAAATTCGCATAATTCAGTAGTTCATTTGTCTGTTAACTATATTATTGATACTATCTCCTTATTACATTTTGTCTTTAGTCGACGGTTCATCGATCGGCACTTGAAGTAAAAAAAAATAAAAAAAACAAAGTAGTTTAACTTTGAATTCAGAGTTTGTTAAGTTGTTTCGACGATATCGGTGAATTTTTCGACGTAGATTCTCGATCATTGAAATGCGTTGCGGGGACATTCGAGTGTTTTCACGTACGGCGAGTAGGTAGTAGAATCGCCTCGTATGCATTTCACCATTGCTCAAGTTCTCGTCGTTCCGTTCGATGCCGGGTCGCGTCATTGGTTAACGGAGGGAGAGAGGGGGAGGGGAGAGGGTTCGAATCCTTTCGCGATGTGGACACTTAGCGGCGCGTAACCGGCCCGCGAAGAGATGAGAGAGCGCGCTCGCTGTGACAGAGAAATTAAGCGAGCAAAGGAGCGTAAGCGAAAGATGGCGAGGCTCGTTTTCACGATCGTGCGTGACAGTGAATCAAGCCGAAGTTTCTCCCGGAAGCTATCGCGTCCCGAGAGCTTTGCCCGCGTCCCGCCAAACTTGGCAAACGAATCTTGTTCTCGTCACTCTCGTAAATGTATTACCCTGGTAGCGGAGCTCTATCATTTTTACATCGCGTATTACGGATTGTCGACTGCCTGAAACCTCAGCAAAGTACAAAAAAAAAAAAGAAAAATTGGCATCTTGCTATTATGTATCGCTACTGGCTGCCGCCGGGCGTGTTACGCCGAGAGCGCTGCATCGGTAAGCTGTACCGCTACGCCGTGGAAGGCGAGATGATTTTTTTTTGCCTCTTTCCCGACGTCGCGATCGCGTATACCGAGTGTCTCGGCTGTAAACGAACTCACGAGACATAAGTGTCTTACAGAACACCCATCGATTTTCGTTGCCTCGAAGAAATCCCCTTGCGGAAAGATTAAAATTTGTAAAAGTTGAGAAAAAAAACCCGTCGCCAAAGATCCCCCAAGAGAAACTGTTCGGGGAGACCTCGGGGGCTCTCGGTCGGTGGCACTTGAGCCGATGTTTCGGAAAGACCCAACGAGGGGACGGAGTTTTTCTATACTATCGAGATGGTTGCTAAAACAAACCTTGCCCTATCTGTTGCCTTTTCATCTTTCGTTTCGTTCTCTCGTTTCCCATTCACAAAAGAGGGGGGGGGGGCCCTAAGTCAGAAGACTTAGAGTCGACTTTTCTCTAATGCTAACGGGCACCCCATAGTGCTCGTGCATCCCACAGGGACGCGCCAAGTGTCTCGGAGTGGACTCTCTCTTGCAACGCGTTGGAATTTAATCTCTCACTCGTCGTTTCTCGTCCCTCTTGTTTTCCCGGGTCGCTCGACCCGACACCCTCGCCACAGACACCATTAGACCCATAAGAGGCCTCGGCATTACCGATGAGAAAAGTAGTCGAAAGGAAAAAAATCTTCGACTCGGATCTTCCCTCCCTCTCTTCCTTTTCTCTTCGCGGGTACTAATGCGATACGTTCACGTTAACTCGAACGTTTAGAGACCTTCCGACCGAAGCTTGGCGCGTCTGACACGCAACAGTTTTCCATACAATCGTCGAGAGATGATCCTTGACGCTGTATAAAATTTCAGACTCTGGTATCGAGTTCCGGGGCGTAACAGTGACGATCGCAGAGTCAACGATTCGAAGGGAAAAAGAAGTGAATGCGCAAAGTTTACTCACAATGCAGTCACGTATTTTCTTCCGGTTTTTTTTTTCTTTTTTTTTCAATACGATTATAACGAAAGCGTCGAAAGCCACGAATGATCAATATTTATTATATCGTTTTCTATATAAAGGCTTTTTATCGGGGACATGCCTTGATAATCCTTCATTACGCCGACCGTACGAGCGTACTACGTGAACGTAGCTGGGCGTATCGGTGCGTAACGTTTTCGTGCGAGCTTACGAAGGTCGACGGTACGTCGAGGAATACATATACATGTATCCCGTTGTCGATGGAAATCTCGTGAAAAACAAATGTTTCGATGCCGAGGCCGAGAGAGCGACCGGATGTCGGGGCGTTTAGAGCGATTAACTATTTATAAATTTTAAACTCTAAAATTATTAGCAAACGAGGCCGCACTCTTCGTCGACAATGCGACAAGTCGCGCGGGAGGGGCTGTTAATTAACGATTCTCGGCTACTGGTAAACCTTGGACTCGTCCGGAGAGCCCGAGATTTTTCTTATCTCAACTTATCTCGGAGGTTCGACCCTCTTTCGATGCATGAGGGCTCGACGAGGCCGCGAATGCTTTCGACGTTTGGGAAACTCTTCGCGTCTACGAGAATTATCCGAACGAGAGACTCGACAGAAATCGTGTCTCGCAAATCGATAAAATTTCGACATTCGATCAATTTATATTCCGCGGCAGCGGTGTGTGCCCTCACGCGTTACGGAGTTATATTTTCGTCGTTACTGCGCGTTCGTACATGTGTTTTTCGATGTATCCGCAACGTTGCGACGCCAGATGGGGGCCCCGCAGTGCAACAGGGCTATGTGGTGCACTCTCCACCTCTGCATGGGGTCGGTAAAAATGTCCTCAGACCTTCTTCTTCGTCTCCCCCGTTTCTCCTTTGCCATCGCTTATTCCTATTAGTTCTTTCTCGTATTTTTTTTTATTCTACGTTCGCCGCAGAGACGAACGTAGTCGCCGGGCTTAGACGGTTGCGCGGAGCGCTTACGCGCACAGTGGATTACCAAACGACATTATTATTCTCGGTGTTGGCCGTTGAGACAGCGAGTGTACAACGGCGTATGTGTAGAAAATACACAATGTATAATAGGCCAATGAAGAACGACAAGTGCGAGAATTGTGCCACTGACGAAATTCATACTAGACTCTCGTCCAATATTTTTTCAATATTTCTTCCATTCTCGTCTACGCTCTTGGAATTAGTCGCGATAAATTCCCACTCGATGTAGCGTCACAGGCTGCTGACTGGTCACGAAGTCGCGACGATTGATTCGGAATCAACGGCGTGACTCATTCGCATGAATTGTCCGTTGACCATCGATGAACTTTGTTTAAATTTATAGGCGGGTTTTTCATATTGAAGCCGCAAGGTTTGTCGACGAGATATTAAAACGCGCAATGGAGAGAATAGAAGGAAAAAACCGATGGATTCTATAGTAAGGATAACGAGGCGCTTAGAAATTCGAATCCCCGACGCAGGTGTAATATTATTTTGGGCAGGGCTAAAGGTCGTCACGCGTATTATTTCGGGTTGAATGGGGGGGAAAAAAAATAGATGTGAAACCTGTCCACGAGGGGCCGCGACCCCTTGCGCCGGGGAGAAAGAGAAATTCGAGCCCCTCCGAGGATCGGAAGAATAGCGGAATAATGGGGCACCTTGCGGATCCACCGACCTTCCTATGGTTCCCGATGACGCTTTTCATCGACAACAGGTAGAGAGAGAAAATTCTTGGGACACTGGACACCCCCGATATAACGACACGCCATTGTGGCTCCTGAAAAAGTATTATTCACCGAAAACGAACGACAATGAAAACGAAAATGTTTAAAGGTGCCAAAAATAGTTTATCTTAAGTTCATTTCAGAGTGACTTTAAATTTTTATTTATTCATTCGTAAATGTTAAATAAATGTTTATTTATTATCTGGCGAAAATAATATCAAATATCCGAACTCGAAAAAATCGAGATCCTACCGTAATATGGGCAAGATTCTCGCGAAATAAACGATATTTTCGTACTTATTACACACGCAATAGCTAAACATGCTCCAATCTATATCATGGTTCCGATAATAGACGATAACATAATCTTGGATGTCGCGAGACAAGTTTAGTTATCGGAGACGCGGGGAGAAAGTTAAGTAACGTGACGGTAACCGAGCCAACGAAATTTCACAAAAAAATTATGTCGCAATCGTCTATCGTCGAGCGAAGAGAGAGAGTGACCGATGCGAAACATTGGGCAAACCATTAGAACGTCCCCTCCCCCGCCCCTTCCCCCGGAGACCCTCGCCAAATCTCCAAAACTGCTCAACGAGTATCATTCAAAAAGTTTTATCTTTTTTATAAGTGGAGAGTTGCCTTCATTCCTCCGATTTTTTCAATGGAGATTATAGTACGATTATAGCACAACGATTGCGCCTGCAAATCTTAAAAAATGTCTATTGCACTTAAGAAAGTCGATATTTACTACAGAATCCAATCTCGGCTGAGATCTAGTTTCGTTAATGAGGAAACATAATTAAAATACGCATAATGCGAATGCCATGGAATACCAAAATTGTTACTCTTTAGAGTGGTTTGCGAGTATTAATTTCGCGAGCTGTAATAAGCAACTGATGAATGTGCATTTATTCGTTGCACGACGAATCTAGCGACGAGCGCGTGGCTTACCCGTGTATTCTTCCGCTTACCCACGTAACACAACTTCGCGTGAATCTCGTGTTCTGTTCACCCATTTCCGAAGGACCTTACCCAACCATGACCGCAGGCATAGACCATCGCGTACGCGATGCTATAGTTGCGCGCGTACTGTGTTGTATTTTCCGCAAGGATTGGGTAAAGTACCTTGCGAAGCTACTGGGTTGATTTTTTTGCAAAAGAAACTTCCACCGCGAGTTCTGCGCATCTGCGTTAAGCGCTCTGGTCAAAACTGTAATTAATTTCGTTTTAATTCTCACTGCTTTCAAGAAAATTCCATCGATTACTAATAATGATTCGGTTGCGACTTTCGCGTTCCGCAATAACGCGTGAGACGAAATGCAACTTCAGCAATGTATTTATAACAGAGTAGTCTCTGACAAAAAAGAATAGTCTAGCCTACAGTGAGCGTCACGTGACGACTGCGCCCAAGGGGAGCACGAATACGATAAAGTTTATCGTTCGTACGCAAACTAGAGGCTCCGCGCGCGCACACACGCACGCACATACACAGTCCATTTGATAATACTGTGCCTATCTCGCGACGCATTAAACATTATTATGTTGGGGAGGGAACGACTCGACGAGATGCCCTACAGAGAGAGCGAAATGTTGATCATCGAAAGCGTGTTAAATCGTCCGAGCGAGCCTTCGTTTCGGAGTCGCGCAGCTACCCGTTAGATGGGCGAGTCTCGCGAGCACCGCTCGAATCGAAATTTTTTCACGGAACTTTGGGAAACGGCGCCAGATTAGATTAGCCATTGAAGAAAAAAATCGACGAGTATGAATTCATTCGGCGAGCTCTTCCACCTCTCCCCCCGCCGCCCGCCCGCGCATCGAAAGTCTACGACGTCCGAAAAAGTTGATTAATTACCGACTTGTTGACGCAGAGGATTCGTGGGTGCGCAACAGGTCCGTAGACTTGGCAACGTCGCGCGCTCGGTTAAAATGTAAACAACTGAGCGTGGTACAGTCTCGCCCATAAGAGCGTAGATGTCGGTACAATCGAGGCGAAAAATGTTATGCTCGCGGCCCGGCAAGCGTACGACTCTCTTCGTTTTCTCGAAACGCTTTGCTCTTCATTTTGGCGCGCTTGGACGAGGATTTAATTATCCACGAAAACGCGCCTAATTTATAGTCTCTCGAGAAATCACGGGGGCCAATGTGTTTTTTTTTTTTTTTTTTTTTTTTTCACGTTAATTCAGTTGTTCGGTACCGTCGTTGTTTCCTCGCGCATGCAGCCCGCCTGGATTCGGTAGCTTGGCGTCGCGAGCGTTTTACGCGACTCGAGCGTTGTAAATTTTCGTTCGTCTCGTCGTCGTTTAGCGAGTTACTTTGTACAGCCCTCGGAAGGAGTATAAAACGCAAGTGGAAGGAAGGCGAAGGAGTGGACTACACGAGGGGAACGAGAAGATCCTTTCGGTCGTCTCTGAAAAATGAATCTCCGACGGGGGCTCAGGGACGCCCCGAACCCCTGTCATAACGAGAAAAGGTAGAATTTTCACTCCTCTCCACCACCAATAAACTCATCCAATTTGATCCGTGATATGTTAAAGTCGTGGTTACTTTTGGAGCCACCAGTCGTAAAGAATAGAGAAAACATACTCTTTCTTATCTAATTGAATTCCATTGACCAAAGGACTAAACAAAATACGATCGAATACAAAAGAAATCAGTAATTCTGTAAAATTGAATCTGTAAATATTGTTGTAAATACCAAATACAAAATAAAAAATAATTATATCATGAGTAACTAACACTTTCTTTCAGTCGACCATAATTTAAATAAAACTGATCTCACTGCTCGGCATTAATCGAGAACGTACGTCATCAATGTGCTGTTTTTATTCCGCGATAAAAATCGATATCGAGCGTAAAGATTGAGCATAGCCGTTCCTAGAATACGGAAACGCGCCTCGTCGTCGAGATGCAGTTGCAAATATCTGTAATCGGCACGTTCTCACTTTCATATACTTCTCGTGCAAAATCGGCTCTTTGTTATGCGAGCGTGGTACGTCGCGTCATGCGAACGAATATATATGTAGATACGTGTATTTCACGCTTCGTGATTATAATGCCGAGGCTATGGATACACGGTGTCTCGCGGAGCCACTCCCCGAGATAAACAAGATTGCTGAACGGGAGGCGGGGAGGGATTATACACCGGTATGAAAAAAGCTTGTTTGTCATAAAAACTCCGATACAGATTATCGAGCGCCAATGGAAACAATTATAGATCGGTATTCTGTATTTCGTCGTGATGCATCCGAGCTTGAAAAAAAGAATGATACGTTCGAACCAGGAGTTTTCTTGTCTCGAGGATCGAACTGACCTATGACAGTCAACGGAATTGCCCCGACGTTGCGTGGGGAGGGGGGGACCTCGTCTACAATTCTATACCTTTGTGTATGTGAAAACGTCGTATAGACGAAAAGTGTATTGAAACGCGCGGGATCACATCGAGAGCCTCATCTGTACACAACATGTTCGAATGTACACAGTCGCTTTCGCTTGGGGATCGAAACCGAAGGCGGGTGTAGAGAGGGTATCCTCGATACGATCGGAAGACCGCCAGGATTCTCTCTTTCTTTCTTTCGGCTTTCAACTTTCGGCATTGAGACCAGAACGTTCGGGAGTGTGCTCGTGTGTGTGCGCGCCCAACCGAGCCCTCGAACGTTGGGTTGGACCGCTTTAATTTTTCGTTTATCTCGCTCTCAGCCGGTCACTTCGGAATACACCGAACCGGGCCGTATCGGCGGTTCGCCACTGCTCCGAGAATTCGAGTTATCGTAGCGGCCGCACGGCCGGAACGGATACAGGATAGTCGATGGCGATGTACGAAACCGGCTCGCGTGGGGCGTCTCTTTCTCGTAGTTCAACTCGTAACGAAATAGTCAATACAAACGCACAAAAAAATGCAATATATATGCTGAAGAGAAAGCGAGAAAGAATAATAGAAGACTTCTCATATCGCTCCGGCGAACGAAGTAACAAATATCGACTGAAATCTGAAGAAAACTCTTTTTTTTCGAAAATCGTTAATTTGGCGAATCTCCATTATATAATTTTAACAAATAAAATATGCTATTTATGCAATTTGACCCGGAAAAAATACACATAGAAGTGGTCATCGAAAACAAAACGTTATAACTTTGGCGCGTATTTTTTTTTCATCGCTAGTGAGCGCGCTCTGTGCCAACGATAAGGACGATGTTGTCGCTCAGCGTCTCGTGCTAATTTCGAGTCAAGTGCGAACGAGGCAGGACCGAGAGCGCGGCGACGATACGGAGGCGCAGGCGCACATCGACACGAGGGACAGAGAAAGGCAGACGAGAAAATAAGCGATGTAGCAAAAGCAAAAGTGTAGAAATCCGACGAGGACAACGCTATAGTGTATATAATATATATATATATATATATATCTACCAACTCGTTCTCCAACGAAAAACCTCTCTTTGCTTTCGTCTTGTTGTATCGTGTGTATAATATATATATGTACACCACTAACGCACATATAGTTATATACGTACGGCACAACACGACGAAGCCAAGGAGAGGTTTTTCGTTGGAGAACGAGTCGGAAAAGGAAGGGATAAAGAGGCGAGAGAAGGAACCAAGGCAGAAAAAAAATGAAAAAGAGTATGAGAAAAACGTAAAAAGAAGGCAACTTCGGAGGCTTCCTCCGATGAATAGAGGCGAGAGAGTCGGAGCTAGAGCGTCCCGGATCCATCGAACAAGGAAGAACGACCGAGACGAGAAGGAGCCGTTGGACCGAGGGAGATGAAAGAGATGTTTTTTTTTTATCCCTTCAAGGTCAACCTTTCAATATGGCCGCGACTGGACCACGTCGACGACGACAACGACGCCGCGGCAGTAATCTCGCGTCTCTCTCTCTATCTCCCTCTCGCTCTCCGGAGAGGTCTGAGAGGCTCATAAACAAACGAGCTGATATCACTCGACGGGAGTATACTCGGCACCGATCGAGCTCTGCCGAGGCTCTTTATCTTGTCTCGCCCTCTCCCCGTTCGGCGGCTACTCGAGAATAGGGGAAAAAACGATTATGGGGCATACGAGATCGGCATTGACCGGTGAGCGGCTCGAAGTGGCGATACGTTTTTCTTTTTTCGGTCTCGGAGTCAATGAGAAGAGGCTGAGGGCGTTTTTTTCTATGGTAATTCACACGCACGACACAACTAATTGAACAAGCGTTTCAATAGGCTCGCGCGCAATTTTCATTACTACGGGAATCATCGTAGGTCGAGGCTTTATTGGATTCGTTCTCCGCTGCACAATCCTGTCGGTATCAGAAACCAAAACAAGAGCGAAGAAAAAAAAAGTTCCATTGATGTTCGTTCGCGTTAAACGCTTTTTCGATACACGCGCTATACCGTGGAACGTGGCTTGCGACTCCTCGAAGGTCGATTCGAAAATAGAAACTCTCGTACGATTAATTTCGGACTTTGGTCCCCGTGAGCGTTACGGGGAGAATATCTGTATTGAAATACGTGAATTCTATCGTGTATACAGGTGTAGGATAGGCGAAGAGACGGTCTTATATAGTCACCGAGTGAAACGACGAGTCTCTCGCGCGGCGAGATGCCCGGAGAAAGTACTCTTGACGTTGGATTCAGCCGGGCAACGCGCGCGCCGAGCGAGGAAGTAAGCGTTCCTTATTCCCGGCGCCGGTGATCGACCACCGGAATGGTTAGATCGCCAAGGAGACCCGTGATTGTCGGACGAATGGTTCGGGTTGACAAAAAAAAATCAATGAAGCAGTCTTATACCAGATCGAGTCTGTTCAAGGAGAATTTATTTGCCGCTAGGAGCTTAATCGCTTGCAATGCAACGTAACGACAACACAACACGCGTTCGCTCACGGAATCTCGCTTGTAATTACGGATTCGCACGGTGTCCGCGTTACCTTGAGGGAATCGACTGCCAGATGGATGGAATAGATCGTGTCGACCAACGAGAGTTGAATCTACAATAAAGTTGGATTATTTTTACAGAAAAAAAATAAAAAAAGAATCGGTCACATCGGTATTTCCATGGGTATTGGACAAACATAACAGAACGGAACAGATGCTAGCTCGTCATAAATGCTCGTACAAGGAGCTCTCGCACTCTATTCCCCAGTGTCACCCCCTGAGAAACGAGCCGAGACAGGTTTTCCACCCTCTCGTAACGTCGGCGAGTTTCTACAAGAAAAAAATCTCAACGTCTTCCCACATGTCTGAGGGCGCGCACGTTAACGGCAGGTAATTCTTGTACGGGCTATACGCGCAACCTACACATGTATATACTATACGTGTATTCTCGTGACCGAAAAAATCCTCAAAGTGCAAAAGGACAACGATTCGGCCGACAAAAGATTTATCATTCCCTGCTGGAAAATGGATATATCTACCGTACGAAACCTGCCTTGTATGTAGTGTAAAGTTTTTCCCAGGAGTCTTCGCGTTCACTCCCCTAGTCGGGTATGAGCAGGTAGACCTGGGGGGACATTGATAAATTTCATAATACAGCTTCTGCGTCGATTACTCTCCCCGCACGGCATAGAGATGAATAAATAAAAATAGCTCGGATACACAGGTGTCTCACAGAAAAATTCAAGAATATAGAATCCCACCCCGACTCCCCCAACCTTTCCCGCGCCTCTATACGGTTCTCCACTATGCGGTACGTGAGCGTTGACCGTCCCTTGGCTCCAAAGTGGAAAACGGTACCTTTTGTCGCCAGGAAGCTCGCTTCTTTCATTTATTCCCTTTTCGTATCGTTACTCGCCTCACGTAATATTAGAAAGGTACACGTCGAATGACAATGTTGAAATATCTCGAATAATTCATCGAAATAATTTACAATGTGATGGATTTAAATACTAAGTGTAGAATTGTATGCACAATCTCTAGAAATTCATATGTTTCGTTCAAACTTCACTATTATACTATATTCTGGTGTCTTTTTAGTAACAATAATATAATAAAATAAACTGAAAATTAGTGCAAGTAATGGATGATAATAAATAGATTGTAAATTGTTATCATAATTATTACATATCTTGTTTTTTTTAACAAACTCGTTGAATCCAACAATAACAATAACAAAGATACTGCGCGCAAGTGGATGGTCGGACGATCGGTACACTTGCGGTAGGAGTGAATTCTCCCGACCCTTTACGTTTTTTCCCTCACCCTCACCATAATTTGAACGAAAAAAAAGAGACCCAAGGGTCTTTTAACGCATAAGGATGCTCGCTCGAATGTTTTTTTTTTTTTTTTCTCCTTTTCGGGACCCCGCTTTTTTTCCTTGTCTGTGCTCTCCGCCGACCTGTACCTCCGCGCCCCCAGCCTCTTTGGGCCTCTACAGCCGTAACCGCGGCAGCGACTAACAGGCAGCATCGTCGGGGATGCAAGTCGCCGGTGCTGCCGTCTGTGGTACCCATCGTGAGATCTACTCTCAATGGCGTAAGAACTTTCATCCCGAAAGGAGCCAAAGGCGTGCCTTGGACGAGCATCAAAATTTCATAAAATTACCCGTCGTCCGTTAATCGCGTCTCTCGTCGTCACAGCTCATTTAACCGATATTTTTTTCAAGGATTAGAAAAATTACCGAAGAAAAAAGGAAAACGAAAAAAAGATACTTCGACGCCCTTGCTACGTTGCAGGGCGTCCTCGCGTCTTGGGGATGCGGCCCACATGTAGGATTCGAGCACGCAAAAGTATTGACCAAAATGAATTCAAGAACGTTATTATCGAGTAGTTAAAAAAACAAATTCTCAAGAATCCCGAAAAAATGAGAGTTCGAACTAACTTGCTATAATAACGTTCGAGCTAAAAATAATCAATGCGAACATTTTAGAGAATCGCTTCGAAGGCAATTGGTCACGTATTGTATCAACGAGAGTACGGACAAGAGTTTTCAAGCGCGCAATGCCTTTCCCACGAGCGCCAAGACACCCTCCCTGATCAACCGTTGTACGGGCCGAAGAGCCCTCAACGGGGGTTAGGTGTGGGTGTCTGTATACCTAGCGTCCCTAACACGTGTGGCTTGCGAAAAAAAAAATAGGAAAACCATCCCAAACGATAAGAGTTGTGAAGCAGTGACCTAGCCCTTGGACAGCTACGTGACTTATTGCCACGGCATTGCTTACTCAAATATCTTCAAGACGCCCGAGACACTCGAAGAAGAGCCCCTTTTTTTCCCGAATCTCGAGGCACTTTGAAAGAAGCAAATTTCGAGGAAACGATTATCATTTGTCTCGTTGTTAATTCGACCCTGCTCAAGGAAAGATTTCGCAATGCCTCGGCTCGATGAAATCGAAGTCATTTTCATCGAACGACATTTCGAAAAGTCCCGTACGATACATATGTAAAGGCCGCTTAACCCATATACGATGCATAGCTTTGTATAATCTCGCGCGGATTTATCTCTCGTCAGGGAGCGACCGCGCGCGCACGTTCTCGCGCGTTTTATCTCGCCCGGTCTACCGCGGACACCGACGAGAGTCGGTGTTTGCGCGCGCGCACACATTTGACTTTTCAACGTTGTACTTATCTCGAGTTGTATGACCGTTTAAGAGGAAGCGAAAAAAAAAAGTAGTGAAAGAAAAAGAGCAAAGATGAAATAAGAAACGCCTGACGATAAGAGATCGCCCTCTCCGACTTTTCTTTATATAACAAGAACAACAAGAGAATAAAGTTATAGCGGAACGCGGTGAGGACAACTCGTGCGATTTTTTCAAACCACGTCGCGAGAATAACATCTTATTACAAACTCACAAGATCTCTTTTACTAAACTTTATTTTTTGTTTTTAGATCTTATGAGTTTCAATTTTTTATTAGTAAGATAAATTTTTCTGTTTTACGACAGCGCCTGTTTCACCTCTGAAATGATTTTTTCGTCTCGGAATCTCAATGCATTTGTTTTGAATTTTATTTGGTAATAAAAACTAATTCATGCCTCTGGACCGGCGATAACGACTTTACATTTCTTAACTGGTTCGTTCTAGCACGTTACTATTACCTATGATAACGAATGCAGAGAAGGCGATGTATTATCGAATGTAACGGCCGTACCTGACTCGAAAACGACTCATCGTTCTCTATCCAAATAGACATAAGCAAACTAACGGGTTCTATAGGACCCCGCAGTTCGGGAGAGCGCATCGATGCGTCCGGCACGCCGGGGCACTCTCGCGGCTCGAAAACAAGGAGGCCTTTATAAACACGCGAAGACGAGGAGAGTTCGAGCGAAAGAGGAGAGAAAAATACTCGGGGCAAAGCGAAGCGGAGAAGGCTTTATTGAAGCTTCTAATTTCGTACCGGAAGTGGCCGATGGGTGTGCGCGCACCGGGGGCCCTACCAGAAAGCAACGAAACACAGATCCGTTTTGTGAAGGATTAAAATAAGATATACGACGCTTCTACGCTTCATTGTGCGACTAATTATCACGCGCCTCGCATCGGAGTAATATTAATGGCGGGCAGTACCGGTCCGTTTATTACACCGTGTATCCATCAACCGTTTTCTTTCGATGTATTGTATTAATATTTTGCTCGATCGTCCTTTTTTTCCAGTATTTATTTTAGAATTTCACACTCTCGATACCAGTTCCGGCAGTTCCTTTGTCTGAGAAATTCTTTGCTTTCCAAAATTCTTGAGCTTCAAGTTGGCTTGACATTGTACAAAAATTCACGGGGTGGAATTAGGACTCAAATGGCGCTTAAAGAAAAAACGCGAGCGTTGCTGAGTCACGATCACCTACACGATCGTGTGTACTCGGTATTTACGAGTAGGATGGTTCACTGGCTATGTAATTTAGCTACTTGAACTAGCGTTGTCAGGGTCCACGGACGTGTTTCGCAAGGACGCTTGGAAACGTTTTTTTTTCTTTTTCATACTCACGAACACGACAGAGTTCGCGGCGCTCATGCTGGTAAGTAGACGACGAAAGCGAAAACGGCGCAAGTTTTCTCAGAGTCACTCGCCCGGTCGAGAGTTTATTGTTTTAGATGCAACGATAAGTATCCGCCCTTTGCACCGCAATTGACACAATCGACACAATTGCGTAGCTCGATGAGCTCTCTTGACTGTGTGGCGTCAGCGAGAAGACAAATGCGAGGAATGACGAAGGAAAGAATAACGAAAGATTCAAGCGCGTTATTCATATTGATAAATAATTTTTTTCGTACGTTTCCGATGAAACTTCAAGATGTTTCGATATGCGCGAATAACAATTTTTTCTTTTACGACAAAGAAAAACTTTAAACGGAGTGCAAAGAAACGCGTGCGAGCGAGACGGACTCTGCGAATGGCGAGAGCAGAAGCGACCGTGGCGGCGATAAACGGCCCAGGCGATAGCACTGGAAAATTCCACGCGGCGGGATCGCATGAGCGGCAGGCGTTACGGATCCACCGAAGCCGGCAACGGATCCGCAGAGACAGCTCAACGCGGGTATATGCCGAAGAGGCAGCACGAACTGCTGTAGCAACGAGTACAGAAGTGTCGCCTGAAGTTTCGAGTGGCAAAAGAGCTTGGGACTCGGTAACCGTTTTTCATACATATTTCTCGTGCAACAAAGACACCAACCCAACGTACGGCACTTTGCGCTTTCGATAACCGAGAGCTTGAATTGTCGAAAAAAAAAATATCACTTGTTCTAGGACCAATGACTTTCAAATGCATAGACGTTTCGCCGATGAGATCTTGCTCTTCTTATTTTCGTCACAAACGGGGCTTTTGCATTACGCAAGCGAAAGCATTACGCATTTATTAGCGATTCCGTTTGAATGTGAGATAACGTTTCGACATTGTCGTTTCACAACAGCGCGATTTTGTGCTCTGCGTCATTGGACTCGATGGATTGTTATTACTGCTAATAATAAAGCTAATAATAGTAATAACAATAATAATAATAATAATAATAATAATAATAATACCTGGGAGGATCGAAGCGCTTATCAAAGTTCTTACGAATCGTGGCGATCGCGATAAGAGATTTCTGTTTTCCACAGTCTCGGACATATGCGTAACAGCAAATTCGTTCCGTTCAACAAGAGTAACGTTAAAAAGATGGTCGGTTTGGATTGATTACCTTCGCAGTCGAATAGGAAGTATCGTATTATGTCTTCTTTCGATAATCGTCGCCCGATAAGCTCGCCGCGGAAAAAGGAACGAATAAATAAATAAATAAACGTGCGTAACGAGCCGATCGTCGGTCTCCTCGGAATGGAGTTCGCGAGGTGTGGGAAGGAAAACGAAACGCGTACGAGACGGGAGACCGGAAGTGGGCCGGCTGGCGAAGCTTTCCGGTAGTCGCGGGGCCCCCGAGGCCACGAATCCGACTTGGACGCCGTGAGACACGAACGAGCGGCTCGCGCCGAGAGGCGCTCGACTACCCGGGATCCCAGAGAAAGGGAAAGTCGATGAGGTGAAAGTTTCTCCGCCCGCCGTCGACGCCGCGGCAGAACGAAGATGGAAAGACACTTACCACCGGTGAAAGAAACGAAATAAAAACGACAAACGAAAGAAAGTATGTATCGTACCGCGCCGCGCGTTTGCTCACAAAATTGCAGCTCGTTCCGCGCCGAGAGTTATCTCGCGAGATCGTGCCAGCATCTCCACGAAAGACGAAGCGCGCCGGACGCGTCGAGACACCCCATTATCTGGCCCGAAAAGAAACTGTACTTTTCGTTCTTTTTTTACCGTTGCTATTTCTCTATTACTTAAAAAAATTTGTCGGAATTCGATTTTGCAAATGACTATTCGAGATTACGAAATAGTTTCGGATGATAGTATTTTTTTATACCGATATAGGATTGTTTTTGAATCCATGCAGCATCGCATTGACGCGCCATTCGATCGATCGCTATGGGACCCAACGATGTGCGCGCACACTCGCTCGATCGTTTTATAGTCAAAACATATTCACGAAAAGAACTCGAGAACGGTATACGCGATCACGCCTGTCCGTAAACATTGGACGCTCGTTGCCGAGAGGGTATTGAGATTTATGAAAAACAGAATCGACAGGTCAATTGCTAAGCAGCTTTCTCTCGCGTCTGTTCGCATCGCCGTCTGCGCTATCGACGATTACGCATCATTCGAAGCGCGTCAATCATCGTGATTTTTCGGAATTTTCCGATATTACTCAGAGAATTATCGTTGCGTCATGCATGCAGCTCCGAGACATCGCGTCGAACCACGTCGATTGAAAAAAAAAGAAGATTTTATCATGATTGTTATTCTTTTTTAAAATTAATTTCGTGGGCTCGACGTTGCTCATGCAACGACTCTTCGTTCGTCGACTTACGCAATCACCGAGATAAACCATGTAATCATTATCAATTCGAAATGAGGAGCCAATTTTTTTTTCGGTACGCCCGAGCGTGTTCCCTCGGTGTGTTTACAAGGCGCGAGAGGGCGACAAGTGCGAGACAAGCGTGGCTCACGAGAGTTTGGAAATTCCACAATTCTTCACAATCACTTTTCGCGGCGCGTACACGCTTCACATGTGGCACAACGTTGATACACATGTTACGTTGATAATAAACGCATGTGCGCGTACGAGACGAGATTCAAAGATTTAAAATTACACGTTCGAGTCACCGCCGGTGAAAACTCGTCGATAAATAACGTATCTCTCGCGTCAGAGGTCTTTTCTTCGCGTATTCGTAGCTGTCGCACGAACGAGAAGAAAGATATCGTACACAACGTTTGACGTATACGATACACAATGTCGCTGTCGGTGACTCTGCGTCACCGTGTGCCCTTGTGTGCCCGCGATGGCTCGAGGAATAATAGAAGAGAAAAGCGATGAGGGCTGGGGGAAGAGGAGAACTTACGGCAAATACCACAAACCGATCGACAACAACTCGCTCGACGTGGAACGCGTATAAAGAAAAATCGAGCGAATGGTAAAGGCGACAATGTTTTTTTTTTCGCGAACTGGTCGCAGCAGCGCGGGATCCTGGCGATACCCCCGCAGACTGGCTCTACTGTGTACTTGTACACTGCCGTTTAATAATGTCGGTATCATCCCCGACTCGTTGCCTTGGCCTTAAAAATTCTTGGAACGAATGCACCAAGGTGCGAGCGGCTCGTACGTGTCGTTCGTGTATCGCGCGCTCGCCTCTTGCCCAATAAACAATGCGTAGAGCGCGCAACGAGAGTTTATTTGTGCAACAGCTTTTTTTTTCCGACGAATAATTGTCATCGACGATTTCGAGAAGACGGCTCGGAAGCAAACTGTTGCTTTCGCAACGATACGATGTTTTATTTTAAGTATAAGACGGAATAGCTAGAGACACAGATGTCACAGATGTTTTGATAAACGAATGTATCGCGGCGATGGAAGCTCACCTTATCTCGCGCTATCTAATCTGTACACCTTATTCGCTTTTTTTTATTCTTTTTTTTTTTCATGGATAAGATGCGTTAATGATGAATCTCGTGTAATTTCGTTGGGACTTCATTTCTCGAGTATACGACGCGGAATTATGAGTATAATTATTCAACGATCGAAGCTTTTCGAGACCATTAACCCCGGAATAGCGACACGTGTTTCTCGCAACTAATTAACAAAGCGGCAAGTCTAGTGGATCCTCTTTGGTTTGGCTTTGCAAAAACTTCGACCGAAGTCAAGATCATTACGTTTAATTGCAGAGAAATCCAAAGGCACGAGCGCAAGGGAAGTTTTCACCAAAGACGCAACATCGATTATGATAAATCCGATAGAAAGTTGAACGTATACGCAAAAAACGTAAAAGGCCAGTTTCAAAATAAATATCAAATATCAAATAAATCTTGAAAAACTTACACTTTCGAAAGTTCGTTAAGACACATAACATTGACGTAACAACGGCGCAACATGATGTATTAACGTAACATTTGACAAAGAGTGTAAAAAGTTTTTGGAATGTAATTTTTTCTTTTGTCGGAATTCATTGTTAAAGTAAATCATAATCATTATTTGAAAATACAGACCCCTTTCTGAAAATTATTATCATAAACCTTTTGTCTAAACACGTACTTTCGTTGTCGTCTGCGAGACATCTGCTACATCGATGCACCGCGGGCGAGATGTTCCGAGCCTGTGTACAATGCGTGAAAAACTTGACGATTCAAGTGTCCGGACACATGTATTCGTTGCAGTCTCTCTATAGCCGATTAATAATTTATTCCTAATAGCATCGACGACGCGTCGACTTTCCGTTCGGAAAAGTGTACATCCTGTATGCATATACACGAGTGTGGTATGCCTGTGTAGCAGATAATGTAAGTTGAACGAGTCAAGGAGCCAAGCCAAGATCTCTTGTGAGTCTCGGTTGCCAGCAGCAGCAGCAGCAGCAACGGCAGCAGCCGCCTTTCTTACGTGACCTCACGATTTGCGTTGCTGCAGCGACTCTCGCCGTCTTTCGTATGTTAGGGTGCGCGCATGCAGTGGGTATACACCAGCCCAGCGGCGGTTGAAAGGGGAAGCCAAGGAGCGTGGAGGAGCGTAAGTCTGAGCGCGCAGTGAGCCCGAGCAAGCGGTTGAACGAAACGAGCGAGAGGGATCATGAAAAGAGAAAGCGAGAGAGACTGAGAAAGGTGTCCGAAGAGTCTCGGCGTATGTACCACGAAGAAAGAGGTATATAGCGTCGAGAGCCGCGCGTCAAGACGGACCGAGTCACACACGCCGCGGGACATGAGGTCATCGATACTTGGATAGATCCCATTCTCCTCTTTAATATTCACCTTTTTTTTCTTTTCCTCTTTTTTTCTTTCATTCACATCCTAGTAAATAAGAGTTACAGTAGAAAAGAATTTATCTCGTACTTTATTGACGATACTTCGAGCTTAATAAATTCATAAATAAAGCGATTTCCGAGTGAAACGACACGCTTGTCTCTTATGCGAACCGAGCGAAAGAAAAAATTGACGAGCTCGAAAGGCCCGAACTACGAGGCGAGGGATACGACGAGCGATAAGGAGTTATCCTCGGGGGCCCCGGAGCGCTCTCCATTATCGCTTCCGGTTACGACCGAGAGCCCGCCGGCGTATATTACAATCTGTTTTGAGCCCTGTGTACAGTTTATAGTTCAAGTATAAGAGCGCATATCGTACGAGCGATAAGCGATAACCGCCCCTAGGAAACCGTCTTGAATTCGTCGTTATAGTCTGGTAGTAAGCGTCGCCCGATGTTGCGCGCGTATAGCCGAATTTTTGTCACTCGTCGGAAACCCTCGCACGGGTACCGGTAATTGAAACATACCGTAGCGTTCGGAGCTCTTTTTTCGCCGAGATTCGTTTCAAATCACAAAAAATGCATCACGTCATCATTATTCTTATTATTACTATTATTTTAATAATTATTATCTTATTATATTTTTTTTTATTTATATTATCCACAATGAATCGGATCATTTCTTGTCGACGAAAGAGCCATCGATATATAAGTTTTAGTTTCGAGACGTTCGTCGAGGCAAGGTGAACGTCTGCGGCTAGATTAATCGAGATTCTTCTGGCTGGAGGCTGTACCAATCTCGTCGCAATAACAATAATATCGACGATAATAATAATGACAAAAACGTGAGTAAAGCCGAGATACTGGGAAGTGACATTTGACGCTAGCGAAAGCCGGAAGGCACGGCCTCGAGGTCGCCCTCGAATAATCTATAGACAATGAGGAAATGAAATTCGATGTAGATCCCGTTGATTGAGATCCGCGAGAGTTACAATATTTGCGTATAAGGATTTGTGGCGGCTCGACGCGCGAGGACATTCCATGTGTCTCATTTCTCTTTAAAACTACTCGGCGTCTCTTCGCTTCGGATGAAAAATTCAACAATTGATTCTCTTCCTCCATGCCGCTCGAAGCTAATTTTCCGACTCGAAATTGCGACCATCATCGCGCGCGGCAATTGGACATATCAGGGCGAATAAAAAGAAATGTTCACAAACGGCGACGTCGAGGGCTTTCGACCCTCCGAAGTTCCATGTGTCACGTGGCTCGACGTACGTTCAATTAGGCGTGTCACGGTATTTCCCACATAAGATACGGGCAGACGAGGGGGTTTTAATGCCAGCGTTGTTCTCGCACTGAAAATCGGGTTCTCGCTCATAGGGGTGGGGATCTCTTTTGCCCAGTCCCACGAAAAATTCTCATGCGGCTAAATATAACGACTTAACCCACCCGAATGAGTAACACGAAAAATTGTTTTGGTACATGCGGGCGGGGGTTCGAGGGACTTTTCATTTATAAGCGGGTTGCGGTACGAATTCGTGTTGGACGGAAGGTCGGGTGGGTGGGGATCCGAGACGGACGACGCTGCAAAGGTTGATAAAAGTAATAACAGCGACGAGAGGAGCGCGCCCCGATATCGGCAACAAAACCCGGCGGTCGAGAGCCTCAACAATAATAACAATGACAATGACTGGTTAGAAGGAGCTCGACGATTCGCGCAAGTCGCCTATGAATAGAAAGACTGGCGAAGGCTTCATTCATGCGAGCGTTCACCGCGCGCGCGACGAGGCAAGCCCGCGTCTCTCCGTTGGCCATGCTCGCCTCACGACCGACGGGGGCCACAGTCCGCGCGCCTTCGACTCTCCCGGCTTACGAACCCTGGTGAACGCGCGAGCGTAATTCCTCACTCACCTACTGTACGTCTCTTGGTTCAGCGCGACAGAGAAGTACTCGGATAGCCATATTATAACGTTCTTGTGTCCCTATACCGGGTGTGTATGCACCTACATGCAGCTCGCAGGCAATCGAGAAAGAGAGCGAGAGAGGAAGAAGTTAAGAAGGAATTGCGAGCGCGAAAGAGAAGAAATATTCCTTTCGCCGTCGAATGGCGCAGCTTCGACTTCACCTTCGAGACTCGCGAGCAATCCCGCTTGTCAGGGGTCATGAGGGTCTCTCGCTTGTAACATTATTGTAATTTTACGTTGTTCAAATTTTCATGAAAAAAAAAAAAGAAAACCGGAAAAAATGTCCCTTAGAAAAAACTATCGGTCGGATTAGAATAGTTGTTGTTATCTGTTTGAAAAAGATTTAGATAAAGTCTTAGAGAAACAGATAAGATATTCCCGAGTCGTCGCCTCCGGGACTTGTCTCTCGCCGAATGTATTTTTTTTTCGCAGAGATTCGAGTCCTCGAAGCCGCGCAGTAAGGCATAGTGGCAACGTGTGCGAGTCCGGTATCGCTTCGCCCGAGCGCGGTTGCCAAGTTTCGCGCATGATACGCGATCACCGGCGATGTGTCGGCGTCACGCGGCGAAGTGCGGCAGCGACGGCGGGGGAGGGACGGGGAAGGGGGGACTCGGTGTGTCGAGGGAGAGCGGGAACGGTGATTGGGCGACGGGTTGGCGCCGCCTTTCGCGTACCGAACAGCCCAAGAAGAGGTTTCCTCTCGCGCCGCTCTACCGCCGCCACCGCCGCCACCACCGCCGCCTCGCCGGTCGAGAGCTCTCTAACTCGTCAGTCAGCTCTCGAGCGCCTTTCGAGTAATATCACTTTCGTCACGTGGAACGAGCGATTGTCGAGTTCACGAGACTGTACTATAAAAAAAAAAATAACACGACTCTTTGTGACTCGTACGTGAGACGCCGCGATAGATCGTCATACGAGAGTACAATCAGAGAGAATAACCGTAGTCGGGAACAAAAATAGTGCCGAATTTCGAATGGTAGACCGACGAATAAAAAACACAGCAAGTTTCGTGAATTTGGCATTCGTAGCTTGGTGAATCGAATAAAAGCGAATTCCCTCGAGAGTTTGTCCGGTTTTAACCCATTGTCCAATCGTTCGCGACCGATATACATCGATATCGTTGGCCGAGATTAGTCGAGAATTTTCTCATCGACATTGAACGCTCGTCGACGAGATTAATCCCGCGTACGGCGCATCGTGCTGACTTCACGCTTGTGTTCAAATGTAAATGAACTTTAACACCAAACGAGAGAGTGGAGAACTCGCTACGAGGAAGGTGCGATACGAGGCGTCCGCACGCCCGCGAATCGTTAACGAAAGTGGCTGTTTTTTTTGTGTTGCGCGAGTTGCATCGTTCGTCAAAGTTGCTCATTGCAAGTCACAACGAGCAGCGGGCTTTCTTAGTCCGCGGAAAACCTCCCCACTCGTTCATTGCCGAGAGTTAACAACCCAAATCGCCAGCAGAGATCGGGAAAAGACCGAAGCCATTCAGTGCGATTCCAAATCTGGAGAAAGCCGCGATCGGGGTAAAACAAAACAGTGAACGCCGACGGAAGAAGAGCAACGAGCAAACAACGAAACCGAGTTGTCGCAACGAGGCAGCGAGTTTTGTTTGATCGTGTATTATTGTGAGAAATAAAAACGAAAGGGAAACGCCATGTCTACCGCAGTGATGAGCACCCCAATGTTCGAGTGCACCGAGCATCTCTTCAAGGTAAGAATTCAGCCACAGGTGCATTTTCTTTACGCACGAAACATCGCCAGAATAGAACGCGGTTCCAAATGATATATACGAAGCGACAGACAAAGATGGTATAATAGAGAAACGAAAAAAAAAAAAAAACTATATATCTATGTATTTCGAGTGTCGCGTGTGCGAATGTCAACACTGTGAGACGGATTTTGCGATTGTACGGGCTCTCGAGGCGTACGAAACTTACTCAATCGTCAAACACTCTCGCGCCTCTTTGTTCGTTCGATGAGGTTTTCTCCTCGACGGGACGGGGCACAAAGTTTCACCTCGGCGTGTCTCGGCGCGATACGCGCGAGTTCTTGAAAAAATTCGTTGTTTCTCGAACCAGCACGATGGTTACTTTATCTAAATCGCGAACCTCACCTCGATACGAATCGCTTATTCGAATAAGCGTAATTTTTTCTTTGCGCCACAGCGTTGAGAATTTTGGAGTAAACATTCGAGAGCTCGCGCACAGGGATCGGATATGCGTTGTTCGTGAGAGAGTGGTACCGTGTGGTACCGAGACGCGGGAATCGGCTTTACCGAGCGAGCCTGTATATATTTTTACTCTTTTCGAGGAGAAAATAACCCGGTGCGAAGAAATTTTAACCTGTTGGGAGAGAATAAAAATAACAGTCGGGACGCTCGGAAAGTATCGAATGGTCATGAAAAAAAAAAGACGGACGCACGGACGGGCGAACGATGTATACCTACCTACCTACCTACCCAGCTACCTACCTACGGACCGTTGTTCTCTGTCTCGAAAGCCCCGACGCGTGTCGTCGAATAATTATTCCCGCCAACTTTTTTCTCTTCCTTTCACGACGAAAACAATAACACAGTCGTTCGATAAACACGAGCGCGCGCGCGCGCCGTTGCATATGAGAATACCACAGACTCGTATTAGACGGTCTCGTTAATTCCGAAAAACGTCGATGCGACGTGTGTGCTTTCGCGGATCTCTAGAAATCTCTAGAAATCGCGAGTCTCTGCGTCACGGAGCCGCGACGAGGACCCCGAGGATGAGCCTCGTTACCGAGTAAACGACCTACGCTACTAACCGTGGAACTGCCCCCGTGCGCGCTCGAGCTATTTTCGTGTACGCGAGAAACGCGTGCGGCAAGGAAATGAGGATCCTCCGAGTATAAAGAAAGAAGCGACCGTAGCATAATTTTATTCGAATCGATCTTGTAACCGGAATAACGACAGACATCGAATTATCGTCGATGTATTAATTAGAAGCCCCTGTAGCCTCCGTGTATGCCCCGCACTTTCCCCTTTTATGTCCCCTTGCCTTTTCTTACTATCGTACGATTTCCGGCGTGAGTCCTCCCACTGGGAACCCACTTGTCATTTCCCGTCTTAGTATTCAACGCTCGGCCCTCGTTTTTTTTTATTCAACACGTCTCTTGTCTCGTCGTTCACCGGCATGACAAACTCATAAATATTATATATTTTCGCGAAGTTGTTTTATTTTCGTCGCTTCACTATATCTTCGTTTGATATTGCTTTTTTTTGTTTTTTCTTTATTTTAGAATTTTCCTTGTTGCTTCTGTAGTTAGATTTTGAAAAAATATCGAGTGCAAACCTACCAATATGACGATCCCAAGCGGCGAATTAAATCGCCCTATTTTATTTGAAAATGGTTTATTGTATTGTCGTTACAACGACGACTATCAGTCGAGGGCGCCTTTTGAAGCGCAGCCATGCGTGCCTGCTATGTCAGATCGGGACTACCTGTTGAGCGTCACGTGTCTTCCTACCGCGTGGGGGGACGCGCAGGCATGACCGACGAGAACCGTTTTTATTTTATTATTCCTCTCCGAGTGGAAATCTGGGAGAATATTTTCAACGGATTTTTCGAACGTACGGGGATTCTTAAATTCCACCGACGTCGAGTACAACCCTTGCGTTCTCTCTTTTACGAATCGAGACGACGAGAGAGCGCCGAAGACCCCGGGCGTAATGAAAACCTGTTGCGCGAGCCTCGCGTTTCCAACATACACAGAGATGCATTACGTTGCCACAGCGGCTCGCTGCGCCTTGGCCCCGGCCCCTCTTTCCCTCCGTCTCGCGTCGCGCGCTTTTTTTTCTCTCTTTTTCGCGTTTCCTCGCACGTCCATTGTAACGCGAGGGAGAGACTGTGCCGAACGGCACACGTGCAACGACGAAGGGTGCTCGGCTCTCTCGAACGTCTTTGTGGGCTTCTGCCACCGTTGGCCACGTTGCGGCACGAGAAAAAAAATTCCCATATTCCTGAAAAGAAACCTGACACAGAAAGAATCCCGAGGTGAGGGAGACAAACGCGCCACTGTCCGTGCGAAAGAACGACGTTTCACGTCGGTTTGAAATAGTTCGAATGAGGAACCGCCAAAGTTCGACGGTTCATTCGGTGCATTCGATAACGAATTTTTTCGTCGTCGAATGAACTGTTTGGTTACGAAAAAATTGTTGTAAATACTGGAGGAAATTTTCAACAATCATGGATCGCAATTCGAATAATTAATTTTACGAATAAATTAGAATTATTAAATACTATTGGTATTTAATAGTAATTTTGTCGGTTCGAACTAAACAGCAATTCGGTTGTCCAATAAACTTACGATGGTGATAAATAAACTAATTTCGGGTTCGTAAGTACCAATGTTATTCTCAACCGTGTAGTGTAATCGATCCGGTCGTTGGCGAACGATAGTAAACGTTTGAACTTGGACATAACCAAGAGCGAGGTAATAACGGAAAGTCGATTGGATGGAAGTAACAAATTTCGACAACTTCGAGTCGCGCCAGTAATCGGTCGTTCTTAAATTCGTAGTAACATAAACTCGCGCGCTCACCTACAGTCTAACAGCCATTCAAGCCGGAGGCGCACGAAACATAGAGAAACAGATCTACGAGGAGGAGGAGGGGGGCGACGGAGAGAAAGCTTTTACTTTCTTCCAGCATCGAGCAGGAGGCGGCTTCTTCTTTCCATTTCATTTTAATCTGTCCCTAACGGAAGTTTCCTCGGAGCAAGCAACGTTCTCCATGGATGCTTTCTCTCGCGCATAACAGTCCCGTAATCTCGGCGTACAGTTCCACACGTTCGAATCGTTCGTATTTCATCCGGGAGATCTCCCGGGTCACTACTCCACTACTTTCGATATTATATTACACGCACGCTTTCCCGTACACGATTCATTTCGAGTAAATAAAAAGAAATAACACGTATTCAAATATTTTATCATCATTAATGTATATATTTATACTCTACGTTGATATAAAAATATGTATAAAAAAATGTCTGTACGCGACGTTTCAACGATCGTTCGTCACAAGCGTGGTCCGGGCCCCCGGACACCTACTTTCCGCGACTCACTGCACTAGGCTGGTTCTGCAGCTAACATTCCTACCCGGTGTGTCCCGAGCACCGCCCGGCACCGAGCGAGCCCCGTAATAATAACGACTCCCGAGTCGAACGAGACTCCGCGAAAAGAACCTACGGTGCGTACGTTCCGCTTCCACGATCGCGGAACGCGTGAAATTAATTTTTTTTTTTTCTTCAACGTCGCTTCGGTTTAAGCTTCGCGAGACAATCATTACTCGGATTTGTCGGACGATCGAAAGCTCGCACGGTCCGAGTCTCTCGTTAGCGTGCTTAGAATCCGTATCCACAATGTAAGTGAAACGAGAGGCAAGCGAAAACTTCTGCCGTGAAAAGGGAAACGTTTTTTTTTTCTTTTTTTTTTTTTAACGCTAGGCTGACTCTCGCAAGATGCCACGGAGATTGAAAGAGAAACCACTTTCGTTACGGCAGCGAAATAACAGTACCGATGAAGTGGAAATTGAGCTGATTAATTTAATGCGAGTTACGTAATTTTTTTTTCTTTGAAGATAGCGAGCGAAATTCGGTGGGGACGGAGAAAGTTTTAGTTCCGTGAAATTCTTTCAGTCGCGTCGAAACTATGAAATTCACGTTAGTTCGACTTCTCGACTGTTGGATCGTTTGATTCGCGCATCTCACGGCTCATAGAAGCGCCAGGGAAGAGGAAAAAACGAACGTGAATGATTAATGCGATTCGGGAATAGATAAAATATATTCAGCATCGTGGCTGACTGATGAATATACGATGCTTGATTGCCATTCATCGCGCGTTAACGAGATTCCCCTCTCGGCCACTCGACTGAACAGTCCATTAGACGGACATAATTTTCTCGGAACAAATCGCATTACCAAGTTCAGCATATTTATATTCACCTCGACGAATTTCGTTACTTTTTTTCTATTTTCTGTAGAATTTTCTTGGAACAATAGCGCATCGAGCGAGCGACCATTATTATTTTTATCTCGATAATTCAGTTCTCTACGAATTATTCTCATTTATTGTTGTTATTCTCCGGCGCGACTGAGACTTTAAGAACTTTGAAAGATAACTTTGAGACGACGGTTCAGCTCGCCGGTAATTCCTCGAGGGGAAAAACGATGAAACACGTATTTTCCGGCCGAATAAGGTCGTAAAATTTAGGCCGGGATTTATGGTTCCGATGGGATTTTCTCGTCCGAGTGGTACCTATCCCGACGCATTGATGACGAACGCTTTTCGGTCTACCTGGGTCGATGGCCAGAATTTAACGGGTTTCTTAAGAAAGGCTTCTATTGTTTCCATGTCCATTGATAATCCTCATGGTTCTTTGCTCCCAGGGGGGTGGACCTTGACCTAAGTGCGCAGGGGGGAGGGGAAGTGTGCACAATTGAATATTAATTGTCGATTAATACGGAATAACAATAAACGCGTACCAATGTTATTATAACAATGGTAGGGTTGTCTCCTGAGAAAGTCTTCTACGTGTAGTCTTATTTTTGTTCGAACTCGCAAAAGAAAAAGTAATCCTTGATGTCACAAATGAACTCAGATTATTATTGCACGAATCTTCAATTTGATCTAACGAATTTTTTTTCTTTGTGTGTTATCAGAATTCAGCCTCATCAAAGCCCAAGGATCCCTCGGGTGGTCACACATCGAGTCACGCGCCACTTCGCCGTAGCTACACGTCCCTCGTTACGCTGATAGAGCAGCATCGCAAGCTCGACCGTAGCGTAAGCGAGCCGACGTCGCGTTACAAGACGGAACTGTGCCGTCCGTTCGAGGAGAGCGGTGCCTGTAAGTACGGCGACAAGTGTCAGTTCGCTCACGGTTACAGCGAGCTTCGTAATCTCGCTCGTCACCCAAAGTACAAGACGGAACTGTGTCGCACCTTCCACACGATCGGTTTCTGTCCGTACGGGCCCCGTTGCCACTTCATTCACAACTTCGAGGAAGCGAGGATTCACAATCAAAAAGTCAGCGCCCAATTGGGCTCGACTCAACCGAACATAATGGGACTAAGTCCGCTGTTGAATTCGACGAGCGCGAGTATAAATTTGAACATAAGCCTGCTCGAGCAGATAACCGCGTCGCCGCAGGCAGTTGCCGCGGCAGCGGCCGCCGCCGCCGCTGCATCGCCACTCATGAGAACGAATTCGCTGAGTCTCGGTATTCAAGCCGCCAACGCTTACAACGTCGCGAATACGACAAGTGCAAATCCGCCGTTGCACCGAACGACTTCGCTCAGCATGGCGACGCATCGTCATCAATCGCAGCATCAGCAACAGCTTCATCATCATCAGAGCAACCCCAGTTCGGTCATCGGTGCCGCGAGACCAAAACCCCTGAATCTTAGTCCAACATTCTCCCTCGGCAGTACCGCCGATTCTGTATCGCCGTCCTCGAGTCTCAGCCAATCGCCGACCAACTCAATGGCTAGCTTCTTCAGCGACGATTGCGCGAATAATCCGCCAACGACGCCGTTCAGCTTCGGGCAAGACTTTGGCCTTCTCGCGACGAGGCACAGCCCAAGCCCACCCGGCGGTATCGGCAGTCCGCACTCCGACGATCTCGCGCCCAGGACACCGTCACCATTGTCCCCCAACGCCGAATCGAGACTTCCCGTTTTCAACAGGATCAGCAGCACGCTCGGCGACTTCGAGACACTCAAGATCTAAACGAATTTTCCGTGCTTCTCCCTCCCCCAGAGCCCGATGGAAGAAAGAAAATTTCCTCAAAGGATAACGATAAACTTCGTATATACGTATAGCCGTCGGGTAGTGAAGATCGCTCTCGCCCACGCTTTTTATTCACTGCCACGACCGCCGTTACCGCGATTTCTTTAATTTTTAATTTTTCGGTTCAATTGGGGCTCGCAGCGGGGCGATTGAATAATCTACGCCGTCGCGGAGAGGGCGCGTGGGTACTGAAACGAGATAGCGGAGACCGCGGAAATGATGAATACAATTTTATTTTTTATTTCACTGATTGGATTCCCATGTACTCGTTTCGGGTCTCTCTGCGATTGTGTCGCGAAAGGGGAGGGGGAGAGATATTTAATATTTAGTGGCCTAAGATGAAAAAACTCCGATTGTCTTCCAACACTGACAAAACAAGTGCGAGTGTGCAAGGAAAAAAAAAAAAAAAAAAAAACACGGAAATTACGCGAAAATCCCTTGCACGCCTTGAAGCAGCTTGATAAAAGATTATGTACCATGCGATGGAAATGTGTATTTCTTTTTTTTTTCTCTCTTTTTCTTCATCGTACCGACCAATGTCGACGCGACTCGTCGGCGTGTCGCGAATTGTTTTTCTTTTTTTTATTAGTTGAGGCGGGGCGGGACGCGAGCGCGCGCGAACCGAACGGGTTATGGAAATTTTCTCGCGATAGCGCCCGCGCGCCGTGGACGATACACAGAATGAAGGAGCACAAAAGAAAAAAAACATTACAAGATTCGTTCGTGAGACTCGAAGCGCGTTCGTTCTTTCCCCGTTATTGAAGAAAAAAAAAAACAAAAAACAAAAAATGTGATATGTAACTATTGCAATAGAAATATTAATTATTATTAACGGACATTCTCTGACTGGGAGAAGTGGCGTCGAGCGCGAACAACACATGAAAAAGGCGCGCGAGCAATGTTGGCTCGGGCGAATCAAAACTTGCTTGGTGGAGAAATCTGTTCTTTTTTTTTTATCGTTGAGAAGTGCCAATTCGGCGAAAACTCGTCGACCACGGAAGATAAACAAAATGCCGATGTCACGAGCGAGTTTAAAAAAAAACATCTGCCCCAACGTGACGATGGTTTTTGATAATCGAATACATTTTGTATATAAGCTTGCAGAACATTGAACAAGCCGATTGTTTCGTTTAACTTATACTCGAATGAAAGAAATGAAAAAAAAAAGTGTTATTATAGACGTAGATTTATCATTATTACTATTATATGGATTATAACGTTATTATTACTTCGTACACCGCGTTCGCGACGGTTCGAAGATTGTCGCGCAGAGTTTATATTCGTACGACGACAGAATATGGTCTCTTGAAGCATTTTTTTTCCGCAATGAAAGGAACACACGAGCGATTCGACAATAATATATATATATATACATGTGTACACAATTTACTTTAATAACCAACGATATAATAACAGTGACGAGACAATAATCATCGCGCGGTATAACTTAGTTCGATCTCCGTTATGACATAATAGCTCTACGTTAAAGCACCCCCGCTCACAAAAACGCCCCTTTCAAGTTTGAGAAACAAGGAAAAAAACCGATCAATGAAATCAAGTCAGATTATTCGCCGTTTATTACCGATAATCATTGATGCTATTATTTTTCATTACGATTATTCTTATTACCATTGTTGCAAATGCTACCGTTCACGACCATCGTCATTATTATCTTTATTATTATTATTAATATTATTATTATTGTGTTATTTTACTACACTACTCGTTGATTACCAAGAAAAAGGCTTCCCCTATATTCAGGTATATACAGTAAATAGCATATATGCACCATATATGCATATATTATATATATATAAACATTTATAAATACGTTTATCGGTTACAAGGCTATTGCCACGAATATTATTAATAGCGACACTGTCGCCTAATTATTTAACAATTATTTAATTTTGTACGTTCCGTTTCATTTATATCATACTCTTTTTTTTTCTCTCCATCTGGCTTTTGGCGAGCTTTTTGCAAAGAAAAAAAATGTACCTATTTGACATTCGAAGAAACTAAAAAAACACATACATACACGCGAGCGCGAAAACGCACGAGCGATACACGTACACCGAGTGCCTTCGTAGTAGTGGATTTACATAGATATTTAATATAATTAGAGTTTCGGCGAGGATTGAAGGGTGGGGGAGGATGGAGTTGAGGTTGCGTTCATGGTCAGAAACTCGCAACGAGTTAATCGTGCAATACAGCTGTGTGTGGACCAGAGCCCAATGTTAACGAATTAAAAAAAACGAAAAAAAAAATTAGATTTATGGAAACCGCAAACAGCACTCCGATGTACGCGAAACTGGCGCGTCCGGGGTTCGATTTCGTGTTACGAAAGAAAAATTGATGGAGTAATTGCTCGAGCGAATGTTTTCGGCAGTCTGGTGACAATGACATTGTGATACGAAATATAATTTCCGAATGATCGATAACGGTCGGCGTGATAATTATCGTTTCTTTTTTTTTTGTTTTTATCGATCAATCGCATCGATGGCCATGCATGAAACTTTGATTATTGCTTTTCACGGACTCTTCCAGTTCTCGATGATTCTTGAGTTTTACGTTAGATGTTTTTTTTTTTTCTTTTTTTTTTCGCGGCAAAGTTTTCACGATAACGGGTTTCGAATACAGATATTTCGTTCGATGGCATCGACACTGTCCAACTGCAACCGTTGTCACACGATTGTATCGTAATGCGCAAACGGAAATATTCTCGCGGACACGAGCCCGGAAAACTTGAGACTCCGGACGTCGACGGTCGCGCGTCTCTGAAAAGCCCCCCGTTATAGACTTGAACATTATATACAATTTAAATATTTTGCGAATAATATACTTTAACGTGTACGTCTCTTATATTATTATTTTTTTTTTAATTTAATATATTTATTTTTTCAATCGTATTTATATATTTATATACAATATTTTATACTCGGTTCTCTTTGACAGGTTATATAAACGATTAAAGAATTATAAGTTTGTGCGAATGTGCAAAAAAAAAGAAAAAAAAGGTCGATCTCTTGGCTCTCAGAACGAATATTTAATTAATCGAATTAGTTTAGAGCGCGTCGTTTTTTTTGTTTCACTCTCCGGCTTCTCGATCGAAACAATTCCTTTTTTCTTTTTCTTCGTTCCTTATTATTATTATTATTATTATTAATATTATTATTTTGCCTCCGGATTATGTTTGTTTTCCTTTCGTTTCACTGTGATAAACCGAAAAAAAAATAAAGCCGTTAAAGTATATAAAAGACGTGTACCTCCGGTTTGAAGTTTAGAAAAATACCGAACGTTATTTATGCGATTAAATTGTTTATTTAATTTCAATGCTCGACAATTGTTTTTTTTTTTTCAAAGCTTGTCTCGTTATAATTACAGAATATAAATAATACGCGTATACTTAATTTTCTTCCTTTGTGATATTGAATTCGATCGTGTCTGAACGATGCGAGAGAATCCCTCCCCCTTATCCCCGGCAACTCGATCTCCAATTTTCGTTCACTTATATTCAAAGAAAGTAAAATCAACATTTTTTATTTAACTATTCCTTCCGAACTTCGTAAGTACTGCAGACCGCTCATGAGAGCCAATTGATGGGCTGACAACGAGAGAATTCTTGGTACGCACTCTACTCCACGAGTCATATCCACAATGGGACCACAAAAGTGATAAAAAAAAGTAAATAAACGACAGCCTAGATTTTTCGTTATTAGAGAGAATATTGAAAAAAAAAAGCTGCTAATTGTTTCGTCAATAGCAACGACGAATCCGAGTCGTTATGTCGATCGGTTCGCACCACCGATCTCCCGATAGTGTCGAGCGATGCCATTCTGGCGACTTAACTGTTTTTTTTTCTTTCGTTAGTTCACAGAAGCGAAACAACAAAACAAAAAAAAAATAAAAAGAAAACGACACCGAAAAAAGTCTCATGTACTACCGCGAAACATGTAGTTTGATAAGTATTGCCAACGATACACTCTACGCTATTTAATACATTTTATTATTACTGAATAACAATGTTGTCTCGTATATTTATTTATTTATTCCCATATAGTCCCCATCTCGCTCCCTCCTTCATTCCATCCAGCGCTCTTCACATGCGATTTCTCGTGCAAGGTGAGAATTTATCAATCGTTATTTTCGTCGCATCGTCATCGAGATCGCAAGTCGCCAAGTGAAGGCAAGTGACGAGGCCACGGTCGAGGGACCACATCGACGAAGATTCCGGCGTTTGTTTAATTTCCTCTCGCGAAAAGTGAGACGCACGGTCGTCGACCTCGTTGGCCGTTCGCAACAGTCTCTTATCTCGACGCCGGAAAGATTCGAAAATTCGCGTGTGTGTGCGCTCGCGTAAGCGGGCAATGGAAGCGAGGGCGAGCGAAAAGCGACGAATTATGTTGGGCAGACTCGTGGTCACCGACACGCGAGTGTGGAGTGTGAGAGAGGCGCAGACGCGGCGACAATTCGTGCGACACCTTGCGCTTCATTCAAGTGATACTAAAATTAGCGAGGATTGCCGGTAGCGCGGGTGCTCGAGATATTTCGACGACGGTCATCGGCCGTGCAAGTTGTCGCCACGAGGCCCATACATCAGAGTATAATAAAGAGTCTCCGCATTTTTCACTCGCCGTATGTTTCCATTCGAGAAAAACGATAAAAACGTCCGGATCGAAGAACTATTTCTTTTGAACACGCAACGTCATCATCGTTTTTCGCTATTTAAATAAATTTTCTCATTTCGTCTATTTATTATTTTTCAACATATTCTTTCGCTTCCTTCGTATTTATTCGGTTACCAATCTACGTGCTAGAAACGAGGCCAAATGAAATTGATGACCTCACGTCAAAGGTACAATTTTCATTAGCTCGATTGGAGGAAACCAGCCATCGCCCAGCGTGGGACTTGGAGTAACGATTTAACGTAAATCGACCATCGAAACTCTCGGGATACGCCGGGTTTGCGTCGCAGTATCGTCGCGCGCGCGAATGTTGAGAATCAAAAATTAGTTTCAACACAATGTTTGTGCGCCACAGCGCGACTTCTCGTCTTGTCCTTGATACGAGTGACGACGACCCGGCGTGTGTACAAAAAGTGTGAGGACAACAAAAATTCGCGACTTTTTTAGTTTTTTTTGCGGTAACGAAGAAGATCATAGAAAAAATTTAAAAATACAGATATTGTATTTGAAGGACGATAACCGGCAACAGGAGATCCTCGAGTGTTCGCGAAATGTCAAATAATATATTTAAACTCGAAACGTAGCGGCGTAAGAAAGAAAAAAAAAAAGGTAAGAATGGGGGAATAACCGGCTCGCCGCGCGCAGGCACATCGAAACCGCTCCCGGGGAGAAACCGCCGACTACGAGGAGAGAGACTACGGTGTGGCTTTTGCCTTTGAAAAATAGATAAAAATGTGCAAATAAACGGAGCTCGCCGAACTCAGGGACAACCGGTTGCCACGGTTAGTTTCTTGTACATGTTTCTTCGACCAGGCCTCGCTTGCTCTCGAAGATGCTGCCTTGTCCCATCGTCCCGATACTAGCCCGCCGACATTCGATTCGGACAGCCCGGCAATTGCCATCGGGTTATTTACTACTTGCGGATTTTTCCACGCAGTCGAGCGATTGGTATAATATATTGAAAAATTCGATGCCTAAGTTTTGGTCCGAAACAAAAAATAAATTTAAAAAAAATATCGTAAACTACTTAACAAATAATAAATTATTTATTATTTATTATTATTATTATTATTATAAATAATAATTATTATTTAGAATTATAAACAATATTAAATTATCATAGTAATTATGATGAACTATGATAAGAAAAAAATCTATGACTTTCCACATATCGGATTTCGAAAAAAGATTGATAAAAAGTATCGACTCAACGCCGCGTGAGTACGAGCACGTCGAGTGTAACGACTCACGGTGACTCGGTTCCGTTGATTAAACGCGTTCTGATGTTGTTTATTCATTTCGTTCGCCAGAGGCGTGTAGCGGTTAGAATATACAACCGGGAAATATCGCCTCGAAAAAAAAAGAAACAAAACGTGGAAATGAGACGATTATCGTTTGTCGTTTGCAATGGAAATTTTTTTTCTCGATACCATAGCTAATTATCTGCCACCGAACCAAACGACATGTAAGCCTGGGCGCTCCGAGCGTGATAGATGAATCAAGTATAATGTGTAGTCGACTGAGATCGAGAGGCTCCGCGGTGCGTCATCGCAGTGACGTGTTGCAATAATACCGACTGGTTGCAACTACCGAGCGTATGAGTTTCGAATCTACGCATGCGGGGCAAACACTCGCGTCTATGAAAGAATCTCCGGGAAATTTTCGTGTGTCACTCGAGGCCCTCGTGGCGTTAATCAATTTTCGTAGGATCGCGACCGGTGAAAAAAAATACTAATAATAAGCGAGAGCCCGATACAGGTATGGATAGCGCTGGCGAACAAAGAAAAACCTTGGCTGTGCTTTGTTCGTCCGGAGAAAAAAAAACGTACGTGTTACACGCGCTTCTCTTGTCATTCGTTTGGCTGCCAAGCTGCTCAAACCGCGCTGGGAAACGCGAAAGCGAAAATAGTTGCGTGTTGTTAACCTCACGAGGGAGCGCGCCCGCGGCGCGCAGCGGACAAATATGATAAAGAGAAGCTTATTTATAATTTTTTTTTTTTCCCTCCGATAAGATTGGAACTCAGTCGGTCACGGCACGTAGAATCGAATAGCGAAGCGGCGACTATAACGAAGTCTCTACTCAACGACGAATTTGTCGTAATGTTTCGATCGTTAATTATCGTAGCGGAGAAAGTACGGCGAGAGACGCGGTGCGGAGGGGGAGGTGTAGGCTTTTTGAAAGCGAAAGTTTCCGAACGGCTATATATCAGCATCGAGCGCCGCGCTCTCGTCGGCCACGGACGAGAGCCGGAAGTCAAAAATGTTTATCCATCGATCGAAGCCAGGATCGCTCATACAACCCTCAAAATATCACCGTAAATCGAGACTAGTGAGATATTTACAATCGTAAAAAAAAATTAAGTACATAAAAAAATGTAATAAGTACACGAATACGCGAATGATGTGCTCGCTCGCGGCTGGTCTGAGGACTATCGCGCGGCAACTTATCCCCCCACCGCTTTCACCCGCGCCGTCGAAGGCCTTGAGAGAAGGCAATTGCAAGTTCGGGCGCGTCAACAGTCTACCGCACACCACACGCCAGTCCTCGGGCGGCTATTTTAAAATATCGCGCACCGTACGCGATACGCGCGGGCCCCTCCGATCGTCGTACCATCTCGGTTATACATCGAATCGCCCGACCATTCAACATTTTGGTCTATGCGTTTGTCGCGCTTTCGCTAATTCCTACAAAATTTAGTTTATAGTGATTTTACAAAAAAAAACTCACTTTTCCAATATATTATAAAATAATGTCACGAGAATTCAATGACAATAACAAGATTATTATCCGACGCTGATTTTTCGTAACGATAGTACCTCGAATCTGATCGAGTAAATGCTATCCGGCAGTGGAGGATGTTTTTCTTCCCAATGTCGAGAATACCGATGAATAAAAAACATCACGCTTTGATAGATAGTGTCGCGACTTCCGTGCGCGAGAATCCCGTGCGAACCCGAACACGATTTAGCCGCGAGGTATACGAGAACACAAAGGGGGCGAAATAGGTACACGATACATCGCGCAGCAGTCGACTAAGACGCATAACGATACTTTTAGAACGCGGAACGAGGAAACGAATCCAGAAGGTTGATTAGTTGTAATACACACACGCGCGCGCGCGAGGCCCACGTGTAACGCTTGTACGTCTCAACGTCCTCGCACAACGGATTCGCATGAAGAATGACGAACGAATCTCGATGTCTCGTCCGTGAGGTCAACTACATCGCGACTACCGCGTGTTCTTGCCGTTTTCTTATATATCGTGTTCTTTTGTTAGTCTGGGTCGATCATCTCGTGGGAGTCAGACACTTTCGAAATATGAGAAAACTCATACAAAAATATAAAAAATACCCCACGGAATATGCAAAAATAATAATAAAAAATTATTATAATTGCAACGATCTTCAACGTCATTGTAAACCAAATTTGGAGAATTATAAAAAATTTCGTCTGTTATTGCCGGGTTGACGAACGTCTTGTAACGTGATCGTTCGAGACATTTGAATTATTACAGGCCCCTTTGTGTCCGCGATGCGTGCCACAACGTTGGGTCAAAGCCAAGAATCTTCGACATGGGTGCACCGGTACGACGCCGCGTCACGCACCGAGGACTCACTCGCGGACGGAATACTCGGGCCACCGGTTTCCCGTGCGAAGGGTCGAAAAATTCGACATGTAATTTGCGCGTTCGTCGATTAACTATTCGATTTTTTTGGTTTTCTCTCTTGCAAGCTCACGAAATTCAAGCGTGTTGTTTTTTTCGATAACGTTTGTCTTTTTGTACGCGACACGGAACTCATGCCGCCCTGTTGTTTACGAAGCGAATCAAACATTGGAGATTTACGAGAACGCTTCGCGATTCGACATATCGAACGCTCGCATGCGCGGATCCCTAACACAGGATATATCGCGCAATTAACAGAGAAAGGAAGAGCTAGACCAGCGTTTTAATGAGCAATTAACGCTCGCGGGTCTTTATCCGAGCGCGCCATGTTTTATGTATCGTCTACGATGGTCTAACAGCGAATAACTTTGAATAACTCTCACGTATTACGTCGGTACGTGAAAAAATTGGCGAAACACAAGAAAATAATCATCCAAAATACTCGAGCACTTTTCGGAAACTGCTCGGAAATAATTCACAATGGCGAACAGTGATGTGCGCCTGATGTAAAACTACCGGTTCAATAATTCCGGATTGATAAATGACGTTGGTACTCACCGATTCTCGTGACGAATTGAACCTCCATCGAACTCGATGTTTGAGTTAATTTCCACAATTAACGGGGTGTTATTGGCATCGTAGACATATACCAGTATCGGTACGTTTCCAACCGTCGAAATTCACCGGAAAATGACTGCAGCGAACTCACACACGATGTTTTTGCAAGCACTTGGTTAACCGACATTTTAAGTTGGGTTATTTGCGTTAGTGTGAATTAATTGTCTCGTTATTTACTTGCAATTGTATCGAAAAGTTTAAAGAACGGAGAGGTTGCGGGAGACAAGATTTATCGCGTTTTTGTGGGATGAAAAGCGCGGGTAAAACTCGAACGGGGAAACAAGCCGCGAGACCGTCCTACCGACGCACGGCCCGCCCGGCTACTGACCGGCCGCGGCCATTTTGGAATACACCTCGCGCACGGGATGTCGCGATTATCGATTGTCGCGGATGATGCTTTCTGCTGGTAAGCGCGGGAATGGGGGACTCGATGTCGCGAAACATTGGGATTGTGATTTTAATCGGTAGAGTTCGTATTGTTGAGCTTGTGCTTCAGAACGGAGAGATTGCGGGAGACAGATTTATCGAGTTTTTGTGGGATGCAAAGCGCGCGTAAAACTCGAACGGGGAAACAAGCCGCGAGACCGTCCTATCGACGCACGGCCCGTCGGGCTACTGATCGGCCGCGGCCATGTTGGAATACACCGCGCGCACGACATGTCTCGATTATTGATTGGCGCGGATGATGCCTTCTACTGGTAAGCGCGGAAACGGAGAAATCGATGTCGCGAAACATTGGGATAGTGATTTTAATCGGGGGAGTTCGTATGGTTGACGTTGTGCTTCAGAACGGAGAGGTTGCGGGAGACCGATTTATCGAGTTTTTGTGGGATGCAAAGCGCGGGTAAAACTCGAACGGGGAAACAAGCCGCGAGACCGTACTACCGACGCACGGCCCGTCGGGCTACTAACCGGCCGCGAGACCGTCCTACCGACGCACGGCCCGTCGGGCTACTAACCGGCCGCGGCCATCTTGGAATACACCTCGCGCACGACATGTCTCGATTATTGATTGGCGCGGATGATGCTCTCTGCTGGTAAGCGCGAGAACGGGGAACTCGATGTCGCGAAACATTGGGATTGTGATTTTAATCGGTGGAGTTCCTATTGTTGACGCTGTGCTTCGATTCAGTCTTTAAACTGATACATTTCTCAGTGGACATTTTTATTCCTACTGACAAAAGAACCGATACCTGCGTATGATAATAAAGTCCGACCGATTACGTTCTTAATGATTTTTCAGCTTCAAGGGGAACTTTATCTGAGGAATTTTAAAAAATCATTTCATTCGAAACTTTTAATATCTTCGCAGTTCGAAATGCATTATTGGGGAAAATCGCCGTTTGTTTTTACTCGACGATTTGTTCGTTTCTTTCTGGCTTTGATATTATTACTTTTTATTATTTTCGTACGCGCTTGACGCGCATAAAATGCGTATAACAACCCGATAGTGGGAAAGACAATTTTTATAGCTGCTCACGTAACCGAAACCTAAGGCATGTAATGATAATAGTAGAGTCGGGTGAGAATCTCGATTGTGCCCTAGAAATGAATGTGCCCGAGTGCGATTGTGCCACAAAGCGTCGTCAGATCTTCGCGCATCACAAGAACATCATTCGGCGGTACAAGGTTCTTTTTGCATTCGTTATTTATTTAGATTTATAATCTAACACATTTATAATAAATCTTACATGACTAATGTTAGCATAGTTAAAACAATGTTTTTTTTTTAGAACGTCGAAATTGATCGCTGCCGTCGGGTATTCGAAACATTTTTTTTTATGACGCGGTTGAGCAGCCAATTAATGCATTATCGTCGGGATCGTGTGCCATTCGGTTTGCACTCGATTCGACGACACGAAAAAAATAAAGCTTTTTTCTTTACTCCATTGGCAAGACAGCCCTAAGTTACAGAATTTGTATGTCGTCGAAGAATTCAACTTCTCGTTTTCTTTTTGTGTTGCTTTTTTTTTAGCTTCCTAAACACAACGATTATTTGATCGACAAAATATATTATGTGAATGTATATGTATATCACTTTATATACAGCAATACGGGAGTCCACTAATAGAGTCATTATCATTACAATTTAATAACTTGTTCATTTTTCATCTATGCAACAAGTCTGCGCTCACGATAATTCGTCTCGGTCACAGTCATCGCCGATCGAAGAAAAAAATCGAGAATCGTCGACTGTACGACGCTATCGTCGTTCTTCTTTTTTTTTTTTATGTTCTTTAGAAACATCTCCCTTTACACGCTGACAATAAAACGATTATTTAAAAAAATGCAATAACGAATAAATGTCGTACGATCGGTTTCTCATTAAACTTTTGGATAATTCCTGACCTTTCTCCCCCCGCTCTCCCGGGACAGCCCCCCCCCCCCCCTTGACGATATCTTCACTATAATTACGATTCGATACCCGCGTTAAAAATCGAACGATTTGTATTTTTTATATACGACAAGTGGTCCGACTCCCATTCTTTTCCAATAATGATTATACAAAGCTCTAAATACAATAAGACGAAAAAAAAAATATTAAAAACAGTTGAGGTAACCGGAGATCTAGCAGAAAAGATAGCGCAAGATGAGTCTGTTCAACTATTTATCTTGGACAGCGCGAACGTATCGAACACGAATCGCGGGTTCATTGGTGCGAATCGAAATATTTTGAAGAGAGGCTGGACTCATCTTGGACATTCGTAGATACACAATATACGGCAATACAATATACTTTGTTGTTGTTGTTGTTGTTCTTATTTTTTTTTCTTTTATATACCTTAAGAACTAATCAATAACATTTTACCTGGCATTTTCAATAAGATTCCAACAAATATAATTGGATTACATACTTTCAGCGTGCTACCAGCTCGAACGACAAGATCGTTCCTTAACAATTACATTTTTTTTTAATTAATAATCCTCCCAGCTTTCGCTTTTATTATTATCGCACGCGCGTCATCGGTACTTTTTTTTTTTTTTTTACTGCGTGCCAGTTGGATCCTGACCATCTTAATTACGTCATTTTTTTTTGCTTTAATATTTTTGGTGTCGGCGATGGGTGGCGTTCACATTTATCACCACGATTATCTTTAGAATTTTTCTTTTTTTTTATAAAGTCGCATTTTGCTTCTTCTTCCGTTAATCTTTTCCTCATTCTTTACCACACGGCGAACGAAGCGCCAGGCACTCAGTAGACTTTGTCCACTTATCGAAAGTTTGCTAATACACGAGACTTACATTAACCTGACCGGAAACTCAATAAAAACCGAATTTTGATTTTTGTGCGTGAAGAAATAAATATTTTTCAGACCTTTCTTCAATTTTTTTTTTAGAAGCGATTCAAAAGCTTAATAATTTTATGCCATGATTCTTTTAATCTTTGCAATTTAATTTTTCGACATTAATGGACACGCCAGCAAACGAGAACATTAAAATTTTTCTTTTTTTTTTTAATATCATTATTGTCGAAGGAAAGATCTCTAATTATTGTCATTTATTGACGACGTTGACTCAGATATCGAGTTGCGTGTTAAAATGGGACTAATCACATCGAATGCGGAGTCTCGTACGTGACGCGTCTGTGTCGAGTCTCGAATGGTCCGAATATCGAGAAATTAATTTTTTATTTTTTTTTCTTTATAAGCGCGAGTCTACTACGTGTGCATCTGACGTTTCATTCGTGACCCCTGCGGTATCGATTTCTCATTTTAATTTTCATCCGTTTTCACTCTGGATGCCCAAAGACTTTATTTTTTTCAGGTACCCCAAGGAATGTTACGATTCCAAAAAAAAAAAAAAAAAACGTGACTAACAACCACTTGTGAACGCGAACGACGGGGCCACAGCCGAATCATAGCGCGGAATTAAGAAACCTCGACTAAATCAATGATTTTGGAATCGATTAAGACTCCGGCGACGCGTGAGAAGCAAGGCAGTACACTACTACACCCGGTACATATTTTGTTTTTTCCATCATCGATTTAATAGCGAAATTATGCCTCCAAATCGGTAGTTTGATTCGGTCCATCAAAGAATCAAATGGTGTTACGATTGCTCACTCTGCGTCGATCGAGAGTTTCAGTGATTTCAGTTCTTGAAACATGTGTCAATGTTCCGTTGTTTATGATTTTAGGTTTTTTTTAACCTAAAATCGCTGAAATTCTCGTCGCCGCGCGTATGCAACTATTCAGCTAATTGTCGATTCTCCTCTATCCGAAATGCGTACCATTTACAAACTTATTAAAAAAAACAAAGTTTTTATAATAATCCAAGTACCACCGATAAACGATGTTAAAAAAAATGCACACTCAACCCCCGGAGAGAAAACTCAAACGCCGATATATAGCGATCGAGCTAAGGATGTTTTGATGATAAGAACGATGACGTCGATTAAACAATCAGCGATATTCGGTAATGACGATAATTAATAATTACATTCCGTGGACACATATCGTGGGTTATCACACGCGCGTAGTAGATTAAACAGTTAAACCTATGTTATTATCCGTATCTTAGAGTGTTTACATTAATAAAAGTCAAGTGGTGGTTTTCATTTTGTAATTTTACTTAATAAATTAACTTTAACCGGCACACATTAGTTCAATAACCCCCACTCGCGACTTGCGTTAATATTTCTCAGTTTGCGTTCATTTTGCGGTGTTCGACATTCATTTAAAGCTGAAGATTCATGAAAAGACTTGTGTTCATATCGTTAATATTAAATTCTTTGCTTAGTATTTATTTATTTAATATCCATTTATTTCATTCAATTTTTAATTTTTATCTTTTCGCGAGAACAGCTTAGAGCGACAAGTAATAGTAGTACTTGGGAAGCGAGTACAAACGACGCGTCTCACGCATTAAATTTTTATCCGTTTGTATTTTGCTCCGTTGCGTTACTAGTTTCACTATTTTTCCTTTTCTCCTTCTCCACGAGTATTTTTCCCGTATTTAATGACCGTAGCTGCACGAAAGATTTTCCAGCGAACGAACGAATTTCCGCAAGATTCAGTGGCGACTCGTTTATAGCTTTTCATTGAGACGTGTTTTATTGTTCTCGCTCGTCCGTACGGACTGCGGATATGCGTTGCCAGAAAAAGAATATTGTCAGTAAAGAGGCGGAGAGATTCTTCGTTAAATAATTTTACGCGGCTCGAGTTTCGGTCATTCATAAGCAATCGATTCATTGTACAAGTGGCACAAGTGTGTCTCCAATGTTTTCCAGGGCGGACGGGGAGGTCGAGTGAATTTATATCGGAATCGGAAGCAATAATTGCGCAGATCGTCCAAAAGCTTTTCGTTACTTTTTTTTTCATTCCTCATTTCTTCTTTTTTCGTTTATAAATTTCAAGGTACTGGTGACTTTTTCCGGTTTTACGTCTCCGCAAAATGGTTACCCAATCGCAATGGATTTTATTTCGATTTATATGTATATAAATATAAATTGTTTTTTTTTCTTCTTATAATACGTTTTATCGGACACGTAGAGAAAAATTGTTATGACTAAATATCGCGTTCGTTTAGTTGCTTTTCCCATCGGTGCAGAGTGCTTTTGATTTTCGTATTTATCATCCAATGAACGTTGACTTATCCTCTTTTTTTTGTCTCTTTAAAGCAAATGGTAATCGTAGAAATAGGAGCGTCAATAAAAAGCTTTATTGATAATTAAGAAGAAAAAAAGGAAATTGGTGTTAACTATAGTTGGAAATCTGCGTCTAACTTGTAAAAGATTAAAAGTCGATTCATCGCGTGAATTCGTAGAAACAGAGTTGCCCGCTAACGAAGGGAAAGCTTTGAAGCTTCAAAAGAAAAAAAAATACTATAAAATTGAATCTCTTATCCCTGCCTGACGAGTAATTAAATTTCAATCAATGTTTGCATTCCACTGTTTTTCTGTTTTTTTTGTGAACGCCGGAATCATTGTCTACTGGTTTTCATCGCTTTAATGCCTTTCAACCGATGTCACCTAACATTTTCGGATTAAAATGTTGATAGATATTTACAAATGAAGGCCCCGTTTTATTTTCTTCCGGGGCGCACGAAACTATCGACAATTATCGAATTCATTTGAGGGGGGACAATATATCGACTGGATAATACGAAGAACGGTGGGTCGTTCCCGGCGAAATTTCGAGATCGAATATTGTTTCGTGCGCCCCGGAACATTGCGATGTTGAATGCGAAGGGGCCCCGAGGGGTATAAGTAGTATACGACTTAGAAACTAATAGGTCTGTATGGCCTCGTTCCAGTTCAACACGAATTCATTTCGTAAGACACTAATTATTATTATTTTTCTTTTTCTTGTTCTCTTTTACTTTTCTTTTTTCGCGGTCAGATATTTTGGTTCCTTTCACCCCCTATAACAACGTGATTTATCAATAAATTCTTTCATTTCATCTATCGAGCTTAATGCTGTTATCTCTAACTTCTAATCGATCCTAATTCTCATAATCCGTAAACCTCCCTCGCCCCTCCCAACCCCTCGGATGAATCGTTATCACTCGATCGACGTATTCGAGGAGCAAATATATTTATATATTTGGTACCAATTGAAATAGCAAAAACCGTACCGTATTGATCTGTAACGCGAAACGGATTGCATTGTTATTGTTGTTGCTATGTTTTTTTTCTCTTCTCGTTTAATAATTCTTGTTGATGTCGGTGTGTCCTGTTCTATCTTATCTTAGCTCGAATCTAACAAATCACCTAATTATCTCAATAAAGTCAGATGCTAGATATTCCCATATATTCAGTGTCACAAGTGGTATAGATTTTTAAAGCTCTATACTCTCCCCCCCTCCCCTATTACTTAACATTTAAAAACTAGAATAAATATTAATTGATAAGTCAAGGTCCTTTTTTTTTGTTTTCATACTTTCCGTGGCAATAATTAAATAGCAAGTAAAGCCCCGTGATCATTGGAATCTTTAATGCACTGGAACGCGCGCTCAAACGTTTTGGATCGAACCTTGTTTTTTTTTCGTCAAACGCGTATTTTATCACGCGGCGCTCTTTTTTTCTGAAGTGGCTTCGAATTCGAACGAGAGAAGAAAGAAACGACGATCGTTCGACTTGCGTGAATAATACTGATGTGAGAAAAAAAAATTGATGAATGTTTTCGACATTCTCGAATGTTTTGATTCCGTGAAAGCGAACAGTGTCCGGTATATAGTCCGGAACAATAGTGTCCGGTGGATTAACGATTCCAATAAACGAAGTTTGAAACGATCTCGTAGTGTGCGGGCAGTTTGCCTTCTGATGATGCATTAAACGTTTATCTAAATTGGCTCTTCTATTATTACCCCCCCGGTGTTTCGCTCGACACAAGAAGCGCGTACATTGCAAATTGCTCGTCGAGACGACTATTTTTTCTCTTTTCCATGCAATGAATGCGGAACTGACAACAGGACCTTTACAATTCATTTTTTGTTTGTTTGACGTGTCGACTAAGTGGTTATTCTATTCTTGCGTGTAATCCTTAAATCTAAAAACGAAATAAATCTTCGTATTGTTTATTCTCTCGTACTATTCTGCCGTTATTGTGATGAACCATTCTCAAAGACCTAAATCGCTACGTGCTTTACTGTACTTCATTTCGCCTCACTGTCCTTTTTTTTTCTCTTTTCTTCATTTCATATGCGTTGCATTGATAGGGCTTTCACGACTATCGGTCCAGATCCAATGCCACGTGTTTTGTATTTATTTTATTTTTTTGTTTTTTTTGTTGTATTTAATTAAAAATTAGCCTAAGCGCGACACCACGTTTGTTTCCGCAACGGGAAAATCGTCCCGTTCGCGTGTGTAGTATTGTAACAAATGAATTCCGGCCTTTTACAATGCACTGCGGGGAAGGACACGAACGAGACGACAAACCCGCCCGACGAGTGTCACGGCTGTTTTTTTTTCTTTCCATTAAAGTAAGCGTAGTCGCATTTCGTACTTCGGGCCCGAGTAGACGAACACCGCACGAATCCCCGGTTCATCGCGGGCGCGAGGCAAAACTTTCGTTTTTTGTTTTTTACAACGTGTCGCGCGATCGCCGAACGGCTAGCGGCGAAACCGCTCGATCTCGGTGCGAGAATCCTCGGTACGAAACTTTAGCGAGCATCCTTAAAATCTAAGTTTTATGACATTGGATTCGGACTGACCAAGCGTTTTGTTAGGTAATAAAAAAGATATCAGCATTTCTCTTCGTCGGATGTGTCGGCTTGTCGTTACTTCGCGCGGACGAAGGCTTTCTTTCTCATTGCTATCTTCGCGATCCCCAACGCGAAAAGTTTGCCTGTTACTTCGTCGCGCGAAGGCGCCGCGAAAAGAATCTAGACACGTCCTCGTTAATATTCTTTTTTTTGTAAATGAAATTCCTAGATTACTTTGGCCATCGATGCGGCTCGATATCGCCGTTCACGAACGCGGCAAGTAGCGCCTTTCTCTTGCTTTTGTCGTTATTTTCTTCTAAAAAGTTGGGATTAGCGTTGCTTCGTTTTTTCTTTTTTCTTATCTTAGACAATGACGCGCGCTCGAACTTGCGGTGGCCAATTTTTCCTCTTTTTTTGTTTCCCCCCCGATCGGACAGCGATCACGAGCATCGACGAAGCTCATTTTTTCGCATAACACATTGTGAAATCCGAGTCTTTGACAATTAAAAAAAAATTGCTGATATCGATGTTTCCTTTGTCTTTCCCTCTCCGGGGAATGGACGATTAAAAGATTATTTTTTTAGCTATGTACAAAAAAGTTATGGTCCCGCGTTCATGGGAGAAAGTACGTTGGTATTTTTTTTTTCATGTGACGATGCGATATTTTTTTTGTTTTTTTTTTCTCACATTATAATACAAATGATGGATGTATCATGATGGAACGTCGGCTCGTCGACAAACGCGAAGAGACCGACGAAAGAATAAAGAAAAAAAATGATAAGCGTTATTCGCGAGGCACGGAGCCGAAATGTCTGTAAGGAAGAAAACATCTGATTGATTTCATAATCGAACGGCAATTGCTTGTATCCTGTATCTTTACGCCCGACAAGCCGGTCGAACGCGCCTGCTAATATAATCTAAAACATGATTAACTAAAAGCACCTCTTTTTCTTTTAAGTTTTAAAACCTAACCGTGTCTCCTCATTATCATCAAACTCCGCTTTAAACCTTTTCTATGTCGAACAAGCTCGAGTCAGGCTTCCCCGCGGAATCCTGGTCGCGTCGTCGTACGTTCTTCGCGAGGTTTTACCAAAGAAGTGCGTTTTTTTTTCACACCTCGCGATCCGTACGTTTCCAATTGTTATAAAAGTAAATAATAATAATTAAAAAAAAAGAAAAAAAAATTGGCCACCCAAGAGGATTGTCGTTCGTTAATCGAATATTTTAAGTAACCATTTGAATTTCGCAAAAATTGTTTTTCCGGCTCTCTCGGTCGACTCCCCCATCCGTGCCTCACTCGGGACGATATGAAGATTGTTGGCTTGTTGGGCGAGCTTTGACGTTAAAGGGTTCGCGCTATGCCCTGTGCTCGGGAGATATTTCTCGCTTCACACGCGAGATCGTCGAAATATAATTACGCGAAATACATAACCCTCTTGGTGTCGGCGTGCACCGTGATTGCCCGAGCCATCGCACCGGGCGTTCGATCCTCGCTGCAGCCCGACTGATGAGATCCCTCTCCGCTGCAAATACGGAAAATAATCCATAAACTTCAGCTTTCTGATAATAAACTTGAGCATCTAAGAGTTTTCTGATTGTGTAAAAAAAATCATCAAGTCTTAATTTAACTCGTAAGTGCTTAGTATACGATATTCGCCGCATTAGGGAAATATTTTTTTCAAAGCTTCTTCACTTTCAGTCCAAAAATTACTCTATTTTTCTCGTTTCTAGAGATTTTGTTACTCGATCTGAACATCTTAACGAACAATAGATGAAGGAGAATCTTTTTTTTGCCGTGAAAAAATAGCATTAGCTAGAAGATATTAAATTTTCACCTGTCGTGCTCCTTTTCCACCAGATGATACCTCGCCCGGAATGCGACGAGATGAGCGTAATACGCTGGTGCGGGTATGCTGACGGACCTCGTACACCTCACGTATGTGTGACACAATTGATAAGTCAGACACTGAAGTTCGTCGCTGTCGAAATGATTGTCGTCCCAGAGAACGTGATAGTGCGACGGACGCGATGTTCCCTAAAGAAATATTAACGAATAATAAGCAAATGGATAAATGACAATCTGTCCGATGAAAACAATCCTTTCGATAAACAAGAATTTCAACCTGAATGCCTTGATGACTGCAGAGGTAGAAATCGAATTCCGTCGGATGTGTTATGCAAACGTCGACCGTCGTTCCCGCGGGAATATTGCCGCTCTTTCCGCTCTGTTCCTTCTTGTCGGCGCAGAACAACCGCGTGTGATGCCTCTTCTGCACGACGATGAATGTTATACCGGGCTTATAATCGGCCTCCAGTTTTATGCAGGCCTCCCGAATCGCTGTCAATTCGTGCTGAAGTACGTGCAAAAATTGTCCCTCCGACACACCGTCGCGGTAAAGAATTATCCTGTGCGGTTTGTATCCACCGGTGCTTTTGTAGAACATTATGAGAAGTTCTCTGCATTAAAACAAAACAAATAAAATTAAAAAAACATCCATAAAGATAATATCGCAATAGTCTAACTCGTTTGGCCTTTTTTTCGGCGACCGTTTTTTTTTATTTCATATTTTCCGCTCACCTGACCATGGAGCTCAATTCTTGTATTATTTCCTGCCTGTGCTGTTGTACCCTTACAGTGGCGGCGTAACGAGACGGATGAGCATCGACGCTTCCGACCACCGCGGCTATGCTGGGTTTTTTGTTATCTCCGGCGGGTGGATGGGTCACGTCGGCTCCGAGGAATATGACGGGTTCGTTGAAGACCTTTGGTCTTATGCTCGGCACAAGAATGCTGTTTATACCGCCCAATTTCACGTTGATCTTCAGGCACAGATTCGACAAAGTTTGCGGCGATGTTTTGTTGACGTTTTTGGCCTGTACGCACTGCGTCGCCATTCCCAAGAGCGTGTCACCGACGCGTTTTACTTCCGCTGTTTAGCGTGAAAAGAAAATAATACATGTAAGATCTACAATCCATAAAAACGCTCGCAACATGATTCTACTTTTATACAATATATCCGTAAATATTGTGAGGTTCAAAAGCTCATGAAAACCCTGTAATTTCGATATAAAACCCACAAATGTTGGACGTGATGGGGAGCTTAATAGACCTTCGATTGTGGCAATATTGCTGTGCTAACTCGAGAAATTCCGAGAAAAATACAGGCGGGACAATGCAGCGTCAAGTGAACTCACCGTACACCGGTGTTTTGCCGGGTAAAACGACGCAAACGAGCTGCAACGCCTGGAACGTTGATTTGAGGTAGCGAAACATAGGCTCAACCTGATCCGGTCCAGTCGCGTATTTGCAGAAACACGGCTGTCCGATAATCGGCATGCCGGCGTCGTTGCTTATCTTCTGTAGTTGCGAGGTGAACGTTCGGAGTGCATCCTCGCGAACGGTTCGTTGAGGCGCGAAGCAAGCTATCGCCCAAACTCGTATCTCGACACCGGTGTAGAATTGCTTGCCGCGCATGTCCCACACTCCCTGATTCGGCAACGCCTGTTGCTTCGTCTTCGTCATGAAAATTAACGAGATGATTTAAAACAGATATATCGGGAAACAAATTATGATATTGTTAAGGGAAAAACAGTTTTTTGTACCTGTCCACTGAGAGAACTAACGCGTCCGCCGTACTGAAGCTTCGGGGGCGGCAAGACGCGTCCCCGTACTTCCATCATGCTGTTCGAGATCGTAAGACCGAATTCTTGCACGTAAGAATCGTTGTTGAAGTCCGCTCGTCTAACGAGATTGTTTATCTCGCGTTCGCGATCGGGCGCCGAACGCGCGGTCGCCTTTATCATCGTTGACGTTTGCATGTCGGTGAGCTTCTTTATGCAACGCTGACCCGCCACGATATTGCACACCTTTCGAAGAAAAATATCATGAGATAAACCAGTCGAGTCATTAGCCTCGATTGAGCGGCTTTGCATTCGGAATATTTTACCTCGAGCGGCAAGTACGTGTGCTTGTGCTCCTGTCCCACTTGAAGGCACGGTAGATGAGGATAGCGAAGCTTCATTTTGTATTTATCTAAGAAGTATTTGGCGACGGTGCACTCGACCGTTTGGCCGTTCTCTAATTGAAGTGGAAATCTGTAAAGAAAGAAATAACCAGAGAATTTTTGTTAATAGACGTAACAATAATACGATATCTTTTTTTATACGTTTGATTCTTTTTATTCAAGAAAATTGGAGTTTTTGACCATGATTACTCACGATTGCATTTGAGCAGGTTTCCGCGTGACGTTGCAAACCCTGTACTTTCGTCGCATAGTGCCACAGTGGGTTATCTCGATCTTAAGGCCCTTTATCTCTTTGGTAAATTTGACTCTCTGCGAATCGGTCAGCGGCTTCTTCTGTTCACTAACGTCTCGCATGTCCAATACTTCGCACATGAATTCTATGACCGGTTGAGCCTTGTAAAACGCAGTCGCCGATACTGCGAGGTGTTGCAAAGTAGAGAAACATTGAGTTAATCATTTGAAAGATGCTCTTTTGTTTTACGAGAGAATAATAACGTAGAAGCGCCGGATTTACCGTCAATGTTCAGCATCATTTTCCACTGCGACGGCCTGACCGATTGATGAAAGCCGAACCACACCTCCCGACCTCCGCCAAGCGGATGATAATATCCATCGGGGGTACTGAAGAACGATCTACCGACCGGCGTGTAAGTCATCGAAGGCAAATGCCTCATTACGACGTCGAGGGCGAGTATGGCGTCGTATGGAATTTGTCGGGTTCGTCCCTCCAGTGCCTCCTCGAGCGCGTACAACGACACCTGAGCTATCCACTTTATTGCCACGCGAAAGACTCTGTCTTTACCCTCTCCAGGCAGTATTACCTGTTTTTTTTTTTTCAGAACATATGTTCGATTATCCGTTCCTCGTCGATCGGCGGAAAAACATTATTTAGCTTACTTTTCTCACAAAAAAGAAAAAGTTTTCATTTGACATCGATAAAAGGCGACTTTGAAAGTACATTGGTAACGATAAAAATGATAAGCAATGAGTATTAGTTACGGGAAGACAATTACTAATAATTGAGAAAATTAGGTAAAGAGAAAAACAGAATCGGTAGAAGTCAACTGACGAGGTGTACCTCTAATTCTAATTTGTCATTGCCGATCGGCAACGGATCTCTGGTGTACAAGTTGTTTCTACCGTCGAAAACGGGCTTGAGAGTGCCGAATATCTTGCTGTAGGCGTGAACCATCGTCTCTATTATCTCGCGATTGACTTTTCGCGGACATTTGTCGGGCTGTATATTAATGTCGTAATGGTGAACGTAACCTCTCGGCATTGTAATTTGGAAGTGATTGGCTCTCAAGCCGATCGCCCGACCCTCCCGTCCTATGTTTGGCCTTCGCGGACATGAGAACACTGAAAATTTACGAAAAAAATATCACATTACGTTTATATTACAACGTAATAATTTATCAATTGATCATTTCTCTCGGAAAATATTGAACTGCAACAAAGAGTGATTTAATCTGTATTTTTTTTTTTTACTCACTCGGCAGTTCCGGAGGTTGGGGTGGGGTGTGCGTCTGTTGTGCGGGAACGAGACCCAGCGAACTGGAAGCTACTACGCTGCTTCCAGTCGCACCCGCAGCTCCAACTGCGGTGCTCGTCGTTGGCCCGGGTGGGGGGGCTAAAAATCACAAAGTTATCATAAATTCAAATATTCTTCCGTTCAGTACGATTAACGTGTATCTTCAATTATAGACTTCCAAAAATCAATTAAACACACATATATATATATATTTCTATATATATATACAAAAAATATATAATCTTTTTTTATTTTCTTTAAATAACTCGAATGAATGTAAATTTATTCAAAAAACATTTTTACATATATTCTTGTAATGGTTACCAGTTGTTTCCTCCATATTCGAATCTTTGTATACACTTGTTCAGAAGTTCTGCGAAACTCGGTATTTAGCTATGAAGGACAGTAAAAATGATCTTCACTCGATTAACGTCAAGTTTTTGTCTTTTTTTTTTCTAGGAATATTTGAGTGTGCGGAGAGGATGAACCGAAAGTCAAACTTGGAGAAACATATATTAACGAAACATATATTCGGGGTAGCAAAGAAAAATTAAATTAGTAATTCTTTCGCAACGGCAAGAAATTGTTTACAACATCGACGACGCAATTATCACGTTTTTTTACCCGCGACGTATGTTCAAACGCATCGACAGATTAATTTTTTATCAAAGCGAAGAAATTGATCGGACGCAATAATTGATACCTCGGCGCGGCGGGTCAAAAGCGAGGCGACTATTTCTCGAAAGGCAAAAAATAATAATAACCATATCCATGATGCACAGTGAACACGGGGGGAAGTTCGCGAAAATCAATTCGCGTGAAAGATTAATGAGGCAATTGTTCGGAAAAAAGCGACACGCGACACGACGATTTCAATTTTTCTCGTTCCTTTTTTATGGCAAAATTGTATCGATTGACGCGAGGCCGTTGTGGAGTCGCGTGGGATCGAACGAAGGGAAAAGTTATCCCGGTGGTTATCGCGATGCGATATCGCCACGAAAGCCGCGTGCAACGTGACGAATAAAAGTGAGACATCGAGAGGGGGGAGGGGAGGGGTGGTGGTGTTCGGACATCTATCCGCGTTACGAACTCGCGCGCTATGCGCTCGTTGATCGGGGATAGCATAGTTAGGTATTAGGTACAACACGACGATGACGGCGACGACGACACATTTCTGCCTGTTGAACGACAATAGGGGGGTTCATACGGGGTCAGTTCTAACAAACTCTCTTGCGCCTTGCGAGTCTCGAATTTCGAACGATCGTCCGATCGCTCGTCGATTACGGTTATCGTTAAATCGCCGTTTTAGCGATTTTCTACGCGACGAGAAACATCGTGGTCGCGACGGCACAGTCGTACCAGTGTCGAACAAAGGGCCTGAAAAAAAAAGACGTCCGCTCGAGCGACTTCGAGGTTCTCTAGACTCGCCTAGACAAACTTCGGGGGATCCGCGAGAGAGACTGCCCTTTTCGTGTTATTTTTTCTTTCCTCACGCTTACGCATCGTCGGCCGTGGATTAAACAAGTGACTGCTAATACTCACGCTGGCCTACGGGATACATTTTCGCAGCCGAACGATGAAAAATTACGGATTAACCACTAACAAATAAGTAAAAAATTTAACACAAAACCCACTGGCCGCACAACACACTTCCCCACAACACACACTCTGCGATCGAGACTGCCTTCTCTGCAATGGCTGCCACTAAATTCTTCACGATTGGAGCGCATCCCGCCAATTGCGGCGTCGCTACTACACAGGTACGGCTCTAATCCCGCGTCGCGCCCGAATCTAATACTTTTCTGCATTCACTCGTTTCTTTTTTAAGATGATCGTAGTAAAAAAAAGTTGATAATGCGATTGACATTTGTGTCCAATGTATTATTGCCAAAATTAGTCTGATAGCAATGGAATGCAAAGGACACAGTTATTTGAGTTGTTCGGACAATCGTTTGTTTCGTCAGAGTCGACTCCAATGCAGCCATTGACCCGGCGTTGGCAGCACTGGACGCGACAACTTCTCGGCGACTGTACTCGCAGGTGTAACGTGTGCGCGGTCGCGTGCACATTTATTTCGGCGTAATGTCGATTCCTTTGCAAGGATGTGTTCGGAGCAAATCGGCAGGATTATGGAGTGCGATAGTTAAACAATTGAGGGGCGTGAACTTGAAGCCAGTGTCAAACATCACCGTTCAATTTGATCCGTTCGCGGATCAGGTTTACCAAGCAAGGTTAGTTGGCGTTTACGGAGTTAGTGCACGGTAGAGAAACTATTTTCCTCGATGAACAACCCTGTATATATCGCTTATTCAATCACAAAAAAAAACTTGAAATTGAAATAATTTTGAAAAACGAAAAATTTATCTTTCTACTTGATAGAGGGGGCAGTTCAGTAGATCCGCCATCTACGAATGTATTGTATATATAATTGTTGCGAAATCCTCGATGTCCCTCGAATACTAAACCTTCTTTTTTTTCCGAGAATTTCATTTCTTTCTTTTTCGAGATATTTATAATTAATCATTTCTGTTGACAATCCATTTATGTTCTTCAACAAGGCGAGACTTGCATTAAAATGAGAATTGACCATTACTGCGTCGGGCGTACTCGCGCAGTGTCGATATAATTCGCGCACGCGCCGAGCTCGCGCGTTTGTAGCAGACCGTCCGAAGTGTACGTCGCGGCGCGTTAGTATTATTTTTAGACGATTCTCAACGTTAACGCGAACGGAGAACTCTTGGGATAATACGGAAAAGAATTAACGTCGAGCTGACAGGGTATGTTCGATTGCATTTAATTCGGTTTTCGTTGCTTCACCATCGCAAGCGAGTCTGTAATAATCGTTCGTGCATCGGGTCGTTCCTACGGCCAGGGGTAGTGGACTGTCTGCCTCGTTCCACCTCGACACCCCTAACCACTTAAGACACACCATTTGCTGCGGTCGTTCTGTCGGTTATTGTCTTAAACTTTCCACAATATGGTTTTTTTTTTCCTTAAAAAAAAACTCAACTTACCGCTGCATTGTCCGCATCCGTAAGCCTTGCCGAGCATAGAAACGGCGGCCGTTATACGGAGGGTGCTTAGATCCGGCATCGGGATAGGCAGCTGTTGATCCAGTTGCGCCATTTTGTCTGCAAAACCACAACAAACCTTATCGTCATTATTAATAATTATGATTTTCATTGAGTTTGTTATATTACTATTAATGAACCGTATCCCATTCGTTAGTGGCGCCAACGAGCAATTATTATTATGTTTTATTTACAGAAAATTCCTCTTCTACATCTCTGCACCGAAGATACAAGCGACGAATTTGTTTTGCGCACTGAAGACGAAAATCGTGTGTGATCGTTCCCCAGCCGTTATCACGTGCAATCTCAGTGAGTTTGGAATATTTTTTTCAAATTTGTTTTTAATTCATGTTGTGCTTTATTTTCATAAATGTCAGCAAAAAAACTCGATCGATATATGGAATTTATCGCTTTCGCGAATCCTGACAGTTGGTCAATTTCTAATTTTCAGATACCGGTGAAAAAGTGATCTTTAATTGCGCCAACTTGGAGGCTCTGGATGTACTGAAGCTGTACAATAAACACATAAGCTCGCTGGTGCCAATAGAGAAACCCGAGCCGACCGGCAGGCCGCCGAAGAAGAAGAAACTGAGGGTGAAGCAAAGAATACCCCGTCGTCGTCGTTAAACGAGAACGTTATCAACAAGTAGAGATTCGCCTATAGTTTTATTCAATTACCAAGAAAATTCTAACAATAAGCGGATCAATAGTGAAACATTTTCTTACGTCCGAGATTTTCATTTAATTCGTGATCGATTCGGTAGAAATAATTCGAGTTTCATTGAGTCTTTATCGAGAACGAAAGGAAAAAAAGAGGATAAAACTACCTACATTGTCAATTCACGGGGACGAGATAATAATAGCGGTAGGTAAAGGATTCGGAGGCTCGAGGGATCGATTTTGAGTTGCGCGAGAAACGGTGAGCAAAAACAAACGATTATCAAAATGGCGGGGCGTTCGACGGGAAGAAACAAGGATTACAATATGCAGCTGATCGACACGCTGTACAGCCAGGTACCTGCTTTCACCGACGTCTTCGACGAGGAAACTTGGTACATATTCGTCGCGTGTTTCGTCGCCGGTACGGTCATCGTCGCATTTATCCTCTCGCGATTCATAACTCTCAAGCCCGTAGACTGATGACCGAATGTTAAAAAAATGTTGAAGCCATCGATTTTTTTTTCGCTTTTAACTAGCGCGGGTCTCTGTTGTTGAATGTTAACTTCCGATCGTACGGTCGCGCAGATGGATCGACGGGCTGCGATACAAATGATTATTCGAGTCACCCCCCGTGCGAACGATCGCGCGGTTTCGCGAGGCAAAAGAAACATGAGATAAAGCGTACGATCGGAATCTTGATACGTCTGTCAATGAATGTTGAATTTCGCTTCTCAAATACAAATCTATTGAGTATGAACATTTGTCTTATTGAAATAACCGTTTCCCTTTATCAATGATCATTTCGACGATTCAAATCGTTACATTCGTCAAAAGGAAACATCATCGGGTTTTTTTCGTTCATTTCATACACATTTCAACGTTGCGGATCATACGAATTCGTAATCTTTGTAATTAATTTTCGTCCGCGTTACTAACGAAAGATTTCGAGGTACGCCTGAATTTTTGCAATATTTTCTTTCAAGGCTTTTGTATCGTTGCTCGTTTCAAGGCGTTCGTCGTTTGTAACGGCACGAATTCTAGACGATGGATAATTGAAAATTCCCAGATTTTCAAGATTTCTTCAAACGAAAATTCTAAGATGTTTCTCGGCCATTAACATTTATTTCCCTGACGTTTTATGGTTGTATAGTACGTGAAACCCGCACTGAAAGGGTTCAACGTTCGCAAGAGATTCTCAATGAAATCTTCTTATTCGGGTCGATAACCAATTTAATTTGCTTGCAACGCGGGACAAATGAAGTGAACGAGGAAAACTGAACCTGAAATGAACTCTGAAGTCGCTATAACGATATTTGCTACCGATTACTTAGTTTTTTTTTTTTTTTAATTAAGGGTGACATGGGGAAAAATGGACCGCTTTGGCGTTTCAGAAACTTTTATCGACATGCACACCACTTTTCCACTAGATTCGAAATAAACTTTTGTTTAAAGTGATTCATTGGCATTAAAAACAAGTGCAATTCAAATAACGTATCTATAAACGATACATAAAATATTTTCGTCAGATAATATGAATTCGCCCGTATTGAAAGAAATAAAAAAACTTTTTCGAACGAAGTTATTTTTACTTTACATCCATCAACTACAGCCTAAACAATAAGCTCGTTGTAAATTTATTAACCATCGTTTTTGAATCGGTGAAACTTCAAACTCGATTTCCTTAATGTGGAATGTTTCCTTTTGTATGAATGTTTAAATTGGACCATTTTGCCCCGAAATTCGTATTGCGCGACTCTCGCATTTTGTCCAAACTTCCTCTGTTCTGTCCAGAGAATCTGCCAGAGAAAAAAGCGCGCGTCGTCGATACCAGAGCCCGTGCTCAATTGAAGCCATGACTGAGAAGCGGGACCAAAGAAAGGTGCCTGCGCCAATGTAAATGCCGTTCAGACAAAAAAAGTACACCGACCGAATGAAACTCTAGAAACGAGTCGATGCGTTATTTGCCGAACGGGTATCGGGCTTCGTTTTCGTATCGAGACAGAAACTTCATCGTCATGCAGAACGCGACGGAGAATCCGAGAGAAGGCGAGATATCCGTTCGAGGCGAAGGGACGCTCGGACACAACTGGTACGAGTAATCGTTCAACTTGCTTCGCGAGCTATGCCCGCACGCGAGATGTTGCAGAAATAAAAAGACAAAAAAACAATTGAACGCTTCGTAAGTGCTTCGGCGATGAATAAACGACGCTTCATTCATCGGAATCACTTTCAGACGTTTTAGAATACATTCATGCGAACTATTATGTTCCACGCGCGTTATAAAAAAAGACACTCGCGACACCCCGATCGTCATGTTATTTTCATTCCATCTGCACGGCTCGAGAGAAGAAAGAACCGGGCGTACCATAAGAAAGAGAAGTTTCTCCGATCGGTTAATAATTATTTTTCATTTCGCCGGTTCTCATCGGGCGCGCGAGCTCGTCACGCAAACGAACTGCCACGGCGAGGTGGAACACCGAAGTCGCGCACTCTCTTTCTCTCGCTCGACCAAGAAGAGATCCATTCTGGCCTGGGTTGGCAACCTGGGGGCCCTCGGGGGACGGGAGAAAAACGGGGAAGAGAGGAGACGAGAAGTTGCGACTCCTCAAGTTCACCAAGTCTCCCACCTTCTTTCTTCTCTCCTCCCTCCCCGTGTCGTCCCTCGATTCGTTCGACTTGTCGACTCGTTGCACTCGCTACGCGTCTCTTTCGTTCTTTCTATATCGCTCTGTCGTTTCTTTCTTAACTCCCCCCCGGCCCGCCCCACCCCCGCTGCCGGACCGCGCGCTCTTTTCTTCTCACACGTACGCGGCCAAAAGGTACTTATGTGCGTAGGCATACACGCGTACGAATATAAAAACATACGGTTTCTTCTTCGCCGTCTTTCGTTCACGATTGCGCATACCTTTGTCCTCGTTAGTGGTTGCCGCTCTCTTTAAATACATCTGCGATGAGTGTGCTCGTGAATGACCACACACCGAACGCTTATCCTTTTTCATACTCGAAACTCTTTCCATATACCAATCGAATAACTTTTAGTGGGCTGCCCGGGTAGACGAGAAGAATAAGAAAAAAACTTAAAATAAGTAATTACGCTAAAATGGTCATTGGACTAGCGGCGTCGGGGGCAATCGGTGTGTACCGGAGCCTGCAAATATGGTATGTGCGCTGAGGCCTCGGTACCGTAGCCGAAGAGTCGGACGATGCTCAAATGCGGCAACCCGGGGCCTTGGAACTCTGTGCGCAAGAGAGCCGAACGAGCGAGAGAAGAAGGGAAAATAAAAGAAAAAAGGAACGAACGAAAGAGAAGAATAAAGAAGCGAAGAAAAGAAAAGGAGGAGCCTAAGACCGCGAGCGCGGACTGCAGTCTCCATTCCCGCTTGCACTCTACTTGTTGCACGATAACGGTCCAATGAATATCCAGGAATGGGTGTAACTGGATCGCGACATTTTCACCAGGAGAAAAAAGAATATAAGAACCTCTATACGAAATACGTGATTCTCACACTTGGATTTCTCTGCACGAGCAGAAACCCACTTACCGGAATAAAATATATATACTATATGTTACTGACGCGTCACGAGACGACAAACTTACGTGTGTTTATTAACAATTTCCAAATAAATGAATACTATTTTTACACGTTGTTATGCAATGCTATTTCGAGTAATTAAATAGATGACTAATCTAAATTCATGAAAGGTAAAAAAACGAATTAAACAATGTAAGGAACTTACCCGATGTTTATGATCCTCGGAGTGACTCGTAAATCAACTTTTCTTTTATCCACATAAGTCGATTCGCGAAGATGCACACACGATTTTAGGTCCTCGCGTTGCGGGGTTATTTTTGTAACTTTTTTTCTCAAAAAAAAAGAACCGAACTCTCGGTGATCACTACATTTCCGTCAGTATTCGGGTTTGTTTTTCACACGGAAAATCATAAGTGTTCTGTAAACAGTAGTTAACAAACAGTAGTAACAGTAGTTAATAAATCTGAATTCGCGCCGTGTACGCATCTGTAAACGCGCGCCTGTCCCTAAGGTTATTGTCGTTAGATTGTTCTATTGTTGGAGGGAGGAACGATGATCGGGAGGGGAGCGAGCAAATTCGTGTGCGTAATAGCGCGAAAGCGTTCTATTCGATCGTCTCCCGAAATCTATGGCATTTGGATTCCACGATTTTTCCCATTATTGAAAGCTTCGAACAAGAAAAAAACAACTTTGCGAACACGACTTTTCGGTGAATTAACGCCAGAGAAGGCATCATCGGTAGCGGCACTACTCCCGCGCGAACAACCTGCCGCCACAGCGGTCACGAGACGACTGGAACTGTGTGTACAGAGAGCGTAGAAACCACAAACACCGGAGAGATAGAATCGAAAACTGCGTTTTTCAGTGTGTACGTGTGCGCCCGTTTGTGTGTGTATGCGCGCGCTATCCGAGAGTGCACGCGGGACCGCCGAAGCCCCGCGAATATCGCCGTCCAATGGCAACCATCATGCTTTTTTTTCCTCCGTTTTTTTTTTGTTCCTTTATTTTTTTCATTTTTTTCCTGCCGTCTCTTTTCTGCTTCGAGTCCGTCCCGTCATGCATTGGTAGCCGCCGAATGGGAAACAACGGAGAGCTTCGCGACCGATCAGCCGTCAACTCACGTGTGTCAGCGCGACGGAGCCCGCGGAGCGGCTTAAAACACGAGATGACGAACGTCGGTGCGTTGTTTACGAGGCGGCCACAGGCGCGAGAATGAATTCTAACTAACACCTGAGCCGTTATCGGCAACACCGTACCCGGCGATTCAATCTCGCAACTTTTATCGCACGAGAATATATCGATGTCACTCTTAAGGTGCCGACCCGCACACAATTCTATTCCGAGGGTTAAAACTCAACCGTGAAAAAAAAAAAGATACTAAGTAATAACGCGCGGTGTGTACATTCTTTTTTCTCGCCAATATCAGCTCAAAGTATACGAGTGCTGTGTCTACGTTCGGATAGTTGCTTTATCGTTATTTCTTCTGCGTAATATTGATACCAATTCGATAAACCCAGGTTTACGATTACCACCGCGAGTTTCAATGCTGTCTGTAAACAATTCGAATACACGGCGGACGTCGTTGCGTTTCGAGGCACGACGAAAGCCACGCTAGGTCGAGAGTGACCGTGAATATGCATCGTTTCACTGTGACAAATACGATCGACGAGGACTATCACGGTGTGGGGACACATATGTTGGCTCTGTACACGCATGCGACTGTGTACGATAGACATGACGTTATGTGTGACGTACTTTATGTGTTAGTCACTGCGTGCTTCCGGTCGCGAGCTTGTATCCATGGCAGTGCCCTCGTGCTTTCACATACGACGTGAGATACATAAACAGTTTTGCATCTATAGCATATGGATATGCGCGTCACGTTACCGTGCAACGGCGGATAAACCAATCGAAGTTGAGAAAAATCATCTCTACCGTGCGACAAGAGACTCGCGATTGACGAATGGAACGAGCGAAAAGGAGAAAAAATAATCACGCGGGCACGAAAGTGTGCACTGTAATACCGTGGATTCGAGAACCGGTCTCCGAGGTCGTTAGTCCTGTGACTGGTTTTAGCATCGAGAGATAGCACGGGACTTCCAAACGAGAGACAATTGCAATTTCTCCCGCATCTGTTGCCCCTTTGTCAGGGATTATCGAAAGAAATTAATAAAAATTATTTTGTTTAACGAACCTTTTTTTTTTTTTCCACCGATTGTTACGGATTAACACATATACGTTGTATGTACACGACGCGTCGATGTTTTATAAACGAATTGCGTTATCGGGCGCGCTGCTAAAATCACAAATGATAAGAAACGTTAGTTCGGCTATCGTCGTTGTGATCGTAATATATATATTTGTCTAATTCCACTGTTGTGCACTTTCGGGTCGAAAGTCGAAACAAAAACAATCGCGAAATGTCAAGGTTGCCATTTTACATGGGGGCTACTCTCGTTTCGGCGTACATAGCAGGTCTACGTGCCCCCATGTAGGAGATAGATATACAGTGCGCGCATCAAATACACACGCTCGCGTACCCCGGGCATCGCCGTCACAACAATGGTACATTAAAGCCGATTACCCGCGCTTATTTCACGATGACACCGGCACCCGGTAGCGCCATAACCCGACGACACAACTTTGTTATGCGAACGTGCAGATTAACGAAACTACCGCGACACACGAGCCTCGCGAAACGTCGTGACAATTTTTAGCGCAATTTGCGAAGGATTCATCGGTCCGCACTCGCGAGGCAATCCCCACTACTTGTTCGATTCATGGGTTCCGTGCGCACGCGCGGTAGCGACAGTGACGTAGCTGTATGGGGTAGTCGTGTTATCAATTGAATTCAGGGCCCGCGAATTTGAGCCTTGACAAATTTATCGAAAACTTTAATCACACGTAAATGATCAGCGATTACAACGTCGAACGATTTATCACAGTTATTGTATATTATGAGGGAAGAAGGACGTAAATTAGCATTTATAGGATGTTCATTCTTCAATATCAACCATATTTTACATACTAATATAAAATAATATTTCTATTTCAATAAAGTAATAATGTTAAAATTGTTGAATACTATATTACAGTTATATTATCATTACATTATTTATTAATATGGTTTTTTATTTCATTACTCGTAATTCATATCTTATATTATCGCAATCGACTAATTTTCTTCGATCTTAATGGTTCTCCCTGTTTTAGAGAATAAATCGAATAGACAAGTAAAATTTGATGTTCCCTCCACAATTTTGTCGTGTTCATATTGCCGCGAGGGCATAGAAAACTTTTTCACGTAACGTCGGTCCTGGATGATATCATCACGCGAGCAGCCAATCGAGTAGCTCCGCGAATTAACCATGCAAACATCTGGCTGTTATTTCGTTCGGCGTAGCAAAGTCATTGATCCCCCGCGCTAGAGGATCTTCGCCGATAATGTTCAAACATCCACGCCGATATTCGTGTCGAGGCGAGCAACATGTCGCATTTTTTTTCTTATCGCCAGGTGTGCACTCGGCGCAGCCGAGAGCCCGCATATCCCTCGTGACAACTTCGAAACGCGGGGATTAACGCGTTCGCGGCAACGTTATACTATATCGATTATCCCGCTGGACCAATGACGCGTTTGTGCGTCGTAAACAATGTCCCCGGATTGGTCCAGAAAATTCCCGCCATACGAAAGATTTTACTCAAGCATGCGTGTGCGCTCGACCGTGTCCCGGCCCCCGGGATTTCTGTTCTTTGAATAATCAATCGCAATTGCGTCCGAAAGTGCAACACCAATAAAGCGAACGTTTCGTCGCCTTTTGAATTTTTTCCTCCGGAGTGCACGACAATTTGGCGACATTGAGAAACCAGTCGTTATTGTTGTCTCTTTGGTATGCGACTTAGAGTCGAGAGTTTATAATACACGCACCCCCCGCCCCCCGGTTGCATTCAGCGCGTGCCGCTATATACCTATGTGACGACTAGACACGTCTAGTTCAAGGTCAGCCCCGTGGTTGTAGTACCAAGTTCACCGGGCGCTGGAGTACCTTCCCGCTATTTTCCAATGAAAACAATCTCCTACCGCTCGATAGAGTCCTCGTACCCGCGAAGGGTTTAACGACCAACCTGTTTGGACAGAGCAAGGTAGAAAAAAAATTTCAACAATGCAAATATTTTCGGAAACTTGTTTTTTTATTGCCACGACACAACTCGTTAAATTCATGTACAAATCGTTGAATGTTATGAATTAATCCCGAACGATTTTCGATATATTACCTATTTGTTGATGTCAAGTTTGGAAAAAGCGCGTGTTACAGTCACACAGATATACAATTCTTTTTTAATAATGCAGAAAGGGTACCAGGAAGGATAAAGAGACTAAGAAAGGAATCGAAGTGATTATCCAATAATCCCGTATGAGACAAAGAAAATATGTAAGTTATCTTATTTTCTTCTCGTATCAATGAAGAAAAGAAACAGAAAAACGCAACTTCTTTTCACGTCGATCGATCATGTAATCGCGGGAGGAGAGTGGGGAAAAGGCCGTTTTTTAATCAAGCGCCATGCCCTCGTCGTCGTCGTCCTTCTTTCCGGGTGTTCCGCCAGTAGCGCCACGGGACGGCGATTGTTTTTTGCTCTTGTCGTCGTCGGGCTGGGATTTTTGCTGGGGCTGGTTGGCGCCTTGTTGCTGTTGTTGCTGTCCGCCGCTACCTTGACCGGTCTTAGCCTCGGACTCTAGGGCGCTCACGAACTCTTCGAGATTGCCGCTCGCCGCGGCGTTGACCGCCTCCGGTCCGAGTCCGAATTGACGAATGACCGGTCCCGCCTGTCCCGACTGCAAAGCAGACCAGAACATTGATAGCGCCTGGGAGAACTGGGGGGACGATAGCGTGGTACACAAGTTGTCCCCGGGTGGCAAGTGCGTGCTCATTGCCCGTTCCAGACTTTCCGTAGCCGATATCGCCGCCGGGATGGAATTGGTCAGCTCGCTCGCTAAGCCCCTCTGCCGGACAATAAGCTTTGCTGTAGCCGACCGAGAGCAACAAATAAATCCCGTTCCGCCACCCCAGCTGCACAGCAATGCCAGGGTCTCCGATAGCCACGTATAGTTCATTCCCAAAATTTTAACGATTAACGCGAGAATCATAATCGCGTTTACTTGTTGAGCCGACCTCTACCACGGTCAAACGCTGTGAGCTGAGGTTGAAATATATCAGCGATTGACGAGGTCCGGGGGTTTGTATCGGCTCGTCAGAGATCTAGCACTGTTTATCGTTCCCTTTGAAAATCGACCACTCGAGAGATCGAAGATTTATGGAGCCAAGAATCGACTTCGACTTTATTGCGAGTCGGATAAATTAGTCCCAATGGAATTCTCCGAGAGAGTCACTCGATATCATCGCGCTTATTTCGCGCGAACAACAATATCGAAATTATTCGGCTTCATAATTCGATTTTATCGAGTATCATTCAAGAAAAGCACATACAGCCGATTCGATTCGCTATCTATCGAGATATTCGTTGATTGGAGCTATTATAATCCACTGTAGGATTTCCTTGAATAACGAAGAGCAACAGATAAAACTCTCAGTGTCAATGAAACTCACGCGCGACTCGTTCGTCGTGCGAGCTTCGGACGCGATTGAAGCCGCGCTTCCGAGGCGCGCGGAGCTCCGAACGAAAGCGTAAAATGCGAGACTATCGTCGCGTTCGATATCTCGAATATGAAACGAAAGGGGACCGTTAAATAATCTTATCGCGAAGCCGCTTCAATGCAAGGATAAACTTTGTTTGTCGCGATAGGGGCGATAAGCTCCCCTCGCGGGACGGTCGAAGTTTTGAATGAGAAAAAAAGTCAACGCGCTACCAGGAAGCGGGAACAACTCGCGCAAGCTACCGACACCGTGTCAACGAGACAATTGTTTTCACATTGAAGATGAAAGGATTAGTTGTTTGCAGAATATTCTCCAAGAGTTCTGTTATTCAAAAACGTTACCGGAGCTTCGACGAGACATTACCTGGGCAACGGGTTCCGTGCCTGCCGGAGCCGGAATTCCAGAGAGAAAACTTTGCAGATCGCTCAGATGGATCGTGTTGTTCGCCGAGGTGATGCCCAGCAAATTCGTCGGTGTCGCCGTCCTGGCCGCCGGTGTTTGTGGGGTGCCTAAAAGGATTCAATATTTAAAATTGAGAACAGAGTAATTATTCAGAATTAATTATCATAAAATAATATTATAAATCATAGCATAAATTATGTTGAATGATCAATTATTTGTTTAAAACTAATTAATACCAATGAATTCATTCTGGACTTTTTAGATTTGGAAGAATGTCATAATACCAATCTTGGAATATCGTTGAAAAAAGTCAATTCGGGGAAATACGGAGAAAACGCCGCTACGGCCGCGACGACGAACCTGCTGGTTTCGGAGCCTCGGTCACGGTCGTGGGCGCGGGTGTCTGCGCGGCCGGCGGTCTCGCCGCCGTGGTAGTCAAGGGTTTCGACGTGGTAGTCGTGCTCGCTCTCGTTCCATGGGGTCGATTCATCGTTCCTAAGAGACTGCCGAGACCGCCGATTTGGCCGACTCCGCCGAATAATTGCATCAATTGCTGCTGCGACATGTTGTTCAAGAGATTCTGCAAATCGCCCTCGTGATTTGCACCTCCGCTGCGCTGCGAACCTGGAGTCGGAGGATTGTTGAGAACCTCGTTTATCTTTCTGCAATGTTCCTCGTCTTTGTCGGTTTTCAGATCCTGAGAACAACGGAGAAGATATCGTGACATTAAAACCGAAAAACAAACAAAAACAAAGTTAAAAATTTTTTTTCGTACCTGGAGCCAGAAGAAAAATTTCCTGCTCGACAGTTTGAATCGCAGCAAGTATACTCTGCCTGTTTTGCACTGAGGTACGTGCTTGAATTCGCAGTCGTCGGGAAAGATTATTAGGTCCTGCGAGGAAAAGATTTCGCGTATTAATACTCATACATGTATTTTCTTATACATAAGAAAAATCGCGACAAAAGTGAAAAAAGGAAAATTGGTATTGTTTGCTTACATCTTCGACGACGCCGGACGTTCGGTCCTTCCAGCAGAAGTGCATGAGCGAATCGTCGGATTGATAAACGTACAGCTGACCCTTGCGCGTGTCCGGATAAACCATTTTGCCCTTCATCGTCATTTTTCCAGCTTTGAATTCGACTAGATACTTGCTACCACCGCGTGTGGCATTGTTGCTGAATAACGCGCCTCCCGACATTTTTGTTGATCGTCGTGGATTTGTCGCGAAACCAATAATTTTTTCGGTACTCGTCGCGGTAGTCTGGAGTAAACGGATATTAATCGTGGAGCAGCGATCTTGAGTGAAGCTTAACACCAGTCACGGCTAACTCCGTACGTTCGTCTTTCAATGACAGTGCAATTCAATATGGCGTCTCGCGAGACTGGACGGTAGCGCCCCCCTCGGAAAATTGAGCGAAACTCGCATCCACTCGACGGTGGTACCGGGACTATTCACGGTACCGAATCGTGCGCGGTCTTTGAATCATCTTCTTATCATTGTCTCTTATCAATCGCGGTAGAAGAAGACGTACAACGCGTGAAATAATCGTTTCCAAAAGAACGTTGAATTTTGCATTGGTTAGGGCATGTCTCAATTGTCCTCACTGTTTATTGATCCGTTTTAAAAATATCGTTGCTCGTCGTCTATCACCAAAGCACATATATCTATTGCATTTTGTCCACTTGTAAAAGCTATGTATTCCATTTGAATGCCCACGCGCTAAGAGCGTACACAATGTTTCATTATATATTTATTATTATTAGAAGTATTTATAACAGAATGATTTCAAAGTTAAAACCTTGTTGTAATTCTCATACACGGTAATAAAGTAAAGTTAGTTACATCGTTATTCCTTGGTGCGTCTAAAAGCAGCCAGTTTGTTCAACCGTATGAAGCTTTTGTGGTACCGAAGATGATCAACTCATACGGAACAGCGTACGCGGATTTATAGACAAAATTATAGTACAAAAATGTAGCATGTATTTTTCTTTCTTTCCATGACAACGACTGGCAATGTTCATTCCCGAAGTCGAGCCAATCGTTGCGTCAGCTCGTCTTGCTCCTGACTGACCGCGGTCGAAGCGCCGATGCTGCCTAATTGACCCGAAGGGAGTTCCATGTTCAACTCCAGACTGGAAAAAAATGGAAAAAATTTGCAACATTGACAATGTGAAAAATTCGTGAAATTGGCGAAATTGGAAAAGTTAAAAACATAAGCAATTTTCAACACATATGCAATGACGATAACCGAGCCCAGCCCATGACGATACTAACCCAGCTTCATCCGCGACTTGGTGCAATAACGAATCGACATCGTTCTGAGGCACGTTAGTAGTGGTGGTCTGAGACATTGCATTTTCCATGTACGAACTTTGGACGTCAAGATCCTCGAACTGACTCTCGAATTTGTCCATGAGACCGGATATCTTTTCGAGATTCATGGATTTCATAGCCGCATCCATTGCTTTGACAACCCCCGCCATGGACTGCGTTACCTTTCTCGTTGTAAGCGCAGTTTGTACTCTACTAGCCACGGCGTCTACCCTGGCGCTCATTCGCAGATAATTCAGCGCCTGATTTTTCTGCCTTATAGCGTTTTCTGCGTGAATACGAGCCCCTTCCATGTTCCCTTTCTGGATGGCCTTCTTTACTTTGCCCTTCTCCAGTTTCTCTTCTTTCTCGCATTTTTTCGAGTTTCGTTCTAACTCCTTCACCGCAAACTTGAGGTTGAAGAGGTTTTCTATTGGTAGTTGTTAAGAAACAGATAGATCGCAATAATGGACACGGAAATGAAGGGAAAGATGTTTTTTTCGATACGTCGGACAAAAGTACGAAATGTATCAGCATTGCTAAAAGTCGGAAATAAAGTACGCAGTGTAAGTGCGTTCCTGACAGTCGTTGTCGTCGTCGTAAATCTACAACAGTCAGCGACGCAGGTTATGAAGGTGACGATTTTTTCGACGTTGTCACGGAGAATATTCAACGATGAAAAAAGGATACTTTCCATCTGTGAGACGGACATGGCTGATTGTTCGGCCCCCGTTGTGGTAACTGTTGAAATTAACGTGTTACGAAAGAAAAATAAAACAATCCAATTATGATTCACTACTGTCACTTTGTCAGGGAGTGTTCACTCCTCTCTGTGTCAATGTGTGTCAACGTTTCTACCTCGCGACCGTCAGCGCTGGCTGTTTGTTTCGCCCCCGTCAATTAACCAAGCGAGAGAATGACGCGGATACCTCTCGGCCCCGTCGCACTATCGGACGGTAACGAAAACTGTAAAGAATGTCATTGAAACAACTCGCGGAGAATCGCGATGAACGTCAATTGTTAAATTTCTTCGAATCTCTGCGTTCTCGGAATGTTAATACACTCGTTTCTTTTTTTCATCGCTATTTATCGACCGAGTGAGTATCACATCGTCTCGACGCCCTCAAAAATAATCTTCGATATCCGGTGCTCGGAACTGTCGAGCATCGAATAGTTATTAACAAATTCTTCAAACAATCGTTGCGCGCCGAATGATGAATCATTTTTCTCGCAAACGGTTCGTCAAAGACGAGGATAATCATGCGTCGTGTCCCGCGAGAATGAAATAAGAGTAACAGTCGCGAAATACGCGTGGAATAGAGGTCAAGAGACTCCGTCGAGAGGAGGCATGATCCCTTTTGGTCGAAAGGTTTCGCATCTAGAACGTGCCCCAGGAGCATCGGACCTTGACAGTGTGTCTACCATTGCCAAAGCCATGAGGTTGCAGTAATCCGGCGGCTACGCGAGGGCCTCTATTTTCATCGAGTACAACGCGTTCGACGAGAGATCGCCATCCGCGATTTCCTCGCGATATTTCCCCCCCGTCCGTGACTGTCAGTTACTGTCGAGAATCTTTCGCACCCGAGTACAAGCGATGCGTATGTGGGGTACATGGGAGGAGAGAAAATATGTGTTAGCACGCTCGCACGTTTGATAAAAATTGCGGTTCTGGGCCCCTCGTCGATCCGTACGAAAGGATAGATAAAACGAAAAAGTGTATATTCAATTAATAGACAAATAATAAATAATGCGGAAGCGACGAAATCGCCAACCGGACGTTGCCGACGACGGCAGCGAGGATTCGTCGGAATCCGGTGAGAAGGCGAATTCAGGTTAGAACGCGATTTAACATATCGTTCTCTTTTCTTTCGTCGCGTCGATTCTGTGATTACGATGTAACGATTTTTTTCCGTTCTCGCGACAGGAAACAATTGCCCTCACGTAGCGAAAGCCAGCAATCCGGCGAAAGTTATAAATACCTTGAAGAAAAATGGAATCGCAGCGGAATGCGGTGTGTGTAAAAAACTGGGTTGCGAGGAATCGCCGGAAGACGAGGAAGGGGTGAGTCTCCGCTGGCTTCGAACTTGCGCCTTTTGCATACAGCACATTTTTGTTCCATAGTTTGGCTCTTCCAAGCCGCCATTATGGATCTGTCTTCGGTGTGGTCATCAAGCCTGCGGCAGAACCCAGAAGGCCCATGCTCAAGCGCACTTTGACACCCCTCGGAGCGACTGTCACTGCCTAGCCGTCGATACACAGCGCTGGAGTATTTGGTGTTATCAGTGCGAAAACGAAATCAATGCCGACTGTAGGTAGGTACAAAGCGTATAATTTTTTTTTACTCGCCGAACCCAATTTGGATCTTCTAAACTTGGGGTTGAGCAATATTTTAAGTAATCTTCGATGATCCTGAACTAAACAATCATCATCGTCGCGACCAAAAAAAAACAAATTCATACAAAAAAAATATAATCAAATTCTTAAAAAATCAATGATTATTGAAAACAATCGTAGAAGAAATGAAATGAAAAATAGGAATATACCATTTGATACCATTTGTAGAAGCAGATTTAGAAGCGGAAAATTCAACTTCCGTACACTCTAAAAAACTTGCTTATATTAATAGTAGACCAGACTCACTTAAACAATTGTTTTTCGTTTATATTTTCTTCACCAAACGCAAATTGTTGTACGGATGGCGGAATTTCATATTGTCGTGTATTTCGCCGAGAATAGATCTACTAAAATGTGATATTTTGCAGAAAACGATTACTGAAGATAGTTGAGTTTTCGAAGAAAATAGCAGCTACGTCTTCCCCGCCCGTTCGCCAAGCTATTCCACTGCCGCCGATTAATGCGAACGACGCGATCGACAAGACGGAAGATAAGCGGAGAGTCCCTTTGAACGGATTGACGAAAGTAGCGGTGAGCCGAGAACTAGAGCGTAGTATTATTTCGTACGAAATTACTTATACATTGATTTCCATTCGGTTATCGTGGGTTTGCAGGGCTTAGCGAATTTAGGTAATACCTGTTTCTTCAATGCGGTGCTCCAGTGTCTCTCGCAAACACCATTTCTCGTTAAAGTTCTCGAGAATCTCGAGGACACCAGAGAAAAGATTATTCTACCCGGTGGAAAGTACAAGATAACGGATGACTCGGAAGAGATCGAATTGGTACGCAATAAACAATTTTTTCACCGTCGGGCAGGTGTTGAAGAGGGAGATAGAGAATTATACAATCTTTCGAATTATTCTATAGCCACCGATCGAAGGATCCTTGGAGCGCTGTGGTTCCTTTACAGCTACGCTGTGCAAAACGCTCAAAGCCATGCAGAGCATCAAGACCAACGAGACATACGTGCCGCAAGAGCTTCTCGCTACTTTTCGTAAAAAGAGCGTGCAGTGCGTGGACGGTGGACAACACGACTCTCACGAGCTGCTTCGACAATTGCTGGAACTCGTTAGAAACGAAGATCTTCGGGTGAGATGTTGGGTTTATCGTTAGTCGCATATCGATTCCGACGGATAGAATGAAATAATCGAGTTACAATAAAAATGTTTGCAGAGATACCATGCAATAATATTGAGAGAGACGGGCGCGAGAAAATCGATCGAAGATCAGCAGAGCGTCGACGACACGTTGAAGGCTCACGTGAAATTCTATGGCAGACAGGCGAGCGCTCGTTTGCTCGGCCCGGAGCTTGTTTTCCGAGGTGTACTCGTCTCGACGCTCGAGTGTCTCGAGTGTCATCACTCGTCTCAGCGTACCGAGCCCTTCTTGGATCTCAGTCTGCCCGTTATGGCTGACAAGCCTCAACCACCGGTTCTCAAGTAAGCCGCCGGTCCTCTTTTGCCTTCATCATCAATATTATTGACAAGTCTATACTGGGCTGTGTCGCTTAATCGTCGTTATTGTTTCAGAAGAAAAAACAGTGGATTCGAGGACAGCTTCGACTCTATGGGTAACAACAACGTCTCGAGTACGCCATCGTCGAAGCATCAGTTGAAAAAGGAGGCTGACAATTCCGAGAGGCACAAGAGGCACTTGAGGAGACGAAGTCGAGAGTCTAATAACGCATCACCGGCTAACAGGAGTCTCGTTCTTTTCGGCAACGCTAACAGCATTTCCGAAGAGCATCAAACGGGCACCGTGGAATCTGGTAAAAAGATTGTCTACAAGTTTTGCTTATCGATTTTCCGCCTACAATGTAATTCAACGCGATTGCTGATTCGTGAACAGAGAGCGATGCCGACGTCGAAGACAACATCTCAGCGCCGGAGGTCATCGAGTCCGGTTACAGCTCGGAGAAAGTTTCCGCAGTTGCGAGTCCCGTCTCACCGACGAATCCCGATCTGTCCAATATTTCGATAAACTCTACGGATATCGCGTCGGTGAACGGCAATCGAACGCGGCCCTCGAGTCCGATCGAAAGTTCGGATACGACGAGAGTCGAAAGCTACGAGAATAGGAAGAATACCGAATTGGGCCAACCGAGTCTCCTGGACGCGACGACGATAAATCTCAATTGCGTGGCGACGATGCAAGCATCGGAGAGCAACTCGAGAACGCCGAGTCCGAGAACCGGAGAGAGCAACGAGAGCGGCCAAGCCGCTGATGTGTCTCCTTCCGCTTCGTTGATAGTCAATTCGGAATTGAGTCCCGAGGCTGCGACCAACAGCCCTCCGAGCAGTCCGATTACTCCCAAAGACAGCCCGTTGAGCCCGCCGTCGAGCGCGACCGATGGCGAAAACATGCAAACCGAGATCAATGAGCTACGATTGCTCATCGACAATCCATCGAGGTTTGTAAGACTTTCTTGCGTATACTTCAGAAAATTATTCTGTCTTCATTTTCTATACTAGAAAATCTTTTTAATGACTTTCTTATTAATAAAAAAAATTCACAACGCAACAAAAACGTTCCAAATTCAACAAGATTTTGCGGATTGTAACCGGAATTATATTTCGAATTATAACTCGATAATCCTCGGCTCGATTGGGTTCCAATGGAGTTGCGGCTCTAACAATGCGATTATTTACAGGAAATTCGTTCTGGCCGACATGGAATCGCCGGAATACCAAACACCAGAGGCGGAGATCCGTCAGGATAAATCTCCGCTCAACTCGAGCGACTTGCCGATGGAAGCGAAGCCCGACAAGGGGGTCGCGAGCATCACAGCGGGTTTGTCGAAAGTAGCGGTCTTCGGAAACTCGCAACCGACGCGATATCACACCAAGGAGGGAGATTGTTCGATACAGTCTTGCCTGAATCAGTTCACCGCTCTGGAATTGATGACCGGTAGCAACAAAGTGGGATGCGAGGCTTGTACCGCCCGAGAGAACAAGGTAACTATCGAGTGCCCGCACTTGGAGCTTGAGGAGGCCGTTATTCGATCGAATAATCGCGGTTAATCGTTGCAAAAAAACTTACAGGGCAAAGAAGGGTCAGCGAAGATGGTGTGCACACCGAGTACGAAACAGTATCTCATATCCCGCGTGCCGGCCGTTCTCATTCTCCATCTAAAGCGATTCCAGTCGCAGAGAATGGCAGGCTTTCGTAAAGTAGCCAAGCACGTGACTTTCCCGATGTTGCTGGATCTTGCGCCGGTCTGCAAGGGCGGTGGGAAGCCGAAACTTTACTCGCTTTACGGCGTCGTCGAGCACAGCGGTACTCTTCACGGTGGTCATTACGTCGCCTACGTCAAGGTACTCACGACGCGTTGCGGCCGATTCCGCTGAATCTAGCGAGATTTCGATACAATCGAATTGCTCACATATGTCTTTATCGTTTCCAGACGAGACCGCCGTTGACACCGGAAGATCCTCGATGGGCCTTCCTACCGTCGAAGGAGAGCAAAGAATCGGCCGATAATTCGAGCGCTTCGAGTTCCGACTCCGAAGGAGACGCGAAGAAGGCGACGCTCGAAACGGAATCTCCACCGGGTCGATGGTATCACGTTTCCGATTCGAGGTGATTATCGACAGACCTTTCCTCCTGCAAACTCGAAAATCAGTTCTATTAACGTTATTCTGAGACGGCTTGAATTTTTTTCATTTCCAGAGTTTGCGAAGTCGACGAGGCGAAAGTTCTGCAGAGCCAGGCTTACATTCTGTTCTACGAAAGAATATTATGAGTGTGACCGCGAACGACGAAAGATCGATTAGGTTCGTCCGATGGACGAAGGGTAATCGATCAAACCAGTAATCCTCCCCCCGTCAGCCTCGTGAGATTAATTCGCGTCAGCCTACTCGAGCGCCAATAACTTTCATCGAACGTTGTACTTGCATCTTGAAACGAAACAAAACAGAAAATGTCAAACTATATTTAGCCCCCGGTATTGCGATATTCTATTATTCTATATTATCTATTATAAATTATGAAAATGAAATATTAATAATTCCGACCGCAATGCAATACACGTCCCGATTCTGAGATGCCAACAAAGAAAAACAAAGAAATTAAATTTCATCCGTTGTTCTGCTGCAAGATCGATGAGCGAACATTTGAATCATTGCCAAGTAGTAAAAGCGGCTCGTACCTGCTCGTTCACCCGTTGAGATTGAAAAGCATTTCTTTTATCGTCCCTCGTCGGAATCTTATTTTCTTTTCCTACTTTCATTTTTTTTTCTGACCTTTTAGAAAAGAAAAAAAACGAAACGATTGTGCGTTTGTAAAGAATCACGAGCCCATCGTAATTCGCGTGAGACCAGGGAACAAAAATCAATTATCGAATTCGTGTGCAATCGTAAAAACGATCGCCGATTCGATGCCCCACGTAATCTCGGAACTCCGCGTCTTTTATCATCCGTATTGATGTAGTTTAATTTCTAATGATTTTATTCGAAAAAAAAAGAGAAATAAAACAAAAATGAATCCCAAACGTCTCGAGAAGGGCATTACCGTGCTTGATCATTATCCCCGCTCGATAGTGTTTCTTATCAGTGCTATTCGCTGTCACGCCGAGTAAGTAGAAAAAAAAAAACATTTATTTCACAATCCATTGGCAATATACAAATTTGCTATACATTATATTTGATATACTATTAACATAATAATATTTGTTGTCATCATTAATGTATCCCTATCTACGATGATACAACCGTTCATTGTCATGTTGCTTGTAATTATTGATCGAATGGAAAATAGATCGAAAATTGATGGGAATCTTTTGTCGTGATTTTCCAGCGATTTTTGTGTCGAGGGGGGTCGCGGCGGTTGTACTATTGAACACCGATTTATCTGTTAATAATAACGTACGAGTACCACGAGAGTTGCTTACGGATCTCGTGTTTTATCTTTTTTTCATTTTTCTTCGTGTATTTTTCAGCAATACACAGTATTGCATTTACGTATGCCGAGTACACATATACATGATTAAAAATATACATATACTACACATATATTAAATTTGCGTGTTTCGTAAAGTGAAATGAAGAGAAAACAAAACGAAGGGAAAATTTAAAATATTCTCGCGCGTTTGTCCCGCGAATGCAAATCATTTATTGACTTTCGGGTACAATCGAGAATGCGATAAGATACGAATAATCGTTGATAATCCGCGACGATTTAGTCGCTGGATAGTTTCAACGTATCCTCGGGATCTGAGGAGATCGCGGCGAGCGGTTGTTTTTTTTTCACGTTATAAAAACGCGACGTTCTCGATCGAATATTTCTTCGCCGCATCGATGAACGAGAACCTCAGTCGAGGAGGTTAACAAATGTATACAAACGGTGCGTCTCTCCGCGCGTTATCAAGAGACGCGGTTGGCGTCTCGACGCCAAGTATCAGTTCCGTACGCGACATTTGGATAGCATTCGCATGTGCAATGCCGTTGGAAGGAAAGATTAAAATAAGTAAACGATATTGAGAACACCGAGGACTCAATGTGAGTCACGTAAATTCCGCCTTGACATCTCAGTTGAGCGTCCACGCAATTCGTACATTACGGAGGAGTGGTAAAAAAACAATTCTATGTTCTCCACCGTTACATATACAATGTAAAAAAAATAACAATAATAATGGACAAAAAGGTTACTCTAATTCGTATCGTAATGCCCTGGTCTGTCGCCAGCTTGTTCCCCATCGAAATGAAGTATGCACTGGGATATATACAAGATGTAGAAACTTTTGCCCCAAAATTTGTAGAGGACGGCGGCTCAAAATGGTTCGAGATTCAATGATTTTCTTTTATAAAAAAATTATTTTTTATTGTACTATACGTAATATAGTAAAACGTGATATGTAAACTATTCTTATAAATTTCCCCGTATTGAAATTACGAAAGCCTTTATCAAAAGACAATTATCGAATTACAGATATTTTTAACTTCATTTATATTTTTTGCATAGAGTCATTCTCGTACGGACATCAAATTATCCGTAGTTTCATCGTTCCCGATCGTTTGTTTTTAGATAAGCAATGATCTTCAAAAACGAACTTTCCAAAAATGTCAAATATTTTAGGGTTGGTCCATATTGCCCCGTTGGTCCATTTTGTCCCATCCGCCTCTACATTCTGACGCAAACTTCATTTCGACGGGGGTGTTAAAACGAAAAAGAAAAATCGGTGATACTTTGCCGAATGAACTATGATTGGTATACGCGTAAACGATACTCTCTCGCTCGACGCTAGCTATTAATCGGCTAGCTGGAAGAGAGTTACGCGAGGCGTTAGAAAAAAGAATAACTTTTCTTTCGCGAGGCGTTGAAGAAAGAAAAACTGTTCTTTCGCGTGGCGTTTAAAAAAGAAAAACTTTTCATTCGCAATGCGACCGCGCGTTAATTAACTTGGACTGGACTGATGCGTCGCGATGGATGAAGTACGATTTTTTCTTTTTTTCCTTTCGGCGACTACGATGTCGACATATCAATTATGGTGTATATAAATATATACACGCGTTCTGGACGACTCAAGATGCTTGAGTGCGCGATCACTGACCTTTTGTGTGTGTGCTTGTCTGCGTTTGACGTTTTGTTTATCTTCGTGATAGATAACAGCTAATATAGTCGTAGTTTATAGTCTTGAATTAATCTGACGAAAAATGCGAAGAACATCGATCGGATAACATGGGACAGTGCGATCCTGGACGATATAATATATAGGTATATATGAATGTATATATATATCGTTTGACTCCCCGTAAAGGAGAGATGTATCGACGAAAGCTCTCCGAAAGACGAAAGTGAACTTGTGTGTTCAATAAATGATATTGCGCTCTCACAGAGAGCGCGCCGAATAAATCCGATGTATCACATTGGGCCGAGGCTCGAAAGGCCCGAACGAGGAGTCGATGGTCTCTTGACTGAGAGATAAGAAGCTTCACCGGAGCTCGAAGAGCCAGAAAGATCCCCGGTAAAAGCCAAGTGTATGCCCGGTTACGATCGTAACGATCGCCGCTTGGTTCTCTAAGGTTTCGGAAACATTGCGAGAATCGCAGCGCAGATCTGCTGTGGATCAGTCTCGTGGGGATTGAGGGCCATAGCTGCCTGTACCTGCTCCTCGGGGAAGATGTTGGCCAAGTGATAATGAAGACGCCTGCGGGCGTCCTGGGTCTGAGCGCCCCACGCCGCGTGCAGACTCGGACCCGGCGGCGACGGCAGCAGATTCAATTGCGGATCCGATGTACCGAGACGCTGACCTCGCGTTGGCACTGAAAGTTTCGAGCCCCGAGGCGGCCAGGCTCTGTGCGAGTCTGGCGCGGAGGCAATGCGCGTTACATGCTGATGATTCTGATGCTCCGGTCGTTCCCACCTATTAAGTTAAAATGATAATTGAAAAACTAATAATGCCCTTCGAGTCCTGAATCTTGCGAAATGAATACTCACTTCATGCCGATCGAGTAACAAGTTTCGTTACTGGCGTGCCTCGTGAGCGGTCTGTGTTGAATATTCGCCCGCGACGAATTGACCACCGCCTGCTGCTGTTGCAAAACTTGCTGTTGGCTGTTCGACAATTGTTGCGCTTGTTGCGAGGGTTGCTGATGATACCTCCTCAATTGATAGAGCCTGGGATCACAGGCTGGATTCAGTGTCAGCTGGCGCTGAAGCTTTCTGTGCATATTCGCCGGTTCGGGATCTGGATTGTTCGAACGCGGCGCTTGCCAGCCCACCGGCGATGGGTATCCTGTAAAATAATTTGGTGTAAGAATCCCGGCGAAATGTTAACTATCGCGAACTCGTTGAGACAAAAAATCCAGAAAAACACCTTGTGCGTTTTGCGTCGTTGGGATTTGTTGCCCGTACAGCGGTACGGTATTTGGAACGATGCCGGGAAGATCGGCCGTTACATTCTCGACGGATCTGCTCTTTGGAACTGACGCGGATGACTTGACACCGGAACCAGGCAAGGCTGATCTTGCCTTGCAGAGTGGCTGATGTTGCGAATGCACGCTTCCGACGGTGGTTGCCGTTGGGAGCGGCAAACTCAGGCTCGGACCACGAGCTTGAAGATGACGCTGAGCATGCTCGACCAGACGTTCGGTCACGGATTTGTGAGGATGCGGACCGCGCTCGGGATGACGAAATTTGCATTTGTTCCCGTACGTGCATTTCTACAAATGAAAAGTAGAGAGTTTTAAAAAAAGCGCAACAGCGGTTAAACACAAGAAGAAAGGTAAGGTCCATGAGTTTTTTTTTAGTTATTCGAAGGTATATTCGGGCTACCTTGGCATAAGGACACGGCGGCGCAGGATCGGCCCTTCGAGCTCCGATTCTCAAGAAGTTGTCGAGCGTCGGTCCGCTCCTACCGAGAGGATCGTCCGGCGGCATGAATCTATCGTTGACGAAGCTGTACATGAGAATTCTTTCTTCGACGACACGTCGAAATTCGGGACTCTCCTGTGCCAAATCTCTGTAGTTGTCGTTGCTGACGACGATACCGTCGAGTTCGGCTGCCAGTCGGAGGATGTATCGATCGTCGTAGCAGACCATTCGCTTGCCGCCTACCAGTCTGCGACAAGAATATTATCGTTAAAAACAACAAACAACAGCCTTATCCTGTACGGTACACGCTGTATTATGTTACATAAATAAATTTCTTTTCTCGTTGGCCGTATCGTACCTGGACGGTGTGAAAACGAGAAGTCTGTCCCTCTCGAGCTCGACGAGAATATCTTGATCGGCAATAGGATTGTCGGGTCTCGAGGCTTCCTTTCTCCATTTGGGCACAAAGACCGTAACTTCCTTGTGGCCCCTCGCTCGAAACCAGTCGACGCAGATCTTGATACCGCGGCACGAAAATATTTCTTTGTTTCCGTGGCTCATAGCGACGTTGCTGCCGTCAATGACAACGGGTCGGAGAGCGAAGGGCGGTGGAAACGCTTGGCTAGGATCGTCACCGCTGAAATCACCGCCATCGAGAAAGCCGTCCGACTCGTCCGGCGTATCGGCCAATTTGGCCGTGCTCGCGCCGAGTTTAATCAATTCGGCCAAGAGCTCATTCTGACCCGGATCCGGTCCCAATTTGTCGAGAGCCGCCTGCACGAGACGCTCCGTGTAACCTAGCTTAAGGGCGAACTCGACTCGTGCCGTGTAACCCGGACTGTGATTCGGCGATGCTCCCTGAACCGTAACGTACTCGGCAAACTCGGCGGCGAGCGTGTCGGACGTCGTTCTCGATACGTCCGAATGCGTCGACGATGAAACTTGGGAATCCAGTTGGGCATTAACGGCCGCGGAACCAATCGAATCTTCGGCCTCGTAATCGCTGTCGTAGGAAGAATCCTCGGCCTCGGCTGCGACCACGCTTCCGGATCCCAGGACGGTACAATCGACATATCTCTGTAACGAATGAATGTTCTGAATTATTCATCTGTAACTCGATACCTCGCGCGAGGCCGATTTAATGGTAATAAAATGAATAATCAGTTATATTAATATATCTATCATTTCATGAGTAATAATAAAAATTTCGAAAAAAATCATAAATTCAGTTGATAAAATATTAATTATGGCGACAAATTCGGCATCGTCGGTTGCAACTATTTTCTGCGCGTCGATAGATGCATATGCGTGCAAGATTATGAGGCTGAAAACGATAGATCCGCGTTCGCGATCATATAAGTGCACGCGAGTTAAACGATCGAGGCCTCGTCGGTGCCCATGGCGTGGGCGAGAAGGTGAATAAGTAGAGAAACGAGGTGGATGGGAACGAAGAATAATGAGACGAAGAAGAAGCAGCCGCCTTGGAGTACGAGAAAAAAAAAAGGAAAATAAAATAAATAAATAAGAAGAAAAATCGAGACGAAGAGGTGAAGGGACTCGTCCTCATCCCACTCGCTATCGCGTTGCATCTTCCCTCGAGCCGACACTCCGGTATCATCCTTGTATCTCTCGGACTATCTCGCAGATCTTATCTCTGACCGCCTCCCCCTCCCCCCGTACTCTCAACCACCCTCTACTAGCTCGCAGATTGCCCGAGGAGTGCGTGTGTTATTCCGTGTGCGAGAGAGTTCCTCCGCACGAGTCGAGTCGTGCAGCCGCAAAGTATTTATTTCTCTCTCTCGCGCGGAGACTTGCCCCACGGCGTAAATAACGAGTCGCGGATTTATGGTACGCATCAACGCGAGGTTCAAGAAATTGTGTGCAGATTCTTAATGGACGAACGCAAGACTTTTTTGATCTAAGCTTTTTTTTTATTTAAGAAGACTTTTTCGTTGTACTTTTTTGATTATGCCTCGTAGAGTCGATTTATACGGTACGTCGGGGCCGTCCGAAATTTGGGAAAGTAAGAGTCATAGCACAACGAATCGATTTTCGTTGAATTCAATGCTAAATATAATGGTATTTTGGTCCGGGTTGTTAAAGAAGTTATTGTACCGAAACTTAAATTGATCTCTTTTTTCGCTCTAGAGGTGACGAATCATTGAACGCACTTTCAGGTCCCTTTGGTCAAGTTATTCAGTCATTGTTGACTACGCAATGTATTTTTCCTGAAAGGACACTCGTATATCTCGCCGGGCATGGTTTAAGGTCAATTAGCGCTTCTTGACACTGGTCCGACTACCGTGTTTTACCGACTTACCCCTCTCGTCGTTACACCCGTGTCAACCGGCGTGAAGCGCACGCGTTGATTGTCGGAATCGTGAAATTGGCCAAGCCCCCACCGATTGAGATACAATGAGAGTCGTGTACGAGAGATCCATAGGAATCGTTTCTCTCTCTCTACTTTCACCTCGATCTCAACGCTAATGGGTACATCCGCCAACCTGGGAGAGCTATGCCCCATTTAAGATAATTTCTCGGCCGTCGGCAAATCGCGCAACTACGAATATGCTGCCGTTGCCGCGTGCATCGAGAGCCGATTGTGAATATCGATAAGCGACGAGACGCATCGATATAAACGTTCACGGCGAAGCTATCCTCGTTATCTCGACATAATAGAAACGCAACTATTGTACCAACTATCGCGTACAGATCCATCGATGCTCTTCACTTTAGCCCTATAGAAATTTGTATTAAATATGTATGGGTAATTATATTATATAATCTATTCCAGCGAAAATTTAGATATTTAGTACTCCTTTGATGTATCTTTGATATAAAGTAAGATTGATCCATTGTAGGGGAGAACGGGGCAAAAAGGACTAGCTGAGTAATACCGTTTAAGATAGGCCGTAATACTAAGTGCTGAAAAGGTTGATTTTGCATAATAATAATGCTGCAATTTTATCAAGAAATGGATGAAAAAAATGTCCACTACATCACTCGGCAACATACATTTTTTCCGAACGAAAAATTTTTGTTAGTTATTCTGAATGCGTATGATTTTTTTACAGAACTTTGTCGGCTTATTCAAAGTTACGTTTTTTCCGACAACACGAACAAATTAGGATACAATTTCAAAAAGAGATAATTTGGGAAAGAATTCATTGTTGATCAGATGTTTACCGCAATAGTCGATTTTGCCCCAGTTTCGTCTACATTTTCACGGTGGAACGTAAGGTATGCGCTCCGCACGATCGTAAATCACCGCTCTCGTGAGCGGGAACGCGCTTAAAGAGTTATCACGCGGATTCGACGGGCCAGCACTCGCCAAGCCATTCTATCTCTTCGTGGATAGGTTTGCCATCGGGCGATATCGGCTCATTGACAGAGCCAGTTTAAACAGAACGAGTCTGTTATCGAATACTCGAGCATACGAAGAGAGAAGTGACGAACGTTTTTGCCGTGAACTAAAAAAAAAAGGATCTACGCCCTATCGTTATTCTTCAACATGAACGCTTTTTTCGCGATGGGCCATCCGGAGATTTCGGCGCGAGGACCACAGGCGACGTCTCGAACTCGGCGCTCTCACGCGTCCGGCATCGAAAAAAGATGTGCCGACCAGACCTGTTGGATGGACCTTGAAGCCCGTTCTTTTTTTTTTAATTTTTTTTTTGTTCGGCAGGAGAAAGATTCACCAAACTGGTTTCGCGTCTTTCTGCGCGATGCCCCGCACGAAAAATGAAAAATAAAATAAAATAAAGAGGGGGAGAAGAGGGCGGGCGGGGGAGTGCGAGCTCGGTCGATCGTGAGTCGGGGGGCGCTCGTTATAGAATATATTATTATGTAAGCGGACAATTGTGGGAAGTAACTACCGAGAAATAAATGTTTAACCCACCGATTGTTGGGTTATTATTTGATTCGAGAGAACGCTTGGACTCGAAGCATATCCGGGTCTCACCGGCATCGGGCAGCGATACCGGAACTGGCCACGGTGCTCCGGCTAGCCGCGGAGAAACCCGCGCTTCGACCTCGCCGCCGCTGCTCGAGAGGAAAAGAGAGATAACCGAGCCGCGAGCCGATACAGCGGAAGGGCCACCTTGCTCGAATGGATCCCGGTAACTCGCCAGTCTCTCGTCGTTTCTCTACCGATGCACCGTTCGAGCGTTCGAGACGACACGAAATCTGTACTTGCCACACGCGAGACCGGTATGTCGAGTCTAGGACTATAAACGAACAATAGAGACTCAGGGTAAAAAAAAATTCTAAATTCAATGCACCGGTATTTAAATTTTCACGCACAAAATGGTAGATTGTATTCAATGTACAATAGTAATGAAAAATTAATGCAATTAACTTGAAGAGTGAAATCGCATTAAATTATTTAACAATTTTAAGTAATTGTGTGGTAAGAGTTAATCATATTTACTTTCATTGCTTTGCACTAATTTACATGGTAATTGTGCATTATTTGTACCAATTTATGCAAGAAAATCTTTCGATACTTGGACAATTTTTTTTTTTACATTATCCAGATATTAATCTGACTTTCGAGTCATGCAATTGAACGCACGCAGTACGCAACCGAAGTACGGTCGATTCAAGGATAGCAGGCGTAATAGTTTACGAAAAGGAAAATAACGAAAGAAGAATTACCGAGAAGAAGAGGTAGAAATATACGGGGGAAGGTAAAAAGCCCCGTGAGCGCGGCTTATTTCCAACGCACAAGCGGCGAGGTCGAGTCCAATTAGTGTTGTAGAACATAATAAGAACGATTCGCTTCGACCGAAGACGTTTAAACTATTATACTTGCGCGCCTAATGCCGTACACTATAAAGCTATGGACTGCGCGCATAGAATCGGAGTGTACAGGTGCTCTCCGCGAGGTTCGACCTCACCTGCAACCAACAGAGTTCAATTTTTTCTCGTATACATACACTCGCACTACTACGAACGTGCAACTTGACACTCGCTTATAGAGAACATATACACAAGCGGAATAAGGAGCACGTATCTACGGACAGGTGTACCTACAACTATTTCTCACGCTTCGAAGATAGAGAAAATGCTACTACGTTATTAGTACCGATAAGCGTATTGCCCTCCCTCTTTAGATGTAGTAACGACGACCGCCGGTCGGAACGATTTCGCCGAGTCCGCAAGGAAGAACGGGGCAAAATGGGCACGCGATCCTATTGGAATAAAACGGGAATTTTTTTTTCTGAAAAGCAATTTTTTTATTCGCATGTCAAAAAATTCTCCTCACGTTTTCAAGATCATATCGTCATTGTTTTATTTATTTTGTCTCATATTGAACAAAAATGTTATTTCAAATTTGTTGGTTCAACAATTCTATTTCCATGCAGCCAATTCTTCCCGGGGTACTCGTTTTGCTCCGCTTCCCCCCTCCGCGATTCCTCACCTTCTTCATCGAGCTTATACGTTTTTGTGCTGTTTTTTTCAATTGTCATTACGAGCGCGCGCGGATAATTGTTGGGTTTGCGCGCGTGTGAGGATATGCATAAAATTATTGACGCTGGACGGTCGGTCACCGAGATTTTTTTTATCGTCATTACCGTGGAGTGCTAATTTTCACTACTCGGCACGATGGAGTTGCAAGTATTATAACGCTCTTTACACCCATCAACTCATGCCCGTATATCCAAAGTTAATTATTTCGTCGTCGATGTGTATTCTTCGTCGTCGTCGTCGTCGTCTCGTGAGCGCGCGCGTGGTAATCTCGCTCCGAGTAAACCGGTCGAAAGTGCCCCGTTCAAGTTTCTCCTTCGTATATTGCCGAAGCGGAAACTGTGTATCCGGTGACCTCGTTGCTTCGTCGCGCGCGCGTACGTGTGGAGGACTATATAGCGGCGGTGTGTATTATAAGCGACGGAAAGGAGAGGAGAAATGTTACAAAGAAGCGCATTGGATCGGTGTTACTTTCTTCGGGAATCTCTCCTCTACGCGGCATACTAGGCTAACCGGACATCCTGTTGGCGATAATAATTCCAAGCGAAGGAAGAAAAAAAAACGCATTATTCCCTCGTATGATGCAATTTTTGCGCGAGACTCGAGCGCATACAATTTTATCGAGGTCTTCTCGCGTCTCGTTGACATAATCCCCGTCGAGCGATACTGACTAGCCGACTGTTGCGCCGAGCGAACGGCTCATTAATTGTTATTGTTCGGATAAAACGTGAGTCGAATGGTCTTGCGACGGAATCTTTCACCTTTTCTATATAAACTGCCGTCCCCGTCCCGTTCCGTCACTCGCAAGGTGTATCCGGTTAGCGCAATAGTTTTATCATTCATTTTCTTATACATTAATAATAATCCATTGGTTACGTCGTTCATTGGAATTCGTAACGAAATTTCTCTCACCTTTCCCGCCACGGTCATTCTGAATTCCGGCTGATATTCCAACGCAGGCAGCGCGACCGAAAATCGAGTGCCGATTTGTAAACAACGTTTCGAGAGAAAAAAAACAGATAACTCAGAACGTCGCCACTTTCACGATGAAGGCATTCTTGTGGCGAAAAAAACTTTTTCTCTTCGTTCGTCAGTTTTAAGGTCGTAGAGCCCAGGTTTTATTTGCAGGCTTGTTTCGCCGCCTGTTTGGTAGACCTTCCAGGTTTTTTTGGACCCCTCTTTTCTTGTAACTTATTCACTTTCGTTTTTTGATACATCAATGTTTCTTTTACTGACTTATTTTATATGACTTCGTGTTTTTATCTTGCGCGGCAGAAACCATTATATTCGTTGTGTACGCGATGAATAACTCAATTCGTCACAGCGACATCGCGTCGACAGCTCGACGGTCACAGCCGAAACTTTGTTATTTCACAACCGTGTACGCAACACGCACGTGGGCGCGTCTCGAGAACCCACCGATCGCAAAAAGATCCGGCTCGTTTTTGTTCACTCGTCGCACAACACACTGACGATGTATTTGAGAGAACGACAAAAAAAATTATCCAGTTTCGATCTCGTTATGCCATACAAAAAAATAATGACGCGACTGGGACTCGAATAAAAAAAAACAACTCGCTTCAATTTCTCATAAACACAGACATAACGTTTTTTTCACATATTATCCGTTATTATCGAACGTATCGGGTATAAAACGGTACACGCGGAGACGATAGCCCAGCGGCAGCAGAGAGCGCACTACGTAACGCGTCTCGATTCGTCGGTGGCTCGACTCGCGAGAGGAGTCCCGGGGTCCCACTACTCACGAGGGGGGGCCCCCCGAGAGCCAAGGGGCACCGGACCAGCTTTAGCTCCGTGTCTCTTAGGCCCAGGTAAATAAAGCATGTGGAAGAGCTTCGGGAGGCCGAAAAAAATAGCGTAAAAAGGCAAAAAGAAAAGAGGAAGAATCGAGACTGGTGGATGGTAAGAAATGAATGAGGAAGAGAGAGAAATAATGTCAAGCCCGAGGAGCAGGGAGGGGTAACTGTTGTGGGAGGGACTTGCCGGATTGTGCGGAGAACGGAAACTACGGCGGAGTGAGCAAGGGACAAGTATAACTCGAGTCCGAGAGGTGAGGAGGGGAGGGGGAAGTGGAAAAGTGAGACGAAGAGTAGAGGCCGAAACGGTACACCGGCGGGTCCGATCGGTTCACCGACACAACACACTCGCTATACAGCCCAACGGCTGCCGGTTAGTGAATGGAGAGCCACGACGTCCGATGCTTCGTTGCAAGAATCAACGCGTTACGTCGAGAAGCGCCTCGGTGTTTGTGAGTGCGCGCGCTCGGGCTTCCCCCACCGCCACGCACCGTTTGCCCCCGCCGTTTTGGCTCCGTATCGTTTGAATATACGACAAATCGTGCCCCTGTTTTTCCTTCGGCTTGTATTCGCAGCACGAGTGTCCCGATCAAACACACCACTGTCGAACACAAATAGGTACACACACGAGAGGAGAACTTATCGAGTGCGATTACCCCGGAGCTCACGATTATACCGCACTCCTCGTAATTACGGGTCATTCTCGTCGATCGAACGATACACGACTAATTAACTCGCGGCGAGCGAACCTGCCGGCCGCGTCTCGCTCACGAATTTATACACCTGGAAGTTTGGACTACGATGTTTTGTCCCTTTTTTTCTTTACGACCGAGGAAAAATTGAGTCGAAGAACGAAAAAAAAATAAATAAAAAAATTCGCCATTCGAATAGAAATGAAATTTATATCTTCATCGGTTTGGCGACCGTACGTCACGACTTGGGCAAGCATCCGGCTTTCGAAGCAATAAGTTTCAAGAGTCGTGGCCTCGCGCCTCTCGAGCATTTCGAGTCGCAGTTATCTTAATGGCTCGACACGCTTATGACGCGAGCTATTCAATTGGAGAAGAGCATTTCTTTTCCGTTTTTTTTATGTGATGTTCGACGATCGATCGCCACACTATGCTACAATCAATTTTGTAGACCCTTATAATTGTAATGTGAGAAGTTTCTTTGCTAATTCTTCTATCGTGGATCCTAGGCTTTCAAGTTGATATAAATGCATATGCGAATGGTGCTAGCGACGCAATGAACTTTCGTTTTGTAATCGACAGAACTGAAGAAAAATGCGGCATCGAATATTGTATTCCATGACATTAGTTTTCATTGCAATGTGAAGTTTTTTCTTTTCTTCGTGTTGTTTTATCTTATATAACAGACACTTATGCACCATTCAAAGGATAGTGCACAGGGGTGTTTGGATACGCGACCGGGACATCACTCCGTCGTTCACGACTGACCAATTGAGAGGCCGCGAGCACGACGCAGATCCGGGTTTCCTTCCGCTGTTGCCTAGTTATCGGGTTGCTTAGTACTCGAGGCTAAACAATTCAACGAAATTTCCGCGATTCTCGGAGGATACCGTGCGATCATTGAAATTACAAGTCGCTTCGATATTGTTCCCATGGAAATGAAGAAACATATAGGGAGGGACTAAACGAGTGACTACGATTGTACATTTTTGAAAAATTTCAAAATTCATCGTTTTTCTCGTATTGTCCACGATCAATAATTCACAACTGTATTTTTTTTTTTTGATAAAGCGATCCTATAGATCGGATAGAAGTTATGGTGTTATGGTGTGTGTACCGCTACAAGGGAGTACGCTGTCTGCCACCTGCCCGCTCATTTCTCATATACGTGTACGTACGACGAGGCGAACGGTCAAAGACCCGAGGAGCCTTGTGCCGTTGACTGTTGTGCGAGTCGCCTCGTTACGTCGCACACTTGTGTACGAGAAACGGCCGAGGTACAAGTGTTGCTGTCCGCTGTCGGGTTCGCTCGGCTCCGCTCGTTGTTCTTCCGGCGACTGTGTAACTACGTACTATGTATACCGTGTATGTACTACTACATGTAGCCGAGGTTGAACGCAGGACGCGTTGGGCCATCGATGACTCCTCTAGCTCGGACACTCGTTCAATCGGCTCCTCGTCGTTATGAGAAATTGGAGAAAGGATTCGATACGACTTTGCACATCGAGCGAACCAATACAACGCCGCTTTACTCTTTTTTTTTGTTTTGTTTATTGTTTATTACTATTGTTTTATGCGTCCTATTCGATAGTGCCGCAGATTACGAGCATGAAACGCTCCCGAATACGAAATACTCGCGATAAAAAAAGTTGTTTCTTTGCCCGTTGGCCGAGAGGCCGGCGAGGATTTATACTCATAGAAAATGTAGCGACACGCTCGACAAAGTGGAACGGCAGAAGTAACTGTGGCGATGCATCGCTTCGGTGATTAGGCCGAGCAAGAGAAAGAAACGTCTCTTCGGGATTCATCCGGCATCTCGTCCGACTACCAACGCCTCGGTCGAGTTTAACCCCTCGTCTTTCGTGGAACTCATCCTTGATCTCCCTCGCTTGTTTTGCCACTTTTCTCGCTAAGCCATTATTATCGTTATGTTACAATCGAGGGGAAAGAGGGTCTTCGAGAAATTCGCGCTGGACCGAGAGCCGATGAACGCGTCCCAGAGCTTACCGAGAATCGATCTACGTCAACGTCCCTGAAAGATGTTTGTCTCTTATCTCGCGTTCGCAATCCATCCGTAAGATTCGTGGTGAGAAGAAAAAACCGAACAATCGAAACATGAAAAAGTCCGTTTTTTTGGTAATGGACATGTTGATTTTATAATTATCGAAATGATAATAGCCATGATTATTATTTTACCATTCGTATACTGAATTTTTTTCGAGGTTTCTTCTACTTTTATTTAAATTCATACGTCAATCGAGTAATGAAGTACTCATTACCGAGAAGCAGGTATATATGTGAAATTCCTGCAGGTATACACCCACGATCTCCGTACGCCTCCACAGCGCAGTACACGCTGCCTGTACGGTGTACACGCTGTTGCATAGATTGCATAGATTACTCCCTCGTCGCGAGTAACAAGTCCCGAGAACGAAGATGATAATAATTATATTCGTGGAAAGCGGATTACGATGAAGTTGCATCCCGTCGGAAATATTGGGAGAGAGCGTGGCAAAATGAGCACATGGAATCAGGAATAATTGAAGAAACTCGATATAACATTTGATAAAAATAATGGGGTTGTAATTTGGAAAAAAAATCCTACCGAATTATTAAAGAAATAAAAAGGGAACTATAATTTTGGTTTCTGTCGAACGAAAAATGTCTAAAAACATTTTCATTTTCGGCGCGCTTCATGTAAAACGAAAAATACTATTTTTACCCAATTTTTCCTCGTTTTTCTCTACGACCCGAAGACCTGCCGCGTCGAAAGTTGATGCTTCGAGCGCGATTGCAATATGTTACTTGAAGAATTCACTCGAACTCGCAGTAGCGGTATCACAAACCGGTGAATACATTGAAATCTCGCATCGCGATCTTTCTAGAAAAGTATCAATATCGACGGGCGACAAATGTACGCACCGCGCTCAACTCGACCCCGGTGTCGAGAGCGAACACATAAAAATGTTTCGAGAACCGAGAAAGAAGTATGAAATAACTCGAAGCCAACGAGGCGCGGGCAACGGGAATGATCGGAGGCACATACTACAGGTATGCATTTATATAGCAGCCCCGGTAGAAGGAGCTCCGCCGTATCTGTCCGTCGTGCGTTGGCTCTTAAACTCGCAACTATCGTTGCTCCGCTTGGGAATAGTTGTAAAGCGGGAGCTCCCGCGCTGGCGAAGCGTAACGTCTTTGTGAACAAGTGATCAAGAAGGTACAGTAAGACCAGTAAGTAAAGCAGGGTGATGAGTGCGATATCGACCCGAGGGCTATCTCGGAAAATTGCGGATGAGCGGAGAGCCACACCGTGAATCGACGAGTATTGATAAGCACATTCCGAAATGATCTCTCGTCGATCGCAACGCGGAATAACGCTATTTAGAGGCGTGGCGATAGCCTGGATACGCATGACTTCTGGCTTTATTTATGCCGGAATTTATTTATATGCTCGGGGCACGAATGTGATTCGAAAGTATCTATCGATTGTACTATTTATCCGCGACTGCGTGAAAACCCGAATTTCAAACAGCGAGTAGCATTCCTTCTGATTCGCAAATAGTTCAGATTTGTATTTATTTTTTTCTATTTGCATTCGATTAAGACCGGCAAAAATGGGTCGCGCTTTTCATGTTTAAACTAATTTCTATGATTTTTATGTTTTATTCAATTTAATTCTATAAATTTGTATTTCATGACGAAAATAGTTTACATTTCGGTCCGTTTTGCCCCACCTTTTCCCAACTATGTAAATTGGTAAAGAAAGATATTGTCGAAAACGCGCCAAGCGTGATGTTTCGATTTCTCGCAACGTCACTGAGAATAACGCAGGGAATGTAAAAAAAAATAAAACGGTATAATTAAAGCACCTGTTGCGTGAGAAACGATCGCAAGCCTCCTCGTTGCCACTGGCGCTGGTAAATCGTCACAACGTTTTTTTTTTTTTTTTTCATGCCCCTTCCCCTCAATCGACGAATCGAATGACTAGCGCGAGAATTGAAATCGTCGTGTGTACACCGTATGTGTAGCCGGTAACAGCCCGCAGCCTCGCAATAAACGATAGTTTGGCTTGCGCAAGCGGTGACCGACGTTACGTCAGTGTATAGTAAAACAGAACTCGTCGATTGCCTCGGCGAGTGTACCTGCATAACGATTTTTCAAAATTATTTCTTCGTATCTATCATCTCGATGAGAATATGTAATAATTTATATACAACGCGATAGCATATCGCTGTTCGTTCGAAAATAATGCAAACTCACTGAATAGAAGTCTTATCAAAAATTATATAGAAAAAAAATCTTAGGTTTATAATAACAATAATAATAATAAATTATTCTTCTATACATCTAAATATTTTGACTTCGGATTTTTTCTTCATCATCTACGATCAACGACGAATAATGATAGAATATTGATGATAAAATTTTATTTTTTTCACCGAAAAAAAAAAACGGAAAATAAAATTGCAATTGGTGAATTAAGGCGAAGGAGCAAGGACGAGAAAATACGAGCCTACCTGTTCTCTTGGAGCTACCGTTGGCTACCAGAAATAATAAATGTCGATTCGATCGCCAAGAGAGCGAGGCTCGCCGGGGCCACGGCGCCGATGGAAAGCGACTTTGCGCTTGTGGAGAAAGCCGCGCCAAGAGAGCTCGTTCCTTGGATGTGGAATACCGCACCGGCAAGTAGAAATCTATTTGAACATATTTAATGTTGTTTTTTTTTCCTTCAACGTCCAAGAAACGCGCAGTCCGTCAGGATTTTCAAGTAATTGGCAATCACATCGCTCGAGCGCGAAGACGGCGCTTTGAAGAATTTCCAAATTCGTCGCCGAGCTTCATCAGGGACGAGGTCGATTCGAATTAACGCTCGTCATCGTCGAGGCATTAACGTCAGCGACGATAGTTCCGTACACTCGAGGCGGATTTCGTGCGTGCACGAGATACAAGTTGTGCGATGCATGTTCGTCTATCATCTCGGACGTTCGGTGAATAATGAATCAAATCGTGATTAATGAACGATGCGGATGGAAAGTGTACGAGCCGGGCTCGAGGCGTGAAGAGAAAGAGAAATGTCTTCTGCCGGCGCGAACCAAGAAGGTTCCGCGAGATTCACGACAAGAGTCCATCCGTCTTCGATAAAGAACAAAATGTATCATTTACAATGGACGAATATTATTAACAATCACTTCCATTCATTATAAAACTCTTCGAAGTTTTCAAGTCAGTTTCGAAGAAAAGAGAGAATATCAGAAATATTGTTAAGCGACCACAACCGATAAATGACGATTTTTGTACTAGCAATTTCGAAATTCACTTCATAAGAATCGTACAACGGCATTTTTCCATTGGGAATAATGAAAGTGGATTAAGCTGCAGAGTCGATTAATTGAAGGGGTTCGATGCTGTCGCGAAACAATGGAACGGTAGGTTCGGCGAAAGCGAGAACCGCTCCCGGCTGTTTCCGGTTAACGCTTATCGATCGCCATCAATCAAAACTGCCCTCCGTTTATGAGCTTCGCAAACGCAAAGAACCGCGGAACAACCGCGACAATAGATGAGGGATTATGTTTTCATCTCACGGATCGCGGAGTTCAACTATAATGATTCGATACATCATTATTATTATTAATACTTTATTATTAATATTAATCAATTATCAATTCTTTTTATATATAATTTATCGTCTAAAACACATTTCATAATTCCCATCTTTTGTCCGACGGGTGGTCGGCAGTTGAAAAAAAAAACCGCGACCTCTCGACGCGATCTTGGACAAATAACAACCTGCGCCCACTTGACGCGGCGTAAAAGAGAAAACGATTAACGAAAAAAAAAAAAAAATTGGATAAACTGAGAAAACCTGAAAGTGCTGGATGTTTCTCGCTGATGATGATTATGATGAGCTCGTGCACCGGTGCATCGCCTTGGCTCGTGTTTCGTGTCTATAGATATAGTAAGAGAGAAAAAAAGAGAGAGAGAGAGAGAGAGAAACGCGCCGGGCTATACGCCCGAAGTGTGCGTGATCCCGGATGCGAGAGCGTCGGGGATACAACGCACCAATGGAACTCTCTCGTCATAGTATAGTCTACCTGCTTAACCGCGGTACACGTACATACTCGTATATCGTGTTGCGCATAGATAGTCATATATCGAATGCACGTGTTTTGTCCTCTCGGGACGCATCCGCGGCGGACATACGTACAGGTACACGTACACAGTGTTATCCGAGTATCGAGCAGGCGAATACGCACGAACGTGAGAGCGGCCCACGCATCACTCTCGAGGTCTCAGTTGTGAAATATTCTTTGGCAAGAGGCGTGACCGTCGAAGGTGAAGAATAAAGCATTAAAAAAAAAACTCAACATAAGTCAACTCAAAATAACGAATGTAACTGATTACGAACCAATAAACGTTTGCTCGTTGCCGAATAGAATTTACGACACATACGAAAAAAAAAAAGTTACAAAATAAATAAAGATCGGTAAATAAAAATTAAAAACAATTAATGAATAATTACATTTTTAATCAAAATTATCATTGATATTTATGGATATAGGTGTAGTTTATTTTAATAATGAATGAAATATGATAAATGAATAAGTAATTAATGATGGAGGAAACCTCGGGACGAATTAACCGAGAGGAGAACTCGAGCTCCATCGAGGAACATTGTAAGCTGCTATAGATCCGGAACAGCGAGCCACAGCGCGGACTGATTATCTCGCCAAGATCTCTCGGGTAAACACGAAAAGACGTATATACGTACACGTATATATTGCTTCGGGGATACGTATGAAAAAGAAGAGGACGAGGATACGAGCCCGCAGGACCCTCCGCGGCGAATCGTCACGATTTTTCGTGTTGTACAACCCACGCACCCTTGAACTTGGAACTTGGACCGCCATCTCAAAGCCCGGTTTATGCATTCTTTTCTTCTTTTCGTGTATAACGTACAGTGGAGCCTCGATTATCGCGATGCCAATTATCCGAACGATGATTGTTTCGAAAAACTAGTTGAACACATTTTTTTGCTACGGGCAGAACTTTCATATAGTTTTTCGAAGTGATAGAATTTTTCAAGATTTTTTTTGTCGGGTGAAGAAAAAACCGCAGTTCGGTGAAAATCGGAATAATTCAGCCGAAACCTAGAAACTCCAGGAGCCAATCGAAACGAATTTTACACGGTGAACCAATTTTTTTTCTTCATACTTGTCACGAGTCGGATTCGTAACTCGTTTGAGAAAGGCGATACGAGGTTATTCGACTGCATCCCGCATGGTGAAGTAACAAAGATTCTGTGAGTTGAGAACGCAGCGGCGGCCCGCGCGGGGAAAAAAGAGAGCGGAGGGGGACGACAATTATGCCTCCAATATTTATGCTTATTGCCATTCACCCGAGAGAGCCCCGCAACATCGTCGGAGAGATAGAACGAGAGAGAAGAATAAATTCATTCGCAGTGCGAACGACGGGCGAGCAGCACGAGCGGGGATCGTGCATAACACCGTTCGGCTCCCGTGTGTTATTTCGCCTTCGAGTACGTGTGCAGTAGCTTCGAGGGGTACCGACGGAGAACGCGTTGTAAAGTCGTAAATGATTCTCTTGGACTCTGCAGCAGACCTTTGGAGCCTCGATCTTTTTTGGTCTTTCTCTCATTCGCTCGTTCATTTTTCAACAAAAGCCTTTCCTTGGGAAAAATTCTGCGATAAGGAGGGACGACAAAAGCCCGAAGGAGCTCTCGGCTGCTCGTGGGGCGCGGGTGAATTATTCGCAGTCACGACAAATCGATCCCGAGAGCTATGGAACGAAAACTCGACGACGAGTCACGATCGATTAATTCGTCGATTTTCCGTCTCCTCTCGTGACTCGGGAATCGATGGGATCCAACGAGCCAATAATTATATTGAACGATGCACATAAATTCAGTAAAGACAATTTAACGCATACATAGTCGGCAAATTACCGATATTGATTGATTATTAATTAAGATTGAGATTGTGATTGCGATTGAGATCGGGCGGAAGAAAGACGGTGAAAGTGTTTTGGCAACGCCTATGTTTGACCCTCGCGGGACAGGGCGTATATTATGGATATTAAATTATCCGGAACACCCAGTTACAGGGGCAATTGTGCTATCGGAGACACCGCGTGTACGCGAATAGTTGAGGCGTTTAATTGGTTCTCTCGTTACGCTCGATGAGCCTCGAAAAAAAAGGAAAAATTAAGCGGCATATGCGTTCGAGCGCACCGATGATAATTGGCAAACGCGAGCGATAGACGAAGCGAACTACCCGCTGGTTAGGAATGCTAAATCGCGATAAGACACACGATACGAGGGAGTCTGTGCGTATGATCGATTAAATTGTTTCTCGAGGATAGTTCAATGCCACGTGTTTCATAGGCGCGATTAAGACTCGATAGTGCCATTACGACGATAGTTATTACCGCGACGAGATCTCGGGATATCGATCGGCGATTGTAACGAGTATTATTATTCGGACATGGGAATAATTAAATTATCGGCAAAATCGGCGCCGAGCTTGAACGGCTCGGTTGCTCGATATTTCATATGAAATATGGAAATTATATTTTATTTAAAAATTATTGTTATTATTGTTATTAAATTATATGTAATAAAATATGTAAATAATTATTATAAAAATATTATTTTATTTTTTAAAAGTTTCTTTACGCGGGAAAACTTCCGGAATAATAAACTGACGACTTGGATTTAAGTTCAAGTTTCGACGAGTTGTAAAAAGTACAAACTGGCCCGCGCAAACGGAGAAATCAGTATCCGTCCGCAGAGGATTGCAGCCGGGATTCTAACGTGTCGAAAGCAGCGGTGGGCGAGGCGACCGTTGACCAAGCCTGTAGGCAACGAGCTCTCGCGAGCTAGGCAACGAGAGATCCGAGAAGCCGCGGGAGCTGTCGGGAATTGTCGGGAGTTTCATAAAAATAACGTGACGTTGGGCCATTCGTTAAAGTTTTCTTCTTGGGGCCGTGCGGCCGCGGCAATCGACGGGTGAATTTCACCTCGCGACTCCTTGAAAGTGTACGCGGTCTTTGATACAACGACAAAACGAGAATCAATAGAAATTATAGTGCGCATTTCGAAGCACGAGGCGAAGCACGACTTTGGTGCTCGATTGGACAGGAAAGATTTGCTTACGGTGAAATACCTAATTATGCGAATCGATGTTTGCCCCGCGCGAAACAGCGAACGATCCCTCGTTCCGTCCGCGATCGACAAAGTATAGATCGCGAATAAAATCGGTTCATTCGATCGAATCGGTTCAAGAATCAACTAGTGGCCAGTTGAATCGACGATACCGTTTCTTACTATCACAATTATTTCGTTTAATTACCAATAAAGTATGAACAGAAAAAAAAATCAGTTAAATCGGCTAAATCAACGCTCGCCAATTCAATTAACTAATCGTTTAATTAATTGACTATTCCGTTTAACGAACCGATTATTTGTTTCGCCATCGGCAAGACGATTTCGTCGATTCAACCGATTTTTTTTTCACTGTGAAATTAGCCGAGAGATACAAGGATAAGTTCGGGAAGCGTCTCGGCATCGGCGGTCTTTTCGTGTGGTAACAATGCTCCGAGACCTCGAGTCTCTAATAAACCGAGGCGGGTCTCGCGCCGATCGTCGGGCTCATACATAATATTGTAATACATCGAGTAAAGAGTACTTCGCATTGCCGCATACGCTTTAACCATACATTTCGCTCGAATCTCTCTTTGGTTTAGTATTTCGACCTTTACAATTGCTCGTGCGCTGTACAATGCCTACACGTACCGCACTGTATCCAACTCGGATACGCGAATCGTTCGTAGTATATACTGCGACGATCGACGGAAGGTATAACGATGACAAATGGCTCGTGCACGTAAACTCGATTGGCAATACGTCGTACAGTACTGTACTCTCTTTTTCTATTTATAACGGACACATTCGATGCTGTAGTGGACTTTCCAAAGTAAGCGAGCGACGAATAAGGCGAGAGATATCCGTACAGTGCACGACCGATTAAGTTGATGTCTGGGGAATCGGATCAATCGGATCGCGGGATCAAGAGCGACAAACGTCGTTGGGCGTTTGGACATTGAAAGGGCCGTTCGTTTTCAGTTGTTATAGCCGAACGGGTCGTAAGTTGGCCAGTAGTCGTTCTAACTTGATTAACATATCTTATTGCATAAAAAAGAAAAATCGCCCCGACCGAAATAGCAACTTTGGGGAACAAAAAATTCGATTGATAAACGAACAAAGAACTGGGTCTGAGTAATATCCCAAAAACCCCAGAATTTCAGAATTACAATGATTCCTCACGGTGGGAGCATTGAACAGGTGATCAGTGAAGCAGCTCACAATACGCGTCACCTCCCGAAGAAAATTCGTATCACACGTATAAATGGAGATCTATAAATCAACGGGTCTATGGAGTTTAGTTTTTCTTATCGATGTAAGCTTACGGTGCTAGTAAAGAATTACGCCGATCAAAAGTGAATCGATCAGTCTCGATCTCGCGGTCTCGCCGGTTCCCGGATCGTCGATTACGATCGGCGCGCGGCTCGGGGCGGCGCGACACGACGGTATCACGATCGCGTGAGCAAGCGAAACGATATACTTGATACATATAGGATCTTTGTGTCCCCTGACCCGGACGTTAATAATATTGCAACGCTGAGGCTTGGCGATATTCTGCAAGAGAGGCACAAAGTCTCCGTCAAGTGGCAACGAGAGTTTGACTCTTCGCAAGCGGCATCGCGATGACGAATAAGATTATCATAGATGATAATGCGCCGCAGTCATTTTTTAATTTTTACGTAGCATAGTTATCGTGGTCGAAGCTTTGGACGCTCAATTGTCACTGATTAAGCCAACGCGGATTCATATTCATTCGCTAAATATTTATTTTTCTTTTATTTGATGCTTTCAGACCGAAGACCCCGAAAACCGTGCCGAAATATCACGGAGAGATAAACAAGCGGCCACAAATGCATAACTTCTTACACAACTAAATTACATAACCGATGAGGCAATGCAGGGGCAAATGTAAAAAAGCAGAAGGAATAAGAGAAATAGGACGCAAAACCCGAAAAAGACCAAGAGTTGCCTAGGGACGCAATCCCGCGAGCAAAAACTTCCGAAATTCTGACTTGAGACCCGCGGGCGGTCGTCGCCGCTAGTTGGGTGTTGTGTAAGAACGGACAAAACGGTCCAGTTAAGAAACGCAGCCAGTTATCATGGGTTCAAAGGCACGAATTGGCTGTTCATTGCCTAATCAATTCCTGACAAATATTTCGAGGCTCCGAAAGAAGAAATAACATTTTTTTTTGTATTTTTTTTTAATTTCTGGGTCACAGTTGAAGTCACGTTTGTCTGGTCCATTCTATTTTGGTACTTTATTTGGGCCCTGCTTGTACCCTGTGTAATTCTTTATCCGTGGATAAGTCGAGCTTATGAACCCGACGTCTTTTTACCGCTCCGTCACCGATACGTCTCTGTTCTCTCTCGCGGCTCTCATCCGTAACATCGTTCAAAGACCGCTTGACCATGTCAGTGTCGTCGCGATGCTGGATGTTATCGGAGAAAGATGATCGATATGACGCATCGAGAGAACAATCAGCCTCCCCACGGAGATCACTACTATTCGGCTGTCCGTCGGGTGTGCGCGAGAACGGAAACATTTCTGTGGCTCGAACGGACGTCACCGGTGCACCACTTCGGACCATCGAATAATTGAATCTCATGCTCCATTCCTCGTCGTCGTTGCAAACGCACGGGAATTTTCGCTCGGGCAATCGCGTGCGAAATATAGTAACGAAGTACGTCAATCCCGCGAACCGTTTCCCGGTTATCGCCGTCTGAATTATCGGCGAGGAAGAGTAATATGCCCCCTCGGTGATGCACGCAACCCGCGATGATTGATTCAATAATGTCGCGTGACTCGGGAATGTTAAGTCGCTTTAAGTGAAAATTGGTAAGTCTCGATCGGCCATTCGGAAAAAAATCGCATCGGCTAAATCGGCATTTCCGAGTCGCGATAATATTTGATTTATTGGACGTAATAATTGTCGTGGTAGGAAAGAAATTTATCAATATATCTAACAATCCAAGTAATCAATTATGGATTTAAATCGGCGAGTGCAATATGTTTGTCGGTTGGAGTGCTATAAAAGGAGAGAGACTCGATCGCGAAAATCGTCTCGACTTTAATAGCACGCCCGACAATCGGCTCTCGAGTAAACTCCAATCTTTATCTACTTTTTTTTCGCCTGCACTTGACTGGACTGCTGTTTGCCGACGCGCGAAGATCGGCCGAATCCTTGTAAATACTCGCTTACTTTGAATATTCATGCACGTTTGCGTTTTTTTCTTTCAAACCGAACGAAACTTGAGACTTTCGATCTTGGATGCACGCGCATCTCCTCGGGGGCGGCGCGCGGCGACAAACCGATTCTTAACGTTTGTATTCGATTGCGCCTTTTTGTCGAATTATATATTTTTTTCGTTTAGTCAGCGGGCTTGTGGGGTATGGAGATTCCGTCGAAGTGGAATATTAATAGCCTACAATCGCTACGATATGCGATGCGAAACGAGAGACACAAGCCCGTGTCTGTGGTATTGCCCGCTGGGATGAGACTCTCGTTGGCGCTCTCCTCACCCGGATGTCTCGAAAAGGTCACGGCGATGCGCGTCACGCCACGGTAACGATATTATTCATTGAATATATAATGAATTAATTAATTAACGCTGACGAGACCTATATCACCGCTGTATGTAACGTATGCAACGCTGTTTAGCGGGGAGGAACGAAAAACGGATGTACGAATAACGGGTCACCGGCCGAGTGAGACTCGATGGAAACTTCGTTTTTTTTTTTTTTCAGGAACGGCCTTCGGTAACATTTTCGCTCGAATTGGTGTAAAATTCGTGCTGCTATGATACCGCAGAGAACTTATTGTATTTGGATATAACAAAAATGATTTTTATCTATTTATTTTTCAAGAAATAATTAAGATTTTTTTTCAATGTTTTGGCTGCGAAAGTAACGGTTCAACCATTTTTTAGAATATGTCTAAACAATTGTTGCACTCGTATGTGTTTTGTCAGGGTGGACGCTACGTTGACGTGCAATTGATAGAAATAACATTCAGTCCTGTCGCAGCGATCGTCAAGGGCAGCGAACGTCCCTGGCCTTGAGGAGCCCTCGATTTATTTCCCGCGGTAAATCACCTCCACGATCGTCAAAGGTCGAATTTATGCTCGAGTAATTGGCACAGACTCTCCAACGCCAAGCGTCTTCCGATTGGTTTAATCCGGCAATACTCGCGTGAAAATGACGCAAGTGATACTCCCTACAGGAAAACTCGGCTGAATCAGCCGGTGCAAAGGACTAACATCCCTGACGGGGGAAATTTTTTTTTATTATTCGTACATACACCGAGCGAAAGCGTTTCCGAGCGGTATTCTCGTTAAACACGCCCGAATAAATTCAGGCGATAACGCGGCGTTTATTCAATTTTTTCAATACCGAAGAACATCTTCAAAATATTCCTATTTTTCTACTATTCGAGAAAAAATGTGAGAAAATGGTTGATTATTAGTATTTTTATGATTATATTATTATTTGATTACGACAAATATTTCCTGATTTTTTTATAATTTTTTTTTTTTGTTGCCGCGATGAGGGAGAAAACATAGTCTTCTCTATAAGGATTGAATTCAGCACACGCGAAGAGCACGTAGAGAGTATATGCCTACGCACGAGTGTACGCATAAGTGAAACGGGTACCTGCGGACTTTCTACGAATTGCGTAAAGACTCGTGGAATCCTGACCCGGTGTGTTGAACGCGCGTCGACCTCTCACGCATGGCTACACAGCCTCGTATTATATACACACCGTGCTCGGTGATGCAAAAATATATTTGGGATTCATCCCGCGGGACAATTGCGCAATATCGACGAAGCGCAACGCACTGACGAAATTAAGTATACGACTTGACTTTGCGGCGATCCGAAATGTCAGATGAAAGAGGGACGAAACTTCCACGAAGAAAGCACGGAAGTTGACATTTAATTAGAACACAAGAGTGTGAACTGCCCGAGCGCAACGCGCACTGTGCAGTTCTTTGAATCGATGTGTGCGATTGTTTTTTTTCTTAATTTTTCCCGCCTACCGAGCGACAATCCAAGCGGCCCACTTCGCCAGTAGCAAAAGCGACATACGTTAATGTACACCGGTTTGAGAGCGCGCGTACGCGCCTTGTGTCGATAACCCGTTGGCAACTCAAATTGATTTACTCCTCGCGCCCGATCGCGATAGGGATTATTTATGTTCGAAGGAAAAAAAATCCTGACGACGGAGCGAAAGAAAAAATTGCTTGCCATTTCAGCGCGTCCACTAATTGCCTAAATTCTCGAACTTTTTCTTCACGCATTTCGCCTTCCCTGATATTACCAGGTTTTATCATTTTTCTCTCGAATATTGTTATTTGAACGGATTATTCAAATTGCAATTGGTTATGACTATAATAATAATGATAATATGTCATACACGAGATAATGTAAATCTGGGCCTCAGAGAGTTGAGAGCGACAAATCGTGAGGATCCGGTCGCATTATAATACAGAGCAGTTCGTGTAATGGCACGGCAAACAATAACCGCGATGAATATCATACATTTGGAAATTTCATTCCGTACCGTACTGTCCGTGGTCTTGTGTTGAACATGTATAAATTAATGCCACCGCTCGACGTATAATCTCTCTCATCCACCTGGCATGGGATGCAATGATTCAATAAGACGAAAGGCCTGGCCTGTCGTGTTTACTTACAAGGTGCGGCCACACAGCCTAATAACCCGAATGTAACCGGACACACTGGATCAAAGAAGAAGGAGGCTGTCTCTCACGTGTGAACTCTTTGCCACAGGATAGCGCTTAAGGCCGTCCCGATGAAGTAAAGGGGCACGAGAGACGGAGCGAAGGATATGAAGAAAAAACGAAACAAGAAGAAAGAAAGAAACAGGACCGGTGAGAGAAAGACACTTACATGCATACCGGCGAGTTTGAGGCGAGAGTGTGAAACATGGTCTAAAATTATCTCGGAGATCCGGGTAGCCGGCTACGAACTCGGGCATGAATGAAACCTGCGATCGAAGCAGGTTTTTCGAGTCCGTACGAAAGATATTGAGGAAAAGAATAATGGATTTGTATATATTGTATGGCGCGGTTTAAAGACGTTGAAGATTGAACAAAGACTCCGTCGAGGATAAGCGACGCGTGACTGAGATGTAAAACGTACGTGTCCAACGCCCATGAGGACTCGCGCGGCACAACTCGACGTGAATATATGTATATATGTCTACCGGACTTGGATCCGTGTGGCACTCGATCGTGTGCCCCCGCTCGGTTATAAGCCATACATCGCGAGAGCATTGAAAATCGTATCGGTTAACCGATTCCATTGCTATTGGTCCGATGGTGTATACGAGCCAATACGCGATTATAATGGATGAGAGGCAGTCAGGCAGCGTGCCAGAGAGCCCGAGCAATTCAGCGGAGTAGTAGCGGCGGCAAGAGCCGTGCCAGATTCAGGTTTGTTGACACGGATCTCTCTTCGTCCGGGTGGAAAGGGAGCCTCGCGCGCCGCACACGCGGTACCTCCCCGCGCGCGCTTTTGCTACTTCTTCGTTCAACCGTCATGTTTTCTCGCTTCGAGACTCGCTTGATGCGTGTACGGAGACAGCGAGGCTTCGTATCGCGTACGTCACCGTCGACGCAAAAAAACAATGCTTACGATAGTGCCCGCTTCGCGAAAAACTCGAGACGTATCGAATTACGCGTCAGAAAACGTTTCGCCGTCGAGAAGTCAATTTTTGTGTATAAAACATTTTGTCGATCATCGCGATCAACCGCGCGAGAGCAAAGAGAGTGGGGCTGTACAACTCACCTGGACCCGAGCCGCTATCTCAAAGACGATACGCGACGATACATCGAGACCCTCGTCCAGCGTGGTTCCGCCGTCCTCCCCACTTCCACCGACGTTGTTTCCTCCACCTCCGCACGTTGCACCGCACTCGCCAGCACCGCCGTAGAAACTCCCGGAAAGGGCGCCGGGCAACATCTCGAGCGGCACGACCACTTCATTCTCATTCCGTCCGCGGAGTGAGCAAGAGCTCGATGTCGCTGCCGCCGCCGCTGTACGTTGCTCCGACCCATTATCGTTTTCCTTTCGGGCTACACCGACATACGACGTTCTCTCGTGTTCACTAACGACTGCGTTCTCGTTTTGCACCTCGTCGCGATCGCGCTCCACGGGCAGAGACAAACGTACCCCGAACAATCGCGCTATCGTTGACGAGCTCTTTCTCAAGTCCTCGAGGCTCCTGCGATCGACGCGAATGCGCGGGACCTCGCCCATCTCTCTGACATCGCAATCGGCGCGCGCGGCAGGCCACCCTTCGCGCGGAACCCGACGTTGTTACTACTACCACTACTACACGATTCGAACGATATAAACGAGGTAGTAGGCGAAAGAGAGGCGAGGACGCCCCCAACGGCGAGAACAGAAGCCGGTGCTGCTCCCTCCCTCGCCCTCCTGCCCCTCGAGAGCGGAACGATTATTGGGCCGCGCGCGTTTCTTCAGCTTTAGCTCAGATTTGACACGTACTTGTTTTTTTTTTTCCTTTCACGCACGTCCGATGTCTCGATGCTGCCGGATGTGCGCGTTAACTTTTTTACGCAATTTCGTTAACTTTTAACGAGTCGCGTAGCGACGAATAAACAGCTGATCCGGTGCCCGATTGATGAGCGGCCTCGTTGACGCGCGAATCATGTCGCTACTGCGGGAACCCCGCTCAACGATCGCGCTCCAGGCACGTGCGGTTTTATAGAGCAAGGTAGTAAAGCCTCGATCCGCGATAGATTGATTGTGCGCAAACTCTTCTCTCTCTCTTTCTCTCCCCTCTGTTAATCGTGTCTTGTAACGCCCAAGGATATAATAACGCAGCATTGGGTGTTGCAACGAATGTTTAACGAGTAAACACGATTAAGAGGAGAGCGGGAATTAACGACGCCTCGCGTGTCGAGCGCTCAAACTACTGGGGAACTCGTACACACTGATGAACGGCAATGCGAGGAATTATATGAATAGCTATCGCACAGGTAGGGAGAAGGTTGGCGCAAGAATTTTTAGCATATCTGTTCAATAACTTAATAAGTATCTATATTCCTCTTTGTGACCATTTCAATGCAACAATATCGTGTCCCAACTCCAGGGGCAAATAGCGATAATAATAAAAAAAAGTCGTATAAAAAGAATCGAGCCCCGCTTCGACCGACTATCGGGTATCCAGCACCGGAAGGCATACATGTATATACGTTCACATTATTTGCAATTAGATCGAGTAGGATCGATCGAGAAATTATTCATTATGAAGGCGGTACCCAACCGCCGAATGCCTGCTCGAGCTCCTTCGCAACGGCGATGCATAGATGGTCGTTGTAAGGCGCTGCGACTACCTGCGGACGAAAAAACAAGCGTGTCATTACGATCGGGGGGACATTTGTAAATCGAGCGGCGATCGATTAACCTGCACTCCAACAGGAAGACCCTCTTTGTCTAGTCCAAGGGGCACGTTGCAGCAAGGCAGTCTGAGAACGTTGAAGAGACACCAGTAACCGAAATTGAAAGGTCGCAAGAAATACGAGTGATGATAGCTCGCCGGAAACGGCGAGGACGGGTAAAAGAGTACCCCGTTGTCGCCGAGTTTTTCCTGCAATAATATCGTTCATTGCGATATGCGTTATAACAAAAAGATATTGAAAAATAAAAAATCGAGAACTGACCAGTAAAAACTCTTTCATCTCGGCGGTGAGGTTCTTGGCCCACTCATCCTTATCCTGCGGGAAGAAATCGTGATCGATGAGCTTCAGCAGGGCGGCGAACGTTATTTGAGAATTATTTGTGAGCAAATTCTTGATCTCCGCGACGGCGTTCGTGCGTGACTGAAAAATAAACAAACCAGATATTCCACATGTTGAGAAGAAGTAGAAGTAACATTGAGAAGCGCATTTAAAGCCGAGAATAACGGAAGTAAAATTACAAAACGCAAAGATTATGCACAAATGGTTTCAAAGTACAATTAAAATCGACCATTCGGTATTGCTGATTGTCGTATGAACCATTGCAAAAACGATTGTCAAGGAATTGCCTCATTGAGCAGTAAGCAGATTTTATGAAAATAATTTGCTTAAAGCACTTCGCATTATAGTTTTAAACACACAAGTCAATTATAACGTCAACCGACCTTTCCATTGGTAAGATCAGCTTTGAAATCGGCCTGTTCCTTCGTCATCCAGTACCTCCACAATCTAAAAGAATACTCCGTTCCAGGAATCTTGATTTTCTCCGCCGAGCCCGTAACTTCTCGGAAATGTTCGACCGCCCTCATGAGAGCGACTCTCATATCATGATTGACCTTGCTCGCTCGGAGATCTCCCGAGCCCTCCTGATAGAAGATCTTCAAATTTTTCACGTTCACCGGCTCGTCGAGCTTTATTTTGGTGACATTCTCGCCGACGAGTACTTTCAAAAGGGGCGCGAGATCGTCGGCTTTCTTGCACATCGGCCCGACCTCCGCCATCGAGTTCATCTTTTCCAAAGTTCGGAGGCCAATGCCTTTGAGCGACGTAAGTCCCTCGCTCGGCTTGTGGCCAAACACGCCGTTAAAGAAAGCCGGCATTCTTATGGATCCGCCGATATCGCTGCCGATCGATATCGGAGTACCGCAAGCGGCCAAAAGTGCCCCCTCGCCGCCGCTGCTCCCGCCCACCGTCCTCGTCGTGTCGTACGGATTGTTCGTCTGTCCGTATACGCAATTTCTCGACTCTACCCACTGATTCAGCTCTGGAATATTGCTCTTCGCTATCAATATCCCGCCGGCTTCCTTCAAGTAGCGCACAGTTGTGGCATCTTCCTTCGATATGTGGCCTTTCCTGCAAGTCATTCCCATCGAGTGGAGCATTCCTGTCGACAGACACAACACGTTACTGTTTGATAAACGGAAAATCGTCCACCCTGACAAATTACCTTCCGCTTCGTTGCTCTCTTTCGTCGTAAATGGAACACCCAGGTACGGCTTGGTTTTTTTCAACTCTTCGATATCCGGATTAGTTTGCAAAAATTTGTCTACATTCTTTGCGTCTTCTATAGCCGACTCGTAACGCTCGTCCACGATAGCGTTCAGCAATCCATTTATTTCCTTGCATCTCTCTATGAAAGCCTCGACGACTTCTTTCGACGACACTTTCTTTTTTCTGAGAAAAAAAATTTGATTCGATAGGAAAAAAAAAACAGAAATGGGCAAAAGCAGAAATTTACCTGATTTTATCGGCGAGAGACACGCCGCTCTCGAGAAGCAAATCGTTCTTCACCGGCGTAACTTTTCGTCGCCTATCGGCGTAATAGAGTCCGAAGAGGAACGTGACGATACTGTCGAAGATCCAATGGAGCTGAACTATCGTGCAACGAACGAGATTGAAGAACAGTTTCTTGGCGACGTCCATGTTCGTTTTTCTCTGCGACGTCTGACCGATGCAAAAATGAATTATTCAATCTGCGATTGCACCGTCGGCGATGCGCGTTATCGCTCGTCAAAAGCGTCGACAAAGAAGATTGATTGAGTCTAATCTACCGAGCGCAAATATGTGTTTTGGTCATTGCGATCGTGATGACATTGCGAACGGTACCTTGTTTATCACCGACGTGCACATCGCGCTCAGCGAAAACTATAAGATCGAACGCGATAGGACGCGAGACACGCGCCGCGAGAATAAATAATTAACGCACCTACAACCTTCGTGAATGATTGACACTTCTCGGTGCGGGTCTAGCGTGCGTAATCGTTCCGGAAAATCGTTTCGATGTGCCAATTCAATCGCGATCAATTGGCGTGCGCGGCAGATTCACCCGCTTTTACGGACAATTCCGTTGCCGACCAATGAAAAAACGCGATTTTTTTTTCGCGTCGGCACCGCTGTTGTTTTGTTATCCAAAGTTCTCGACAGTCTGACTCGTTCTAATAACTCGCGTGCGTTTGTTTTTACGCGCGCGTGCAGAATGTCGAAGTTTTCGTCGAAACTGCCGCAGCAAGGGAATCCTGCTTGCGCGGTCGGTACAGTTATCGATGCTGGTTTACTCCACTCGCCAGTGAATCATTTCTCTTGGATAAGTTGGAAAATGACAATCGTGCGGAAAAAAAACATTCCGGTTGAAGAATCGTTAAAGTTATGTGAATTACCACTGTCGGTACGAAAAACGGTAATCAATGCTACTTTCCGTGCATAGACATTTGAGAAAAAAAAACACATTGCGTTTTTCTACAGATTAAACGGCCGCGGAAAGAGACAATTTTCTTTGACTCTGAATATCTATGGTTTTTTAATGCTATTTAATATGGTTTTTATTACCGACCGGGAACAGGAAAGGCAGGCACAGGTAGGTGTGAATAGTAGAATTTTTCGCGAAATTACGATGAGTTTTTTTTCTTCAGGTGTAAGAAAAACGCACGGCAGAAATACTTATAATTTCATTATAATTACTATCATTATTATATACACGATATAAACGTAAAATCGAGTTCGTTGATCCGCCGTTGGGCTTTTTTCACGCAAAAATTTACACTATGTACAAAAAGTATATTTACAAGAGACGTCGTTTGTTGACGAGGGGGCAGTGTTTTTCGCTTCTTTACGTTATCGCGATATTGGAGGTGTCGGGTTTGTAGTTGCGAAAGATATTGTGTCCAGCGATGTGTTGTCCGGTGTGCGGCGGCCTGGGCGGTTTGCTGGGCGCTGCGAGTAGTCGGCTCCACGCGCGACAAGTTTTTCCCGACCATACCCACATCCCCGAGGTAACGCCGACGACGAGGGAGAGGAAAAGTCGGAGAAGAGCGAATTCGAGACCGGCGGCTCGATAAACCGGACCGGGAACGCAATTCTGCGCTGCCCTGCAGTCGAGCGCGGCCAGAAGGGCAAGAGTTCGCCATCTCGGCCTAACGGAAGCCTCATGAAGTGCGCACGCGAGACCGCCGAACGCCGGCACGGCGTACAGCAACGCGAATATACTGAGACGCGTCATGAGCCTCTCGAGTTTCGTTGCGCTCCGTCCGGCCGCTCGGACTGCCCGTCTCACGCGAACAAGGGCTGTTCCCGCTATGCTCCCGAACACACAGCCGATCAGGAGAAGTATTCCGTGAGGAAGCACCTCGAGCCACAGAGCGGACTCGTCCGAAATTTGGCAGAGACCGGTGAGCTCGTCGGCAGCAACGTTTCTCGATATCAGAGTACCTGTCGACAGGAGTGACTTCATTAAATACGAGTTTCCACAATCGCGGCGAGACAACAATCGACGACTTATCGTACCTCCGGTCAGAACAATCGGAAGAGCCCAAGCAACGGCGTGGAGATACGTAGCGATATTGTGAAGAGCCTCGCTGCTCCATTCGTTTCTCGCACTGAGCAGCCAACAGCCGCAGAGTATCGCCCACCACATGCTGCTTGCCAAAGCTAGATAGTGCTTAACGAGCCACCATATAGCGCAGGGAATACTCCTCAGCCCGTCGTGTACCTGAAGCAAAAAGAAAGAATGCCTTGCTGTAATAAAACGTGAAATAGATACAAGATTTTTATTATGCTCTCGAACCACAAGATCTGGCTGAGCAGTATTTTCAGATATACTTCGTCAATAATATTTCTTTTCAATTAAAAATTCGTTTATTTCAATGTGTTCATATCGCAGTCGATGTTAAAGAATCGAAGCACAAAGAGACGTTGCTCACCGGTACGTAAGACGGTCCGTCGACTTGACTCGCGCAGCTGAGACTCTCCGGGCCGGTTGCCCCGCGAACGATGAATAATATTGATAGAAGATTGTAGCACAAGGCTAGAAAGACAATCGGTCTTTCGGGATAACGAAATCTCGAAGGTTCGACCCAGAAGGTGAGAAGGGTGAAGAGCGTCGACAGAAAACACAGCCATGCCCATCCGGTCATCCAGCGGACGGCGAAACGTTTGTCCTCACCGCGATAGTAGGCGTCGGCACCGCACCGAGGCGCGCAAGAAATCTGTAACGATTAATTCGATATTAGATTGCTACTTGAAATTGGGAGGCTTCTTGTTGTCGGTTATTGAAAGGCCCGAATTACCGTGTCCACGAATGGCGTTTGAACGAAATGAGGTGGACACTGATGATGCTGACTGTCCCTCACCGCTGGCTCAAGAGGTCGAACGGGCCGAAGAGGCTTAAGAACCGGCCACTGTTGTCGGATCGGTGGCAAGACCGGTGGCGGTATAACTTCCGGCAAACTCTCTTCCGGCGGGGGTTGAACACAGAGAGCATTTCCTGAAGACAAGAATTATTCGTTTACTACAATGCAGGTTGAAATTTAGTTTGCTCATGTTAAGTTTAGTGCTGCAATTTAAGAGGATCCTTTCAACTAAATTATGATGAGCCGATACGAGCATGCAAAAAAATGCTATCATGTCAGAAAATATTGAAAGCATTTTTCTGCAAGTTGAAACATCAATGTTCACTTTTGCGTATAAACATTCATTTAGTCATTTAACATGTTTAATATTGTGCGATGTCGATCGGCTGTTTCTCATTTACGGCAGGGTATGATTTATCACACAAGCAACTGACCGCTATCGGAGAATCTGTCGCAGTCGAGCAAGTGAGGCCACGGTAGAGTGAGGCTGGTCAGTGCGGGTTCGCAGTCCCTTCTCACCGAGAGACAAAGAGGCTTGCAAGCCGGTATCTGCATGGCCACGTGTTCCGAGCATACCGGCGCGAAAACCGCGCAGAGAAAGAATCTCAGGTGTTTCGAGCAATTGTAGTGGACCAGTGGCATAAAAGCTGCAAGCTGAAACATTCCAATTAAACAAAGGGTCATTATTATTTAAAAAATTTCGAATCGGTGATAAAAAACGCGTCGAGCATCGCGAGTTTTTACTTCGTCGTTACAAAAAAAAGACGGATTGAAAAAAAATGTATATGAAAAATTTCACATTGAAAATATTCGATACGATTGGAAAGAGGAATATTTGTAGGTAGTCGTTTTACAAAGTCAGTCGAGGCATCGGCGGATGCGTTTCGTGCTGCTGGGAATGGGCATTACCCGCCTATAGGTACCTACACGGATCGACCGACGAAACGTCCGGAGATGGCTCGAGTAGAGAGAAAATGACGGGGGGGCGCGCGCGCAAGTGCGATGGACGGTATGGAGGAAAGAAAGGTAAAGGAAGAAGAGAGCGATGGGCATGAGATATAACGAGCGGTGGGCATCAGGGGTAATTATCCCGCCCATTCTTCCCGCCTCTCTCGACGGGCCCGGGCGTTCGGTGGGCCTTAGAATAGCCCATTATGGTGAACGTCGGTCGCGGGACCAGCGCACCGTTCTTCTCTCCGTACGGCGCTCCTCCAAATTATAGCCCCCACGAAATAACGTGGTAACGCCGCAAGCGAGCTCGAGGCTTCGACGACTTGTCTTTTCCTCTGCTCCTTCTTCTTCAGCATCATCTTCTTCTTCCTCTCGGTCGATGCGAATGCCCCGGCTATATCCGAATACTTTTGATATACAATGTGGATGTGTGTACATTAGGGGACAATGGGGCAAAATGGTCCAAGCAATGAATAGAACAGAATGAGACACTCGCGTAAACCACTTTTTGGGCCAACATGGTCCGACGCGAAAATTTATGAAATTTTTGAACACTTCAATTTTCAAGGTCCATTGCCAGTTTTCATGCTCCCACTGCTTGCCAAAAAGAGAGATCGGGAACGACGTTCAATCAGATTCTACGGAACATCTGTTGTCTACGCTGAAATGAACCGATACGAAAAATAGACATGCAGATAAAGAAACTATATTTTGTATGGCTATTTTTATATAGTTTTTTATAGTTATTTGATTTTGGCCCAGAGTATTTTGCAAAAATCCCGTGATACTGTTCCACAAGCATTTGTAGAACAACGACTGGAAGCGCTTCTGGAAAAGATACTCTGGAAAGAGTAGAAAATATAAACGAGAGATAAACGACTGCGTCCCGAATCGGTCAACTTAACTAGACCGGTTCCTCTCTCGTTCAATTCTCTCTTCTTCCATGGAATCGAAGAGGTTCTTCTCCTTCGCTCGTCGTTATTTCACGTTTTTCCTACCGGCAGAACGAACGCGAGCGGCCGCTAAGCTGTGTCGAATGGCACAGCCGGCCGTAGGATATGTGGTGTAGCTCGAGAAGACGGTCGACGAGTCGAGGAGGGGAAGCCCCTCGCGGCGCAACTTTTTAGTACGTCCGAGCATGCACGGTTCGTGTGACGGACAACCGAGAAGGGGGCAGAATTCTCGGGGACAACGAGACGCTTTCGTCCTGGCCACCGGCTCGGGAACACAGAGACCCCACGAGGAAGAGGTGAAACGCGCAAGAAGCGAGAGTTAAACTCGAGCGCCTGCTCTTTCCTTTCTTTCGCTCGTACTCGTTCAATTCCTGCTTCTCGCATTTTTTTCCCCCCGTCGGGATCGTTCTTCTAGTTCCACTTGTCTCTCGCTCGTGTCTCGCGAACGAGTCATGCCGAGGCCCCTGTTTTATGGTCACCGCGAGATTAGATAATTTATATATAGACCTATAAAACCCGTTGATTATCATACATATCGTTGCACTCGGCCAATTCGCGTTATACGGCAAGAAAAAGTTTCGAAAGTGATGAAGTACTTAAACCCGTTAAATCGCACTTAAATCATGCGCGGTGAAATAAAGTCCCATTCATGTACACATGTATCCACATAAGTATTATTCTATTATTTCTTATCGATTGAAGAATTCTGCCCGGTCGACCACTCTCTTTCGGCCTCTTTGCTTCGTCCCCTTTAATCTTATTTTCCGTTTCGTCGCGGAGGTCGAATCGAGAAAGACACGCAGGTAGTCCCATCCGAGATAACGTTCACCGGGCCCGCTCGTTTTGTTTCTGGGATCTCGTTTCGTGTATCCGCGAGTTCCCAAGACGACTTACCAATATTGCTACGGATTCGTCGCTTTAATATTGCGAAAATAGCGTCGAGGGCCCCGGGTATACCGTTAATGCTTTTATCCGAGAAATTCGCTCGTCGTCGAGTCGGCCGAAAACCACATCCGGTCCAACAGCGCCGCGCGAGCACCGCAATTACCCCCGAACAAGTGGAAAGAGGAAGACACCACGAGCGGACAGAGAGAAAAAGAGAGGGACAAACGAACAAAATAAATTGGCTTCTTTATTCTTCGTCTTGTTCGAGAGCTGCGCGAGTCGAGTGGAAACTTCGGTACCTTCATCGCGCGCCTCCTCGTTCAATCGGCCCGGCTCCTCTCTCGGTCTTTCCTCTCATAGTTCCAACCTCGCTTCGCCTTATACTCTCACTTTCTATCTCACGCCGCACGCCGTTCCGACAAGTTGCGGGCGCCAGTGTCAATTATACGCGTCCTGTCTATTCCCGGAAGGCGCTCTTCCCAAATTATAGTATGGGCTTCTAGCTCTCGGGCATAATACCACACTCCTCGCTGTGTATGCGTGTGGACCACCGGTTTGCGTTTTACTCGATTTCAAGGGAAAGGTCTCCTTTTCAACCCAAACTCACCGTTCCGATTTTTCTCATCCTTTCCTCTATCGATTTTCTTGGTAATTAAACAACAAGAAATCGACATTGAAAAAATCAGAGATAAAGAGACAAATTTCAAAACTTCGAGATTTTTTCATTTCATCGTTGTGCAGAGAATTTTTGCGGAACTCTCATATTGAAACGCGCTCGTGAAACTCGCACGTTTGCCAATTGCAAACTTGCGAAACTCCGAGAAAGAGAAAAGATATAAGAGTTTGACGAGGAGGCTTTGGTAGTTTAATGGTTGTCGCGGCAGGAAGCACCGGAGCCTCGAAGGCTCGAACGCGTTTGTGTGCAGTGTATCGAGAGGAGGTAGGCACAGTGTAAACTGCAGCGAGAGTTTACACTAGATACAGCTCAAGGGAACCTCGAGCCGGCTGAGTTTGAACAAGACCGTCTTGACAGAGCTCGCCGACAAACGCAATCTCCCTCTCGCTCGGTATTCTCTCTTCCACATATGTATACATATATATATACACCTATGAAGATTGTTTGTGTATATACTCGGGTATGACGTTACTCGATATACGTTACACACGCGTAATCCTTTCCAGAAAGCCGCGCGCGCGGGCGGGCAGCCCCCTAAGCGAAACTGAGTCGACACGCCGCGATAGCGGCGAGTCTTTGACGATGATAAAATAATGTAGGTAAAATACGAAACCGATGCGGTGACCGCCGAACGAGCGAATCTTGGATAATCGTTGTCTGTATCGTTTCCCTCGCGACTGGTGAACGGTAAGTAATAATCCGTCTATAACTCCGTAATAATAACTCATAATCCGGAGCGGCATTTATTGCACGGTGCTAAGTCGAATGATTACACATCGCGTCGTGCACGGTATTTCCAGCTAATTATCCATTTTTGTCGAGCTTAATCAGCGAAGCTGACCGGTAGGTGGAACGTATTTTTGAATCGTTTAATCTGTATTGGTGCCGATGGTAGTCTCGCCTCGCTAAACCAAAGAACGCCGCTCGAACTATCTCATTTCACGGACTGTTGGACTAAACTCGGGGAGGAAATAATGCTCGTACCATCCATTTGACGCGGCTGACTTGGCGTACACTCGAGGAAAGTGCGACGAGCGCGAAAACGTTCGCTCCCTGACTCCATAGAGATATTTGCGGGTATGCATGATTAATATTTAAAAAAAATTGTATTGAAATGTTTTGAAGGTAATTTATAATAATAATAATAATAATAATAATATAATATATTTTTCGCAGGAAAAATTCCAATCGCACTAAAAGTGAACATTTAGTCGACGAAAAAAGAATTCTTCAACGAATCTTGCCGCTGGCTATGAAGTTTTTCCCGTGAGGCACATACGCGCCGAAGTTTCTACGGCGTATCTCGGTGCGATTGAGCGAGCAAAGGACGATAGGACGATGAAGAAGCGTAAGAAAAAGTAACGAGTAACGATGAAAACGTGCAAGTCGAAGAAGTAAGGAAAAGAAGCGAAGAATGAAGAGGAAAAAAAAAAGAGAAAGGTAGAAGCGTGAGGGTTGGAGATAAAGACGGGCCCATCGCGAGAGAGCGAAGAGTCCGCCGATGCGAGTACGAAGAAACAACTCGCCGGTAAAGCCTCTCTCCGGCTATGAGAAGAGCGGAGAAGAAGCGCGGTGGGGAGAGGAGGGAGGACGAGGAGCCGACAAAGAACCGCTTTTCTTACTCCTCTGTTGGTCGAACTCCGGCGGAGAGCCGGGACGAAAGCGGGGAGAATAACGCTCGGCTGCCTTCGGGATGCCTTCGAATCCACCGCTGTAACGCTACTCAAACCATTTCAGAGGGATAAATTCAACCGTGGAGTCTCTACAATACCAACTATTTTTCGCTACGCTTCTCAGAGTCTAATCGACTTTTAATATTCCCTGTTTTTTCCTTTTTTTCTCTATTTTTTACTTCGTATATTCGAGGATGGAAAGTGTGTTTTCGCGTCAGGAAGAAACACGATCGTGCGGTCAACGCTCGTTCCTTGATGCGAGTAGAGCGGAGCGCGGTCGCGGAGCAATTTAAGGCAGTGCCACACACGTGCCTTTCTCGCACACGAATGCCGGTGCTCAGCGCGCTTTAATAAACTGGCCGTGTTGCCGCATCGTTCGCACACACACGCTTGCTATCTCCACTCTCGAATACTACGCGGTACGGATATAGCGACGTACACGGCGAGTGTGCGCGAAGTTCCGTAGACACGCTCTAGGAATCCTCAAGGGCTTTAGGCCGTAAGGAAAAACGACGAATAAATGCCTTGGTAATAAGTTTTTTTTTCTTCAAACGCCAGTTTGTTACCTTCCGATTGTCTCGTGGAAACAAATGTAAAATCTCTTCAGAAAGAAAAATGGAATTTGACACAGGTTTAATTAAGATTTAAAACAGCAAAAAATTAAACTTGCGCTGTACAAATTCATGTTGCATAAATATTTTTCGAATTCATAATATTACCCTTAGTATTATTAGTTATCTTTTTTTACAACAATTTTGTTTTCGGTTGCTTTATGAAATTTCACTTGCAATAAAAAAAAAAAGTTGTCGCCAATTTTCTTGGTTTTGTCACCACGTGTTTATTTTGCCGCATTCGTTCTCGTGACTTGTAGCTCTAAGAAGCGCGAGGCTCATTGGCTCCTCAAACGTCCTATTGCCGTTTTTAAGATCTTGGTTGACTCGCGTCTATCGCAATCGATTATCTTACCCCCGAAAAAGTTGTCTCTCGGCCTGCTCGTTCGAACATTTAAATTCCGTACAATAAAATGAATGCCGGTGGGCCCCGCGAGAGATAGAGATAAAACGTCGAGCGATAAAACGATCTCGAGCGAACGAGGATCTTATAGAGAGGCCCACTGAGGCATACACGAACGAGAGCGACTTGGATTCTCACCAAAGGACACCGCCACCGCCGTGGAAACAGAGCCAGCACGCGATAGCACTCACGGATAGTTTCCGAGTGCCTTACACTTGGATTTCATCTCTCGTTATGCTCGCTTCTGTGGACACTCGCCACTTTATCGGCGTCGTTTCGCGGGCCCGATACTGTGTCTCGGCGCTCGCGATCTTTCGGCGCTTCTCTTATCTTCCGCATTCGTCTTTTACCTTCGCAATTGCTGGAGTTTCCCCTCGTCGATCTCGGCGACTTAATGTAATGGGAGCTGCCCAATTAACGCGGCCGTCGGCAAGATTCGTTAATTCGCTGATGCGTCAGGGTAATCGATTTGAACTTAGAGCATTATTCTTTTTTTAAGGGTAATTCTTCTGTCTAAATTCCAATGGCTTCTATAAATGTAAACGGGATAAAACAAAGATCATTGGAAACTGTATGCATATCGGCTGACTAGCTTTTTTTTCCCTGATTAATACAAAACTTAACATGGTCCATTCGTATTATTGGGAAGGAAACTTTTTTTTTTTTTTAATTGGGAAAAGTTCCGTACAACCAGGAGTCAAACAACATATTTCGCGGAAACGTTTTCGAGAACATAGGGATCAAAGAAATCGCTCATCCCCGTAAAGAGCACAACTCTCGTCTTTTTGCCTTAGCGGCCATTCGGGAGTTAAAAGAGTCTGGGCTTCTTCTTCAATTATTAAACCGCAGTCCGGCTGCGATACACGCTCACGTCACCCGTCCGGCATACTACAATAGTTATCTTGTGGAAGCTACACGAAAAGTACATTAAGCCGATGGGATCGGTTCGTTTGAAGATCGTGCTGAGAGATTGCCCATCTCTTTTCGGAAGAGTTATCCGGGAAAAAAATATTCGTAATCCTCGAATACCGAATAGTTTCGTATGCGTTGACGAATCAATGTATTTCTTTCGCTTCTACTAGTTGCGTTATAATCGTTGAGATTAATTAAAAAATTATAGTCCAGAGTCAATCAGGTCAATAGTGCATCTAAGATTCTCGTACTCTATGCAGAAATCAAACATTTGCAAACAGATATGTTAGAACTATATTGAAATCAACATTTAAAAAATTATATTATTAATAATTGATGTAATAAAAAAAATTATTATTCCTTCTTATAACCATTAAATTATTAATATATTTTTTCATTAATTTGTTGACATATATTCTAAACATGTCCGTAATATCCGATTTTTTCAGCCAAAAAGATTGCAGATATCTCGGATATGTTTTTAATTCAACTTTTTTTTCGATATATTTATTTAAAATATGTTCTTCCGCTTGCATTATGAACAAAGAAGAATGTTTTGCGTTGAAAGCGTTTTCTAGGTATATCTTGTCTTATACAATATATGTCTATGCACGTATATATGTGTATGCATGAGAAGGGGATGACGACGTGCGTGCGTGCGTGGCTCTCAAAGTGAAGCCTTCGCGAAGGCGTAAGAGAGACGAGAAAGAAGGGTATTTATAGACGAGGGTTCACTTCTGCCTGGCTCGCTCGGTTTTATTAGCGTAATAACATTAAGGCGGCTGCTTTTGAAGAGCGAACGCGCTTCTCTCCGCTCTCCGCTTCGGAAGAACGAGAAAATGAGAGAGAAAGAGAGGAAAAAGGAAGAAAAAAAAAAATACCGAGATGAGAGTCGATGAACACCAACATAGATTCTTCGCCGCAACGAATTTTACGGCGCAACGTAGTAGAGAGACCCACGGATTTTATGATGTAGATCGCGCTCAAAACCAGTAAATTTACAATTTTTACATTACAAAGCTTTTTAGTGTTTTTTTAATAATTTTTTTCACTTATCATGTGAAAAAATCGATAGCCCGATGGTAATCCGTTTTCGCGAAGCATCCTGAAAGTTACGAGTGATTTCATGCCCCGCAACATTTATTACTATCGCGAAACTTTTAATAGCACGCTTCTGGTACGAGGCCTGCCTTTTAATTAATGTTATTAAATTCTTCTTCGTTAAGGTTTTTTATTCAATCGCCGAGGGAAGCCATGGTGATGCGTCCGGCTGGTGTGCGCCACTCGTCTCAGTTCGCTCGACTTTGCGCCGGCTATGGATTATCTCACTTCGGGGCCTTCGCAAACGACACGACAGCATCATGGGGGGAGCTTGCTTTCGCGATCGTTCATTCCGTGAGCTCTTTTCTCGTACGCCAGCGAAGCGAGCGCGCACGCTCGCCGCTCGCTCTGACCGCGATGGATCGTAATTACGGGCTCTGCGTTAATTGATCGCCCGCCAAGGATCAAAGGGAACCGCCGGGCAACATTATATTTATTTTACCGCGCGAAGCTATGCCGTCGTCGTCGTTTTTTTCTTTTAATTCCTCTTCTTCATCTTCTTCATATCAACTTCGAGATGTCGATGAGCAGCGGCTGTCCGAGATCGCGCGAAGTTCCCCCTCCCCCTTCTCGATTGAGACTCTTTACAAATAATTATCTCAACGTTTTCTTCCGTATGAGAAAAATGTGTAGTTGCAGCTGTGTTCGGTTTTTCGAATCATCGAAACATAAAAGAAACTTGATTCGTAACCTCGGACAGCAGCAGACACGTTGAGTCGTAACTCATCGTCGCGTTTACAGCGCCGCACGAACGCCGACAGCAGGATCGCTTGTCTGGCCAAACGAGCGACACAACTATTCCGATGTATATACTTGTCTTCGCGCGCCCCCTCCCCCTTCCGTCGGACAGACGAGTCCTCGACGCCCTCGTCTCGTGTTTCTTTCATCCTCCGATCCCAAGTGCAGAAGTCACTGGCGTTTTCTTTTTTGTTTCCCTCTTTTTTCTTTCACCAAAAAAAATCCTCGGTAGATTATGCACCGGTGCAAGTATGAACATGTTTTAGATCATGAAATTTGAATTGAATTCTTGAAATTGAGAAATATTCACGCGAACAATGCATCAAGAAATCATAGTTATATGCATATAAAAATGTTTAAAAAACATTCTGAGATGAAAAAAAAATGTAATATTTGAACAATATATCATTATAAAAATAATTGTTCAATATATATAATAACAATAATGTAACATAATTGTATTATTATTATTATATTATTTTGTATTTGAGTATAAATTCTCTGGTATTTCTCGGCTTTCTCAATTTTCCTTTACAGTGGCCACTCTGTAAAGACGCGCGGCAAAGAAGACACGAAGAGTCAAGAGTGTCGGATACGCCGTGCACGCATATTTATTCCCCAAGGAAGATGAAAGCTGTGCTTCGCGGTCCGGGTGCCTCGACGACCCGATTTTCATTTCTCCCTGTCGCTTGGAGGCGCATCCCACGGGTCTCTTTAAATACCTTACGGCCCTTCGTGTTGCGTACAAAAACCCCCGTATACAAAAGCAGATAGATGGCTGTATGAAAAACTCGCGCATACGCGTGTTTCCGTCGATGAGGGGCTCATAATCCACGCGTGTCGGTCGGGGTGTAAATGCCTTTAAAAACCCAATATAGAGAGAGCGGCAAAGAAAAAAAAAAAAACGAACCGAATAAAAAGAACTCGAATAAGGGTCTCCAAAGAATTAGTAAGAGAGAGCTTCGGGTGAACGCGAAGCAACAGAAGGCACCGTGTTGTATTCAACGACGATGCAACTGTTGCTCGTAAAACTCGAACACGCTCCACGGATGTTCGGAAAGCGAGCCCTTAAACCAGAGTCTTATGCCAGAGAAAAAATCACATGCCATTGTACATGGTGCTGTCGAAAACTCGAAAGGAAAAAAAAAACAACGGGATCAACTCTGAACGACTTAATGAACATTTTCCTATCGAAGGATATATGAAAAAACAATCACGACGAAACACGATGAAGGACCGCAATGAAAAATCAAAGATTGTGTAAGAAATGTCTGAAACCCCGATTCGCATTCTCCATACAAAGGTGATTTTTGGTTAATATATGTGTGTGAGAAAAAAATGTATATTACACGTGTTAAATAATATGGAAGAAATAATTGAATGTATACATCTGTATCATTTTCGATATACATGTATATTTTTTTTTTGCGTGGGTAGCAATTGTTACCTCGACCTCGTTACTTCTTGCCAGGCTCATTTTTTTTTTCGTCTCGCGTTACACACGATATATCCTCCTCTACCCGTGTCCGAACACATTTTACACTCTCATCGAGTTTATACGAGCTCTGCACGTGCTTACGACCGCGTAAATCATGAATTAATCCCGTCAAAGTCTTATATGGTTGTACCTTGTGAACAAAAGACTAAACCTGCAAATGAAGTCCGGCTTTACGTTCGAGTGAGGTCTTGTTAAAATATTCGATTTTATCAGGATTTATCGTTGGAAAAGGCCTGTAAAGTGCTCTAGTAAAAATGTATGTTAAACCATGTTTGACAAAATTTCGAGCTCGAATACAAGAATTAAACTTTGCCATTAATTTGCATTTTTTCTCATGTTTCTTCTTTCATGACTCGAATGTTCCTTATTCTTCATTCAAATGTTTACTCGAGCACGAACACAAATTTCTCGGTCCCCGGGCTCTCAGATCTGTGTTGGCTAATACTTCGGCCGGCGGTCACCCATCGAAGTACCAGTCGCGAGCCGTACGGTTTTTGATTCTCCTGACCTCCGAAGCCGCACGAAAATCTCGCGCAGTTCTCTCGTTTCTCTTTTTCGAACGATGTCCCCTCTATTTGTTCCGCCAAACAACGAAGCGCCGAATCTTATCCCATTTTTTTTCCGTTCCTCTCCATTCATTCGGCCCAGCGATGACAAGAGATAGCTACACGTGTTACCCGTTTGACCCCCATGGAGAGCCTTGTTCAACTCCACTGGCGTCGACGAGCTTTCGCCTCGTGTTCCTCGGCCACGTGACTCTCTGCTCGTATGTATATATACATATATATAAAAAAACTCGCCGCAATATACAGCGCTGCATAAACATTGCGCCAATGCGCGGAATTCGCGAAACAACCGAACAAGATGTTACCGGTACGATAGAGCCGGAACTCTCGTTAAATCTGCAGTTGCGCCACATTTTTTTGTCTATCATCACGAGAAAAAAAGGTCATGAGACGAAGTAATGGTAAGCGAGCGCAATGAAGATGTTGCAACGAACGAGGAAGGTCTACGACGAAATAATGCAGTCCCGGGGGGGGCAACGACCGCGAATCTCCCCGTGTTATTCAACAGTCGTTGCCTCGTATACGAACAACATGACACAAAAAACACCGGGAACCGTCAACGATCTCTATAGCAGTGTTTGTCGGTATCTTTATCGTAGCTCGTATACCTTTATTGCCCAAATAAATTCTTTGATAACGCGAGCGACGAATCGGTGGCGTGGCGAACGGGCAATTCTCTTCGCGTGTGCAACGCTTAATGCCTTAAATCCCATAAACGTCGAAGATAGCGCAAAGCGCTCGCTCGCTGTCGCTAAGGTTTCTATCCAATATTTGCGGATAATCGAAACTACGGGCATCTCGATTTCATTTTCACAGATAAAATTCGATTGATCCTACCGGCTTGTTTACAGAATTTAAAAAATACGAATTTTCGTGATGAATCGACGAAAAGCGGGGGAAAAAATCGTTGCCAGTCGACAGATGGAGTTTCAGTTCCGTAAATAAGTATTTGGTAGGCAATGGGCTGTGGAAATTCACGGAAATAAAAGAAAAAGTTACCCCTCGTTCGGCCTGCAGCTGATCGGTGTGTCCCATGAAATTGGGCATCGCGGTGAGATTGTATCGCAAGCCTCGACACAACGACACGGTGAGCCTTTCGCATTTGGTGTTAGCGCCAGGATGTCCGGAGTGGTCGATACCCCAGGCATCGACACCGGTGCTGGACGCGATCACCAAGGCGACGAGCGCGACCACTGGTACCAGCGAGCGATTCATGGTGTATCGTTGTATTAGTAGCCGTTCACCGAGAGCAGCCACCAAAGGGCACACCGACGGCCCCCCGAAGTCTTGAGAACGATTTCCAAAACTCGCCGCGGACGACCCGATCGCAGCGCAATACCGCGAATAACTTTGGCTAAGAGTATCTATGCACTCGGGTGAATATATCTTTGCCGCACCACATGACAACCAATATCACCGTCTTTCGGATCAGATTTTGTTTACCTATTCACTGTTTTTCGATATTTACGATTACCATATTCGACGCACCCAATCAACGAACAAGATGACAAAGAAATAACTCGCTCATCGTTGATTCTTTATGAAAAGGAAACAGATTCGAGTCTAGACTAGCGATAAAGGTTCGAATATCTCGAGTTTATTTTGAAACGCGTGCACCTCGACGATAACCACACTCGGGAACTCTCGACCGCTCCGCTCGAGGCTTCGAGGCAAACTGCGAAGGACAAGACGACCGTGGCGCGCCTCCGCTTCGCGAGACTTCGTTCGAGCTCGGGAATGTTCGTTCCGACAGGGGCCCGACAACCCCTGCCTAGAACTCGTTCTCTCGCGCTTGTCTTTCCTCTTCGCTCTTGTTTCGCTCCGTCGTTCTTTCGACGCACCACTTTTTTGCCTCTCTCTTGGGCCCTATTATTTTGGGCCCACCGCCGCGGCTGATGGAGCCAATCCCGCGGGCGTAATTAGGGACAAAGGGAGCGACCTGGTACGCCGGAGCCACGTGAAAACCACTACGAACAGCAGCCACCGGCGTCATACGTACGATTCTCGTATCGCGCGAGTTTACGCTTTTCTTCTTCTTTTACGCTTTCGTCGAATTCGTCGCACACCGAAATATGTTACAAATGCGGCCAAATTGTTTTTTCGAGATCAGCGAAACTCAGAAGTTTCATAGTTTTGCTACAATCTTGACTCTAATGGACCCGAGCGATTTCAACGTAAACACGAATAAAAAAAATGGTTATCAAATATTTTCAGAAGTATTTCTTATGTAAGTTTTATGCTGATAGGCATCGAGTTTTCTTAAGCTTTTCGAGACATTTTTTCTTCATGCAATTTTTTGTATTGAAACATTTCGAATACGTTTCCACCGAAATCTCGAAACATTTCCTCTTTTTTAAGAAAACGAAGTAATTACGCAAAGATCATAATTAAGAGTCAATAAAGATTGTTTAACTCTTTAGTCAGTGTCGTGTTTAGTTTTTTTTGTGCTTATACACTGCGAAATAATCCCCGTACCCTGATTACCCATCTGAGACTCACCGGGGATCGGATTACACCCTCGCAAACAGGTATATATAATTTTTTTTGTTCGATATTATATGCAGGGTATATCGTGGCTGGATGGTTGGCCCTCGTACTTTCCGTCTTCGGTTCGTAGTGAAAATACGAGAGCGCGAGCGCGTTTTTGTGGGCAACTACCTCTTTGTACGAATTTCATTCTAAGACACAATGAAGCCGAGGGGCTCTGGCATATTTGTTCGCGTTTCGAAAGAAAAATACTCGGAGAAAGGGTGAATATGATAAGTGGTTTATAATACATTCTATTCTATTATATCGCGTTGTACCCTCTGGATACCGCTTCGAGGCACATGTATATCTACATGTAGTAGTTTTCATACGCGATTCAGTATGTTTTTCATCCCTTCATACTTGCGATTCGCCTACGATAGACACAAGCGAAGTGGCCGAAATAAAATTCAAGGCAAACATCGTATATTGTGAAAATTGCGACGAGTCTCGAGGATCGCGTCCGAAAGGTGTCAACAAGTTGATGGACAACGTTTTTCTTCATCAATGTTTTTTCTTCGTTCCTCCCCCTATTCCAGGGAAATCTTTGGCAAAAAAGAGTCCCGAAGCTTCTAGCCGTTGTGTCGCATTGACCGTCGCGCGAAAGGCAATAAAGGAAGAAGCGAAAAACGGAGAGGAAAAAAAAGGAAAAAAGGGAGATGGAGAAGCCTAGCGAGACTCGGACTTCGAGACGCACAAAACTCGTAATTAGCACTTTTACATTTGAGGGAAAATGAGACGATGCCGAGCAAAGAAGGAGAGACGAATGATGAGATGGTGAAGGAAGCGAGGCGGTGTGATATATGTATATACTATATAGTATATATAGGGATATAGAGAAGGCGGAAAGCATCAAAGGTCGGATCTCCGGTAGTGTGGCTCGGGTGCCCAACCTGTCCCACCAGTTTCTTCTTTATTCCACGCGCTTCGAAGAGAGAGCGATCTCTTGCTCTTTCGTTTCGCGTCGTCGTCGCTCGTCGTCTTCGCCGTAGCTGCTCACCGGTGGAATCTCTGTCGGCGGTACGGGAACCCCCGACGTTCCGTGTCCGTCGGTGGGCGTAACAGACCGCAACCGTAGCGGCACGGACAAGACGAGATTTCATGAAGGAAGAAGCGAGCGCAAAACTACGGGATATCCCGAAAATCGCGTTAACGGCAAGCACAATAGAAAATCAGCGTGCAACGACGAACGGACTAGAATTCAAAATTGTCGGACCATTCTAATATTATTATTATATTTTCGTCATTTAGGAACGACAAAGGAGAACAATGCGAGCTAAATTTACGCGTAGCTTTATAATTTTATCTTTAACATAATTAAAGAGTCGTATCTATAAACATGTTATCAATTTTCGATGACTCAAAAAAGACGCACTTTCAATCACTGACAATTTTAATAATTATATAAAAAATTCCGATAATTGTAGAAAGGTTTAGATTTTTTTTTGAAAATGTCCTTTTTCGAACATTTTCAACACGTTTCGATTGGAATATCGATTTTTTTTTCGTTATCAAAAATTTTGATCCGCTTTACTTACTCTATGGCCTTGAGTATCATGCAATTGGCACAGACTTGGCCATCGGTGAGAGCAGCGTCAACAGTCGGAGAAGAAGAAAAACGGACAAGCTCGCGAAGCGGAAGAGAGCGAAGAAAGGAAGATGGATGTGCAGATCCAACAGAGATCGTCTCCTTGAAAGAGCGGAGAGGCGGTAGCGGAGGCGAAGGGGCTCCCGGTATTCCGTGGCAAAAGGCTCTTCGCCGTGCTTCAGCGACTCCTTACGCATTTATTACCCGGTTGATGGCGTCCTCTCTTTCTTCCCCCCGTCGCCGCTCCTCTTGAACCCCTTTCGGTCTTTCTACCTTGCGAAGAAAAACTGGATCTCTCGGAGCGGCGACGAGCCGCTAGCTGCGAGCGCGCTTCTCTTGCTCCCGTTCGTCTTGCGCTGCTCCTCTTGACGATTCTCTACCGAGGAAAACAAGAAAGAAAGTTGCTTACTCGTTACTACGTTTTTTTGCAAAATTAACGGAATTGTCATCAACAAATAGGAGCACTTTTTACAGCGCGGGTAGAGTTTAATTTTTTTTGGTCACAAATAAATGATTATAAAACCGATCCACAGAGCAGATTTTTCTATAACTGGAGGATTTCAGTCTAGTGCCAGATATCTTTGCGGGTAATACAAAAGTATCGATACGGAGTAACACGAGAAGCGTTGCGACGAGCAGCGCATTTTCGCAATCAAATAACAACCGCATAGACTATACGATGTAGAACTTAATGGTGCATTCGCGCGGCGAAGTCGCGCAAGAAGCGAAAGAATTCAATCCGCGTTCAGCCGGTTGGCTTCGCCGCGACGTTCATCGGATCAACTTTGCCACGCGAGAAATCCGACAATGAGAGGAAACGAAATGCGTCGGCAGTTCGCGATGACAACGAGACGACGAGCGAACATGGAGCAGAAGAGGACGGGAGAGTAGTCCCCAAAAACTCGTTCGCCCGGGCGTTAGAGGCGGCGCGGATCGAGATTTTCGAGCGTACCGGACGACGTAGACGATGAAAAAGTTTGAAATCGCTGCACGACCGCGACGCTGCCAAACGATCGACCAGCGATTCAACCTATAGTTTTTGTCAGAGTCCCAACATCGCCGAAGACTCTCGCGACTTTACGGTAAGAACATTTTCGTGGATTTGCAAAAACAAAATCGGTCGTTCCTTAACCGGTCGGCGGTAGCTCAAATTTTTTTCAACGAATATTCGGCGCTTTCTTGCTGTCCCAGCGATGCCGGCGAATCGTCAAGAATCACTCGAATTACGAGCGGCTCTAGCTCGATAATATTTTTCTGATAGAAGCGCGCTAATTGGTCGTTAAACTTTGACGAGTAATTTCGAGCGTGCTTTATTAGACTGTCTTCGATGGGTAAAAATCTCCGTTCGGTAAATCGATGCCTCCCCCAACAATCGTTTACGGGAAGAGCTCGTATTCGGTCTTGTCGTTGGTCCAACAAATCCTCCCGGAATCGGATTACACGATGAGCCCTGCGACTTGGGGGTTTTTTCTTTTCTTGGATCCGGACGAAGTTCATGGCTCGGAAACAAAACACGTTTTTCCAACATCACCGTCGCGGCAAACCTGAAATAAACAACGAATAAGACCATTGTGTCGTAGGGAACTACCCATTACAGTTTTTCTTTTTCTCAGCACGGAAAATCTGTCGCCGCCGTGAAACTCGACGATTACGCGAATTTTTATTACAAAGACGAATGGATGAGAAAAGAAGGAACGCAAGCGGAGCGGAAAGCGTTAATTTCGCATCGCGAAATAGTTAACGTTGAGCCGAGCGCGAAGCATAAGCAAAAGCAAGAGCGTATAATACACATAAGAAGCGTCGAATCTTCGTCCGGTCTGCTGGTGATGTTGGAAGGCGGCACGGAGTGTGCGCTCGGACGGGTGAACGAGCGAGGGAGCGGCACATGCGCGGCTAATTACAATCCCCTTTGATGAGCCGCCGCGTGGCCCTCCGCCCCTTGTGCTTCCTTTATTTCTCTTCCTCCGATCGCTCGTTCTCTCTCAATCGCGTTCGTTATTTCGCTCGCGCCACCATCTCACCCGCCGTTCGAGGTTGATCGTTGATCCGCCGGCGGCTCTACCAGCAGAGGAACCACCCTCGATGCAGTTGCAGCTGCACATTACGCGAAGGCGTATCGCACTTGGCCGTCTCTCTAACGTCTCTTGCGGTACGTGTACCTACTATTGTGTACAGACTGATTCAGAATATCGAAACCGCTTTTCGACACCGAAACTGGGTTATCTTGAATTTTAAAAAACCACTCAGCTGCATTTTCTTCAAACTAATAGAAATTATATTAATAAATTATTTAATTATTTAATACTAATTTAGAAAATTGTTAAATTGAATTATTATTATTAATATTTAGGAAAATTCAACTCGATTCTCATGAGAAAAAATAGTTTAATAAAAAAAAATATTAAAAACAGTTCATGAGAATGGAAATTCGAGAAAAAAAAACTAGTACGATATACCTATATTGTGAATGGTCCTGTATATTGTGCAACAGATATAGCATGTACAGATAGTATACGAAACACGCGAGCTCAATTACCATCGATATCTTGACTCCCAGGCTAAGATCTTTTAGCTTCCAGCCGTACGTATTAGCTCCTCCCAGTTTTACTTCATCAGTTGTACTAGATCATTTCTCGGTGTCCGCTCGGCTTTGGGAAGTATTATCAACTCCCGGTGAGAGACTATCGATCGTATTATTATAATTTTACCACGCTCGTATTAGCATAAAATTCCGAATGTTCGGTGCTTCGAAAAAAGAAAAGATTTGCGATTACGGATATCGGTCGGTCGAGCACATAGTGACCGTTTCAAGAATAGCGAGAGAAAGAGAGAGAGCAACAGGGCAATTCATTAGAACTGCCGAAGGCGGCGAACGATTGCTTATGGCCTGTACTTCGGAGCCGAGCAGCGGGCGCATTAAATCCATGTTATTACAGGTCATTACCCGGTAATGAGAGGCCCCCTCGCGCCGTTTACGTTATATGTATATATATGTCGGAGGCATTACATACAGCAGCGCATGGCTTTCCCTCTCGAGACTCGAGCGAGATAACTTCGTCCTGTTACAATACGTAGACACTTTTGGTTTTTTCGGTAGGCCGAAAAAAACCAATGTTAATCTCGCCGTTTTTCTTCTCGCGCAAAATCGATCGTTGCCTCGAGATTGCGACGTATTTGTTATTAATCCATCAAAGAAATTTGACCGAAGAGACAAGGAGGAAATGGAGTTGTCCTTCATTCTCGAAGAATGAAGATGTGAGAATGGCACGTAGAATATAATACGATTCGGAGTCCCGATGGCTCTGATCTGCGAGTGTGTAATGTAATGATGGGGCTCGAGGATCACGTACTGCTCAGAGCGATCCCCGGGTCTTTTATGAGCGTCTCGTAATTTTTCCGCTGCGTTCCAATTCACAGGGAAACGAACTCTGGCGAAGCGCGCCAAATTATTCGTGCATATAACTCGCCGAAACTTTGGTTAACGAAGAGATAGTTTCCGTGGCGGTTTAAAAAAAATTGAGAGAAACACAGAAGTATGTAGTGAGCTACAGGGTATCCCGTCGATTAGTCTCGAAGGAACAGGGTCATGTAGCTAATGTAACTTTAATTGTACGTCCGGGCGATGACGGAGCGAGCGCACATCTCTTGCGTACTAGAATTTTGCCCGTAAAGGAATCCCCCCCTATATAGTTGCAAGTACAAGGCCCGCCCGTCTCCCGTATGGGTTGATGCCCGATGGCAAGAGCCCGGCATAAATCGCGCCCGCGAGCACTCTCCTCACCGCTACGAGCCAACGCGCCGGAGCATGGAGAATCGCCGCGAGAGCGGAGATTTATCACTTTTAGCCGTGGCGACCGGGCACAAGAGAGCCCGAGCCCGCGCTCATCTTCAAAGCGCAAAATCTTTTTTCCTCACTCCGCATGCGTCTCTGTGTGCAACATTATAGTTGTGCTGTATAGGACATGCTCTATAGATGGCACGGCAAATAAGAGTATCCTCGCGGATGACGACAACGTGCGAGGAAAAACCACCAATTGAGAAATAATAGCACGAGAAAAGATCGCCGCGCCGCGCGTGTAGCAACACCGATGGTATTGCTAGCGCATTCGCGGGATCGTGGGATCCATTTTTACAATCGTTTTTTTGCCGGATTTATTACAACGAATGCCAGAAGACTGGTCCATTTTACCCCGATTCTGCATTTTGTCCTTATCGCCCCATAATAAATCTGGATATTGTTCATGTAGCCGTTTGTAAGAGCCTTAACAATTTCCTCTAAGAAAACACTTCTTTCTTAATGAACAACTTTGTAATAATCAGTAGAAAGTTTGAGAAAAATCTGAAAGTTGCGCAAAATGTTACAACATTTGGTCCATTTGCGCTTTGGGCGTTGACGGATATACGAGTGGTCGAAAGTTTGATGCCAAACAAGGAATCGTTTAATTTGTCAATTAGTCTCGAGGAGCGCTAATTGACGCGCAGCGATTAATTAACCGGCGTGCGCGTCGTGGATCGTGGTCGATCCGGTCGCACGGGGGCATCTGGACAACATGTGGTCGTGCAACATTCCCCGAGACATCCGTGGAGTGGAATAACAAACAGTGCAATACCGGGTTATACCGCGCATGCACGATTGCGACCGTAGATCAGAAAAAGTGTTTGATAAAAATTCATTGAATCGGGTTACGCGAGGATGCGCTCGAAAACAGCGAGAAATACGCACACGCGCGCGCGTGTGTGCATGCGTGTCGAGAAAGAGGGATGAATATCCACGCAACGGCCAATGGCTCCGGCTGACCTTTTTAAGCCGTGAAGGGGAGATTCGGTCCGCTTCGCGGATCCCCCCACATTAAACTCTATCCCGTGGGCCCGGCGCTGCCATAACATAATGATCCGCGCTGGTGGTCAACTTCTTACGGCGGCGAAACGGACCCGCGAGACGTTCTCGGTCTCGCGATGGACGGAAAGTCCTCTTGCGTTGCGCTCGCCGCATGCTTGGACACTGAATCGCAGGACAGAACAGGTGCGAGAAAGCACAACCGCGCGATCTTTGTGCCGATGGCCGCGGCGCGAGATCAAAAGCGACTTTACATCGATAATAAATGCGTGCAAAATAACACCGGGCCTGGACGTACATTTTTCTCCATTAAACGATATAATCATACTTTGTTGCAAAATTATGATAAAGAGGTATATTTCGCGCGATCGCGGGATAATTCCATCCCATCGGGGCATATCAACAGTTTTCGCTTCGTCTGACGTTGTTCCGTGATATACCGAATACATGTATTCTCATATTTTTTTGACGATAGAAAACTATTCGTGCGTGCATTCAATGCAAATGGTATTTGAAACGATTTGTACTCTATCTTGCTACCTACGATACTTACATCGGCCAGATAATATCGCGTCAAGTTCACTCGCGGACATTCCTCGTCTATTTACCCGACCACTCGCGGCTCGCACGCTCGGCGAACAAGCTTATGCCCTCTCGCGTTCGAAATACCGTCTCGCCGTCCGCCATGGAAGAAACTCTTTTACCAACCGGTAGAACGAGACGGACAGCATCGAACCTATCGAGTGTTCCGCGAAACAGCTGTTTCTCTCGTTCGCGGAGCGTGCGGCAGAATTACGTTGCACGACGACGTTCCGAGCACCGAGAGCGAGGATCTCTCGGTGAGAGAGGACCGGAGACATAATTCCGTGTACCATGGCGGCGAACAGGAGTGTCACCGTACTAGCGCCCAACGGGCGTCGTCAAAATGTCAAAGTCACCCCGAATCACACTATTTCGCAGGTAACACATTTTTACAATTACGCGTCCGCGAATCCATCGAGATGAGGTTCGAAAACGGAGTAGTAGATTTAAATCGTTACGAAAAAACTGAAAGAACGTTTTATTCGTATTTCTTCGTGTGTCAACGTTGCAAAATTATGCGAAAAAACAAACACGTTGCAGGTGTTGGATGAAGTTTGTCGTAAACAAGGATACAGTCCGCAAAATTACGATGTCAAGTCAGTATGTCAACATTAGAAGAAAAAATGCGTTTCGCACACAAAGCGTTAAAAAAAAATTCCAAAAATCTAATCTCGACGATACGCTTTACAATTCGCATAGGCATCTCAATCAAGTTTTGGACGCCAATGCGATACTTCGCTTTACCGCTCTCTCCAACAACGCTACGCTGGAAATGGTGCCTCGCTCCAAGGCACGAGAGGATACCAATGTGACGATCGGCATACAATTGGAAAACGGCGAAAGGCTGATGGGAGATTTTCTCCCTAGTACCTCGTTGACTCAGGTTCTCGAGAGTCTGTGCCCTGATCAAGAAACGGAGAATGCTATATTGATTTACATGCATCAGGAGGTAAGGAGCTGCGCCCGGCGGGAAACAGATAGCAAAAACTCATTGATTCGTTGGGTGATCACATTCGATCAATGGTTTAAAAAATTGTTGCATCGCGGTACTGAGAGATGATTCATTATTTTATTATATTATTCATATTTTTTTTTATTATTAACAAATTTATTAGTTTTTATTTCTATATTCAAATTCGTGCAATTTGGATAGTTTCGTGAAACGTGCACGAATTTTTTTCAAAGTACTCAATTGAGTTCGAAAGACCGCAAAAATGACAGCAATAAATTATGATGAAATGAAAAATGTTGAATTATCGATTGAGCTCTTTTTGCCGGGTTTTCGAGTAATTTTTTAGCGATTTCGCAACGAGTAGATTAAATTGGTTGTTCGTTCTCGTAGGTTTACGGAAGGGAAACTTTGGAAAACACAACTCTGAAGACTCTGGGTCTGACGAGCGGTCGTGCGATGTTGAGATTGATGCACAGAAATCCCGAAGCTCTGAAGTCTCAGGCTCACGTTTATCGTCCGGGGGCTGCCAAACCACCGCCCAAGGATAACAAGCATAGCGGGAAGAACGATTCGGCGGCAAAAAGAGGGTCGTCCACGGTGCAGAATTATCTGAGCAAAGCCATGTCCGATCCTCTGTCCTTGCTGAAGGGCGAGAAATCGAAGTTCAAGAATGTCGGTCCCGGCCACGTTGTCGGAAGAAAGCCCGACGAGCCGGCGACACGCGACAATCCCGCGAGACAAACGACACCCGAGGGCGAAGTTCCAACTCCAAAGAATGAGAAAATACCAAAAAAAGAGAGCGCGCCGGCGAATAAACAGAATATTCCCGACGGGGAGAAAATTGAATTTGTAAGTATTGTGGCCAAAATCTCTGATAAGAAACGTGCAATGAAAAAATGTACGCGGTAGAACACACGAACACAAATGATTCATGGAATTTGAATATATCGACGAATATTCTTGTTTCAAGTTGGGAGAGAGAAACGCTCTGTTGTTCAATCAAGCGGGCGCGAAGGCCCTTCCACGCGAGGAATTGCCGGACAATTTCTTCGACGTCACGGTGGACGATGCGAAGGCACTTATGCGCGATGCCCGAAAGCAGCGCGAGGAATTGGAAGAAGCGCCGCTGGCGATCGCGGCTCAGCGTCAACTCGACAGCGACAAAATCACGTTGAACAAACTGCATAAATATCGTCGGGCCGTTTTGCGAATTCAATTTCCTAATCAAATGGTCCTGCAGGGATTGTTCGGACCGCTGGAAACGGTTAATAGTGTGAAAGATTTCGTTAAGGAGTACTTGGCCAATCCCGATTGCGAATTCGTTCTCTGTAAGTTACGCCGATCCGAAGCAACTATTAAAAAATGTTATATCTCGCTTGTTATCGAAAATACATCGTTGAGATTTCTTTTCCTGCAGATACAACACCACCGAGAAAAGATCTGGTGTGGGAAAAGCGTCTTGTCGATGAAAATCTCGTACCCTCGGCGATTATTTACTATTCCGGACAGTCCGACCTGAAGCCCGAACTCAAGTCGAAGCTGACCGATCCCCGAGCTGCCGGTCTCCAAGCCGTAAAGTCCAGGTACTATTTTTCTTTCGTTTTGTAAAGATTTATTCAAGAATATCAGAAGAGAGTCTTGGAATTTTGATCCTCACATACAGTCACGCTAATCAGTTATCATTGTATTTGTCCAGAATTGCTATGACGCGCGAAAATACCGAAGATCCACCGATCGACGATTCTAGCGAGGCGGTCGAATCCGCCAGCGCAATGACGATCCAAGAGGAGCGAAAGTACAGCAACGATCCGGTGCCGGGGCCCAGCAGAAGTGGATCGATGACGCAAAACGACACGTCGATCCAAGCACCAAAATGGTTCAAGCGGTTCCTGAAATAACGCCTTTGCACATGTAGTTACATCTCCGTCTCTCGCCCTCTCTCAACCACCTTCTATACGATACACACGAAAGGAAGAAATCTGTTGAAATTTCTATAACGGTTTTTAGTGCATTTACTTGCAAGAAATTGATGGAACACGTTGAAGCTTGGGAGTTTTTTCTCTGTTGTTGTCAGCCACCGTGGGCTTGAAAAACTCCCCGTCGATCATTGAATTAATTCTTTTTCATTTATATATAACTTCGTTATTTACAAAAAGTAATAAAAACACAAAAATCATGTAATAAAAAAAGAGAAACAGAATGAGAACCAAACAATAAAGTACAACGGGTCGTTTAATATTAATAGCACGCGTTCCTTAGGGGATTCTTTACCGTCGATTGAGTGAGCAAATGCAAGCTTGTTGTTTTTTTATTTTTTTTTTCATTTACTACGTGCCGCGCGCGGGTCACGTCGAAATTCGTTTAAGTGCGGGAAGATCAACTGTTAAGTACTAGATGCATGAATCGTTCCATACTTATGATATGATTCGTTTCGTTTATGATTCAAATATGCTAATGGCGTGTTTTTTTTCGTGGAATGTACGCCACCATGCTTCGCGGGTGTACGATAATTGTTTTATTTTTTTAGCGTTACGCTTGTGCAACGGAGAGAGAAGACTGATAGTCTTCGCGTATAAACGTCGTTTTAATAATCGCTCTATTGCAGCGTCGATAGGGAAAAAAAGCGAATATGACGGATATATTAGCTTTGCAAATCGGGCGGCACGCAGTTCGTCGGTGATTGAAGCTGAAGGTGCATTAATCTTCGCACAGGACCGCCGATAATGTTGCCAGCCGGGCCGGCGCCGCCGGCTTCTTCCTCGATGCTCTGCTTGAGATTCCTCTCTTCGTTCTCAGATTCAGCTTTCAGATTCGTATCTTTACAATTGGTCTGTTTGATACTCTCTTCCTTGACCATCTCCATTTTTATCTCGGAACCCAATAAACGCATGTACTTGTCCATTTCACCGCCTCGGTCGTCGTCGTCACCGCCCAGCGAGCCTTCCGAGCTTCCGTCGAATTCACCGTCGCCACCGGGCACGACGAGGTCCAAAATATCACGAAGCGTACTGTCGAACACATCGGTGTCAAAGTCTATGCGGCCACCGTCGTCTTGATCGTGTTTTGCGTCGTCGTCGCACGATTCGCTATATTCACGAAAAAAATACTTTATTTCGTATCAAAGTAAAAACGGAAGGGTTTAGCTTTTTTTTAGAGTTCAAATTACCCGTGGAATTGTACGCCATCGACGTCGCTCGATTGATTCAGAAAAGCTTGAACTTTTTCCCTGAGACCGACCGACTGATTGGGCTCGGATTTTTTGTCACCGATGTTCCAATGCTGTCCCAGCATCGCTTCGAGCTGGGCCGCATCGACGTTGAGCCAATTGTCGCTGTCCGGTGGACTCAACGAGGCTTCGTCTTGAGCTGGAATGAAAATCAGCCTTCGGATCTCCTTCGCAAATTCCACTGAGTTTCTCAGATATTCTGTTGCTTATTGTATTGTACGGTTTTTTCAAGCTTTCGCGAGATATACAAAAACATTTATTTCAAAGATATATTCAAGATTACCGTGCATTTCAAAATCGTTGGTCTGAACGTTCTGCCACGCTTTGAGAATACGCTCGGCTTCGCTTTCGTCGCTGCTCGTAGCGTATTTCGACACGCTCAACTGCGACTCGAAGTATTCCTTGGCGACGGACAAAAGTTTCTCGCGCTCTTGACTACCGTCGAGCAGGCCTCTGAAGTACCCGCTCAACTCGAGACGTCGCAGAAATGTCGTCCAAGCTTGCTCGTTAATCAGAGGCTTTTCATCGCCGTTCGCCTCGACGCCTTTGCGTCTTCTTTCCTCGTTGGCCCGCGCCACAAGCATCTCCAAACCGCACGCTATTTTTATGCCGAGCAAGTGGGCATTGTATTTGGGACTGTTCGTCGGCGGAAAATTCCATCCGGTTCTCGGGTCACCCGTGTAACGACAGTGCGTAGCCATCGCGTACAGACATCGCGTCATCTTTACGTTTACCATCGTACGCTGCTCCGGCGGAAAATATCGCATTGCCCGGCAAACCTGATGGGAAACGATACAACTTATTATTTCCCTTCTACTTAAAAAAGAATTAAGATGGAAGCTTTCGGAATAAATAAAGAAGCTTGAAAAATATCGTCAACAGGAATAATCGAAAAATAAAAATTTGGCGAAGGAGGAACTACAAATAGAAAAAATTAACAAAAAGGAATGAAAAAAAAAAATTCTCTCATCTCTAATAATAATAACTAATAATTCGAAAAAATTATTGTTCCGTTAATAATTAATGATCATTTTTCGATTACTATATAGATCGATATTGTTTTTTTTTATACCATATTGAAAAGAAAAAAAAGGATAATTACCAGATCGCAAATCAGAATTAAAAAAAAATGTGCCTTTGCGTTTTTTTTACCTTTCTCTCCAAAGGATCCGAATGAACAATGCTTCTAATAGCGAAAGCGATCAAGCCCGGCTCTTGAGCTAAAATGGAAGCGGCTTTCTCCGGAAGAAAAGCTCTGGCCTTGTGTTTTCTCTTCTGAATCTCCTCGGGATAAATGCCGATACGCTTTTTCAGCGCCGCCTGCACTTTGTCAGGCATGGCCGATATGTGAGGCTTGTCGTTGACGCTTCTCAAGAGATCCAGCAGCGATTTTCCCCTGGTAACTCTGTCGTGAACGACGTGTATCTCTCCGTTTCGAACAAAAACGCGATCCTGGCATGCCTCCGGCGTGGCCCATGTCGGCAAAAAATCTGCCGCTTCTATGAGAAGAAACTCGCCGTCTCCGTCGACGAGCCTTGCTGTGAGGCCCTCAAAGCTCTCCGTTAGCTTGAATATCAGAAATACCGTAAACCACTCATCTCCGATGTCCTCGTCAAACCGAAGCGTCGAATGTATGTGCGGTAGTATAGAGCGATCTGCAAAAAAATTGTACAGTAGTAACGACTCTTTTGAATTAAAAAGGAAATGTAGAACAATTTTTCTATTGAATAAACTGGTAGAATGTGCTAATTTTCGATTTGAGCGAAATTCAATGACTTTATAATGATAATGGTAATGATTGTTAATTCAAAAAAGTATCGAAACAAAAATGAAAATTACAAACCATCGGTGACCGCTGAGCCTTCCAAAACTTTGTCCAACAATAACGCTTGCTTGGTCCTAGGACGGAACACGAGAGAATCTCTGTGCCATATATAGTCGTTTGTGTATTTGTCAATAACCTGACTGAACTTACTAATTTCCTCGACGAGCAAGTCTTCTGTGACTTGCTCGGGATTGTTGGTAAAACAAAATTTCGGATATAAAAAGCACTCGAGTACGTCGTCCTGTCTGGCCCCTTGCAACTGTCCCGTCGTTGCCATTATTAGTGAGATTTTTTTATTGTTATCAAAAGCGTCGACTCAATGTTTGCTCATTTGTCGTTTATTTATTTTTTTCTCGCACGTTCCCTCGTGTATTACAATCCCTATCCTACCGCAAGCGACGCCCTGTTACATCTCCCCTCGTTCCCCCCGTCGGCGATACATTCTCGCGCGATTAACCTAGCGGCGGCTCTTCGTCATTCGATACAAAATCCCTGACTAATCGACGGTATAAACATCGAGCGATAGGTCGAGTGGGGGCGCGAAGAGGTGTGTGCACACACACGAAATTTTTCTCTCTTCTTTCGTCGCAAGAGCGGCGAAGAAGGAAGGAGGGAAAACATAGAGACGGGGATTTTTGTACTCGAGGCCAGCGACGCATGAGGTCGTGGTCGTTGCTTGTCCCGTAAAATGGCGCTTCGTTCGCGACTTTTGCTTCTTTCGTCTGTCTCGACAATCTTGTAGCCCGGCTCCCGGTGTCACACACGGAGCGTTCGCGAAAGAACGAACGGACGCGTTATCGCCACCGGAGTAATCGAGAAGAACGAAAAAAACGTATATAAATTCAGTTATGAAAAAAGGATCGCGCCCAGTGATGTGAGAGTACGAACGAACTTCGGAGCTCGGAAGAGCGTTCTGACGTCCGAGGGCAATAGTGAAGAGTTTTTCGTTTTATTTCACATCGACGACATTTGTGCGAAATAATATCAACGAGCGACACGAAGCATTTGGTGAATTTCATCAATCCTTTTCGTTTTGTATCCCGAATAACGCGTTCGGGGGAGGAACGAATATCAAAGAAAAATACATATCTGCCCCCGCGAAGCCAAGACCTGTCTCTATTCGACCTGACGTTACAACCTCTCTACTGAAAATGCTTTCAACTCTTTCGTATACATTATGTAAAATTTTTGAAACGAGACTCGAGTTCTTTCAATTTTCTTTCGATTACTCATCGATATCGCATTGATCGATTGCGACGAAGCGCTTCTTTTTGGAGTAGAGACAATTTGTCGTTAATCGAGACATAAGTTAGAGACAAGCAAATATGAGCGAAGTTAAGAAGGTAGGTGAAACTTCCAGTGGAGAGGTTGCTAATGGGTTTTGGAGCTGTAGGGATCTCACCGATGTTGTCCCGCTTCACACGCCGAGGGGGCTTTATTTAAAACCTATCGCAAAAATTAATGTGTCCGTTAATCTTCCGCAACTGAAGATACCAGGTAAAGATAACGAAGAAATCGATTTGTCAATTATTATGTACGCGTAAATTTTTTTATGGATTATTATCTTTCGACTTGTCTCTTCAATAATTTTGTTACGCATAATCCGCATCAGTCTTCTTTGCTGTTCCGAGATCTACGACAATTGCGCATTGTCCATGATTCGTGATTTACATACGCTGCGTACAAAAATCTTTTTCATTGCAAAAATCAGTTGCTTGCGCATAATTGGATTGTTTATCGAAAAAATGTTTTTGCGGAGACTGTTCACCGTACAATAATGTTTTGTATTGCATCATTGTTCATGAAATTGACTTATTTATGAGGTGGAATAATCCATTTGTTATTAAAAAAAAATCGATGCTCCCAATTTTTTTTGTCTAATCACAAAACGACGTTTTTCAACTATATTTATATATTTTATATTCAAGCAATTTGACGATAGGCTGCAGCTTTCGCGATAATTATTATTACATGAGAAACAATGATAATATTAATAGGCAAGTAGTTTTTGCAAAAAAAGTGTTTTTATGAACAACCCCAATGAAAACTCTATTTTTTTTTCATTCAACAGTACAAAAGAAACTGATCTTAAACTATCAGTAAGACACAATCGTAACAAGAGTCACAAATTAACGGTATAACGTCCAGAAAAACATCGGCCCTCGTAACTCATTTATGCGAAACTTCACTAACAATTCTCACAAATATTATCAACGGCCCAAAAAAACAGACAATACTCCACGAATGTATATTCGTTTTGTATTATGTTTCAACTTTGTAAAAATAAAGGCGTAGAGAAGCGACGTTTCCATGCGATAACGACGAATCGACTCTGGAAGATCTTTCGACGGACGAAAAAAAAACAAACAAAAAAAAGCAATGAATTATCCAATAGTGCTCTGCTCTTTGTATCGTACGATTGAAAATCGACATTCGTAGGCCGGATTTTACAGCGAATTGCTACAATATAAACAGGAAAAACGATATCAACATGGGAAGTAATGGAGAAGATACGAACGCTGATCCAGCCGGACGAATTTGCATCGCTGAAGGTATCCAAGAGTACGTTGGAGTTCATCAGGCTCGAGGGAGATTTGAGCGACCGTTGCAGACTCCAGCGTGTGCTGGCGAGGCTCGAGGCTCAACGCTTGAATCTCGCAGGCTTTCCGAATATACTCAAAGTCCGCGTCGCCGAGGCGAAGGATGAATTTCCGAACAGGCATTCCTGGGACAGTTACTTCAGAGACGCGAAACACATGAACGAACTCAAGCCCGGCGAGCGTCCCGACACTATACACGTTACCGGCTTGCCGGTCAAGTGGTTCAGCGAGGACGGCGGCAATACACCGAGCGAATCGGTCGTAACGAGAGTCTTCAAGAAATGGGGACCTCTGAGAAGAGTCGACGTACCCGCGGCCGACGTTTACAGATCGCGAATGAGACTGGGAAACAACATACAAAAATTCAGCTTCGGCGACGGTATATTTTTCGAGGCTTACATACAGTACGTGGAGTATATGGATTTCGTCAAAGCCATGGACGCTTTGAGGGGAATGAAATTGCTGAAGAAGGAGTCTAAGAATTGCCTTACGGCTATGATAAAGGTCTGAATTCATTATCGTTCTTTTTTGCGAGTACTCCTTCTCCGTTGAAACTTCGAGCAATGATTTTTGTTGAATTCTTTAGGTGGATTTCGACAAGAGTAAACACATGAGCGACAGTACCGTGTCGCATCGGGAGTTCGAGAGAAAGAGGCTTATAGCTCAGGATAGCTTGGCGGCGGAGAAATTGCGCAGGAAGGAAGAGGCTGAGGCTCAACGGAAGGAAGAGACCAAGTATGCGTTCCGCAGAGGAGTTTGGTAAAAATCGTCGACCAAGGTTTTGTTTTATTGATGGCAAATTGAATTCTTAGGAAGAAAGAAGCCGCTGACACAGTGGCGAAGGATCTAAGACGGCGGCAGAGAGAGGAGAAGCGCAAGCGCAAAGCGCTGAGGGTGTATCGGAAACAGGAGGAGGACAAAGTTTCGATGAAAATCGCGAGGGAGGAACAAAAGTTGATTAAGGCGCAACGGCAATTGGAGAGCATCAGATTGCTCGACGAGCTCTTCGATAGAATAAAGGTAAAACGAAGTAATAACTCGGAACGTAGGCGTTATAAATTAATGGGTTCGTGTACGTTTCAGATCAAAGTAGAGAAGAAAGAGATTGTCATAGGGGAGAAAAACGAGGCAGCTCCGAAGCCCAATGACAAAAAGGCGGACAAAGTTAACGATCAAGAGGCGAACAAACCGGGGGACAAAGATGCCGACAAAAAGAACGACAAGAAAAACAAAAAATTAAAGAAGAAAAAATCTAAGAAGGAGAAGAAGAAAAAGGTCCGTTAGCGGTCAGAGTTCCGGTAAATTTAAGCCTGTATATTACGCTTGCCTGTGTTTAATACGATTTTTTCCGTTTCTGCAGAAGAAGCACAAAAAAGGCAAAGATTCGGGATCGGGAAGTTCGTCAGATTCCGATACCGAGACGGGAAAGAAGAAAATAAAAAGTGTATTGACGGTGAATAACGTGCAGCCTTCGTCTTCCACAGGTGAATTATTGAAAAAAAATTACTAATTCTTCGCTGAATCTATATCAGAGCACGGTCGATTTTCATACATTGATTTTTGTCTCTGTCTGTATCGTATTTCGCAGGTTCGGCCCCGATAGATCCAAATATTAATTTTCCACCGATGTATCCGCGTTTTCCTCAAGCCTGGTACTACGAGGCTGCTTTGCCGATGCTGTATCCCCCGGTAGGACGTGGCGGCGGCGGAGGCCCGCGGGGCGGTCCGATGAATCGATTTTCGCGCGGTCGTGGCAGGGGTTTCGGCTCACGTCGCGGTATGAACGCGCGATCATTGCGCGGCTTCAATCCACACGTTTACAACGAGCAATATTACAAATACTTCGCCAACCTCGCCGGACAGGAGTATCCTGATTACGAGAGCGACTACGACAGGAGTTCGAAGTCGCGTTCGCGTAGCCGCGGAAGATCGAGATCAACGCGACGCTCCAAACGACGAAGACACAGCGGACGTAGCCGAAGCAACAGCAGAAGCAGATCGCGATCGAGGAGACGTGGAGGAAGATCGAGTTCACGATCGCGAAGCAGATCGCGCTCGAGATCGCGCTCGCGATCACGGTCGAGTTCACGGGCGCGATCGCGTTCGAGATCGCGAACGAGATCGAGATCGAGATCGAAACCGAGGAACAATCGGAGAAAACGCAGCAGGTCCAAAGTCAAGATAACCAGAGCACGTTCGCGCTCAATTTCAGCGAAGCGCCGATCGCACAGCAGGTCTTGGTCGATGCCGAAATCGCCGAGGCGAAGGAGTTGCTCTTGGTCGAAAACAGTCGACGATACGAAGAAAAATGCGGACCAGGAGAAGACCGCGATTCCCGAAAAGTCGAAGGAAGCAATCAGCGCGGTTAAGCACGTCGCACCGTCCGCTCAGACTGAAGTTATAACGCCGGATTAAGTTGGGTCAGTTGAAAAAACAATATCTACTTGGCATTTTTCTTTCCTTAAGTTAATCATGCGAAAAATGTAAATAAATCGACGAATTCTCACTCCAGAGGACTGATTTTTGAACAACGTATCGATTGTGTTCAGATAATTTGAAAATAAATATATCTTTCATTTTCATTGACGAGTGGCAGCCGATATTTCATTCGCGATTAACCTACCTTAGATAATCTTCACTGCAGCGGGAAAATTCTTGCGATACTTGCTGGGCGATGTCTACAAAAAAAAGGAATGCTTTAAAGTATACGTGTCAAAATACGTGAAACAGGCAAGTATATAAATTTCGAAAACTTGAAACGTTTTATTCACGTACTGCTCGTCGCAACCTTCGGAACTTTTTGCTTTTACATCGTCAGGATGAAATTATTATTATTCTCACCACTTTTTTTACATGTTGATCTTTGTTTTCTTGATTACCTTTCGTCGCCGCGACGTACGAAAATGTCTCATAGCCAGAATTTCGAAACTCATTGGTCCCCTATTCAATCAATCGCATTTTCTCTTCATTTTTTGCAGCTATAATCGGTAGATATGTTTTTGTGTGAGAAAAATCGTTTGATCTCTAGAAAGCATGCTCGAAGACGATATTGATATATTCCATTTCGGAGCCTCTTCTCGCGATTCTCAGAGCCGGATCAAAAAATTGTCGAGCTATTGTTTTTCTATAAGACAATAGGAAGGCACAGCTCAGTTTGAAAAATTATACAATCTTCTCGCTCTGCCGGCTCTTCTGGTTCGCTTAAACTTTTTCTCGCTTTCGTCGTCTGTATTTTCATATTTAAATCAATAGCTCGAGATTATATACGGGATTCATATAATCATCGATAAATTGTACTCAATTAAACGATCGAGGTTACATTCCAGTTACGAACATCATCAGCGCGATAAACTAGAATGGGAACCACGAAGTCGATATCCGTACAATATTACAACAGTGTTTCGTTTTTCTTTTATTTTTCGCAGTTCATTTCAAGAACTACGATAGACGAGTGCATCTCGCGTGATCGACGGGGGGCGTCTAAGCATCATAAACGTCTACGAAAAGCGATCATGAGGTAGTTCTTACGGTGCACTCAAATCAATCTGGTACTAACGTTTTGAAAACTGTTCGCACACTTTCTTGAACAAGAAATTTCTTCGAATCGTTGTGTAGATCAAAGACATTGATTGTAACCGCCTATTTCATGTAAAAGAAAAAAATACTAGAATGCAAAAAATAAAAAGATCAGGTAGTCAATTTCTCACGTCAATTAAAATTGGGTTAATTTTTTGTAATATTGTTATAAATATATTTTTCAACTTAAAGTAGTAACTCTATCCCGAATTTTTTGTAGTTCGCGCAAGGTTCTCGTATGAAAGGTGTACAAATTTTTTTTTCATCATACATAATTGACCCGACTGCGTCGCACGAAGTACCTTAAAAAGTTCGTCTTCGCAACTCCGTCGAACCAACGAGCGCCGTGCTTGCCATTCGAAAGAACTAAATGCCGATAATCTATCATATCGATGACTAAAAAAAAAAAGCGATTAAAATCTACATTATCATAGATATTTATAAATATATATTTAAGGAGGTTTCAATAATAAGTTTATTTTGTTTAAACTATCAGGAAACAGTATGTCGAGTATTAAATCTTTTTGTTTATCGTGTTAATTTAACGTTTATTACATTGTTATTTTTTATTTTGTTATGCGTTACTTAAAACTACTTAACAATATATACAAACATAATATGTTTACATCAACACTTATTTACAGATACTTCTTTGAGAAGGCATAGACTAGAAGAGGTTATATAATTTATTAAATAACAGACTAGACTTTTATTTTATTTAGTTTCATTTAGGTATCTCGCGTCTAGTGCTAAACTTTATGTTTTATTTATCGTGTTGGTTTTTCATTTTTTTTTTTCCGTTTTTGTTTTTTCTTTGTTGAGAACTTACAAACATTAGGTATGATTTTAAGGATCGCAACGGTTTTATGATCTCGAGATGTTTTGTATAAATCTATATACTATATATATATATATATCCTGATTCGTGGAATTGTGTGAGAATTAAATTAAATCTTATCAATTATTACACTACGGTAGACCGTGTTAGGCATACTTTTGCGAGAAGAGATACTGGGTTGTTATTTTTTGGTTTTTATACATCGTTGGGATTCGCACTAAAACGTCCTCAACTACCACTTCATTCGTTAAATACTTTTCACAATTTTCTTTCATTCTCATCTCGTAAAACTAAATTAATTATATCGCAGTAACACTACTTCGCCCCTCTCTATACATCGTTTTTTTTGTTTTTTTTTCATTTCTATTTATTTACTCAGCTTTTTTTTCGTACCGTAGTTGCACAACTAATTTGATTCGTACGTATTGTTTTTTCTTTCGCTCTGGAATGAGTCGGAAATATTTCGCCGAATTAATCGTCAAATTCAATATGATTTGTTAATTTTGTGCGAATAGGTGCATTATTAACGCAACAGATCTTGAACGATCTTTATACGATGTGCAACGATGTAGACTCGAGGGAAAGTGAAAAATGGAACGGTGAAAAAAGGCCCTTACCCGAAGGTTTTCGCATACCTATGACGTTACAGCAGCGCCTCGTCCTACATCGACTCTCCATGAATGAATTTGTTTTTATCGGAAAGAAAGACGGCGGTGTAGTAAACGAGAAGACGTTGCAGCGTGTTTTTGTAAAGAATCATCAGCAAGTAGTGTGTATCGTTTGTTTTCGTGATGCAAATAAACTTCGAATACTATAACGCGGATGAATGTTCGTGCGGTAATGTTATATCTGTACACGCGATCGAGCTTCGTCGAGTTTTTCACAATTTATATGGCATGCAATTTTAATTCTCCCGCGCAATCATTATCATAATTCCTTGTCCGAGTGCGACTCAAATTCGGAATCTTTCAACGTTATCACGTTGAAACGACGGTTAAAGAAGGTTCGCTAGAATTTACCTCGATTGTTTCGTTCGGGACTATTTTTCTCTGCCCTCCCCCGCTTTGAGACTCTGTGCCCGCTCCGATCGCATTCTCCCCACTCAACCGCCCGGCCGGTCGGGGGCCTGTTCACACCTCTTCAGTAATTTCGTTGCAAGCGACGCGTGCGATTCAATGTTTGGTCGCGAAAAACACACCCACGATACGGTACAATCTCAATACACTAACGAATGTGATTGGCCAAGTTATTCATCGGCTGCGATCGAGCTTCGTTGAGTTTTTAGGAGTAAATTGAATTTCTATTTTTCACTCGCGAATTAACTTGAATTTCACGTCCGGGTGAGAATTCAATAACGACTGTTGTAACATCGCGACGATTAAAATAAGATTCGCATACTAATCTCGTTTGGCCCATTAGTAACGGTCCAAATTCATATTTTACGCCCCCTCCTTGCGCGCTCCGATCGTAATGCTCCCACCTCGCGGATCGTGTTAACGGTCGCGGGCCTGTCAGCGCGTCAGTGTGTTCGTTGCTCTCGGTGCGCGTGGTTCGCGAGATCGTTGCGAGATCGTAGTGTAATAATCGTTCGTGACGAAACGAAGTTCATCCCCGCGAATCAGTGCAATGTCGAATAATCGTCGGGAATGAACGGGTTAATAATTCGGTGGTGAAAATCCGTATTTCGCGCGTGGTGCGGTTTCATCAATCGCGCGTGGTGCGCCGACATCGATCGCGCATCGCGAGTTCATCAATTTTGATCGCATTTAATGTTTCCATCCATCGCGTTTTCATTTAAATATCACGTCTGGAGTGAAATAAATTATCAATATTGTAAGTTCGCGACGATAAAAAGAAGATTCGCGTATTTGTCTCGATTCGTGAACCGTTGGAAACTATTTTTTACTCTCCCCCCTCCGGTACCTTTGTCCCCGGTCCGCCGTCCGTTAACGTCGGTTGGGGGCCTGTCTACAGCCGTTCAGTATCGCCGTTGCTCGCGTCGCGCGTGGTTCTCGAGTTTGTTTGTTCGTTACTGGAACGTAGTGTAATGATTTTTGCGCAGAAACGGAATTAACCCCCGCGATCGGGGGTTAATTCCGAAAAAAACTTTCGAAAACGGTTAGCTGAATGACAAAAATGGAAAATCTGCGCGTGATACGTACTTCGTCCATCGCGCATGCGCACTGCCGTGTTTTAGCAAATTTATCGCATTTGATGCTTTCTTTTCGCGTTTTCATTTCAATTTCATGTCCGAATGTGAAACAAATAATGAATGTTGTGATTCCGCGGTGGCAAAAAAAAGATCCCATTTATCTCGGTTTGTGCATCGCCAGTAACAATTTCTTACTCCCCCCTCTCCGATTGCATTGTCCCTACTCCGCCGCCCGTTGATGCCGGTCGGGGGTCTACTGCGGCCGTTCAGTATCGCCGTTGGTCGCGTCGCGCGCGGTAAAGTGCTCCGAACATCGCGCACGCGCATCGCCGTGTTTTAGAAAAAGTATCGCATTTGATGGTTTTTTTGTGTTTTTATTTCAATTTCGTGTCCGGATGCGAGTTAATTAATGAACGTTGCGATTTCGCGGTGGCAAAGACAAGATTCGCTCGTTTATCTCCATTTGTGCATCGTAAGAAACAATTTCTTACGCTCCCCTCTCCGATCGCATTGTCCCTACTCCGCCGTCCGTTAATGCCGGTCGGGGGCCCGACTACAACCGTTCAGTATCGCCGGTGCTCGCTTCGCGTGTGGATCGCGAGTGTGTTTCGCGTCGCGTGTGATTCGCGAGTGTGTTTCGCGTCGCGTGTGTTTCGCGAGTGTTTTTCGCGTCGCGTGCGGTTCGCGAGTGTGTTTCGCGTCGCGTGTGGTTCGCGAGTGTGTTTCGCGAGTGTTTTTCGCGTCGCGTGTGGTTCGCGAGTGTGTTTCGCGTCGCGTGTGGTTCGCGAGTGTGTTTCGCGTCCGTAGTCTAACGCTCGCGTGAATACGGCAAACTATTCGCCACGGGACAGTGCAGTGACAATGAATTGTCGGCGATAATCAGCCGAATTTTTTAACGATAAAGATGTGTATCTGTTTGTGTCTGCGGAACGTGCTTCGGGTCGACCGCGATTGTGTGCCGCGACAACTGTATCGAACGATCGACGCGTAAATCGAATGCAGAGCTTCGGGTCACGCGCTCCATTCACGGTACTCGGTGAGAAAAAACGGCTAGAACCATTAATCCCGTTCGCGCAGTATCAACGCGTTATCGAGAGTACGCGTGCTTCAACTTTGTATTTGTGGCAGTATCAACAACAATTAGTGTTTGCAGTATTTTTTTTACGATCGACGGTAACTTCGAAGATTCAAGTCCAGGTAAATTTTTCATTTACGTAACACGAATACCGTGGCTATAATATGTTTCGAGCGCGCTATTGTCGCAGCTTTGACTGTTTAAAATTACGCGCTGCCGGATGCGATAGTTACACTTTTTTCTTTGGTTTTAATGAAATCGTTGAAAATAAATAATTTCAAGTCACGGCAGTTTTGTATCAGAGATGTTCCGATATTTCTACATATCGATTACGCTCGATGACCGCGCGTAGCTTTTTTTTCTTTTCTCTTCTTTTCATTAATACTCGAAAACGAGAGGGGCCTATTCGCATTAATTTAGGCTCCGGCAACCTGTGCGTAGGGGGATACAATAGATACCGTGGAATTCGTAATTTCAAGGCCGTTTTTAGGCTTCTCTGACAGTAGATCAACACATTTATACGATACTATATATATATATATATATGTATATATTTCTTTCCTCCCATTCGAGATGACTTTGGAGTGACCCCGACGTGTTTTTTTTTTCTTGTGCAAATACAGTACTTACAGTAATTGGTACGTTGTAGTGTAAGTTACAACAAACCGATATATAGTCCAAAGGAAATGTCATAACTTTGCGAGTCATTCGAGGCTCTCGTGACGCCCAAGCGTAAATGATAAATTAATCGATTCGATAGCCATTGAAATATTCGTTACGTTACTGGTCCCAGTACAATAAGCCTTCTCGAAATTCGATTGAATGGGATCCGCAGCTAACACTCGCTAATTTCTTTTCTTTTTTCTCTCTTCAATTCGGACTACGAATGATTCTCGTGTTCTTATTCTTCAGTGTTCTGTTTGAGCACTGAAACGTGACACGATAGGCTCTACGATAGAGACGGCCTACAATTTTTTTCTCGCTCAGATCTTTCAAGTCGGATTTGTGTGGAGACGATTATGATATTTTCATAATGTACGCAATGCATTACGCGAACGGTGAGGGACTTTATCGTAAAAAATTCGACGATTCATTATTGCTTATTAAATGATATTATCGAATAATCGAGAGAAGGGCGGGCGGGAAGGGGGGGGGGGGGGAGGGGGAGTTAGAAGTATATTTCGTTCAAACAGTAAACTTTAGGTAGATTTTTCAAGGTAAGATAGAACTCGAACACGGGTAAATTGAGATTAAACGAATGAACACGGGACGAAGGTCCAAATGTTTATATTTTTTTTGTCCTGCAAGCCAAACGCGATTGTTATGTTTTTTTTTCTTCTTCCATCAGCGGCAATCAATTCTTCGTTATCGAAAGTATTACGTTAATCGGAAAAACTTGACTTACAAATTGATATTATTGGCTTGAATTATGATTTACGATAGATTAGTTATTTTTCTTTTTTCATTCGAATGAAAATCGATTACATATTGACTACTTTCAAGATTCGTTGCGTGGGAAACTGTTATTTATAGATAATAGCAAGCGATAGCGTTTTTTTTTTCAATTTCTCTCGTTCGTCGAGACGTTTTTTTAGTTAGTGCTTCGTACTGTTTTTTTTTTTTCTTTTGATAATTCGTAATAAGATAGTTTATACGATTCTATATAATACTCATTACAATTGGCACAACGATATGGCCCAAGATAGACTTATTTCATAGGTTTTATTTAGTTTTCTTTTTTTCTCTTTTCATCGTCTCGAACGCTCTCTCGAAATGAATCGGGGGCTGTATTATCACTAAACGCTGCGCTATTATCGTTTAATCGCTTTTTGTTTTAAATTCCATTATCTTTTTTTTTCTGTCTCTTTTATGAATAACCTCTTCGAGCCTATTTGATCTTTTTATGCCGCATTTTGCATGTACAGTTTTTCAACAGCTTCGTCCGTCACACATTCAACGTTTATCGATAAAGTGACTCGAAGTTTTTCTTACGATACCTCGAATAGCTGCGGCTATCCAATGGATAGGAATTTTTCATTTAATAAGTCGTCGACAAAAGTATACACACAAGATATAACACATCGTCGTTAACATCTCAATTATTAATAATTGTGCATTCGAATAGAATGTTCGAATTCTTATCGTCAATCTCTCGTGTGTACACTTTCGGCTGAGGAAAAGTCGTTTTAAAACTGCATCCCTAAATTATTATTTTCCTTTTTTTTTGCCTCTAAAGTACCTAAATCGGTATATCAGTTTGTAATTTCCTTGGTCATTTTACGTAACAATTAGACGCGCGATTAATCGCACAGAATAATATCGGTAAAGTTTCTTATTAAAGGGGGTCTTTTTATTATTCTTTTTTCTCAGGAGTTAAAACTGTAAAACTCTAAGTTATCTAACGGTAATAATAGTAACAATAATAATAAATCGTTTATACAGTAATAATAATCGTTCGAGTTTGTATAAACCGTGTTTCAAATGCCATTCGTAAAACGTGTTGTTTTATGTATTGTTATTATTTTTTCGTTTTTTAAATATAGTTTTGTAATTATATCCTGACCTCACCGTTCAAAATTGACGGTAATCGCAATCTTTGTACAGTTATATTGTTGTTTTTTCTTTTATGTTCCGTCTTTCGTATATAAATCATATGATAGCGAGAGTATTCGGGTAAATGCCATCACGGGTTCACGACCTTTGTGATTTCTTTGTTTCGTTTTCAATCGGGAACCGCGCCCAATCATTGTGAGATCACTCGTTAATTAGGAGGAAGAAAAAGTATCGAGATTAACGAGACGTGTATCCACTATTTCTTTTAACGTTATTCGAGTAGTCTGCTTAACCTTCCTGCACTCTGGCATCCTGGGCCTCTTTTGCGCCGTTTATTCATTGCCAAATATGTTTATTTTATTGGTTTTTTTTCTCGAGCGAACAATAATCGACGTGTTTTCGTCTCGCAACAGGATATGATGGATCAATCCTTTGTCTTTTCATTTTCGATCACGAGCATTGGGACCGAGCGAGTAATAAACGCCGAGAGGGTTTGTCGTCACTGAATTATTTTTGATGTACAGAATCTTATTTTTTTAGTTTCAAATGAAAAAAAAAAAACCTTTTCCCCGCCTTTGGCGCAGAAAACACGTAAAAAATAAGATTTTTATTTATTATTGAGGGTCTATGAACTTCAAAACAATTTAATTAAATAATTTATCGAAGAGGATTTCGAATACCAACTCGCGACATTCAAGTACTCACTTTCGATCTTTGGTATTACGGGACCTCAAGTGAGCAAAGTATTTTCGTTGCATCCGATAGTACGCGTAACTATTTTCAAAGTCGTTTTTCATCTTGTCCTTTCATTGTGATTATAATGCGGGATTTAATTTAAAAAAAAGAGGAAAAAATCAATTCTCTACGTTAATTTTTTTACCTGTACACTATCTATTGTAATTCGCCCTAACATTCCGGCATTGAGACATCGTTTTGAATCATCGCTCCGTTTCTCACGTTTTTTTTCTTTTAAGTTTTTGGTTTTCATTTTCGTTTAGTTGGCGTGGTCGTTCTGGCACTATAATGCACTTTCAAGAATTCTATATAAAAATATCGTGTAGTTGTCGTGTCCAGTGCTTTGAGACTCGAGGAGAAATTTGTGACGATTGTGTCTTTTTGGTCCCGTTTCGCTGCGATGTCAGACACAGAGCGAAACTATTGTTTTGCAAAAAAAAAGTGTGTTTTTCCTTTTTTTTTCATTCTTTTGTTTTTTATTTTTCAACGGGGCAAGACAAACTAGGTCCCAAATTAGTTCACAGAGACGATCGTTTCTTTGGGTTTTTTTATTTTTTCTTTTATCATAATGGTATTTTTGTGTGTGTGTGTGTGTTTCTTTTAATCTTCCTCGCCTCGAGACACTGTACCGTTCCGGTTACGTTTTTATCGCGTTTTTTGTCGCGAAAATGCTTGTCAAACATACGCTAAAAGTAAAACGATAAGTTGTCGCACGTACGTACAAGTTGTGAAAAAATTGTCGATCCTTCGTCATTGTTCTTTTCTTTAAATCCGCTATCATATCATCATCGGTCAAATAATACATTTTCCTAATGCTTAATCTATATACGCTCTTCAAATACACGCTGGCAATCCGACTTTTTTTTTTCATCGTCGTTTGTGTGTGTGTTTTTTTTCCTTTTGCTCAATAAAAAATGTATCTTCCGTGGAAACGTAGCTCTGCTCTCTGTACATACCGGCGTCATATATACGTATACGCACTAACGTGATATCCTATTATCTACGGACGTTAAAGCGGATCAGATCACTTTACGCTCTTTCATCTCATCTCGAAAAATCTTATTCCCTTCGTTCCAAGGCTCTTTTTTTCGTCTTTAATTTTTAGAACCTCTTTTTTCTCAACGGATCAATACTGTGGTTTGCCAAGGTAATGGATCTATCGAACCGTAACGAGCAGCTGGAATCATCTCTTTTTTTCCCTCTTTTCTTTTTTATATCTACCGTTAGATAAAGCTGCGGATACGCGCGAATGCCGTACGATCTGACGATTCTCTCCGAATCTCACTGGATTAAACAAACTCACGAAAACGAATATCCAATTATTACGTTTCATTGTAAAGAAAATTGCACGAGCGACTGCTCCAACAACTCAAGCTTAACTGCGCAATTTTGCGTCCGTTTTACATCAACCAAGAACCAACGCTGGTGCACAAATGCCGTTTTGTGTAATACCGACCGATTAACTTTTTTCTTTGAATATCATCGTACTTTTCCTTTGTCGTTCAACGGTCAAATAAACGGATTCGCTGGGAAGACAAATAAAAAGTTTGTTTTATGTTTACAAAACAAATACGCCAATCAAATCGTACTGCATTCCGTGTGACGTACGAATACCGTTGGGACATCGGAGTCCCTTTAGGTCGCGTCGAGTGGTTAAAACGCGTGAATCTCGTGAGGCTTTTCACAATCTGTTAATACGATAACGCGATATTCGTGACGATAATTCAAAATGTTTCACCAAAACACCCTTTTAAGGCCATCGTTTTCTTAAGTCACTGCGTATAGTTATTCATTTGCGGTAACAAGAACTACAAATGACTAAATTGTACGTGTTTGTACGGGAAGGGGAGGGGATGGGTTTGGGCAAGGAGTTGTGTGTTACGTCTCAGGGTATAAGTCACACAGAGAAGAGGAGACAGTTCGAAAGATTTGGTAACAAAACGTATGGTAGGTAAAGCATAATGGTTCAACGTCGTTGATTTTATCACGAGTCGATCTGCGCATGTCGTCATTCAAACACAATCATTCTTTCACGAAGAAAAGTCCACCACGGCGCGAATAATTCGTAGAAAAATTGTTTTAGCCTCGAGATTAAACCCGTTTCGTTCAACGCATCGCGTGTCTATATTTTTATCTCTTCGTTCTATTATTTTTTCGTTTTCATCGTCAATAATAGTATCATCGATAATTCGTTCAGAGAAGTATTCTTATCGCACTACCTTAAAGCTTTCCGTTCAACAGTACTATTATTAGTAGTAGAACATGTCCGTTTCTTTTTTAAATAACGGAGCACACAAGATGTAGAGAGATGAAGAGAGAAAGAGATTGAGATTGAGAGAGTTAAGATTAGGAGAGGGCTGGAAAGGGGGGTCTCGGATATAGTTTAGTTATTTCATATTATTAAGAATTATTTTCAGGCACGCAAGTAGGGCAGGGCAGTCCGCAGCGAGTTTTTTTGTTTATATCAACGAAACCGAAATCGACCCTCTCGCCTTCCCTCCCGTGTGTGGATTCGTAATCATAACATTTTTCGGATTCTTTCCCGACACGAAGAATTGCGACCTCATCAACACAGCCTCGATCCAGTCTCTCATATACACGATATAGGTCCCAAAAATTCATGCCCAAACGAAGTAATTTCGCGCCTTAAAAAAAAGAAGAAAAAAACGGATGTATCATAGGAATACGAAGTCTCCGAAGAATCATTGATTCAATGAGAATTTAGATCCACAAAAAGAGCAAGGGGCAAGAGTCGCAAGGTTTCGTTTAGTTTTTCTTTAAAGTTTTGCCCAATGATTTAGTACGAGTGCTGCGGCTGCAGAGACGTGACTCAGCTATGCGCCGATGTATCGGAGCCCTGACTGTTACCCAAGCCTCCCATGCCTGCCTGAGAGGTCAATCTTGTCGCCGATTGGGACGTTGTTGGTACCGTTGTGGAGTGTTGTATGATCCCGTGATGTTGTTGCTGCTGTTGCTGTTGTTGTCTACCGGTCTCGGGTACGAGATGCGGCGTTCTGCTCGATACTGGCGGTAGAACAGGACTCGCCGGCCACGGATGAAGTGACATTGTGCTCGGTGCGTTAGGCACGCTACGAGAATGAGGCAGTAGAGGCGAATTGGATAGGCTCGCCAGAGGATGATGCGGACTGATGATGCTTCCTGTAATTCCATAGCCAAGGCTATTACCGACAACCCCAGCTCCTATGCCGCTGCTGGTTATGCCACTACCGCCTCCTCCACCACCACCACCCCCCATAACACCGCCACTCCCAACACCGAGACCGCTCGGTGTTGCGAGTCCCACCGCTGTGTCGGGGTGCAAGAAATTGCGCCTTTGCTCGAGACGCTCAGCATGTTGAGCCAGGCACCTGGTTAAAGCTTCCGGCAGCATCTCCAATTGCTCCTGCAACGACGTGAGCTTCTCCTCCAATCCCACTAAACGCTCCTCCAGCGCGTCCTGACGCGTGCTCATGTCCGACACTATCTCGTACACTGTGTTTTGCGTCTGTGCAAACAAAACGGTAATATCACATTTTTTATTGTGGAGAATAATTTGATGGTTTAATTGGATAAATTAGTCGAACGAAAAACCAATCGCCATAACTGGTAAATCTACTGTAAAGCCGTACGATATGCGGTAACGCGGTACTGTGTAATTTTGTGATAGTTTGATCTACCCTGGTCTTTGAATACTGTCTGGGCAGCAGAAGTTGCAAAAGCATGATTACGACCCGCAGTTACGTCAGTTTTTTCGGCTATGAAGTTATTCGACGAACAATCGATTTTAAAACGTCTGTTACTAAAATAGTTGGAATTTCGCCGGCACAGGGTGTCAAACTTAAGCTAGTGATTTTCTCTGAGGTTATGAAGATTTGTCGGTTTTTGCTGGCAAATATGCTACAGTAGAGTTCGAAAATCGTCTGATGAATAGCAATGTCGCGGATAACGTAGCTAATCGTATATTAACTTTTTCAAGTTTGCTATCTCGGTTTGTCCGATCAATCGTTGGTCCCCTCTAACTTTGAATTTGACTTGCCTTTTTGTGGGAACAACCTGGATAGACTCTTTTTTATCAGGTAACCTTTATCGCGATGATTAAAGGGAGGACAAGCTACGGTGCTTCGCGTTGGTTGGCAGATTTTCTCTTCGTGTCGTCCTTTTAGTCGTTCTCAGCCCGAAAAGTTGTGTTTGCACTGGATCCGAACTATCAGCGTGTCAGCGAAACGACCCGCTGTATGCGCGCTTTTGCTCGCGTTTCTATCTCATCCATCTTTACGTCTTTGTTAACGGCTAGAATGTGGATGCGGGTCGTGCGCGATAATTTCACGGATAATATATCGGCCACGTCTTGCGGTCGGTTCTCGTTACGGTAGAAAAACAACTCGAGCGAATGTAACAAAACCCTACGCCGAAGGGGTTGTGAAATGCGTGTATTGTAGGAAAGCAGAAACGGGCGGCCCTCTCGTCACTTTCTTTCTACTTTATGGATTCGGCTTAAGAAGCCTCTGCGAGGACTTGCATTCCACTTACATCGAACACACTCGACAGCTGTATAATTTGCACGCCAATGTGTTAACGTGTAGGTGCGGAATTAGCTCTTTCCTATTCGCGCGCTTCGTATAATTCGATTTTTTTTCTAACGTGCTTTCTTCTTTTATTTATTTTTTTTCGCCGGCAAAGAATGTGCTTTCTAGTTAACTAAGAAAAATTGGATCTGTTTCGTTGCTCTTTTTTTTACCTTCGCCATGTCCGTTATTGTGTTCGCGTTGTCCATCAACTTTCGTTGGTCCATTTTAACTTTTCTGAGCCTGTGCGAAAGAGAAGAAAAAAAAAAGAAAACCAACAAAAATTCCGTTAGATTTATGTTGGCGTTTTAGTGGTTTGTTGTCGTCGAGGTAAAAAGGTCGTATGATTGGATCACTGGATAAGGTTGGCTGGAGCGTGATGAAATGGTCATATTTTTCTGGGGATTACGGCCGGGTGGAAGGACGGGGAGAGCCTTCCGAGGTTGGATCAGGACACGAACTCAATCGACTCACGCATAAATGGCCAGCAGGAATTTTCGTTGATGCGTTCGTACGCGACCCGGATTGACTCGTTTGACTAGCCGTGTGTGCTTGTATATCAACCACGTTTCCCGCAACACGTTCGCCGCTGCATTTTTCAGCTGGAACACCCATTAATAACACAATCAATTGATACTCTGTTGAGAAGAGGCGTCAGCGATTTCACATAAAATTGCGTTTTTCGTTTTATTTCATCGGTGAAAAATCATAGTATTACTAAATCGGCCCAAATTTTTACTGGCAATAGTGTTTTGATCAAGCGAAGAAATCCTCAAATCCAAGTGTCGAATATTGCAGAAGAAGTGCAATTTTATTTCAATTGTTGAAAAAAAATGGGAATTTTTTCGCACGTTGTTAAATTTGGACTTGTGAATTTCTTACAAAAAATGTTCGATTATCTTTGATCCTCACCCTTTTTGTTAATTGTGTGTCCATCATGAAATTATGCACGTGCTTCTCGGCTCGGGTTAACTCCAGTTTCCTGGATACGACTGCCACGAGCAAAGCCGTGCAACCTGCTCCCTGAAAATCGCGGGTCAATGATTACTCTCGTTTTACACAGACGTTAATTAAACCTTCGACAATACTCGAGAGGGCCTTTCATCATCCAAATTGCATTTACGAGAGGTCGCGGCAACATCGCAATGCCGAAGTGGCTCTCGATATTTGTAATGATTGTTTCAATATCGAATAGCGGTGTAAATCTATGTGAAATATCAATTAATTTTACCATCATCCCCGTAGACACGGCGATGCCTCGACCGCAGTACGTGTTCGGCACGATGTCCCCAAATCCGACACTCAGAAACGTGATCGCGATTAGCCACATTGCGTTCAGAAGGTTCGCATGTTCTTCGTCATGAAACCTGAAACATGATATTCCAATTTCGTTGAATAAAATAAAAGAGCAAATAAAAGAGCTTTTCAATCAAAGAGCTGTTTAAATTGGATTGTCGGTCATTCGCTCCGTCCGCAGTGTAGTTTCGAAATATCGCACTGTTTTCAAATGGAAGAATTGAAAATTACGAGTGAAGTGATTATCGTAGCGTGCGTCGACATCGACAATTAGCCTGGCGCGAGAATAAAGTACAATCGAACGCGGTTGAATCAGCCTCATCATTTTTCGGAGCTACCCGAAGCTTCGATATCTAGGATAATACCGTTGGGGCCAGAAAACGAAGCGACCGGTGTTTGCATGTTCTCGCTCAAAATGCCGTTTAGGTGAAATATCGATTTTGAATACTCATATTGCGTCCCAGTAGCCCTTTCACTTTCGGTGTGGTCCAACAGTTACCGGCACGACCGTTCATTCAGAACAAACATCCAGAAATACATATATCTGTGTTGTTGTACTGTACAGTATCGACACCGTTGCAAACAAAGAGCCCCCGCCGTACATTCGCAAACACGCTCGAATCATTTTATTGGATAGAAGGTACGAGACTGTGAAATGAGAAGGAGCAGTAGTAAAATGAAATGCATTTCCGATTGCTGTTCCGCCAACTGTTCCGTGCATCGTTTGCAACGGATATACTCGTTTCACAGCGCCGACTGGGGATTATTCATTCAGCAAAAGTTTCGATTCCGACACTGTCGTTGCCACGGGAATCCTCATATTGCGATGGAGAACGCGACTCTCGAATAAACATGGAAATTATAAGATAAAACTTTAAGTTAAGAATTTTACGCTTCATGAATAGTAAAATTATTCTTTTTCGAGCCCATCTCCCGCAGTCGGGCAAAACACGTGTTCTGACGATGTTCGCTCTTCGAAATGATTAAAGGTGTTACAACAAAAATTGACCGACCGTGTTCTTGCATTGCGAAACGGAGTAAAGCGAAAACGAAATGTGCAAAGATAGAAAGAATACCGAATCAAGAAGGAGGGTAATGAAATAATTTCATTAACAAAAAAGGGTGGAATATCAATTAATTATTCACATACCGACGACTATTCACTCCGACGATTCGTTCGTAATTGAGTATGAAACTGTCTTCACTATGATATGTGAATAATTGATTGCTACTCGATTCCATTGTGAACTTAGTAATATTACGAGAACTTGGGGTTAGCTTACCTTTCGCACTGTCGCAACGTCCACGATGCAATGATCCACAGTGATACCATAAATACCAAAAGTACGGTACCGGGGCATATGGTCATCAGTGTTTTGAGTACGAATCTCGTGTTGAAATTAATACGATTCAAGGCCCCTATACTCCTTGACGATGCGTCGGTGAATAGTTTCGAGTGCAACAGCATAACTCGACATATGAGATATAGCCTGAGAAACATGGGAAGCGATAATGTTACGTCGTAAGGTACCCATTGTGAGCCGATGTCGCCACCCTTGTTCGCCAGTTTGGTCGTCCACAGGAAATAATATTCTCCCGGTATCGGATGTACCGCGCAGATTGCAAGTTCCAACGATATCTGAGATATTCGTTGCCAGGTCATCGCTATCCGCCAGTCATCCGCGCAGTTATCGATCATGAATAACTGTTAGTTTTTTTATCCAACATAAAACAGAAAGGAAATGTGATATTTACATCGTCATATAACACAGCGTATAAGATACATACATCGATTATATTGTTTTGTAAAATGTATAAATGAATGAATCATTGGAAAACTTTCTGCTCTCGCTATTTCGGGTATGGCTCTCTCGCGAGCTTGGAGGTAAAATTTAGTAACGTTGATGGTCATAAAAATCTTTCGCCGGCTTGCGCGGAGGGTTCAACCAAGACCACCCTTGATCTCGACACGGGGATGTATATATATGCTGGGATGTTTTTCTCCTTAAATCGCGGCAGTGCGGCCAAACTTTTTACAATCACGTCGTCCTATTTCTCGTCTTTTTCCCTTGGGAGAGCTTTTCCGCGCCGCCTTGATTGCGGATTTAAGATTTGCGGCTTGAATTATCCGGGGATTTATCGTGATAAATAATGCGAATAACTCAAGCTCCATGGATTTTCTCGCTTTTCGCGTTGTGGTATTAAGATAAAAAGACTACAATGGCGCGAAGAATATTTAAGTAGATTTTGAACTGAAATTCCGAAAGTATTAATTACGATGAGAAGTATTTATTAAAATAATCGGAATAACAATAATAATATTATATTATTATTATTATTATTATTATTATTGTTAACATTATGTTTTGCATGAAATTAATATTTTATTTCGATGTTGCGTGGGAGATTATAGGCGCTGCAAAGACGTAGACGTACGGCAAAGTTTTGTCGCGATGCGATAACAAGTTTTCGTTGTAGCGCCCACACACGATCGGTTGTCTAATCGTGTGTTCCCCTCGAGCATCCTCGAACTCGATGTTTCTCAAACGCCAAAACAACTATAACGCACAAGTGTAACAACCGGAAGAACGTCTCCTCCGCCACTCGTTGTCGTTTTCCCGGGGCGAAGCATCGTTCCCGCTTTCGTAGGCGCGTTAACTCGGAACGTGTCTCAATCTTCTTGAGCCAAAGTTAAAGTTTCGTTTCCACGAAAAAGGAAGTTTCCCGCCGGTTGCGAAGATTCTTATTCATTGCAAACATCGAAGTTGCATGGAAACTTCGGAGAACGCATTCACTCGAGTAACGATGTACCGCGCAAGATGTAGAAATGTTACGAAGCAATTTGCTCGAGAGTTGAAATTTGATCATTTCGAAGTCGGGGAAAAAAGTTTGGCAAGTACGGGGAAGACTAGTATGGATGTTATGAGTTTTCGCGTGTGTCAACGCGAACGGAGGGCATTGGGAAAAACAAAATTGAGAAAATCTGAAATAATGTCAGCTGGTCGAGTGATATGGAAACGTGCCGTGCTCGATCGAATTGGTTTTCCTTATTGAACACCGACGTAACTCGAAATCGAAAGAGTTTTTCGCTCTGCTCATATTTGCCGAATTTGCTTCTTAAAACGTTTAATTAAGATCGGCTACGGGGACAAACGCGAAAAAAGATAAGAAATTCGTTTGTGTATTTTGATTTGGCATTGTAAAAAAATTTCATGCCATCGGGGAGATCAAGTAACATTTTTTCCAAAGATTTCTGGTTCTATGTGCTTATTTTGTGGTGCTTTTCGTTGTTAGTCGAGACATTAAGGTAAAGGACCTTGATTTCGTTAATAAAATAATCATAGCGTGCGTAATCCACTTCAGTTTTGTCATTATTCCTCCGACGGCCGAAATTTCGTTTCTGCGTTTATCAGAGAGACATATCGCGTGTCAAGGTGATAATGTCGGTTACGATTGCAGTTATGATTCTCCCTTTGTCCCCTCATTGTCTCGAAACTTCATGAATAAAACTGATATAGAGCGAGTCGAGACACTTCTTATCCATTAGGGAAAGTCGGAAAGATAAGCCATTGTACAACGCGGGATTTGCTTGTCTTGCAAATTTCAACCCCGTAGCGAACCTGGATAAACTTGCAATCAGGCGATATTGCACGCAGCTATGAGTTCTCCAGAGATTCGCGAGATATTTCAACTCTGCTCGAGTCAGCATTGTTATATGCTGCTCAGACAATTCGTGTGTCTTTCAGGCTTGCAAATAATTCTGACTTCACGAGATTGAAACTATAATTCTTTCGACAAGACGAGGGAAGAAAATTTATATCATTGCTAGACGGTACATTTTTTCCCTCTTCTCTATCGCGACTCGTTCTTTTCGGGACACTCAAAGGACACAATAACGGCCATAATCCTCAGTACGAAATAGAAAGTCCTAGAAAGTCGCCCAGAAGCGTATGTATTCGTCGAAGCCGTGTCTGTTCTTTCATTCATCGTACATTGTGCGCTTCGCATCGCGGGTTCTTTTCCTATTCTTCGTGTAATCCACAGCGATTAGCGTGCCCGTCGCGTTATCTGAATTTCTGGGCCTCGGGGTCTTGCGCATTGTTCTGGGCTCACACAAAAAAAAATGCTGACACTCTTTTCGATCGAGATAATGGAAAATGTAGCTGACTCGTGTTTTTCCCTGTACAAGAAACGATTGCGAGAACGATGCAGATAAAAATCTTGCTTGGTGATACTTAAAGAATGCTTGACTAAGCTCCACGACTAACCTTTGGGTATTGACGATTGAAAAGAGAATAAAATTACGTTCACCGGAATTGAATGTGCGTTCATGTGCCGTAGAATATTCATTAAAAAATTAATGATCCGTGTAGAAGCCGGTCGCACGTAGGAAAGCTATCGCATAGTTCACGCGGCAAATGTAGTGTAAGGAGCAAAAGCGAAAAAGTATCCTGTATCGCCAAAACATTCCAATGAAGCATTCGTATAGCAGATTACTAGTCGGGGTTAGTGTGGCAGTAGAACGAGCGGAATATACGTACTTATAGTCCTAAATTCACGCTAATAGCCTCGTAAAGAGTGCGAATTCCCTGGCGACCTCTTCCTCTTCTTCTCCCTCGTTCCCCATCGTCCCAATACAAAAAGCTTGGGCCTCTTGGTGAATTTATATTCTCGAATATCACAACGTGTAGAAACCAGCAAACCAGCATGCCAGAACACAAGAGGCGCGAGGGTGCACAAAGGCATGAAAGTAGTCGCGTGATTTAACGCCGTCGACGCGTTAGCACGCACGTGGAATAAAGCCCGCACAATTCTCGGTGAGGCGCGCTATCCGTCGCTATACTATACTGGATACGTGTACAAAACGCGGATAGAACTATTCCGCCGCGATCGTAAAAAAAACCATTTTTTTTGTTCGATAAACCAGATTCGTGGGGGTCTCGAGTGAAATAGGCTTCCTGCAGCGACGACGCATTTACGAGCGATGACCGGTCGATAATTTGTACAAATGCAAGAGCATCGTTTCTTAGGGAAATGTTGTGTATAAATTCGTCAAATCATCATTACTCTGTCATAGTTGACGTTGTGAAAACGTCATGAAAAGAAACCTTCAGGTTGAGATATTGCTGAAGTTAAATCCCAGACAGGCGAAATTGCGAAAGCGAACTAGGGCGGTCGTCTGAGTATATTGTTTCGGCTGTGATGGAAATTTATGAACAGTAGTTGATTGTGAATCGATTCCTATGATCATAACCCACCGTCCCTGTTATTGGGCTGTCGTTCTTCATCAAGCGATTTTGTAATTATAGCAATAAGGGAGTGTCCGCATTAGCACAGGCAAATAGTGCACATCGAAGTTCCCAGCCGAGATAACGGGTAGTAATAATGACAATTGGCAGACAAAAATTAGAGACATGGTTCATAATAACAGATGTTTTTTCGTGTAAATCACTGGTTGCCCAATTGTATTGTTTTGAAAATGACAACAGTTACGTTATTTAAAGTCTACAGTTTTTAGATCGTTTTGAAGCATCGAAGCATCGAAATGCGGACGCTCCTCAATGCAATGCTTTTGAAACGATTTGTCCGTTTCACGACCAATTGATGCACTTCTATGAGCAAGATGTTATTCGAAATGTAGCTGGTGCAGTGAATAACGAGATTACGATGATTTTTCGGTTCGAAATGAACGGCAGAAGTAACTTCAACTGTAAAAGTAGCGCGACCGTTGACAAAACTCGTGAATACGATTCGGCGATACGGCTGGACGACGTCATAACTTTGGCAACGGATGCACAACGACAAAGTAGTCGGGTTAGGGAGTGTAGTACAACGTGAAAAATCGATGTGACACGTGGCCGAGAAGTACCAGGAAATCATGGGTACGAAGGACAAACTCCGCTTTACTCAAACCCCTCGCGATTCCCGTTCGAGACATCAAGCAGCGAGTTTCTTTTGCCTCTTGCAGGGTCAGCCAGAAATACGAAATCAGGCTTACATACTTGAATCTTTATCATTCATCCATATAGTTATGTAACTCTATTCTGAAGAAGAATCCTCATGCTCCCGGGTATATTCAATGTTTTATTTACGATTTCGATACTAAAAGATTTGCGTGAGAATGCCGAACATTCTAGAGCGATCGCTTTTCCTCCGGTGAAATTGTAATAATATTATCTTTACGATTCGCCCGTTCTAATCGTACCAGACGAAATAATATCAACTGCGATATGCAGCAGAATTGACTAACTTTCCTGCATTTTTTGATCGATTTATCCGTTACACGTTAATATTTCCTAACTCGTTTCGCTACTCTTCGGATCTTCGGTCGAATTTATATGTCGGTGGATTGATCGGTTTTTCAAACTTTACGCCGATCGTAACTTTTCACCTCGAAGTGCAGGAAATAAATCTAAGATAACTCCAACGTGAATTGGATAGTGAGTTTTTGATATTCATAGATTTCTATGTACGTATATATGTATTTGCTTAACATCAAAGTGACTCCTCTAACGACGTATTCGGGATGGGCACACGCGGTGCGTTTCGTGCATTCCTCATCCCTTTTGTCTTTTTGACACCCGTGTGCGCGTCGCGTTCGATTTTGCTTTTATTTCGTTCCACCTGTCGTTTGGCGGCCAACCCGTATTGATGGCACGCTACGCTAAAAAAACCTCGACGCCGCTCTTTTTTTCCCCCGCAAGGATTTTTCCCTATCACGACCGGGTTGGAGGTAACGTAACGCAGCAATAACCCACCGGGGGCTATCAAAGGCGTGGTGCGGACATTGAGGGAAAGGTCGCTCAATAGAGCAGCAGCTTTTCCACAACTGCGGTTGGAAAGTAACGCGCAAGCGGAAATGAGAAAAAAAAAGGCAAAGACCGAGGTGAGGTCGAGGCAAAGTTGGAAGAACAAAAAAAAAATCATGGATCTTTCCTTATTTTTTTCTATTCGCTATATATCTTTCGAAAAACCGAAGGTAATACAAGAATGAGAAAGCATCGGGAGCAGACGGCGCGTATCTATCACTGCTTTCTTATTCTATTCCCCTTCACAAACTTCAACTCCGGAAACCGTAACAATATAAGTACGCGGAGTTCTCTCCACGCAGGGACAACAAACAGGAAAGCTATTCATTCAGATACATACACGCGACGTTGTACCTAATATACTCTTTATATTATACAGTATACTCCACCATCGCATTGACTATTCGGCAACTAACTAGTTTTGCATATTGCACGAAGAGAACCTGGAGAGCTGATGATGGCATAGAGGGGTCAACTGTTGAGCGAAATTCCCCGTTAAACCCCAGCGCGTTATAGAGCGAACCGCAAACTCGACGAGCCAACAATTAACGTGTACCAGAGGCTATAGAATAGCGTAGCATCTGAGATATTCTCCGTAGAATTAGGAAAGCTCGACTTCACCCGGATTACCAGTTGTTCCAGTGTAATTCCACATTTACAGACTACGAAGTGACAACAGTAGAATTCTATGAAGTCGAAATATTTAACTTTACCCTTCCATGAGTGTCAAAATTCTAGCGTTTTCGTTGAAACTTGAGGTCTTAAAGTCGATAGTTCGAGAAGGTCCTAGAATTTTCGTCTAGTGAGCCAAAAATATTCAAGGAATTTTTGAGCAGGTGATTGAGCGGTTAGTCGGCAATAAAATTTGGAAATAATTCGATTCGGGGTTGTAAAAGTCGAGAGATGTAAGTAATGGATCGAATTATATAACGATTTTAAGAGTGGCGGAAACTGGAAAACGTGCTCCAACAGCCCTAATCCACTTACTACTCCAGACGTCCTTGAATTAGAGTTGCGTGTACCGAATTGCTTCGAAATGGTCACCAACTTTTTCGACGTCGGGAGCTGGGACCTTTACGGACACACGTTCAAAAGTCCGAAACTCCTTTACCGTAGTGCATGGCCGCCCGAAAGACGACAAACTTTCCCGTGGTCCGTTGGTTCTGTCGTTAAGATTGTACTTGTGCCAAAAAAAAAAGTTGAGAACATTTCACCTACGATAGAGATCAGTGATTCGAGAGGTTTTGCAACGAGGAAAATATCCTCGTTCTTCTAAATTTTCAACATTTCCAGTAATATTGTTTTTCCGTTCGAACAAATACGAAGCAAGGAGCTCCGAATCGGGAACAGCGGTCTTGAATTTGAGCTACGCTGAGTAAAATGTTTTCTTCGAGTCGTTAGATACAGATTAAGCAATTAAAGTTTCTAGTTGATCCGCTTAGGCATACAAATTATAATGAGCGGCTGGTGCACCAGTTTGAATTGCGCGCCAGAATTCTTCGTTAAAGAGATTCAAGCGAATATGGGAATTGAATGCCGGACAGAAGTTTTCCCCCCCGAAGCCCTTCGCGCCAGTGCAGGTTATCAAATGGCGCTTTTGCCGAGTTGGAAACTGGGGGGGGGGTCAACGCTACAAGGACCCACAGGGACGATGCTATAGTGCGATAAAGCGAATGGTAAACCGGCCGTGAAGAAGAGTGGGTTACAGAAGGCGAAGTTAGGCGAGGCGAGTGAAGATGGGTGAGATGTGTAACCTCTGCAAAAAGATGGGTACGACGTCTATTAAGCGGTGTCCGTAGGCATTTCGGCCTGCCGTCTGTAATGAAAACGTATACAGGCCGAAGGCTGAGATATAGAATGAAATTATACCGTGCCAGATTCTGCCTCTCGCAGAAGAGGCCAGTACTAATGGCAGACGACAGGGTATAACTGAAAGCAAAGGACATCAGCGCGCGGCTTCGAGGCAGCCAAAGAGCTTTGCGGTCCTTGTATTTCGTGTTACCGAAAGAGACGAGTATTGCGCGTCCGTGAGAAACGTATACTGGCGCACAAACACAAAGGAACGATACGCCACTGAAGAGAAGAGGCCAGAATCGCCGCAAACGAGTCTCGGAGTCAGTCCAAACTGACGCGTTTCCGATTCTACTGTTCTGTTTTAACGATTTCAGTCTCCGGAACCACTGACTGCATACTCGCCTGTAACACTGGTATAGCAATGTGGCAACAGCAGGACGGGCGCACCCGTAGATATAACAGTATACCGTATTGTAAGACATCGCTGCAATGTGTACGAGAACATAAATTTTCGCAGCTAGCCAGGCTCGCATTCCCGCGCTATGTGCGATTTACGAGAACTGGCAAGTCCGCTTGCAGCAATGAACTCCGCGGAGAGTTACCCTCGTTCCTGATATTACCGGGTATACCGGCTTCGTTGTTTCCTGTCTTTCGAGAATTTCGCGTGCGCGTAATGATCGAGGCACGGGTCGAGGAAGATTGTCCAAATGGGGTAAATTAAATCGGCTCATAGCTATTGAGATTCAATGACGAAGTTATCCGAACGCCTTTATTGCAAAATCAAACTCTTGGATCCCATTAAAATCCAATTGAGCAATCGAAGGAAATAAGTGAGTTTCTAAGATTTGTAATGGCGTTTGGTGAATAATTAAAAATCAATTTTTAACGCGCCATACGAACGTAGAATTACGACCAGGTGCTGGAATATGAAAGTTGGAATACCTCAACGAATAGTACATCCATTGAAAAAAATATGTATCGACAAAATATTACTGTGCCTTTAACGTATTCTGTCGCCATTCGCAACTCGAATATTCAATAGATATGGTACAAATGATCGATTAAATTTCTCCGCGCTTTCGAGCTGCGACGGTAAAGCCTCGCATATTTATTTCATTTATGACATTCACGTTTTATGAATAATTGGAATGCGATTTTATTAAACTTCGATTACGACTCGGGACTGTATAAAATTATGGTATTGTTTGTTCGACTCCAATTCCATTAGTCTGCCGCGTTGGGACTATAACGGAATTTACACAAATCCTCGAGTCTCGGAATGACGTCGAGGAGAAAAAAAAAGCTATGCCCGTTAGGGAGGACAAGGCGAATAGACGCGAGAGAGTATTGTTGGCGAACTATCGGTGTATCCTATCGTACCAGTCAGATGTCCTGGACTGCAAACGAGCTTCAGTCAGCACTGCCTGGCACATTTCCGATAGACAAGTAACTGTCCATTCCAGAGTGCCTTCACTGGGCTCTTGCGACAGTGAGATTCGAAAAGCGTACCCGCAGTTAAACTTGATAGGTTAAAACACACACGCGAAATCGTACCAATGAAATTTTATCAAGTGGATCGGCATGGGCAGTCTGTCTCGTCGGGATAGATGGAATAAAAAGAGAGCAAGAATTTAATTGCTCCGCTTGACATTCGCAAAGTTGTACCTTGACACAAAAGAAGGAGGATGAGAGATTCGAGGAACGAACTCGGGCTCGTCGAGGAACACAGATGCGACAGGAAACGCCGAATCAGCACGAAGACGAGGAACACAAAACCAGAAGAGAACAAAAACATCGACGGTAGCTGCACAGCGAGTTGGCGTACTATTTATTTAGTACACGAAACTTGTATTAGTGAGTCTTACAATTCCGATGTACATAGTGACGAGTCGCTTGCCAAATCAAACTCTGCACTTCATCGTAACTCCTACGAGTCACAAGCATATTCACAAGCATATTCCTGGAGCTATAGTTTTGCACGTTGGTGCACGAACGACGAGTAAGAGAGATAAGAGATATCGTCGGACAGTTCAATTTCAATGTAGTAAAGAAATCCTGTATGGCGAGGAAAGGATCTCTTGTGTGGGTTAACGGAGGAGAACTTTCACGAGACGCGAGAGGATGAGGGATAAAATCGAAAAATTTAATCTCGCACACTCGGACGGTCACGTGCCGCTAGACGCGGACGTATATACATATCCCAAAGCTAAGATATCGCAAACAATCGAAATACTGCTGATACCGTTATAAATGTAGTAGGGGAGACGACGGCAAAATGGACCAGCCAAGCAGGACCGACCATTACAAATTTCACTCAAGACAAATATCTTGAGCTTCCGAGGAACAAATAAGTTCGGAGGAAAAAATCGGCCGCCTTCGTGAAATGAAAGAAAGCGACTGTCGAGTCCTTTTGACCTATTAGTTGAAACTTCGGGTCCATTCGCGAGCATTAAGTTTGTCGTTGAGTTTGACGAAGACGGATATTGGTATATGCATTCTACGGAGTTTTCAATTTTTCGTATAATATCCGACAACTTTAACTTTCAATTTGCTGTAATTCATTTTTCTTCGTGACGACGTTAGTCCTGCCTGGTTGATTTCGTCCGAGAAGCCCATATTGCCCCATCTCCCTCGCAGGATGTATTACCATAGTGCAGACTCTCGAGAAGGCGAGATTCGTTGAGAGTATAAAATACACGAATATGTACGCGGGTAGATAAGCTTTTATTTTTGGCTAGCGCCGAGCCGACGCAAGACGAATGGCACTCGTGAAAGGAATAAGAAACAGTATCTTCCAAATTGGACACCTGAAAGGTCAAACCTATGAAGGACACAGTGCATGAGACGAACAATTGAATTCGGTGTCAATCGATATTCATTTCATCATTTAAATCGCGTTAATAATTTTTTTTTCGATACGAATCGTGCAGCAACTGGAAGACACGTGGAGCAATGAAAATGTAATCATCCGTTGATTGATTGAACGCCGTCGCGCGAAATTTTCGATTAATAACACTTCGTATATCGATATCGGATTGGAATCACAACAAAGCGTACACAATTGCAATGGAGAAGACTTATACGCAGCCGTCCAATAGTGGCAGCTGTTACAGTTCCGATGAATTAGCCGTGGCGTCGCTGGAGCTTGGATGGATCTTGAATCTCACGAGCCCGCACACACACACACACCGATCTACTGTCCAAGCCAGGAGATTCCAGCAGTCATGAAACACTGAAGTACGGGCAAGGCCCACGGTGGTTGCCACCGTCGGAGCCATCACAGAGATAATCTCTATCGGACGTTCTTGAATTCACCGAGACGAACGAGCCGATGCTCTCTAGGATTCGGCATATACCTATTGAGGCTTCCTGGGCTCTAAGCTATGTCGAGGGAGTAAAGGAGACGAAAGTGAAGTGCAGCGAGCACCGAACACTCTATTCCTCGGTAAGTCAGCGCCTGCAGTCGTGGAACCGTGAACGCCCGAGGATCGAGCCTAGGTTAAATTGAGAGGAAAGAGCACAGTCGTTTCGACACCACATAGATTCCCTCTTATTACACCACATGCTAGTTGAAAATGTTATTCTTCAGGAACAAAAAATGGATTGAACAAATGAATTTCGTAACAATGTTAAATTCGAAGAATGTTAAACTCTGACACATTCAAACGGCAAGTTCAATCTTGAATCTTATTTAACAATCGTCTACTTGGGGTGCATTTTTGAGTTCGATATGTAGAAAGGTGCAGGCACCGAAACTTTTTTTGAAACTCTTTTCTGGAGGTCGGAAATGATTTCGAATGTTCCGGAATGAGAATCTCGAAAACGAATTCTTTTTTACGAAAGCGAAGCCTTCTCTGCTCGTTTCGAATTTGCGTGGGAAGACATTGCCACTGCATTCGGACCAAAATGTCACTCGAGGGCCATGACAAGACGAGCTCGCGGATGAATCGAGGTAGAAAGCCAGACTTACCACTAGCGCTGTTTACTATCTGGTATTATTTACTCGGATGATTCCATCTATAGTTATAGTAACAATTTATACCAGGTATTATGGTTGCCAGTCTCGTGCGGAAGGTCCGGAATGTGCGGAGTTGGTCAATCCTACCGAGCCATCGGACGAACCGTCGAGGGGGCTTACCGTCGAAGCTTACGGTTGAAGCTCAAGCCTCGTGCTGGTTAGGGTCGCTCCGGGGATATCGGAAGGATACGAAAGGGTCAGGACTATTCGCCGCTTTTATGCTCAGTTCCATACTGGTCGAAGCTGCTGCTTTGAGAAGGGGAATGACAGGCTTCGTCCGATGCCTTACTGCCTTTTCTACTTTTGTGCTTTCGCTGGTCCAACGCCAAACGAAGGGAAGGTCTTCCCCGACACATAGATCGTTATATATATAAATATATATATATATATATGTGTGTATTTTCGATGGGAGTTCGACTCGTTGTGATATAATGGTCCTGACAGAAAAGAAAGAAAGAATGACGCAGAGGGAGCGAAAGTGGACGAAAAGGAAATAGATGTTAGCAGACTATGAGGATGGATAGGAAAGAGGTCGGCTGTTAGGGTATAAAAAAGTGTACAAGAGTTCTATACATATATGAAAGTGATGGAAGAGAAGAAAGTCTTGGGCGAGAGAGAGAGAGAGAGGAATCGAGTCATCACTCCGAAACCCTTGGACTTGGGTTTGCCGTACTACAAGAAGCAATTGCGCGCTTTTTTTCCTTTCCCTTCTTTCATTCTAGCCCCAGGGGCAAAACAAAGACGGCATAGAAAAAAACAAAAATTTCACTGAGCCTAGACAGTTCTTTTACCGCTTCTTCGTGATCGAATCAAACTTGTTCCGTCTGCGATAGAAGCGAAACGAGAACTACCAGTCTCGAGGACCGTTTGGAGGGACACAAAGGGGATGGGAGAAGAAACTACAGGGCGACGCGGATGACCACGTAGCGTGATAAAGGTTCGAGACCCGAAGAAATGAGATTGTTGCGGCTACGGTATTGTTACCGAGAAATTCTCGTTGATCGCCGTTCCCGCCGACCGGGGACTAATGATTAACTCTAGTGTGTCGCCGAGAACAATGAAACTCGAAACTTTCGGCTCTTGAGTCTCCCGCAAGTAATTCGATTTTACACGATAGTTTTTGTAATCGAATTAGCGGAAAGGCAGACTCGCTTGACTTGGTACGCGAGCACCTCGTCTTAAAGTTATGGACCTTTCAGCGTAAGCTTCGGGCGTCTGGGCAAAACTGTGGTGCAGCTTTGTCAGATCGTAAAACCGTCGAGCGAATTATTCTTGACGGTGAAAATCTCCAACGTATGTCCAAGAAAAGTTCTTTAAAAGAATAAATCGTTATTACTGCATTACCACGAAAAGCAAGCAGCAAACGCATTGTGAGCCATAGTATCGTAATACATTCATCGGATTGGGCCAATCTCGCAATCTTCACAACGGAAAAATTACGGCGAACGCGAAAGAAGGCGAAGCTCGGTGTTTTTACAACCGTGTATGTCGTTTATTTTCTTCTGTACGTGAATCCCCCCCACTCTTGTTCTCTCTTTCTCGCCGTACACGGTCTGGGAGCTAAAAAAAAAATAGAAAATTTTGTTGCAAGAATGGAAACTTCGTCAGCAGTGAATTTCAAGTTCCCCGGAGGGTTTTAAAGTGGAGCGAAAAGGGCTCGACGCCAGAGGAAGGCAGTCAGGAAAAGAAGATATACACACAGAGGGGTATATACATGTATATAAAAGAGCTTTCGTGTGGCTTCACTTCGCGCCAAGAGAGAAAACTAGTGGGAAAGAAAAAAAAAAACGGATGAGCGCGCGCGCGCGCGCGGCAAGGGCGCATGGAGGAGATCGGCTCGTGTTACGTGTCTCGGTTCTTCAGTCAGGGGAAAAAGGGATGGTAAAGAGCTGACTGCGAAAGGGCAGAATGTGAATGAAGGCTTCGGCTGAGGCAATTTCCACTTTGCACGGGCATCGATCCGCCCTCTTCGATTACGGAGGTGCTCGGGGTTCGCGCGATCTCGGCTTTTTCGATTCGAAATTCGTCGTTTTCGTTGTTCTTTTTTTTTTCCTCTCGTACGGTCGGTCGAGGTCCCGAGGCTGAACAACCACTGAGCATATAATCACTGCCACTCAACGTCCGACAAACTCCACGGCCCTCGCAAAGTATCCCCTTTGTCGTTTGTTCGGTAACACGCGGTTTCTTCATCGTTGGGTGTTCATACATGTGTACGAAATAAACTCCGGTGCCCACGCATCCGCGTACACGAGCGATATTTACTTCCCTTTTGGTATTCCTCTTGCTAGACACTATACCTATACACGTCCACGGACGCAATATATCCTTCGCAATAAAGCGTGCGGTCGTGCTACGCTCGTAACCACGAGGAAAGTCGCCTTCGTTAATCGAGCGAGTGGCCGAGGAGCCGAAAGCTCGAATAAGGCAATATCTTCGACACACCGTTTTTCATACCTGTGGAGAAGCTACACTTCGAAGTGCCATTTATCGATACTTTGTCTCCAAACGATTTTTCAATACCACATGAAAAGTGAAAAAAAAAAAAATACGGATATGTTTTAGAGCTCTCTCCAGAATTCTGGCAACAATTTGTATTTTTCTGGGTTTCCGACACATATATCGAGACGTCTATTTAATGATCGTTAACGATGGTTGGCTCCGGAGGTTAAATACTTCGAGCTCATTATGATTTTCCTAAGAGGCGAATATTTTTTTCAAAAAGATTATTGATCGTATGCTGGTAGATATCCCAACAAAGCAACGAATTCGCGGGAAATAATATAGGACACATGTATTAGCGATATCTTGTCTCGCGCTTGACCGAACCGAGCACTCATGGTTGTGTACCCGCGTGCCACCACCGCGAAGCGATCCGGAATAATGTCTTCTTCGAACGACAGCCATTTATCCGAACGCGAGAAACGTGTTTGCCAATGTCCTACCACTATCCCATCTGTAAATCTAGCGATATGTTAGAAAAAAGGGAAAAAAAAACTTGGCTGCACACGAATAGCGTAGTATATTCGATCACTGGCGAGGAACGGCGGAGCTTCCACGCAAGGATAAAGAGACCTTGGGCTTCTCGGCCGTGCGGAAGCGTATGCAGTGGTCGATTCTTCGCGTTTGCAGAGACACGGCTGTCCCCTCGACCGAGAGAGTCGAGTCGGAGTGAAAAATATCTGCGAATCCATTCGTCGACAGGACGAACGAAGGAAGTGTCGGGACGCGAGATATATACAAGGCGAGACCGGTGAATTAGAGCTCGGCAAAGCACACGTGAATTATTATACGTAACATATATGTCGTGGCGATTTCTCTCTTCCAGCATATTCGAAATGCACTGACAAGACTCGTCAACATGACTATCGAACTTTTTCGCTTCGACATTTTCTCGTTCTCTGATCCCTGCTTTTCTCGTTTACTTTTCTATCGCGTCGAACGAACGGCTAGGTTATAAGACTCGAGCTTTTCGTCTCTTCGGCGTTCCCTCGTTTCGGTAAATCTCTCGTAGCCTCTCTCGTCCGTCGACCGCATAGGCAGGTCCGTTGGAATACGTCAACTCTACGGATAGAGCGTGTGACCACCCCCTCGAGCATTCCCACAGGGATCGACGAGAGAGTTTCGTGCGTGGTTTCGTGATAAAAACTTGCGTGTTGAACGTGTGTCGCGAGGGAAAAGCCGGGCGAGGGGAGAACAGAAAGAGAAGGAGGGGAGGAGGTCGAGAAGTAGCTTTATATCCGTCGAGATAGAGATCAAAGGCAACGCGCGGTGCAGAGAAGTATAATGAGGGGACAACGAATTACGATTTTTCTACTGTGTTTTCCGTTTTTATGCTTTCTTCTATTAAATATAAGCTGGAGACATTTCTTTCAGCCGGCTCGTAATCACTCGCCCAACCTTTGCGGTCATTGAAATTATCGTTAGCGTTTTTGATTTATGAAAAATTACGTTTTTCGTCGAAATAAAGTCTCACATTAATTTTTGAGAGACATTTTTTAATTCCACGCCTTTTTCAATTAGTTAACGAAGTTTGAGTAATCAGGTCGTAAAGTTGGACGCGGTTAAGATTCGACGGGATTGAGCTTGGCAAACGGTCCGCACGAAAAGTGATAAAAATAAGATATCTTTATAGCCCATAAAAAGGGGGGTTTTCTTCACTTGGACCATCTTGCACTTCCGAGAAGGGATCTTTTTCCGAGATCTCGAATTGCTCGAAGGTCACTGCTTGCATTAACGCGACGCTTTCCCGCGACGGGCTGCGTATATTCTTCATAAAACTTTTTTCTTCTTAATTTGTTAGATAAAGAAAGAAGAAAGAAATCCCGAAAATTCATGTGAACCGAAGCGAGTAGCTGAACCAATGTACTCGAAATAATAAAATAACAAAATTGAAATGTATTTATTCCCTCATATATAAATAAATAAACATAAATAAATACATTCGTATGGCCGCATGAACTTCGGTATTATGTATTTTTTTTTGTTCGTTGCGACGATAAATCTCGCTCAAAGGGAAGAGAGGGGAGAAAGGAGTCCATTATGTTTTGAGTGCATTGGAATTGTCCTCGGGGAAGTAGATTGAAAAGCTACCGTGTAGTCGAGTTACTTCGCACCGAAGTTGTACCTTTTCGCGCGAAAAGCAGAGCCTCGACTAACTCAAGATTCGTGTGTGCGTGTCAGTAACTTATGTATCACGCCTTTGCCGCACCGAAGCCACACATGGAGGCTCGAACTATATCGTTGCTGTGGAAACGCAACGGGAATACCGAGAAACCTCTGGCATATCCCTTTCCGAGTGGTGTATAGAGAGAGGCGAATCCGAACAACCCCCGCGCTTCCTTAAAGCTCTCGCTATTCACGTAGGGAGACGAGGACAGGGATGAATCTCGTGGGAGGATAAGACGGCACTTCGTGCGCCCTACCGTGTATATCTTCCACGTATTCCGGTACGTCGCCCAACATTCGCCACGCGTACCATACAGAATTTCTACTACTGCAATATACCCGAGCTGCGCGGTTACAGTGTTGCAAGAATAAAAAAATTGTTGCATGATTCAACGGCGCCAACGGGTTACAGGCGCAATGAAGGATAAACCAGTCCGTCTCGCGAAAGAAGGTGAAAAACCCTAGAAAGGTGATCTTTGCTCGGTGCGCTAGTATTACCGACATTCGAGGTATGCTCAAAAATGCACATATCGTAAACAGTGCTATGCAGGCTTCAACCGGGTCGGAACTTACGACATGAATATCATGATGGACATAATACATACATTTAGTTCAACATCTTTTCTCCTATGTTTCGCGGGTAGATAATGGCGCAGGTGGAACGGCTAGCTGGATGCCATGAAATATTCAAATATCGGGGAATTTCGAATTGACTGGTTCCCATGGTGTAGATCAGAATGTCCAATGACCTGAAGTCATTGATGGTCGTGAAGTTCATGATTTGTATGTGATTTGAGAAGAATATCATGAACCATAAAAATTGGCGGAGTATCGGAAATTGTGAATTCATAACTTCGACATCGTCAATTTTTTTTTTCTGCTGGGTGATGGATTTTGGATATCCAGTTTCCAAAGTACTTAATTACCATTTGAGATGTTTCTTTTTTTCCAATTTATATGAGCATCGAACCGTAGTTAAATTCTCTTCAGACTCAAGTGAATGAATTATAATGCGATAGTTTGCCATTCAAAAAACCATCAACCGTAAGTAATAGCACGAAAAAGATCCTTGCAATCGGTTAAACGGTTTTGTAATAGGCACATTTACACAGTACATTTTTGAAAAATCTCAACGTAATCCTACTCTTGACCTACACTTAGCTGAATGTCGCGAAAACTATTCCGAATAGCGAGCGCCGTGTCCGGGCGTATTCGGTCGAAATTGAGATTTTCACTCATCACGTATCGCGTACATGACAGTGCAGAACGTGAATTCGCTGGTTTAGTCGCCCGTTCAACTGTTCACTCGCTTAGAACTTTGCCCTACATTGCCCCGGTGTACGATTGCGCGTATAACTATGTATAGAATTAGCGGAATGAACGGTATACTCCGATTCTGAACAGTCCCCGACAGAGTAGTGGCCAAACTATTTTACCTAAATAAGAGTCGTTAATCCTAGATTAATCAGCTCAACATTGGAACAACGTTCGATAGTAGGGTATGTGTGCATGTTAACTACCCTAATCCCACGTCGAGGAGAGAGAGCTCGACGGTCTTCCACCGAATTCACCACATCAATGCAGCTTCGGTAGATGATAATAATCAGGAGTATGATTGAGCTAGGTTGGGGCTCCCCGGCACTAACCACAACGTTTCGTAGTGCCATTGTTTATAACGGGCGGGGTCAAATCGGTTTTATAGATTACCCTCTAATTGGCTATCATATCTCTGTGCATCCGCATTTCCAATACAGAAAGAAATATTAATGAAGAACAAGAGAAGCGATACATTCTGTTAATATCCTATTAACATCACAATTTTCGCTCGTGAAAAAACTACTCGAAATCCTGGAATTTCACTGTTTACGAGAGAGATAAGAATCTTAATAAAATGTTCTTTTTTCCGCGCGTGGGGCTGCGCGGCAAAAGCGCGCTCGCTGCCGAGGGGCAATTTGCTTCCGAAGTTATGCGATATCGCACCCACGTACTGCTTCTCTTGCCGGCGCGTGGCGTAATACGTGCACATCGTAGAGACTACGAATAAGGCTACGAGAAGTTAAGAAACTATGAACATTTATGGAATAGACGACGAAGCTCGCGTGCACCAGGAATACCATGTTGTCTCGTAATTATATTAAATGCCTTACGATAATGAAGCCTCAGGATCACGTATTTCGGAGAGAGATCTCGGTACAATCTCTTTGAATTCAAGAATTTATTAGTCGGAAAATATTCTAGTAATTCATTAAAAATCTTCAGTACAAAATAGTTTACGAAACCTGGAAAAACTGAATAATCTTTTAATTAATTACATTCCACGCCATTTTTCATTACGCAAGTAAAAAAAAAAACTATCAATCGCTAAATTCTCATAAATATTTATTCGCATCAAGTTATTGTGTCAGATTTCGTATTTATCATCTCGTATGATGTATTATGCGGTCTCGTGTTCGCCCTCGAAACTATAGAGTGCATGTTTTATTAAAATCCTGCGCGGGGAACCAGGATTTTTTTTTCTTCATTTTTCAACGTAGCACTCCTGCTTTAGCTATTCCTCGCCAAGTCACACCGTCGTTTAGGCAATTTCTATTCAAGCTTACGAAGCGCTGTATATTCCGAACAAATTGTGCTAGACAGTGTATCTGACATTGTATAGGAATGTTGAATTACATAAGAATTCTGTTTGTCATTTAGTTTTATGCTGAAACTATGGTTTCCAAGCGGTGCACACATTACGCTAGTTCGGTGCTATACATTTTTCATCTTTACCGTTTTCTTTTTTTTGCGTCTGTCTCTTCAGACACTCTCAGACACTTTGCTACGGAATTAATTACAAGGTATACTATACATATATACACAAATATATTTAACTACACTTTGCCCCGGGACAAGGTAAGAAGATAGTATGTTTAAGCTTATACGTACTGTGGCAATATTTCACAGTGCGTACTATTACAGTGTAGGAAGGGAATGTGCAGAGAGTAATATTCTCTGTAGATGCGCGCAATCTCTACGACTAGGCAGCAAGCGTAAAAGGAGAGGAACATTTATTGGCGTGAGCCCGCGTAGTCGTCGGGGACGACTTTACCGAGGATGCTCACTTTACGAGCCTGTCCCGCTGGATCACAATGCCGAACGTGACTTTGGCAATAAAGAAAGAGAGAAAATACGAAAACAGTAAAGATTCTCTCAACGCGGCGAGTGTGGGTAGGACCGCGCTCCTCTCGAAGGTCTTTTGTTCTAAGTCCTGAACTCGTAACCCCAAGTTCAACGACGAACTATCATCGTTAAAGAGCATTTGATATTTGCGTCGTAAGATTTCGGCGATTGTTCGAGGATTTAGTTTTTCTAAAAGATGTATATGCATACGTATCTAGGTATTTGGTATACGCACCTGAACTTCTAAGGCATGGTAAGCAAATATGAGGCCAAGCAGTATCACAGTAGACACAGAGATCAGGGTTTTCAGTGCAGTCGAGTAAAACGAGGCCTGAAACATTAAACGACAAAAGAGAAGGTTTAATTTATATAGTCAATTAACTGATATTTTCCACCCTTACCTATTACCAAATTCTATTTGTATTGTATCATAAATGTCCATTAATGATCATGAATGAGTAAATTACGAAATTCGCCCACGGGGTTATATTTTTCGCGTCGTCGAAGCGACAAATTTGAATTGTTAATTGCCCTACAATTTGAGAATGCGCGGTATTAATTTGTGAGATCGAGAGGGGACTCGGGCCGCGACGTCGACCAAGATCCGCCGACCGATAAAGTAATTCGAGAGAACAGAGGTTTTTTTTCTTTCTATAGAATGGTCTCGTGCTGTTTCAGCCCTTTCAGCGGTATTACATTATTATATTTACGTTCATCGCGTACTCCAAACAGCCCCGCGTAGACTCGGCGGTTTCTTGCGCGACGAGGTATCGAGGGGTGCATAAAGTATTAGGCGAAACTCAGCGAATTCTCGTAGAAACCCGCTTACATCGAGATGAAAATGGAAGAACGATTTTTCATCTTTTATTAATCCTTTCCGTTTGATAGCGCCAATAGCGAAGATCGAGTAATTCGAATCGTCGACGTGCGGCGAACGAGCATTTTCGGAACGTTGGTTTCGGGGAAAACCGGAGATCGGTCGGGAATATTAAGCGGTTGTATAGGAACGGGTTCGGAAACAATTGGCATCGAAATTTTCATTGTGCGGAAAGCGAGACACGACGAGAGTGCGGGTAATTAACGAACCGATGAACATCGGAGAGAATTTGTGGGTGCGCGCAAACTCGAATTTCCGATGCGTAAACTATGCATCAATTCATTAGCACCGGAGGATATTTCCCGTAACTGTGATATGAGCAACTGAGACGCGTTCGGTTCTTCGAATTTGTTCGCGCAACACAATCCATTGTCAAACTCGTTAATTTTCAGGCAAACACTTCCGACGAGCTCTGAATTCACGGTTGCGTTTCATGTTTTGTTAAAGCATACGAAACGTTAACAAGTAACAAATAAACGAGGTTTGATACGCGTTTATCATTCATATTCCTGTGGATTGTTTAAGACTTTATTTCATGTCATGAACTCAATCGAGATGAATAGATATCGACTTTCAATATATCTTCAATTTTTCCGATATCGAATACAAATTGTTTGATTTGATATGAAATATAAGCAGAAAAGTAATATCCGCCGTAACATTATCGGAAAATGGATTCAATAGACTGTGAATAATATTCGAAACAACAGATTTATTTGAAAATCATGGAATGAAAGGATTTATAACGCGTCTGACCAATAATGGCATAACTACTCATCCCGACCGCCGACAATTTTCACCGACCACGCGGCGAAATCGCAGTAACTCCGACGTTATCGCGAAGTTGTTGCGTTACAGCTTTCTCCCGTTCGTATAATTGTACAGCAACATAGTTGTGTCACGGGCCAACTATGCAAACACATCGCCGAACAAGTAAGCATCTCGAGTTTCCAGGACCATTCTGTCTGCGCATGTCCCGATTCGACCAGGAGCGGCGGACGCGTACACACAGAGCGACGGAGTGCACGGAGAGTAGTAGTAACTCGGTCACGCCCTTCGTAGAAATTTTTATAATGACGATGTCATTTCTCATTTCCTTATGCGTGCACTTTCGCAGTAGTCACGAAAGAAAAAAGAAATCAATTAGCGAGGCTCTTCCTTTACCCGATTACAATGTAAATTCTCAGAAACAAACAGAAAAGTCCGCGCCGAAAATTAATTGTTTCATAATCCCGCCATCGCATACTTGAACTTCAAGTTTTTTTTTCTTGTTTTACGAGTTCGTACTTTTCTCGTTGCTCGCTGATAATAAAGGTTCTTGCGTAACGATGCCTCTCCATTTTTTTTCAAATATGCATCTCACAATTTACAGTTGTAAATTATCGTAGCGATGATTTATCGTGCATCACTGATGTCGGAAGATTGCACAGCGGAGATAGAGAGAATTTTCATTCGTCTTGAACGCGACGAATCTTTGAATCCCCTATCCCTCTCTCAGTGCCTCTTACTCGGTACACGGGATATTAATGGTCGTTAAAATTAATTATCTTCGTGCAGCCAAGACCTCTCTCGAGTCTTCTCTTCGGTTTCTCTCATCATCACTCCGTTGCCTAGTATACTCTCAGCGATTCGATATAAATACCTTCGTCTCATCCCCTCGCTCTTCTCATCGCTCGTTCCATATCCGCTCTCGGTGAAAATCGTCGAAGTGAACTAGTTGAGCTATCCGGCGGGGGCTCGAACTCGATGCCCTTGGAATCGCAATCGTTCATCCATAGCTGATCTTTGTTTTCTCATCAACGGTTTATCGAGGACAGTGCCGTTATCGAGTCGAGTATACCACTTGTATGTTTGCTGTACAGTTAACCTCTATACCCTCGGACATAACACTTCGATATTCATCGTTTGCTCGTCTCATTTGACGCTTTGTCAATAAACACGCGAAACATGCGACTCTCTGTGCTCGATATGACGCGACGAGTGCGTTAAAAAAATATAAACCATTGGTATTGGTTGTACAATGTTTCGAAAGGGAATACTAAAAAATGTTGTTGACAAAACTGTAACCGATCACTTTTTTTTTTTCGTTGGTCGCAATTACCCATTGTTTCGGTACAAATAACTGATGAAGATGATAATAATAATACTCCCGACAATATTATACATAGAAACCGAATACAGTTAGTCGTTTTCAATTATTTGGTTTTTTTAAAAATAATATCTATTCTCACAAATCTATTTTCGTTTAACTTTAACTTAACACTTTGAAAGAAAAAGAAAAAATGTCATATATATTTGCGTCAGCTTCAGCAAACCTGATTTTTTATTTAATGAAAAAAATTGTTTATGTCTCGTATTTCTGAATGCGTGATGACTCAATGGAGTTTTTTGGGTCACATTGATTGATTGTCTCGACCCATTAAAAGAGATACAAATTTATTTTACTCATCGTTTTCTGTTTTTTTACCGGTGAATTTTATTATTTGCATTTAAAAAAAAAATCTCCCGCTTCATTTAATTCCAGATATCATCGAGAAAGCAAAACCAACCGACGGCGAGAGTGAATCTTCGAAATGTTTGCCCGATTGCGTCGTAGTCATCGATGCGAAGGGGTAAGTTCAGCCGCAGATAGTTATCCGAACATCAGCAGATGGAGGGGATCAATTTTTTTTCGTGTAATTCCGGCGCCAAGTGCACGGTGTGCTCGATGCATCCATGCATGTTGATAGAGCACTAGAGAATATGGACTCGGGGCTAGCTCGATTGCCACGACGACGAAGGTAATTAAACCGAGGCAGCGGGCTTCTCTCCACTGTCTCCGGAGCTTCTCTCCCCCCCCCCCCCCGTCGTCCCGCTGTCCTCTCTCTCATTACAGTACCTTCCACTCGCTCTCGAATGGATCGTCTTTCGGTAAAGTTAAATGATTAATCGAGTGACACCCTCCCGGGCGACATACGAATCCAACAAGCCATAGGACTGTCTTTTTTTTTCGTTTCATCCATCACTATTACATCAGCAGCCATGCATTTCATCCCTGATCCTCGTGTCAATTAACCCACAATTTTTCAAAATCGAATAGCTTCAATTTCGCGGAAACAATTCGAAAATGTTTAATCTCTTGATATTAATAAACCGATTGATCCTGCTGGTCGTGTGCTTTTTTTCTATTTTTTTAATTTGCGAACGCGGATTTTTCGATGAGCGCGGAAATCACAGATCAATTGAGCCGGGTCGCGGGGATTATCGGCATATGCAGATAAACGCGTTTGTGTACAATGCACACAGTCACTATACACACCGCCGATAAAGAGTGTTTCGGGAGAATTAAAATACCGACGTATCGGACAGAGCTTTGGCGCGCGCATAGTCGCGTATCTCGGATACATACATCTAGAGATCACGGTCAATGTTTGATGTTTGGAATTCTCTTTGGGCTATTACTCGCGTCTGTACGGACGCTCACGCGAATGTTCCGGCGAGGGGAAAGAGGGCGGTCGGGGAAGAGAAATTAATCGGCGAAGAGAACACAGATAACTCTGCACCCGATGAAACGTCTTTGCTGTATATCTGTATATGCATTCCTGGCCCATCGCCTAAGCGGTTCGGATATAGTTTCGAGTTTAGAAACTTAGACATTAGTTTTGAAACTCCCGGCCACATCGACGGAGTCGCCCCTGAGGAGTGTTTAAAATTCTCCGTTGATATAAACCAACTTTGTTCCAACGTTAGGGAGACAGAACGAGGGTTACCGCTCTCACGGGCCTCGGGGATGTTAGACGCTTGTACAAAGCTTCCTCGCCGGATACAGCGGAAGATTCTTCGATGAAGCGACTTAACTATCCTGAGTAACGAGCTTGTAAAATCGTTAAATTAATTATATTTCAACGACAGAGGAATTACCGCGAGGAATTTGCGTCGCGAAAAAAGAATTTTTTTTTTATTAATCAACGAAGTTTCGAGAACTATTTTACGATAGAAATTGTGAAAAAAGAATTTAGTTCGACAAACGCGATCTTTGGCCGTGCAGCAAAGTTTCGTAACTATCGAGTTACGGTTTTGCTAATCGTTGAATTAATTAAAACTTAATCACTGAAGTGTTAATTTGCTCTACGAAGAAGATACTCGGGCAAAACGGTTAATTAACGAAGTTTCAAGCGTATTATCGGATTGAAAATAGGAAAATATATAGAAACGATGAGAAAAAAAAACTGGTTCGCTTGACTCCAGCAATTTTTTTTTCCGTACAAAGACGAATTCGCGCCCACTTGAGCATTCATTTTCGCTCTCTTGGCGGGACTTAAAAGGATTTTGCGACAATGGGAGAAATTGAAAATAAAAAAAGAGATTGAACAAAGGTTTCGTGTCGCAGAGCAATTGACGAGAGCGTCGCGGGTTTCACAAATCAGAATGATTATCTAACTCTATTCGCTCGTCGTTCTTGCAGTGAATTCGCTTCATTCTTCTTTTTTTTTTGCTCCCTCTTTACGACCGATGTTCTCCAGTTTCCGAGGAGAGAAGAAAAGAGGCCTCTTCGCTTTCCGATATTCGGTTCAATTCGAACGGCTCCTCGAATTAATACAATCGTAATGATAACAATTTGGCTTTTCGCTCATTGAGCGCTCGTCAAGTTAAAGTCACATAATGCGACTAGTTACAATGGAGTTAATTACTCCTCACCGTGGAATTTACGAGGAACACCTCGACACAGAGCGATAATGACGACGACAACGGAAGGGCCACTTTACTCCGAGGAAACTTTATTGTTCCCTCCGTGAGCGCTTTCGCTCGCTCGCGCGCTCCTCCGCACATTTCAGCACGCTTGCGCTTCGCGATAGGCGGAAACTCGTTAAAAAAAATCATAAACTTTGCGGTAAAAAAATTCATTTAAGAAAGTCCGCGGTATTTTTGGCTAAAAAAAAAACACTTTCGCCATTGATATATATGGAAATTTCTTTGCGGCATATCAAAAAAGTTTTCGAACCAGAAGCACCGAGGATAAAACTCGGTTTGCTTGCTGGCTTCGTGGAATTTTTCTCTTTTAACCCAAATTTCTACGAAAGTTCTACGTATAGATCGAATAGCCGAGTGTCCCGAGATTCGCCGAGACAGAAGCCCGAGTGCGGCTACTTTCTTGCATCAATATTCGCCAAAGTGAAGGTCCCGCGCATTAATATTTTCCGTAAAAACGTCTCGCCTCCCGAGGTTAAATAGTGGATGGATATAACGATCGAAAAGCCGAGAACTTTTTATCGCGAGAAAGTTACAAACGAGACGTTTGATATAGAAAGTCGCGCGGAGGATGAGTGAAGATTCGGATGGGAAGTCGCGAGGCTAAGATATCGTCGACAATTTTTCACGAAAGCGAGAAGACCATTCCACGTTAGATGGAAACGTGAAAAAGAGGAAGTATCCGAGAGGATCGGCGGAGTCAAGATATCGTCGACGATATCGTTCTGATAGTGAGAGAGCACATTTCCGTGACGGAGACTCTCGGCTTTTTTATTATTCCTCCCTCTTAAACTTTCCTAAGCGTCGTCGTCGTCGTCGGGACGACGAGACGGCGAAGCTGAGCCATAAGGATTATAAATCCGTCATCGATAAATGTTTTTCCCTTGACACGCCGGTTGGTACGGCCTTCGGTAGCGAAAACCGTCTCACCGGCTCTCCCTCTCTCGCGGAATCGAGAGTCAAACCATCTGATCGTGGCATCGTCTCGTTTTTACCCTTCGAAAATTCAAGCCGCTTAAGCGTATCGTTTGCCACCTACGCCCCATTCGAACCATTCCCTCTTTTTTTTCACGATCGAACGGCTGCTGTAAAACAGCTTGTTGGAAAAAGAAAAAAGTTCCGGTAACGCTTCGACGTGTGTCTTAAAAACGGTTTCATTGAGAAGCTAAAGAGAAATATTCTTTTTTTCGTCACTTCGAGGAGTCGAGCACACTCACATCCATTAATAGAAGAGCGAAAACATCTGCGAATACGTAATTCTCCTATTAGGTAACTCCGACGGAAAATTTATGTGACGCAATAACTCGACTGTCGGGAGGGCGAATTTTTGCCAAGGCGAAAGATAGTCTCGGGAGCGGAAGATCCTCCTATTACATTTAATAATGTATATATCCGCGCGATGGTACCTGACAGTTTCATTCCCTCGCCCATTCGTCCGTTAAGTTTTTGTATACGAGAGAAAAGAGAGATTCCGTCGCGTGGGGACCACAATGATGAGTTATTACGAAAGTTTCGATCGCACCATATCGCTTTCGTTCGTTTATTCAGTACACATAGACTGGAGGGATGTAGAGGGAGATCCGATGAATCCCGATACGATATGCCCCGTGCATCCGTATAATTACCATTTATTTTCGTCCGAAAGATACAGGAGTGCTTTCGATTAATTATTTTCACGATCACATATTCATTACGTTACGAGATGGGATACCACAGTCACGATGGCCCACGCTCCGTACGCCCTCTCCATAATGAATCGAACCTGAGTGGGGAGAATGAGAAGGGAGGAGAGCACTCAATCGTTATATTCTGCACAACGCGGGTACAGTGGGTGCATCAACTATGTGGCGTTAGCGGCTTCTTGACCGCTTTAACAAGGGCCTCAAGTTTCTCGTGAGTGAACGAGCCTCCGCATGCTACGTGACATTGTGTACACCACTTGCATATTCGATGTACGCTTATTGCGTGTACTATATCGAAACGATGTCACATTAATGTCGAATATTGTCGGCTCGTTAATTCGTCGCGAAACCGCAAAAATACGTCGTTTCGCGTTTCGCGATATTCCCTTGCCGCGCGCGGAAAATTTTGGATTTTCTTCATTTCAAGATTTTCGAGAAAATAATTGCATGAATATGATTTCAAAAATAATGACGCTAACATTTTTCTTAACTCAACGAAGTTTGAATATAGCAATAATTATAGTTGTGTAATTGAATTTCAATAAAGTAATAAATTAATTTGTACTATTATGTAATTTTATAATTCGAATAACTATTGTAGTTTAAAATTTTTAAACACAACGACGAATGAACCTCTGGATTTCTTGCACATCTACTTCGGGGGAAGTTTTCCGATTTTGCGAAATTGATTTATTCTCCTAATTAATATAGCCACTAATCCAGGCTCACTAATGAGATGCACGCGGTGAATTTCCGTGGGGAAAACGACAGATAAAATCAGAGTGCAAAGATCGGCATACCGCGTGTAATTAATCCAGTTCGTCGAGCATTAGAACCGAACTAATCAACATAATCGGTAGAAACGTTGTTCTATAAACAGTATCAGCAAGCCCGAAAGATGATTACACTTCGTCGCGGAGATACTCGTCTCATCTTCTAGTTTCACATATACGCGCGTTCTCCCAAACGCAAACACACGGAGTGTTTACGTTTCCCTTGGCTTGCCTGCTCGTCTGCCTGAGAGCTGCATAGTCAGCCGAGCGGGTAATTAGCTCGCCTCGTTCGATGTGTGTCCCTTCGTTATAGCAACATCTAAGAACGCCCTTGCGGACGGCTCACCACCTCGTATCGCTTCTCGGTTCCTCTCAGTGACTATCGCTCCCTCGCGAACTCTCCTCTACTTGCAACCGACTTTTGCCTTTCTCTCTTACACGATTTATCGCTCAGCCGGGGAAAATGTAAAACACTGCAGGTTTTCCCGTTCTTTTTTTTTTTGCAATTTATCGCTTGGAGCATTGGAATTTTCACTCCCACGACAAAATATTTAATTGGACGTCGGAATGTCCCTCACTTGGTTATATTTCACTATTTTTTTCGGACGATGTAATTTTCTCTCGCACAATATAACGCTTCATTCGCACTTTTGCACGATTAAATTTCACCCGATAACTCTATTCATCGTAACCACTTGTATCGGTTATAGAGAAATAATCGATCTGCTTTATCCTCGCAATTATTGTAAATCGTTAGGTAATGAATTTGCAAAAACTTGACGAACCTTGGTGTAAACTCCGGCACTGGATAGCTCGTTCTCGATAACCATAACGATGATCCCGAACATTCCCATAACGAGAGCGTAGTCGCTGATGCGTTTGCGCTTCTCGAAAAGGGCCTTTCGTCGCCCAAGACGATAACCAACGTTTGGCTTGTGTTTCGATGCCGCTCCGATGCTACCGGACGGACCCTTCATCGGACCGCCGCCCAAGCCGCGCTCGTCCATGTACCTCGGATACTCCGAGTGCACGCCGACGAGGGCGATGCCGGCATCGTCACCGACGGCACCGCTGGGCCCGATGATACCGCTCTCACAGCCACCGCCAGCTCCGCTTCTCGGGCCTCCGACGACACCCCCGCTGCTGCTCTTCATCGCCCCCGGAATCGAGAGAGTCGACACTGGCTTCCGCAGCTGCAACATTATTATTACTACACGTTTTCCCGCGAGCTCTTTCGAATTCTCGAGACAAAAAGACGAACGTAAAACAAAAAATCATAACTCACCGATACTCGTTCGCTACATACTTTATTGTTATTAGTGTCATTATTTTTCTATGCTTCGTTCTACTTTTGTCTCTGTTTTTTTGTTTTTTCTTTTTTTTTCCGATTACTCACGCTCGGACATTCGAGTTGCAGCAAAAAATTCTTCACGTGCAATGCTTGCCGACAGGAATTACCAAAATTTAATTATCATTAATTTTGTTTTTTCAGGTATCCGAACGTTTTTGAATAATTCATATTTCACGCGAGATCGAAACGGAAGTTATAGATTTTAATAATTTCTGTTTGGCGTTTGTTTTTTTTTTTCATGAGAACTGAAATTGCATTCTGAGCGAAAGGCCTGCGCTCTATCGATGCGATGCAATGTTTCATGTTTTTTTTTTTATGTACAATATATTATAATTCTGATGCATTCCAGTGATCAGTGCCAGGATTATCGTTTATGCTGTACAGTAAAGTATAAAACGTGATCATGTATGCTTTTATGTACATATATATTGCGCATATCGACAAGCGGGACATGCAAATCGGTGAATAATATATGTATCGTATACACGATGATAACAACAATAATTGCTGTTGCATGTTCGTAAAAATTTACGTATAGCTTAAGCTCGTTATAGCTTTTTTTTTTTTATTATTAATCAGTTTAATGTATTTCACTCATTATAGGAACGATTTTGCGGTGGAGGCTTGATGGATGGATTTTACAAGTTTAATGATTTGTATTTCGATAAAAAAATATATGTATATTTTTCAAAGCGTGTAGGTGAAACGAAAAAAACAAGATAAAATTCTCGAATCGGGACGGTGGCGATACGAGAAGCTTTCGTCATTATTACGCAATGATCGATGAGATTTATCGGAGATAAAGTTTCGAAATGATTTTTTTCTTTACCAAAAGCTTTTGATGTTGCAAAGAGAGGCTATAGTTATATTTACAGTAACGTTTTTCGTATTTATTTTTTGCATACACAGTAACGTATCGATACTCCCTTGGTTCGTAGACTCCACGGTTGGCAACAACAAAGTCAGACGAAATTTTTTTATTCAGTCTTTGCAGTGACCTTGGTGTTGGAAGATAAAAAAAGATGAGTTTTTTTGGCGTCGATCCAGCCTGCATTGAATTAATCAGCGAGTTCTATAAATCGTCACGTAGATGTTTGAACTTTTCGAGTTTGGCTGAGAGATTTGAATCTTTTTTTTTTTCCTCTTCTGATTTCTTCGTCGAGATGTGAATAATTAGCGATACCGTGGAGGGGTAAAGTAGCGGGCATTGACGGAGCTCCAGACGAATAAGAAACTCGAACGGCCGCATCGGAGCGTATATTTTCGTCCGAGTTTATTCGTCGACCGTGATTTCAAGTTCATCGTGCAAGCAAATAGTCGCAGTGACAGTGAAGAAAAAGGGAAAGGATAAATTGCGAAGGCGTTCGGTTTTATCGAGAGGATAATACGTCGATCTTCGGGCCAAGTCCTCGGAGCAGGTCGTCTCTGCTCTTTCGCTATCCTCGTTGTCCTACCTTCTCTCGAACCACCCCTTCCTTAAGCCCCCCCCCCGTCTTTTTTCTTTCGCCTTTTTTCCATCGCGTCCTTCAACTTCTCTTAAGCGATGAAAAATTGATTTTCCCTTTGAATATGCAACCGAAGGCCGATAGCTTGGAGCACAAAGGCGCGCCTAACACACCTGCTATTCTGCCCTTCGCAGAGTGAACAATAAAAGACCAGCGTCGCTCCCATCCAAGATAACGAAAGAAAACAAAATTTCCTATAAAAAAATAGAATTGAGAAAAAGGAAAAGATTTATCCAATCTCGATATTGCAAAACGCCTATCCCATTATATTGCTTCGCGTAGAGTAACGTGTCGAAAAATATTTCTGCTAAAATAAACCGTGGAGAATAGCTGCGTGAAGAATATGCGAATAAAAAAAATATATATATATTTCCATCAATCCGCTTGATTGCAACACGAGTTTTCGCCGAAAAACGAGAATTGGCCGCGACGTAAAAATATAACGACCGGGGGTTTTTTTTAAATAAATGATAAAAGAGGAAAAGGTTAAAAAAAACACTCGTCGGTTTGCACGAAAATTCCGATGCATCCTCGATGAAAAACGTTTACCTTGGCCCCTGACGAGCTCGCATCTATAACCGTTAGAGTTAGGTATGTTCTTCTCTGTACGTATATTCTATGTTTATATATTGCAACAGTTTTTCTACCGTACTCCGGCTAGGATTGCGACGCTCTTTTGATTCGACGGTTCTCGCCGATCGAGCGGGACTCCGTGTGACGAAAATAATCGTCAGAATGCACTTCGTTCAATCTGTCGATGTGCGCACAAAATCCAGGCAATATTTGCCTCGTCAATATGTTACGCATATTACTTACAAGCCTTCCGTAAACTACAGTTTGAAGTGAGAAAAAGAAATTCAGAAAGTGGAGCAAAATACAACAACGAGACAAATTGGGACAGTCGCGCAACCCAAATTTTGGGGATAAAATGTATCAGCCTAGAATTCACGAATTTTTATTTTCCGAACTTGAATAGACCGATGCGAAAAATAGAAATGCTCGTAAATAAAACGACAATGGTCTTTTAAAGAAGCCTCCTATTATTCTTAATATGGGGGAATCTACGTTTTCTGAGGAGAATCGTTTGAAATCGCTTATAGATAGTATACTATTCAAAATGCAATTTCTACATTTTTTTAAATGCAATTCGATCATAATCCGTTTTGCCTCATTTTTCGTTTCGTTGAATCTTCTACGAGGGTGCGATGTATCTTTGGTTCGCAAGTAGCGGAAAAGTATGTATATCGACAAAACTCCCTGAATTACTAAAGCCGACCATTTCGCCCACCACCTTTCCCTACGTGAAAAGAAAAGAAAAGAAAAAGAAGTTTCGGAAAAAGTTGCCGAAACTATAACTGCGATGCGATCATCGGGTTCTTAACAATCGCATAAAGAGCCGTGGCAAAAGAACCCTCGTGAGTCTAGTCGTGAGAAAATCGACGCTTCATTGCCATCGGTTACTTCGACTCTCCGGAGTACGGACTCTTTACTATATTTCACATCTACGAGTTGCAGTTACTCCTATCGTCGAAGCGTATCCATGACGTTTTTACCGATATTACGTCCCATGGCCCTTGCGCGATCGATATAACTACGTCCTCTGGTCTATGTTCGGCGAAGATATACGGCGCTTCGAGAAAAAAGCTTCGAGTTGAAAAAACGAAAAAGGAATTCTCCAATAAGAAAGAGAATGATGATGTCCCCTCCCTTCGGTCACACGTTTCAATTAAATCTTTGCTATGGATTGTCGGTGTGCGCGCTCCCGAGGTCTGATTGAGTGGCTGACTTGGAGATTCTCCGCGCGAGTTTGTCGGATATGAGATCGAAGACTCACCGGTGATCTCGACGCTCTCTGGCTCGTACCGTTATGCATTTTATCCGTTTCCGAGTGAAGCGCGGAGAGGTTTCACCGCGGAAACGAACGAGAGGATCGAGCTACAACAATCGCCTCGAGACCGAACGGGGCGAGGGGGAGGAGCCGGCAGGGAGGGTGATGGATGTTTCGCAATTACCTATTGTCTCGAGGGTAGCTATATCTCTCTATGTAATATGTACGAGCGAAACAACTTTCATGATGTACACTCTTGGCGAGTCTCACTCGATCGAAGTAACACGAGGCATAGAGTTGTTGTATCTTGCATAGTAAACCGCGCGTATGTACATAACATATTTGTGTACGTATGTATATCGTATGGTATAGACAAGTGGCGCATCATAAGGCTGTGATTGATATGTGAGACACCCGGTTACGCGAGCCCTCGCTAACCCGTTCGTTCGTTCCTGTCTCACCCTCGAAGGCCACTCCGCCAGTCAGGAAATACTACCAGACACACGTCGATACATAACTCCTACCGATTTACGAGCAACGTTCGATCTCCACATGGAGCTCTATCCTTCGATATGGATTCCCCTTCGACTGGCGGCTTTCACGGCTCCGAATTCATCATTCGAGCGATAAACCATCGTTGCTGCCGATTGCGGCGAAATTTATATATATATGGTTTTTTCCCCCCTACGTTATCGGTAGAATTCGAAGCAATTTGACAAATGTGAAATGGATAGCTTGTGAATATAAAGAAAAATATTCCAGCTACGCGTTTTCTTTTTGTAGGTTGATTCTGGGATATGATACTAACGCAGACGAGTCAGCTAAATTATCGCGACCTCCGCCAACGTGAACATTTTTTTTTCCGTCAACACAAAATTCGAAAAAAATTCTAATCCGTCGGGAAATGTTTGAAAATCTTTTTGGCCAGTTGAGTAGAAAATATCTCCCAGGAAATAAGATTAGAGCAAAAACATCGGATTATTATAGGTTTTTGTTTCAGTCTACACAAAAATCTAATTTTTTTTACCATGGCAGAAAATTTTAGAAGAATTTTTTTCCGGGTTAGACAAACGGATATTTTTCGGCACGATTAAAGCGTGAGTGAGAGTTTTATTGTAAAAATTTCAATCTTGGGAAGTTGAGAAAATAGTTTCGGGCGATGGAGAACCGGCACGTACTGGATTGCTATATGTCCGTTTGCGCGGTGTGGTCGAGCGATTGAAATCGGCAAGCCTCGATAACGAGGGATCGTTACGAGGAATGCGAAACTATTCGAATTCAGTTGGGAAAGGGCTGTAGGGTTGGGGGAACGACAGCAGATTGGGATTGTGCAGACGGACAGGCGAAAGAAAGAATTAGAATCGTATGCATCGAGGTCGTGCAAACTCCGAAGGTCAACGAAATCTCGTTCGATTATTCGTGGATGCTGGAACGGAAGGGATTCTCTATCCGCTGCAAATACGCATACAGATACACGCGAATCCGTCGTACAAGTCGGTCGGAACGAAAGATCCCGAGGTCGTGCATTACCATGCATATTAAATGTTTCGTGGGGTCGAGAATATAAACGACAAGTACGAAAGAGGGTAACAGGAAGGAAGTCGACGATGCATAACTAAGATCCACTGAAGGTGAAGCAAAGATCGGCTTACGTGGGAGTTACGAAATTCGATATACTCGACACGTTCGGAGGCGCTCAGGTGTACGCGCGCATCGACGTGTGTGTGCGTATAAAATAAAGGGTCGAGAAGATCGAACAAGAATGAAAGGATCTTTCCGGAATTTGCTCTGATCTCGATAAAGCTTTGAATTTTTCACTATTGTAGATCATTGCTTCTTAATGCACTTTATGAGCAAAGATATTGAGACGATTTGTGTATTCAAAAAACTGAGCCGCAAACTCGCGAATGAGGACAATGCGCGCGGTGTTCTCGTTTTCTTTGAATTTCTAGAACGTCGGTAGCCATCCAGACGCTTATCAATGGATATCGCCACGACCCCCTTCCCTGAACACCTTCTCGCTTTCTCGCGTGATCAAGTTTTATGTCTTACGGTATTCGTACGATGATGCTCGTTCTTTTCGCTCGACTGAGAAACGCTCGGGCCGCCGCATCGAAAATATTCTGATAAGTCGTCGTCGAGACCCCGTTGAAGAAGAGAGAACATTTTTCGCCCATACGGCATGTCCATCCAGCGGAGCAGGAAACGGTCAAGTCGTAAAAGGGAAATTTAGCAGGGTCCGCACTGGTATAGCGGCCGGGTGACGGCCCGGCTCTGCGCCGGGTGACCCATATATCATATCTTGGAATAATATTAATAATAATTCCGATAACAGTGAAAATATTACTCGCATTTCATCACTCGTTAAATTCGAACGAACGATTACCATGCGGCAGTAGTTTTAGTAGTTCCGCCCTTTGAAGCTTCCGTCCTTGAGTACCTCGTTAAAATACTATGCTATAAACTCATTTAACGACTCAATAAAACATTATCGAATTCGCACGATTTACCGAGACGATTGTTATGAATGTTAGGAAATTTTCACAATGATCGTTGGTTTATTTTTTCAACTGTTCTTCTAAACTTCTAACTGCCCACTAGTAACCGCATAAGCTCTAATGCATGGAGAAGTGAGTTCTACCGAAAAAAATCTTGAAGAAGGATCAAAGAAAACAAATAAAAGAATTGAAAAACTGCCGACTGATATTTTTTAAATCTTTAGTAGGATGTGATAAAAATTAAACGGTTTTTGGATCTCCTTCGTAATTGATTTAAAATTGTAATTTTCTCTCACAAATTTCTCATTCTCGAGTTTTAATTGTCCATCCTTTTTTTTACAATATTTTTTAACCAATCTTTTAGGACTCTGAATGCATGTACTTTTGAGTAAAACAATCCTTATGCCTCCTACTTTGCCTTACATTTTAACTTTGTTTTCGAAGCATTAAATAGATGCATCCGATAGAAGGATGGAAGGATTTTGGGGCAGTGCGAGGTATTGCGAATAAGTAATTATATTGAAACGATTATTTGGCCATTGATTGACCGCACGTAATTTCCCAACGATTCGATTCGATGTATGACAAACGGCTGTATATTCGGGCTGGCAATCGGTGACCGAATCTATCGCCATGTCGAGTCAATAATTGAATCAACAAAGGCACGTTACATTTGTTCGATTTACTACGCATCGACACTAACGAGTGGACTCGATGGAAAATAATGTGCATCGATGTTTTCCACGTGCTTTACAGAAATTCCTGTTTGTGAGTAATTTCCTTGCAAATAAATCGTTACAAATCGAGAGCAGTAATTATGAAAAAATTTGCAGAGCCGGGAGAGTGAATGAAAAAGCACAGGGTCTCGTACACGGTTGTTAATTGCAAGGACAATGATGATACGGAAAAGAATGTTAAGCTGACCCGCGTGATCGTTAAAAAGAGGGCTCTGCCTCGTCCGCTTCCCCACGGTTGTGAGCTCTTTGTAACAGGTGCAGTAGGTAATTCCGCGGAGACCGATAAAATAGAAACAAAAAAAAAACGCACGTAGCCCTATCTCTCGAAAAGTTCTGGTCAGCCGGAAATTAAAGGTCGCAAAAGTGGCTTGAGATAATTATTTGAAGCATCGTTAAGCCGGTAAATTCCGGGAGGAGAGGTCGCAAAGGTTTTGAAAGTAAAAATTCACTAGTCAGGGATATTGAGTACGAAAAAAACACACACACACCCACAAGCTCTCTGTACACAAATAATTTCCGCAATTCGGCAAAAGTTCCAAGGGACTATGAAAAAGTTTGTTCTCGTACGCCGCGGAGAGAAGCGGTCGCGAAAAAAAAAGAAAAACATTTTTGGCCATCAAACGAAGTACGGTCAGGTGAAAAAAAAGTTTCACTCGCGCGTTATAGAATAATCCACAAAAAAGAAAAGCTACTCTGCAGAATGTCGAGTAAAAGGATGATAGTAGGCAAAGAATGAGAATTCGCGTGTAGGATAAGAGGCGCTTTAGAAAACGGCTATTCCGGCCAACAAAGATAAACCCTAAAAAAATTTAATTCCACAATGGTGGTCTCACCGGTGCATTCTGCATTCGGAAGTTCAAAGGAATTTTTCACCATTCCAAGAGGTATCCCAAACGCGTAATTTCTTGAAAAATGGCGCGTGTCTTAAATATTGTCATAGGACGACGACGAGCCCATCCCTTGGTCCGTCTGTCCGTATGCGCAGCATCTCGAGAGATGCGACCCGGTGACCTTTTCGACGTGCGGAATAGAAAAAAACGGCGTCGAAAGTCGGAACGAGTGGTGAGAACGGAACAAGAGGAAAGGAAGCGAGAAGAATCGACGGGTAGCTTTTCGGTGTGTCGAGCAACAACCGCGAGGGGGGGGGACAAGGCAAGACGGCGCGGGATTGTGTTATTTTCGCATAGCGCAAGAAGCGCGAGAATAGAGAAAAAAAGGGAGGGCGCGAAAGCGAGATAAACAAACGGCGAAGAAGAAGGGAAAATGGTAGTCATGGAAACACGTTCGAGGCGGGCATAGATGCCGGAGCGTCTCTTCCTTAATCCAAACCTTCATTGACCGAGGCCGGAGACCCTTAACTTATCAGTCGATATTGGGGAGAGTCCTCGTTCTTAAGAGAGGATACGAAGGAAAAGAGTGGCACGGTTCTCAAATATATTCCAACTTCCGCGTCTCCTATTACCCCACGGAGCCCGCAAAATATATGCTGTCCGATACACGATAGTTCTCTATCAGTATGAAATCAATAATCCTTGGGTGTAAAAAACAACAAAAAAAAACGAGACGTCGAGGGTCCGAGACTGCATAGGTATAGTGATGTTCGCTAAAGTATGTTTTTTTCTTCAATTGACCCAAGAATAAAACAAAATTTTATCATGTCCGAACACGTTTAAAGACTTTTTTTACTGAATTGATAAAAAAGAAAAAGCAGCATAGAAAAAATTAATATAATAATAAATTATAAATAAAATGAACGAATAAATATTCTCCAAAGCTCTCAATGGATAATGTGTGAGATAAAAAATAAATAAATAAAAAATTGGGTAGAATGGTGGACCTCCGAAGAACGGACGGTCGAGCTCGAACAGAGGGGTTATCGGTAATTCTCCGGATTGGAGCGCGTACGACCGTTCGGGCGGAGCCTTAAAATTCAAACGTGACGTGAAATTTCGCCGATCTCTCCGCGCCGCGAGCAATTTACCCTCCTCGTTTTCTTTCTCTCATTTTTTTTCCGGCGCTATCGACGCTGAAAAGTTCTCGATTCCTCTCGAATAAAATGTTTATCGCGCGAAACGTTTTTCCGTTTATCGTATTACAATGTCGAGGACTATTTCGCCTGTCTCGTCGTCAGGTGGCCTAAATCGAAGCTCGCGATAATAGAGCTATTTGCATTTTTCGAAATACTGTTGTTAATAAAATTTCGAGATGACAACGAAGATTGTGATAATCCCCGAAATTTGCGTTTTTTAAATTATTTTTGACAAATTCAAACAAGTTTCGATAAAAAATAAGATTTTTATTGCCGCGATGGAAAGCTTCGGAATTCGGCTCTGAAGGAAATATTTCAATTTTCATTACTCGCATCGAATCGCAGGGGCTGAAGGAAAGAACGAAAAAAAAGATGAGAACGAGAGTCTGTGAAATCATCGATAAGGACTCCTTACGGGAGTGGCGTGTGTTGTGTAAAATTTTCCGCGATCGCTCTGGAGGTAAAAGAAAACCAACAACCGAGAAAAGAAGGCAGAATGATCGATAATCCTTGTAGAGTTGTATAGACGCGAGAGATGAAATCCTGTCAGTTCGACGAAAGATGGCATATAAAAAAAGCAGAGAGAATGGGACGGAATGATCGATAATCCTGCCAGTCGCGTCGACGGCAGGGAGGGAGAAATAGTAGGAGTATAAAAAAAGGATGAAATCTCGCCACCTAGAGAAAGAAACTACTATTGGAGAAGTTGTACGTTGGGACAGTAGAAAATTTTCAGAATGGTCCCGAGATGAGTATATACGAAAAAAAGAGGAAAGAAAGAAGAAAAAAAAGGCGAATCGAGTGCTTCGTACAGGAAAGAGGGTCCCTCAGGGCGGCTGGAAATCATGCGGATATACTCTGTTCTTCTTTTCCTCTCAGATCGTGCCGCTTTTTTTTTCTCGCTTTCTACTTTTCTTTCTTCTTGAGTTTTCAAACGAGAAAAAGATTGTGAGAGGAAGGGAGTAACGGCGACGATAGTAGTTGATAGGAAGGACGAGTCATATTATATATGTATCTATATCTGTATATTATACGTTTGTACATATATATGGACAGAAAAGAGTCGTCACATGCTCGGTCGAATGAATATCCGAAGGGAAAAGCTCGACGTTGGTAACTCGCGGGAACGAGTACGAGAAACGACTTTGCATGGTCTCCTCCCGTTCCTCCCGTTCCTCCCGTTCCCCTTGCGAATTTCCAATAAAACATTCATGCAATAATTCGCACCCCTTCGCACGTGCCTCACGCCCCGCCACCGAGCGTAGCCCTCCGGCCGGCAGATTGAAGTTTTTCCTTTTGTTTTATTCGAATCATAACGGCGAGTTTGTACTTTTGTTCTTCTCTGACGAATACGCTCGAAACTTTCACGGTGAGCGGGCAGCGTTTCGCGTACTGTATACATTCGCTATTGCTATTGTATTTCGTGTGCAACACCGCACACCCGAGACGGCAAATGAAATTTGACCGCGCGATGGACTGCTCGACGAAATTTTCGCCCGTAATCAACCCGATTAGCAACGAAAAATCACATTGTGCCATTATTTCAGAATAATGTTGGCCAAATCGAGTCACCTAGTGAACAAATTTGCAGCGCCCATATTTCTAATTTATGGAAAGTTGAAGAGATTTTTTTTTATGTACAAAAAAAACCGCTAAGTATCGGGAGAATTTTTGGCCCAAAGTCTGGCGTACATAATTATTGAGGAATTAGTCGAACCTTTAATAATATGTCTCCCGTCCTCTTGTTTCTTAATTTTCTTTTTCATGTGATAGATGTAAGGATCGCTATCTATAACATTGGCGCGACAATCGTCGCTACTCAAAACGATATCTTTCTTCGGGAATTCTAACACTTTGACTCGTTCTCAAATTTATGATCCCATTCAGCAGCTATCACAATAAAAATTGGAAAAATTCAATACAAAAAACTATACGATGCAAGACGAAAAATAGGGTGGATTTTGAAATGGAAAGTACATGTTCTTTAGAGAGCCACGACGTGCATTGACTGCACTTGTCGGATTTTCGAAAGGAAATTGAGGTCAATGCGAATCGGAAATTGAATACGGCGTTATTTCAAGGATGTACGTACCATTGCATCGCCCACGAGTCTTTTCCGCAATTATGACGAACCTTTCAGTTTATCAAAAATGCAGTAAATGAGTACCGCAACGAGCTTAGTTCGGCGAAACAGAAACGCGAGATGACAAATTATTGCCGACATGGCATATTTTCTTTCTAGACTGACCCAACATCCTCGAAATAGACGCAGCGCAAGAAGTAATTATAATCCATTCTTTTATTTTTTTATTTTTCTATTATTATTCCATTGCTTTTTTTGTATACACTGCACGTTCGCGGGTGTTCCCAGGGTCACCGAGGCGTTAATTGCAGGAAAAGCATATTTCGATTTGAAGCAGCGAGAAACCCGCGGCGCGTTTGCAAGAACACGAGACCTTGTCGTAGCTTTCGCGTGATTACATTTCCGTGGTAGAGAGAATTTCGTATTAACGGACCCGCAAAACTGGCCGCCGAATAAGCGCAGAAAACGGAGAATATATTTACCGTGTTCAACTGTACGTTCTCGTTGAATTTTTTCTTTTCTGCAACCTACCATCGAGAGAAGCGGGACGGCGTTATCGTTTTAACCATAGCGTTTCGGTATCGCGCGGAAATATGCATAATATGATGCGCGATGCAGACGCGTTGCTGCGAGATGCATTATACGAAATAGAGAAGGAAACATTTATACGACGCGATGGTGGAAGAGCTGACCCGCGAGGATCCATAAAACATGATCTCTCTCTCGCGATGCGACCGCGTCAACTACGTTCGTTAATAAAGCACGACTTGGTACAACTCCATGAGCGCGGTAATATATGTGTGAAGAAACGAAGAAAATGAAAGCGGCTTTTACATTGTTACTTCGGATGACCTCGAGAATGACAAACAACAACGTGCTAATTCCCGACGAAACATTTTCATTATCTTTATGCAAGGCAGACAGAAGTGGAACATGCGTTTTACTTCTGCCTTGCGTAAAAACGCACAGCGTATGCAAAACGCAAACGGCGGTGCGAGTAACGACGAAAAGAACAGGAATTATATAAGACTTTTCGTGTTTTTCCACGCGTCAGTCGCAACGGTAAAACAGTGACCACAACTCTGCTGCACAGAAATCGAGCAAACAGATCGCACTCTTATTGTATACTGCGCGTAGGTGAGGATTCTGCGATCTTTTGTTTCCCCAGCGTCTATTTGTCTCGATCACTTTTCCCTCGGGCAATGGGTATTCCTCCATTTTCATTTTCGATTTCGCTCGTGAATCCCGGGATCGAGGCAAAGTTTCATCGACAGTGCTGTGGTCTTTTTTTTTTTTTCACGTGTTCCACAAGAAACGCGTGCAACGTCCGAACAACGGATAATGGCTTGGTTGAAGGGATATATTCCGGGGTTTGCACAGCTAGGTAAATACCGAAAGTTGGAACAGAGTGGTCAAGGTACTGCAGAAACAGACTATAACACGTGCGGTACTCTACGACTTGACCGTTCTTCGCAGAGATTGGGGTTTGTCACGACGGATTTTGCACACGGTTTTTCCCCTCTCGTAACCCTATTCGTCGTTGCTGCTCGTATCCGGCAACTCCATTCGCGAATGGTATTGACCGTTTCAACGAAAAGCCTCGGAAAGCTCCCCGATACCGTCGTTTCGCCGAGTTTACATCTTGTTTTTCCCTGCCTAACCGGCAAAACCGTTTATTTTTTGTATCCGCGACCTAGTGGACTTCCCACCTACGTGGTACGACCATGAGAATGAGATCCTAACGGATGAATTATCGACCCTCCGTCTGCCAGAATCAACCGCATGGATATTAAATACGGGCAAAAAATATGTACGAAATATAGTAATGTGGTGCCGTTGGATTGAAAGAAAATTGCGTTTAACCATTGCCATTGATATTTGCAATTACAGCAAATACATGTGTAATGTTTTGCATATTTTCGAACCCGGGTTATATTGGAATGTATTAATATCGGTTTGATTGACTAAACTCTATACTTTATGATGATAAGGGCGTTTCTAGTAAGTACCTTGAAACAGCCATTTTGTCAAATGAGTACTTCGTTGAACAGATTGGCTGGTAGTGAAGTACATATCTACTTTAGGCACCCAAAAAAAATTATCATTGATTTACGACAGTTATCTACGGCATTTGTTACTTATTATTATTCATTATTTATCAGACTAGGGTTGAACAGGACTTGGGCGCTCGCCGTTTTCGAAGTATTGGTTTCGACAGTCGGCCAAAAAAATTTGGTCTCGAGAAATTCCTCTAAAAAGATCTGTGGCCTTTTTTCGTGGCGATGATGTAACTTCATCACCTTAACATTCTCAAGAACCTAAGCAACACTCGAACCCCCGATTTAACGCTTTCTGAGCTAAGACCATACCGCTACGCTATTACCGCTTGTCGATAGTGCAATTTCGTATTGGATGTAGAACTCATTGCCTCATCGATTTTGCATTAACTTGGGCGATTTCGCCTGAAATCATGTAATTTTCATGTAACAGCTCAGACTAGGTTTGAACGAATAGCATTACCCGGTTAATTAAATATATCTGCTTACAGAGATTGAATCAAAGTTGTTCGTTGCGATTCTCATCACGCATGATAATTAATGTTTTTTGCCCTTAATGAGCGCCGATGTGCAGTAGTATCATATAATTCAATCGAAAGTTCAACCGGTCACTTAACAAAATATTGCCAAACGAAATTCGAGTAACAGGTGTATTGCCACAATCGAAAACCTGCGGGATTTAGTAAAACATGTACATGCTGGTGAGTAGATAAAGTGTTATCGGAAGGGTCATTGAAGTAATGTGCTAGATTTGATAGCAGCTGTGTTGAAAAGGGTACTGGATATCCAATAGTAATACGCAAAATGCGCGAATCCGTGATACGTTCAAATAAGTACTTTTCTGTGCAGAGAAATTGTACAAACTGTTGTCTCAATAGCGTTTTTTTTGTCATTATGCTGCACTGATGATTGCAATTACACCGCTCGTAAATCAGAACATACGGTAGTTTCGATGTTGTATTATTTAGCTTAGCGAAGCTAATTAAAAATTAGTGAGGATTGTTAAAACAACGAGATATTTTATTATCGCTGTATATAATTAATGTATTGATCATAAGAATTGTTCTAGATATATTTGGTGACAAAAAATATGACAAAACAATCGCGTTTCGAAATTCTTAAATGCCTTCAAGTGTCAAGGTTCGTTTCAGATGAGCTCTTGTCTTCGTCTATTGAACAAAGTTGAGTATTGAAAAATTGCAAAAATTCATGACAATCCTACAAATGCAACAAACGGATGACCTCAGCCTAGAATCCAATCGTCGTATCGACGCAAAAGTTTGCAACTCATACAGCAAAGGGGTATTCGCACCTGTTCACGAGTTCACTTCCTGTCCCCGGACTGTGCGGGTCTCCCTTATCTTTTCTTTCACCGACAATCGTCGAGCATTTTGCCGCTTGGCGGTTTGCCGTTATCTCTTTGCTTTTCCTGTACTTGCGACCCTCCGCGTAGCCCCATAATACGCTGCGTTACCGTTTGCTGTTGTGTCTTCTCAGAGGATTTGGGTCAATGCAAGTCGTTGGATTTTGCGCGAACGTGAATATCGCCAACCAGTAGTGAACTCTGGGACGCAATCATCCCTGCACCCCCGTCCACCCCTTCTACATATGAATATAGGACATATTCCCCTATCTCTGGTGTCTTTCTCGTAGCATCTCACGTCAGTCTCGCCATAATACTTTATAGCCGCCTTCTTTAACGCTCTTCTCGCACTCGCCTTTCTCGCTGTATTCCATCCTTTTATTACACACTTTCACCCCGTCCACTACGAATACCGAGCGCCACTTGATTTCCTTTCGTTATACGAAGACGGAAATTTCATCATTACGATTTGGCAACGGTCATATCGCGCTCTTGACCCACATAAAGCGGTATCGATGAGCGGAGAGAAAATCGCCGGCTCTTTCGCGTTTAGAATTTTCCACCGCTCGATATGCTTCTGTTCGATTCTTTGAGTGACACCCTACGTGACCGTAAGTTCTAGCGTGCGTTCGAGAGATGAACGAAATCGATAATCGTCAATTTTGAATCATCTAACGAAGAACTTCCGCTTCACCTTTTCCGCTAGGTAACATTTTCGAGGTAGCATCGTCCATTTCGAATATATCGATCGATGTACATTCCGCAAACGGGTTGGGAAAACGAAGGTACAAACAGTGAAAGAATTTCTATCCGGTGCTGATAAAAATCAGTTTCATCAACCACGACGAAACTCGGATTTTAATAATGTGGAATACTGCGGCATTGCACTATTCCTGAAATTCCGGGAATCTCTGCAGACATTGAATGCTAAATTTCAAGCCTTACGTCGTTTTTTTCCAGAACTGTTGAAATTGAACGTTTTCCAAAAAAAAAAAAAAGAAAAAACAAGCGCTTGTTCAAAGCTTCGTTTACCTCTCGTTGATTATCAGAGCGTGAATGCAGCTTGCAGCGTGCTGAGAAATGTTTTCATTTTTATTTTTTTTTCCCCGACCATTCTTTCATTGCTGTCAGCGGATTCGATTACTTCCGCCACAGTGTATCGACGACGGATGACAAATGCGCGGGGCCTGGTCGCGAACTTCGGTATCTATACAATGTCGAGTAGAAAAATATATAAACGTTCGTCGCGTACAGTCGCGGCGACTAAAACGCCGAAAGTGGTGGAAGGAGGGGTTAAAGAGAACCCGGAGTTCCAACGAACAGAGAGAAAAGAGGAAATAGAGAAAGCGAAGAAGCATCAAGCGTCGAGCTCCTGTAAAGGCTCGCAGGCTCGTAGTCGCAGTTGAAAGGAGGGCGTAGAATACATAGAAGAAGCTATCTCTCTCCTTTCCACGTGCTTACAGTGAAACTCTCTAACTTTCGAATATTCCGACGCTAAGACGTACATAACACGGCAGTTCGCCAGGATCGTATATACAAGAAGAACCGGGGCAAAATGGATATAGGAGAAAAGCAGGCGCGTGATGCAATCGCGGCGAATCGAGAAAATTGCTGAGAATCTTTTTTCCGAGAGTAAAGGAGTCAGGTAAATTACAATAAATTTTAGGTCAGCGCAATAATCTTAAAAAATTCTGTCATGTCGAAAAGTGTTTGGAATTTTTTTTTCGACGACAACCAAAAAAAAATTTTCATGCGGTTTCTTTAGTAATCAGGTTTAACATTTTCATTAACTGTGACGTGACGTTCGAAAAATAAATGAGTTACGAATTGCCAAAATCGACAGGTTTTTCTATTACTTCCGTTTCTGTGTGTCTATTTTGCCGCGTTATGTCCCGCTCTTTCCTCCACTCGTATACAGTTGTAGGCAACTCTACTTTTTGTCATTCAACCGTAAGGTACTCGAATCCTCCTATCTCGAACGCTGGTGTGTATGTGTCCGTACAGTTCTGAGCTTGCGATGCCTTTCGTAGCTCAGAGAACCGAGACATGGCACTCTTTTTGTATCCATTCGACATACACTCGGTCCCGACGCGGTAAATCCTACTTCGCCGCTGGGACGTTGGAGGACGATGCATAAAATAACGACGAAAGAAAATAAAAAAGAAATAAGACGCCGGGACATTACCATAAGTACCACTCGGTAGCGAGTATGAAGCATCGCGCACTGGGATAGTTTGTATGATGAATAAATAACGATGTTATATTTTCAATGAATTTCGATGATGTCCGAGCCATTTAATCCTGCATTTCAATCCTGCGTTGGCTGTGTCAATGTCATCGGTAACGTGCGGCGACAATCGCTTATCATAAATCATCAACAACGATAACTAACCGTGAAAATGTTCGAAATACACGGAAATAGATATAGATATTATATATAAACAGTGCGGCGGGTTAAATATATATTTGTACAATGGACATTATCCCGTGACACGAGAGCGCTTAGCGATAGGCTTTTCGATGTATTTATACATTTTGTATGGTAATTTGCGCGAAAGAGAGCTCGTTTGTTCGTAACGCCTGTCCGACCGGTGGTTGACGGTTCGTTTTTGCGATTTTACACATCCTCGTGTCCAGAACACACGTGTTATTTGGCTTTTCGACTAATTTGCGTCTAGCTGCGCGATTAATTTGTAACTGTGAAGCGTCAACTAACCGGAGAGCCGTGAAATTGAAATGTTACGGTTAACGTTTAATGGCACGTCCGAGTGCGCGTTCTCCGTGTGCTTGTACGTTGTATATCAGGAATATCGCATGTTGCAATAAGAAGAACCGTGAAATCTATAGGTATTTAAACCGCATGTCCTAATCGAGGCGTTGAGGAAATTTGCAATCCAAATTTGACGAGAGAGCAAAGACGATGAACGATAATTCGAGCTGATGGGAAAAAATATTCATTAGATTTACGTTTCTTTTTTCTTCAAGACTTCTCGAACTGCGGGAAAATCGAGAATGATTTCGAAACTCGATACGGTGTCGAATGACGAAGCTTTTCCATTCGCAACGCCAGCGTGAAAATCGATACCGAACGTTTCACCAGTCGCGAACGAGAGTCCAATCGCTGAAACTCGACAATAGTACTTTCATTCGACGCGTTCAAATTTTACGTGGGCGGAATGTCTACGACCAAGCATCGGATGTACCTGCGCGAACTTGATATCCAGACTCGAACAACGAAAACAACGTTGGCGCATCGAAACTTTACTTGAATGTCATGATTGTTTTTTTATTCGAATTATGTCGTGAGAAAAGGCAGAGGAGAAGAGGTTTGCGAATGTGCTATAGGAAATCTGAAAAACCACAGATTACTAATGTTTCCTATGGGTCTCAAGATCCTCCAAGCAAGCGGATATAGAAAAACTGTCTCGATCAATTGTCCCAGATAGAGTTCAAACTATGCGAAAATTCGTCAGCTTCGAATACTGCAGATTTCAGAAGGAAATGCATCATGAATGCTCGAAAGTATAATCTTTAATGCCGTCAATTACACCAAGTATGAAAGATTGACAATTATAAACAATTCCCAGCTGACATTGCGTAGATACGGAAAGATTTGAATTATGAACAGAAAAATAATATGACGAGCGAAAACTTAAACAAGGGGGTTTAAAAACGAAAGTTGCAACGACTGAGAAGTAAGGCAAAAGTCTGCAATGACCGGATATTCATGAACCCTTTTACACAGAGCGCTAATCCAAGCTTTAATATCTTTTATGCGCTTTGGGGAAGTTGACTTGCGGGGCAAAAGGGCAAAACAGCCTCCGAGGCCTGGGGAAAAAAGAGCAACGAAGGGGAGACACGTAAAGTAAGCATGAACCGAATAATGTGTGAGACGTTTACTAGATGTATGTATAACGTAACTACTGTTTTAAAGAGCAAAAGCCATTTTCACGGAACAGCCATTATTTTCACGTTGTTGCAAAAACCATAAAAGTGAGAATACTTCTTTTTTGTTTACATCCCAAAGTAGAGCTAATCAATATTGTGTGACTGTGATGAGTATTACCTTATGCGTAACATCTAGGTCTATCGGACTTTTTTCAGGTGTAATCGGCGGAAGTAGGCGAACCGTTGCCATTGCTCGATAATTTTATCGATTGTTCATTATACGAAGAATTATAAATTTCACTAAATGAAACACTGCTGTTTAATTTCATTGGAATGTATTGTTCGACGGTGAAATACGTTGTTTTATCCATTTTTATTAACCGTTATGAATCACTTTGTATCTTCGTTTGGTTTCTTTCCTTTGGGTTTGTCTTGTTTGTTTTTGTTTTTCTTCTTTCGTTATGGGGAACGCATAAAGCTGTTCGTTATCGGGACAGCGCACTGATAACAATATACACGATACTTTTATCCGAGCACTCAAATTTTTATTAATATGTTCGTTTGTTGTTTCTTTCTTCTTTATTTGCTGTACACGACCGTTCTTTATTATACAATTAGGAATCACAATTTCGCGGTTTTTTTAATTTCTTTTATTATTAGTCACTTGACATTCGATCGTGAGGAAAGCTATTATCTTTTGTAATATTAATATAATTACAAGAACGTGGATATTTTATTATCTGAATTTACACCTATTTGTATTGTATTGTTTTTCGCATAGTCGACCGACGATCTTATTTTCTATTTCGCAGCTTGAGAGTCTCGCGGCTATACGTTTTCCTGTTTTTTTTTATTAAAACGTTATAGTGTAAGGAACTTTTTGCGCGTAGAGCAGCTTGGAAAGAAGTTTCGTCGAGTAATCCTCGACGATATTAACGATACTTTAAAACCAGTCACTTATGCATTATTAATTCTTAATCGCGCGCTTTGCGCACTTCGGTACATGCGGCAAATATATTCCGAAGCGTTCGTTAAGGGCGCTGTTCCCTTCAAACGTTCGGATCTTCACTCATTTTGCGTTATGTAACGTCGCGTTATGCAATACGTCCCCCGTTGTTTATGCCCGATGAAATTTCTCATCCGCCCTTCAACTATATCCTCGCACGAATCTCTGTTTGACAAACGGTAGAAATGTTGATTACGATCAAATTAACCCTCGGGGACTATTGGATCATCAACGTTACGTCAACGATTGTCGTTCGTGCAATCATGATTTAATTTTAAACATGAGTTCGAGCCTCAAAATTAGCACTAATCGATGACCAGCGTGCTCGATTCAACGACTTACTTTTTCCTTCACTCTCTCGACTCTCCTACATCCTATTAAGGCTATACACTTTTCTATAATCTCCTTATCGGATTTTCAATAAGACACTCTGGGTGTTCCAGTTTTTCCATAACCTTGGTGCAATTTTCGTTGCCCTACCAGGAGTATAAATCTTATCGTACTCTTGGGTGGGAGATCTCGATTTCAAGCCGAGATATATACGCGATTTCGAATTCTCTCTTCCGTTCTTTTGTCGATTTCGCATTCAGACTTTTCTTTATGAATATATATCCGAATGCGGCGTATATATTCACTGAATTTTTCACGTCGCAAAAAAAAAATGGGTCAATGGAAATCATCGGACTCATGCCGCGAATTCTGCTTGTATATCGAATTTTTTCAATAACATTCGCTTTTAACTTCCGACTGGCCGCGGGATAAAAGCGCGGCAGTTATACTGCATTCGGCTGATCGAAATGATTTTACTTTATGACTTGGCAAAAAAAAAGAACTAAGGTTAAGCCACATTCATAAGGTTTCAATAATTCTGTGACTGATTGCTAAAAATTCGTTGCTTCCCTCTGTTTTGTTATTACAATTTTCAATCGGGAGGTTCTTCATTTTGTAAACTTTTTTTTCCAGATTCCGTGGCTCGATTAGATGTCCGATTTCCCATGTTAGCGAATGTCTTCATATTTGAACGGTAAGAAGATTATAGACACTCAATTACGTACGTCTTTTTTCTTAATATATGAGGATACGTTCAGCGTGTACCGTAACGTTCAATCGATCTTTCGGAGCTATAAGGCTTTTTTTTACCCTAACGATAAGTTATATATTGACTTACAAGGGTCTCCAGACGCGAAGCAATAAGTCCTAGGGGTCGCGTAATTGAACGGAGATTCTCGTACGCAACTCTCGTCTCATCGTTTTCGCTCTTCTCTCAATATTGACCTTCAAACACCTACGTTGGAACTTCATACATCTATTCACTCGTCTCCTATATTTTACACACTCTCAGATATATATATATTAAGAAACATAAACATACAAAAGAAAAACGTAATCCTTTTTTTACATTATACATTCCACAAAGGACTGGGTCAACACTGTTGGAGAGCAAAACGGGGCGAGTGTCCGCGCATATTTGCATAAAATTATAAACCCAAGCCATCTCGAATTAGCGTGCGAACCCTCGCGACAATACATTTTCCTTAGAATAAATCTCGCCGCGGGCTCTCGCGTGTATCCAAACGAATAAGTATAAGGATATCTCGCAACGTTGAAGCAAGCATTTTTATTATATCTTTGTCGTACTCCTTCCGAGGATTCGTCTGCGTTCGTTTTATACGACGTACACGAGGATCCGGTATAAACGCAATAAACTCACTTCTCAAAGTGCAATTAGTATTTCGAAATTAGTTTTCGTACAACGGAGAGAGAATATTTTCGTGTATTCGGCCGACTCGTCACCGTGAGCCGCAATGAGAGACGAATTCGCGGAGGGGTTGCGAAGTTACGAAGGGACGCGAGAGAGCGGCGCGTCTCGCAAGTTCAAAGATTCTCCTTCTGTCTTCCGAACGGCGGGTTTCTCGTTGGAAACAAAATTATCTGTAAAATTTATGACCCTCAAGGAAAATTCTCCTGTCACGAAGGCAGCTTCGGCACCCCAGGAGACCCGCCTGCTTTGTCCCGCTGGGCTTTACGTTGTCCCTAATAAACATTCCGCAGCCGCGTGTTTCGGATACTTTAATAACGTGTCTGCTAGAGATTGACACGAAGAATTTAACGTGACGAACCATCGCTCCACCTTTCCGCGCTCGGCTGGTCGTTATCCAAAGTTTAATTTGTCGCGCTGCCTGAATTGCCGGTAAATTCGGCAATGTGGAAAGGATGCGCGCGGCCCGCGGTATTGAAATTTCCAAATTCACGACAATAATAGGAACGCGTCGTTATCGCGGCGATAGTTGTGATAATTTCGGTCGGGCCAATCGTTCGTCGAGTCGAGCGCAGACCCTTCGAGCGCGGTGTCCATGAATATAATTTTGGACGAGAGGCCATCGGATTTGCATGGAAATCACGTCAAACGCTCTAGCAGCTTTACGCTCTGTTCGTTTTTTCTTTCAAGCGTTCTGCATCAGCCCAGCCCGAGTGATGAATATTTCTTTCCCGCGGGATTTGCCCAAAGCTCCGGTGATTGCTCGTAACCGGCATTGAGCTGGTTTATCGTAATAGGCGACAAAAAAATTAATACGGTAACAAAAAGGCACAAATAGTTGCTTGATATTGTTCTATTTTGCCCTGAACGAGGTCGTACACGAGGCTGCACGAACCAATCGTGTATCTCTCATAATCAACCGAATGCTCGGTGAAACAACGAAAAACCATTACATAGATATAGTTTAATATTGCAAGCGCCAAGCGCAGAGCTCAAGCTTCTATTATACGGTTAGCTGAGCTGTACCCGATGAGACAACGGGAAAGGCTTTTACGTAGACTATCATCGGGCTCGTGAAGCGTATGGGTCAATCATGTTTTTTACTGCTGACTGGAAACCATCTTGGGAGCGGTAAACAATGCAATAGATAGGTAGACATTATCGTACCTTATTACCGAGCTTTTTTAGAACCTTCTCTCAGAAGTTATGAAGAACTGTAATGCAAATTGGTTTTTGCCGCTAGGAAATTCGAAATTGTTTGTATCGAAGCTTGATTATTTCGATTCCGGGCGAAGGGCGGGTGTCATTTTATTTTATAGGTCACAACGAAATCTCAACACTGATTTTTTGATAGGAAAGTCGAATTTTTTAAAAAAGATTATAAAAGACAATGCAATGCTTTTCGGATATTGTTTTAATCAATGAAATTGATTTGTGGATATATTTTTTCAAATCGAGCTAAGATTCTGTGATTTTATTGTTATACATTTATTGCACATGGAATGAGAATTCAATATCCAATATTCAGATTCATCGGATTTGCGCGGGATTCTCGTTTACAATATGTACAAACGATTTTTTGAACGATGGTACTAGATTGGCTTGACTCGACCGCGAGAACTACAATAAAAATTTGATGTTAAACTCTTGAAAGAATCCAAACATTAAATGATGATTGGAAAATTGTTGACACATTAGAATGCGAACAGGGTCATAACTGCACGGCTCGTGAACGATGATTCCGATTTAACGAAAGAATTAGAATTACAGATAGATCTTCCACCCGACAGAATACGAGCACGCTGATCTGATTTTCCCTTGTTAAGTCCCATAAAATCTCGAATCGTCTAGCCCTTCCCCGAGTGCTCGGCAATAAAAGCACTTGTATAGCACGACGGAAATCGTTTTCCGGTGCCAAAGCAATAAGGCCAAGGAACCTACCATACGAAGTGTGCCAAGGCATACGTATCACCGAATCAACACGATATCGAATCTCTCGAGTCGCAAGACAGTATGATACTATTATCTCCCATCGTTGGAAGCATGATAATCATGTTCGTATATCGGCTTGTTAACACTTCACGTGGAGTTGTAGATCTCGTTGCAACGTGACCACCGTACGGGTAGACGTTCGTCGTCGCATTCGCCGACGGACAGAACAATTGATGGCAATGATGACCCGAGACAATCGCTGTCGTCGACATCGTCCTCGTCGCTTTTGCGCGTATTATCCTCACTCTTGTAACCCGCAATATTTGTCGTAACCGTTGGCGAATTCTCGGCGGTTCGTTGTTGCTCCACGAGTCCCTCTCCGTGCCTCGACACTGTTATCGTTCGATCGTTATCGACGATCTCTCCTACGCGTTTCGAAAGCTTCGCGAACGTTTTTCTTGATGATATTGAAAATTTTGTTAAACGGGAGATTCTCTCGCCGCCGGACCCGGCGCGATTCCCGCCAGGCGAGGTACGTTCCTCCGATCGTACCTCGTTACGCCGGCACATCTTTTCGACGTATTTTACTTGATCGTCGGGCGATCGATTGCAACGCCCTGTTTTGTTTTCACATGCCACAACATTCAGTAAAGTTCGGGGGAAAAAAGCACAAATTTTCGACAACTATGTTTTTTCCGAGACAATTTTCACTGTTTCCGAACTCGAGCGAGCGACTCGATAGTTTGGATCGTTGTTGACGATCGTGGACGATTGTCGACAACAGTAGTGCCGATAATCAACCGCTCCCTAGCTACGATGGAAATTTTTGAAGCGTTTCGCCTTTCGTTTTTCTTTCGCGAGCTGCCGGAGTCTTGAGTGATGAGAGAGCTTTGCGACAGATCGACACTCCGAGACTCGTGGAAGCACACGCGAAACACAGTCGAAGCCCCGCCGTAGCTGTTCGCTTCGCACGTATCACGGTAAAAGAAGAATTCCAAGGGGTTTCTTTGTGCGCGCGTGGGCGCGTGTCGGAGATATAAATTTGTCTGGATGCCGCGGTGAGAGAAATCCTGGAGAACTAGGTCCGGATCGTCGGACGGAAAGGTAGTCGGTATTGTGTTCACTCTCGATAACGAATTGACCCGAGTACGCCCGCGTGTCCCGCACAACCCCGTGTCGTTTTACTGCCCGAACGAAATAACAAGACGCCCGAGTATTTTCCACCAACGAGGAATTCTCGAATCAACTATCATCGAATAAATTTTTGCACTATCGTACATGTTCCCATAAACACGGATCCTCATTCAGGTGGTTGTTTATTTTTATTTTTTTTCTGGTAGTTTGTCAATATTTTTCATCGAAAATTATTATCATGATGGATTTGGCTCTTTGTTTATTGTAACATTGTTTATCCGTAATTATTGTTTGAGAAACATGAAACGTGAAGCGATTACGAGAGTGATCCGTGGCGAGCGTCCGCAAGCTGCGACGCTCCCGACAGGACTGCGCCGCTGTCGCTTCTTCCTCCTTTCACCCTTCGCGACTAGCTCGCTCGTGCGGCGGTGGCGGCGGCGACGGTGGTGGCGGCGGCAGAGCGTTTGGATCGCGACGGCAGCGGGGGCGAGCACGGAGCGAGATAGATGGATAGGATAAAGGAGGGAAATACAAGAGGGTTGCGCGACCGCCACTACCGACGGCGCGGCGCGCTTCGAACCACCTCCGCGCGTACACCCTCGAGGGTTCAACCCTCTGCTCATACTCTCACAGTCGACGCGTTCCTCTCTTCCTCTTCTTTCTCCTCCTCTCCGGCTCTTCCGTACTTGCTTTGGTCCGCTTCGCCCACCGTCGCTCGCTCTCTCGTTCATCTCTCGCCCTCCCCGCGATCGCTATGCTTTTCCTCTACCGTTTCTCTACCCTGGCGCATTTCTCCCACGAGCGTTTTACCCCTTGGCTGGAACCGACAAAATTCATCCCGTTCTATGCTCACTCTCTCGCTTCACCGTCGGTGTGTACCAACGGCAAGCACCACCGTCGGTACCCGCCGCCGTCGACGCAACATCAGAAGAGAACCATACCACCACCATCCGTGCCATTCCCCCGTAGCACGCAATCACGCCATGGACCCCCCCGCCCATCTCTTCTCGCTGCGAGAGCAACTTCCACGCGGGAAACTATAGCGACGCAACTCGACTTTCCACCGGAGGTGGTAAAGGTGTTCCGTATAACCTTGTAAGCAACGCGCGGTTTAGAGACCGAAGTAGAAAATTGTCCCTCAGGCGGCCCAATCCGGCCTCAACATCGGGGAATTAGATGATAGAGGCTCATCGCCTTGTTTCATTATAGGTCACAAGGCGTAAGACCGGTAGGTTCGCGAATTATCTCGGATTCCGCAGACTCTTTTTTTCAAGTCCGTTATTGTGCCTTGACCAATGGCAGGGCGATATTGTGCTTTTTTTTGTCTTGCCTTCAGCGAAGAATTTTCTTATTGCGGATTGCACGGATGTGAACAATTTCATTTTCTGTGCGGTTTTCCATATAATATAACTCTATGTAATATATAATATTGCATTGTATTGTATATGCTATTATTATATATTGACTCGGTATATTATAACTTGAAGTTTAATCTATAACGTTCAATTCACTGCACGATATTCCTCCAATTAGCTGTTTCCGAACTCTGTCGGAAATATGGAACTCCATCGTGCAGTTGTGACCGCGTAACTATATGCCTCACCGTACTCGGGCAACTTCCCTGCCTAATAACGCCCAGTTATATTGCATGAACCGAAGGATCGACGAGCCATCCAATTGTGAGCCAACGGTTAATACCCAGCGTCTGAATCTCCACAATACTCGAATAATTACTCGTGAAAGATTGCCACGATGTTTTGCCCTAGAATGCGGAAATAACTGTTCATTCGGGGAGCTTTGCACGTTGCAATTTTATCGCGGAGGACACGTGCGCGCGTTGGCGCGCCAAAGAAACTCTACTCCAGTAGAAAAACAAGACAGGCAGAGCCTGATTGTTCTTTTGGATGCAGTTCAATTTTGCACGTACCTCAATCGGGACGGAATTCACGTTGGGGAATTACCCAACAACCAATCACGCTCGGACTCTCGAAATTTACGATTTTCCTCATTCCATCGACCTAACACCGTATCGCTATTTCACGAAGCCTACATATAACATATATTCGCATATATATGAAACTAGATAAATAAGGTCTTGCGGAGAAAAAGAGAATGTGGAATAAAGCACAGCGGGCGGAATAGAGAAATGGTTAACATTTTCTAAGAATTATAGTAATCTGGGAATAACATAAATTGAGGATATAATTCAAATTTAATGCAAGTATTTTTTCAAATTCTATCTAAAATATGTTTCAACATTAATTTCAACCTTGCATTCCACTTGTTTCTCAATCAAAATCAAGTGATAACCTTCATTCACTATAACACGGGATTAAAAAGAATCTTTATGGCAATGGATATATGCTGAAATTTGTATAGTGTATGGACTCTGAGGGATAAAAATATGCCGCCAAGAGTTTCGATAGTGTTGCGCTCAGGCTCGAAAGCGATAAATTTTTTAGTTTGTCCTTCGGCCAACGCTTGCTACAGGATAATACAGATGATCTGTCTCTGGTTGATACTGCCAGCGTGTACAACGTAGATTTGTGTTCGCTCCACTATCCGCCTAATTTAGCATGCTATGCTATGTCTGACCGCTGGGGTCGCCAAGCACTCCGCTGGGTGCGTTATCCACACCGACAGACGAATTGGTACACGCGTAATCGGTACAAATCGATATTACACCTGTGTCATAGGCCCGTGATTGATTCGACGCGACAAAACGAATCTTCCGATTGGTCCGTTGATAAATATCGGAGACGCGGCTTACCGATCGTGCGGAATGGCGTTTGTGCCAGAAACAAATCGACACAAGAATATGGATCCTCGAAAAATTGAGGATTGTCATCCGCCTAACCAATTGTTTTATGTCACGTGATACGTTTTGTCTCCCGATGACCGCTGGAACGAGCGTCCTGTTTGTAAAACGAAATAACATCGGTTAGCGTTGTCCTCTGTACGAGAAGAAAAAAAAAATGTATCAAGTGTCGAGCGCTATGGCAATCGCAAGCAGTTACAAGCAATTTGATATCGTTGTATGGATAATCGATATCGAAATAAACTTCAAAGGATGAAGTTTCGTTTGCGAACGAGGATCGTTTTTTGTCCAATGGGAAGACATGTACCAAAGAGTCTATCGATATGGAACATCGACGAATTTGTCTGCGCTCCTACGGGCGATAACTACCGCGAGAATATTGAATATTTCCGATACGATCGTGTCGTCGAGTAAGCAAGCCACTTATCGAACGAATTACCGAACGGTCGCGTGTCTGACCGTTACCGGCGATAACCACTGGGGAGCCTTATGTGAGATATACGAAACTCTGTGCTGAGTCGAAACTCGTGCCTCGCCAGAGTGCAAAGACACGAGGAGTCATGGATATTCAGATAGCGCCCTCCGATCCCCTCCCCCTCTCTCGCATATATATTCGCGTACACGTACGAGCGTTTCGGGATATTTAGTGGATCGAAAACACACGAGCACGATGGCTCCTCGCAAATTGTGGCAGATGAACCGTCTGCATGACGGCTACTGGCCAGTCCTACGCTTTGTTGCTAATGGACGACTATCGTCCGACCGAGCGCGGTTCATGACCACTGAACCTGACTCTCTCGGAAACTGTGGGTTAATGGCGGACAAATCACGATTTGCCAGCGATACAAAGCGTTTCACCGTTTCGCCTGTTCGATTGTGAAATAAAGTTAATTTTATAAAATCAAATGATTTTATTAAAATTTGCCAAAGTTTCGAAAGAAAAAGTCTAATAAATAGATTGTGTTAAGAGAGTTGGTTAATTACGACGATTTTCGACAATGCATAGTTTTTTCTACAGTCGACGAAATTAGAAAAAAAAATGCTACGGAGTCACAGAATGTTTCAAGAAGTTTTCTGTCGTTTGGAAGCGACATTTCCGTGCCATGAAAAGTTCGAAGAATTATTCTGCAGGTCGAAATCTCAATTTCCGAATCAGGATTCCTATTAGTCGACATTTACATCGACTGTATTCCCGCTCTCGAAATTCGACTTCGATATTCAACTGGCGTTGTAAAACAATTACGTGTCGAAGGTCGCGAGGGCGTGTGATAACGAGCATCGCGCGGAGTAATATACTTGTAAATAAACTCGTCAAATGTTCCGACGTTAACAAGTGACATTCCCGTAACGATTCTATTCGAGCGTTCGATGGCAGTTTAATTGAGTCGAAAATCGCATTTCGACACGTACGCTACGTATTCGTCGAGGGAGGTCCGTCGCGACGATAACTATGCCATTCACGGTAGGCAGAGCCCGATGATTATAACAATGAGGCGATTGTTGTAAAGCTCGAATGAATGGAAGGGCTTTGCACGCCGATTGGTTGCCACGCTCACGCGCGTTACACGGGAATTATTCGCATATCCATACCGGCAAAATTGTTCCTCCGTATCGCGCAACTTCGACTCATGTAAAATTGACTTTCATTATGTAAAACGAGTTTCGCCGTACTTATTCCGCGAGTGCAGATACGAAAGAGTGCAAAACGAAAGGGCCAAAAACTCTCCGGCGATTAGCCGAACGGAATTTTCCACTCGACGGTGGCGCAGAGCTTTTTCGCGTGTACGAGTGGGTATTAGTACTGATGAAAAAAGAAAGAAAAAAAGTATATGCGGGCAACGTCGAAACTCGCGAAATTAGATGTTTCCGCGACGATGGTAGTTATGCGCTTTCGCTTAATTTGCCGTAAAATTCAAAACAGTTTGCAGCGGACGATTTCCGTTCCGAGCTTCCCGTACGCAAAACTAGCTGAAGAATTTCGAAAATCGTTGTACTGAGTACTTTCCGGGTAGGCGAGACACGAATCGTGCGTTTTTCAACTGCACCACAAAATTATACGATAGACATTCTTGGTTCTCGGAAACATATCGCGACACCTGCGCTCCAATGGAGAATAATCGAAACTCCCCACGGACAAGTTTGGTGCTTCAAATATATAGCAGTCGCGCTCGCTTCTCGAATGGTTTTCTTGCAGTTATTACGATTTATATGTCTTCCTCTTGACCAACAGCCGTAATAAATAAATGTTGTACATTTTTTATCGAAAAAATACTGCTACAATTCATTGAAATGACATGGTTGAATAATGATAGTTCGAAAATGATTAACAACGATTATTAATTATTCAATCTACGTACTAATTCGTAATATTTAATTAGAAAAAAACTTATTTCTCGTTTTCTTTATCACCTGAGAGAAAAAGAAAACAAGATCCAGAACAATCAAACTTTATGAAAGTTCGAGTAAGTACGGGGTTTTTTTTTACCCGAAAGTTTTTCCTCGACACCTTGGCAAACTGGGATTTCACCTCGGTGGCCAATAAACTCCGTACTCGAGATGTAGTTTTCTGCAGTAGAAAAATAACACTTTGGATTGTATCGTGAGTGTTCCCGTCGGACCATCGTAACCGCGTTTCACACTGTAACTGGAACCAAGTGCAGTATACAATCGTATACGTGTGGCGGGTCAGGACGCTTCGCGGAATACGAATTCTCTTTTATCCGTTATAAAATCGAGACGCGGGTGATACCAGGTGTGAAATATTTTCATGGGACACTAAGCTTCCAATATTCCGGAAGTAGCAGCGGTATAAATCATACGCGAATCTCCACCATTCCTCCGTCCTATGGCTCGTCGCTTTTCCTTGCTTTTATTCATATTTTTTCTACCCTTTTGTTCCATCAATTCTCAATACCGGCCACTGTATCACCGTACCGGTTGTGTACTCCAACCACGATCGCAACGGAATATCGTGAATATTTAATTCACACACTCGAGCAGTGTCCTCTATAGAATTTCGTTTGAAAATAAATTTTCCCGATGCTTTCTTCTGATTGCATTTTTCAAATATCAATTCCTCCAACAAAAAAAATTAAGCTTGGCAATAGAAACAAAGAGGTCCGAATAATTGCAAGCGCGTTACAAGTAAAAAATAAACGTAATGAATTGCACTTACGACGGAGGCATATTGCCGCCGCGATTGACTCATAAGTTTCTCACATAAAAAATTGTGCAAAAAAAAACTCCCAAGAGTTTCATTTTTTTCTCTTCCCTCGGTGCAGTCGGGAGTTGTCGCTCGTCGTAACCGAGTGCAGAAGTCTACCCGGCGACGAGTCTCCGAGATTCTCGCTCACGCGTTCGTTTTTCTCACTAGTCGCGGTTTTGCGCGAGGATTAATGTGCTCTCACGAAAGCTCTTGTGAAGATTACGCGAAAGCGGCCACTTGTACTCGTCGTGGTTACTCTTGGCCAACACCTAGATATGGAATGAAGTGGATTCCATATACCACAACGCCCCGGTGGCGAATTGAAGCCCGCAGCGATTGAGCCGCCCGATTAGGCATTTTACTTGTTTTTCGCATTCCTAATTAAATCGCTACATGAGCTGAGTCGGAGCCAAAGTTTCCGCGTCTTGTTGACCGCCGAAACCTACGCTTCCGATGTGTATATCACTGCCTCCCCCGCCGAGTGATACTATACGTATACAACGTTCGTAGTACAAGCCTACATGTACCCCTCGCTCGGACGTATGTAGCTATGAAATTAAGCTCGGCGCTGCCCATTATCGTTAGAGCTCGTTTGCACGTTCGCCGACCGTTTACATGCCAACGAAGTGCGGATTCGCGCCACGGAATCTCTAGTTGTTATCGCTCCCACCGCGACGCAAACGTTGCGCCATTTCCAGCTTTTGCAAAGTGATACTTTTGACCAATTATTGTCATTATAATAATTACACGGTTTGTTGAACATCGTTAATTGATTAAAGTCTCGACCAACGAGTCCTTCGCCACTCGCGAAATTTGAAAGCTTCGAAAGTTCGAGTATACAGAAGAAAAAATGAGGTTACAAAGTAGAACCTTGTACGTTGCTTGGTCACTTTTTTCTAGCTTTCCCGAGGTACACTCTATGGGAAAGTTTGTGAATCAATTTTGATTTTCTTACAGATGAAGATTCGTGAAGGGTAGAAAATGTTAAGAAAGAAGTTTGTGTCGGAACCTGTTTGTATCAAAAATCGTATCCCGTATCGCTTTAATTTTAACGCAACTTTGACTCAAAATTTGCAAGAATTCAAACGCAAAGAAATGTTTTGAAAAAGAGTTTGATTAATTTTGAACTTTTCAACTGAATTCATGAATTTCTTAATTTGTGCCAGCAAAAGGAGATATCTTTTTCTAATTCGAAATGCCATAAATCTGCATGCCGTGGCGGGTACTTTACAACCATTTGCTTACGGTTTAAATTCGTGCTCGACATACCTCAAAAGTTGCAGTTGTTGCTAGAATCCTCGCAAAAACCGGACGGACGCCTAAACACATTTATTTCTACTCCACTTTTCTCGACGTTTTAGACGATTTTGGGTGTCCCGACATGAAAATCTTAAGAATAATTTTTTTTGCGAAAACGAGGCTACATCTGTCTTCTATCATAAGCAGCGTGGAAAAAAACTGATGGCAAAGAATGTCCTGGAAAAAATGAATGAAAAGGAAAAAAGATTGTTGACGCCAGGCGACCGTTCTTGTCTTCGCGAGTACAAAGCTTCGTTCTCAATCGAGCTTTTGTCGCGAGACACAACAAAGAATACGAAATAAAAAATGGTATACGAAAAGCGGATGATTCACTCTCGAAAAAACGATGCGCGACTGTCGAAAGAAGTGACAGAGATGTTTTCAATTTCATTGTTTTCGGCCTTTCGTCGCGGCATCGAAAATTATATTTTATTCCGTGCAGAAAAATCTATTTTTGTGCAGAATTTTTATTGACTGCGCATACAAACGAAACTCTGGACAGCCCCTTTGTGCCCGACGTATAGTGGAAATTTGTTCGCTATGCAAATTGTATATGACCGTAGAGTACATGCAACGGATATGAATATATTTGCCGGAGTAAAAAACTTTTGCATACTCTCTATTCTCGTAGCATATCGAGAGAGAGAGAGAGAGAGGGACAGAGTTATTGGCGGGTAGTATCCGGTCGGGATAGTACATAAGACAGTCGGTCTAGCGGAAGAGAAAGAGCCGAGTGGAGTGAGCAGAAACTCCACTCGCGAACTGGCACGAAGTTACGTGACCCGTTAGACCTCATAGCGCTCCCGATACACATCTTGCTTACAGATCTCTCCCCTTTGGTCCTCGAGTAACGAGATTCTTCGGATATACGTGACGTGACCTTCGCGCCTCGTACCTATTTATTTTTATATTTTTCTCTTCTCCCCCTCGAAGTCGAGTCATTAATTTTTTTTATTGTACACGGTGCGCCGAACGCGGTTTCACACCTTGTCAAATAAAATTGTGTGCGATACTCGACGGAAAAAGTTTTTCCGCACTCGTATCGTAATGTACTGTTCTACATCCTTGCCATACAATTAACCCTTTCAACCCTATGAACGCTAAATGTACTTGCAAGAAAAATAATAAAATAACGAAGAATTAATTGGAGACTAACTAACGAATGGTGGCCACGGTAAATCTCGTTCGACCTCGTTGAAAGTAACCAAGTGGATTAGGGAGGATTCATTAGAAAGTTTGGCGGGATGATAATCTCAAAGTTTGATATTACGATTTTTTTTTCTCTCGCGAAATTCGATACGTCGAAAGGGTTGTATTAAGCCCCGGGCATTAAACGTCGGTACGCTTAACGCTATTAAGCTTGTCGGTGTAGAAAGCAAAAAAACAATTACGCGCATTCGAATTGAACACGAAACTTATAGAAGCTCTTGGCCTTTGGGAATACATTGTAACATTGTTGGGGTACAAAGGGTTTCCTCGAGAGGTCTAAGCTTTCGGAGCGGTGATTCTTGTAATTACATTAAATCCGAGCTAATCCACGGTCCGTTGCACAAACGAACTTCCACGACTTTCTCGTTCTCTCCGATTTTCTCACCACGATAAAACGATAATGTTTTCGAGAACTGTACGATTGCGTCGTTTGTAACGGACTGTGAAAAATAGCCAATTTGCGTCGTAGTAAATTTGATAGTCTGGTTGAAAAACGAAAAGTTTCAATGAGAACGACGGAGCATATAACATTTTTTTCCTCTCCGCAAACGATAATGTCCAGCCATTTAGTTATAAGTTTGAAAAACAAGCTCAGGCAGACGAATTGACGTCACAGACCTTTCGGCGGAGCGTTCCCCTTTTCCTTACCGTCCGAGCTCGATAACAAATACAAAAAAATCTCAAACTTTGAATATTATCGTTCGACTCTCGCTTATCTTGAAGCTCTCAGCAGAATCATGATAGAGGGAAAAGTTTTACACCGTGTTTATATTTTTTTACGCGAAAGTGAAGTCAACATTCCAAAAGATCATTCATTATAAAAAAGTCTTCGATCTCATTGCGGGAAAACAACGAAGCAGTCGATTTGTTTGCACAGTTTTTTCACTGCCTGCCCGAAGGGAATAGAAATAAAAAGTGGAATAACAATTACTCACATATCATAGAGGGGAAATTTATTCTTCATTGAGCGCGAAAATCTGATAGCTATAATATGCGAATAATTATCTTCTTTTTTCATGTATAATTATTCATTCGGGATAATGCAGAGAATACCGCAGAATACTCGATTCGGATTAAAAACCAATCGGCGTAAGAACCAGTAATTATATAATTATCCGTTTTTTCATTAATTCAATTTATTTCTATTAAAAAACTTTAAGTAAATAGTAATCATATTAATATTTATTTACTAATTGTCTTAGTTTTTGAAAATATTTTTTTGCGCATATAGATAATAATTTGTTACTTCACTCCTTACTTTTTACTACTACTTGTTTATTGTAGTTCTTTTTGTGTCGAAAGTTTTTGGAATTTTCTTCATGTCCGATTCTTTCAGTCGTTCGAATTAACTTTATACCACTGCAAGGTATCGTGAGACAACAATTTTCTTGATAAAATCGCAATAGCGCCCGAAATTGGTCGCTCGACGATTTTGAGAATCCAAGAAAAAGGATTGTAGACGAGAGCCCGAGATCTCCACACCGACGTAGTCACTGTTACCAGCGTTGTATTGGTATTTAACGCGCCTCCTTCTCCCCTCGCTTGCCTAATCCCACCATCCGTTACAGGTTTCGAAACTCGGCTTATCCCAGCCAATTCTCACGTCGCGATCGTTCTCGCTTGTACATAAGCTTTTATATAGGTACCTCATATATATTCGCTATGTTACGCTCGCTCTATGTACACCGACGAGTGACTCACATTGCTATCCACACTTTGGTCAATTCGAAGGCGCCTCTGTGCGCGCACGTAAAATCCTTCAAACTTTGATGTATTATTATTCCCGATCCTGATATTCCTTCGTGCTTTTAACCAATGTATGCGAATTGGTACGGCAACCAATCCCGAAAACGAAAAACGGACGTGACTCCAATTGTCACATATTCGAGGAGTTATAGCGTTTCTGTATAAAACAAAAGGTATTTCATGGTTTTTGTCATCTCAGAAGTTCGTGGGTCATATCCGCGACTTAGAGTCCCAGTAATCAATAGATTTTAGAATATCCGTATAATATTATTGAAATATCTGGCCGCCACCGCGTCCATGAAATTAGATTAAACGCCAAAGATACTATAAGTTCCTTTCAGAGGGGCTTAGAATATTTTCCACTTTCCGGATTTGAATAATCTGTTGACTCGAAATATTGTAAGCTGTCCTTGGCCCGAAATTTTCCAAATCCACTTTTTAGGGCTGCATGAGCTGAAATATTCTTAAGGGGTTATTCATTCCTATGTCAATAATAAGGAATGTTAATATTCGTTTCAGGGCCTCGAATGAAAACTTGAAATATTCACCGCGATAACGGTAGGGCTTCTTTGTAGAATAGACAATTGCGACGCAAGCTCTACGAAACGCTCGTAATATTTGTATGGGAAAAACAAAAAAACTATACACGCGAATCGGTCTGAAACACGAAAGGAGAGAGCGCGTCCAGCGTATAGCGCGTAATATATGATGTTATGAAGGTGTCCTCGTTCCCATTAGAAGGGAATCGGGTGGCGAGCAGCAGTTAGCCCATATCTCATCGCTTCGCGAGAACCACCGTCGGCAGTTCGATTTTCATTAAATTAAACTCTCGTCGTTGGTACGTACAGATTCGCAGCTGGCGGTATGACAACGTAGTTAGATTCCTACACACATACCGCACGCACGATATAGGCGTTTATACGTGCCTCCACCGCGAGATCATCGAGATTGAACGGTGCAATTGTTCGTGAAATCGTCGGAGATACTTGACCTCCCTAAGCTCGACATACTCGCATATATATCTCGCACTGTCGAGAAAACAACGAAAAACGAATGAGAAAAAAAAGGTTTGTCAAACCGAACGTTTCAATCCGCCGAAACTCCCGCGATGACTTCAACGAACGAATTGCGAGCGGGATCAACGACGATCGGGTCTGAATGAATTTGATTTAGATGTATCAGAGGGAAGAACAAATAGTCGGCGTAGCAAATACAGGATGAATCCATCGTCGTGCAAATTGAACAATTGATATGATATACGGTTGCAAACGAGAGAGGGGAATCCCGTTTCCAGTTATTCTCTTTTCCATCCAGGACCTTCGGTCAAAGTGAAGACGAGTCATTTTTCCTTATCTCATGCGTCATTCCCTTTTGTTGCGAGCCGATCGATGCTTTTATTGGGAAAAACACATGGACGCATCGGTGAGAGAAGGAGCCAAAGCGAAACCGTCGACGATAATACCGCTGCTCGTGGTAGTGGTGGTCCCCGGTGTCTGGTTTGTAGGAAAAGGGCCGGGTCGCGCTGGTTGCGTTAACGTGTGCGCCCGACGATAGCTAGCTGCCGCGCCGAGACGCTCGGTGGAAAGTTGACTGGACGATGGACAGGAGGATAAAGTGGTTCGGAATAGAGAGACCTCGGGGAAGCCCCGAGTTTCTAGTCTATACACGGGGCGTGTATAGCTCGATGTGCCTTGGATGCGGATGCTTTCTCATCCCTCTCTCACCCTCGATAAAGAGAGCGTCTATATACGCTCCTCCTAGACTCGTGGGTAGTCCTCGATGGAGAAGACTCGTTGTCGAACAAACTTTTACGAAACAAACACCTATCCATCGCTAACCTCCCGACGCGAAGAGGTGAATGCGGCTCCTGTGGAACACATGTGAAAAGGTCGCGCCAAGTTTATTTCTCATTTTTTTTTTATCGATACCCTTTCAAGAACATTCTCGGCGTCTATCGTCTTCGAGGATAATCGACAAGTCCGATATTCGTTGATCAATCAATTATTACAGCTCCTATAGAGTCACATTATTAATCGAAGCTGGGATAAACCAATGCGAGCCTTTCCTTGAAAAAATAAAAAAACGCACAAAAGTTCGGCAACTTTTCGTCGAATATTCTCGAGAACATTTCTCGCAGATTATCGAGTTCAAGGATAATTGCCGAGTGCAATAGCAGTAATTAATTTATTAATTACCGCGCACAAAAAAGAGATAGACAATTTATCGGGCCGACGAACGTTTTTGCAAAGAATTCTCGGCTAGCCGATATCCTGGACACTCTCACCACAGTGCTGGGTAATTAATGCGTCGATCCGTTATACAAAAGAAAAAAAAACTAGCGGATATCACAGATGGAAATTATTTGTTTGAATCGAAAAAATTTACGTGGCGTCGATTTGGCTCGATATATTGATATTATTTCATTCGTAATTCAGTTGAGTTTATTTACACGAAAAAAAGAAGAAAAAAATTATACCGATGCATTCGGGGTGCGTCAAAAAGTTTATCTAATGTGCACAATGCTTTGGCGCTGTCGCATGGAAAAACTGCATAATATAACAGCGTTGCGATCGCGAGATAGAGACGTTCGAGGTTGTCCTCGCGGTTAGAGAAGTGGGGAGGGAAGGAGGGGGAGAAGAGGGTGGGGGTGATGGTATGTTTTTATCGGGACCTTCGGAGCCATCGTCGTATATTTTATTTGTCGTTTCGCTCGATCGATCTCTCCTAGACGCTCGACGACACAAACGCGTCAAGCCCTCCACGTTCGATAATTCCGCGATGTTTTAACAATGCAAAAAAATCCCCAATGTCAATAATTTCCAGTCAATTAAACCGTCCAATCGTCGTCGAACCCGCGGCATTCTTCGGCATCGATCGAAAATTTATAAAACATGCGCGCGTGGCGCTCACGATGCTCGGTGAGATACTTTTTTGACGATGATGAAATGGACGCAGACACATTTCACAAATATGCATATCGTGATCTTGACAAGGGAACCCGAACATGATCCCGTACCAAGTATGATGCACCGAACGTGATCGTGCATCGTCGAAAAACCGTCACGCATTGAATTTGTGCCTCGTTTACGTTCGACGATGAGTGAAACAATATACGAGGAAGACAAAAATTGCAGTGCTGAAATTGTAACGAATGATGGCTAACAAACATCGAAACGGAGTCGTAGGGTTCTACTGCAACTGTAAGCAACTATTTGTGCCTAATAGGGACTCTTTTTGTGTTTGGGGTATTTCGCAGTCGAGAGATGTTTAACAGTAAAATTTCTCACATATCGACTAGATGCGAGTCTGGCCTACATTTGTTTGAATGAAAAGTTTTTCCTTGTCTACTTTTACTATTTATGAATAAATTAAATTTCAAAAGTTTTTCCACGGCCAATTACACGGCGCTCTTGTCTGCCTTTTTATTTCCACTTCGAATCCATTGTATCTATATCAATATCGGTATTTTTACGGATATACCTTTGTCGGAAATAAAAACGGAATGTCAGAGCTAGTTGTGCCGTATGTTACCGGCGGCAACTCTTTGCGTTGCCCGCCGGTTATTTAGAACCCGGTACTTTATACATAAGTTAGTGCGAGGCTTCCTCGTGTGCCAATCGATTATCATCCGTTCTCGAGGTCACTTGGCCGCGGTGCAGTTGCGCCTCTTCCCCCACGATGCTTCGCGGCACAAAAAAAAAGAGAGAAAGGCGAAGAAAGAACGATTACCGGAAACGGACTATTATTATTGGCGATCTCGCTTCCCTGTTCTCGCGTCTCTCGCTCCCTCTGTGTCTCGAGTCTCATCTGAATTATTGGCAGGTATTTCGACCACCAGCCCCACCCCGCGCAATCCGCTGTACTGTTCGAGCGCGTGAAGCTATAACTCTCGTCCTCCGGACACTCGAGTGCGCTCGACAAGAGACGAAAAAAAAAAAGAAAAACGAAAGGTAGATAAAGCAAAGAATGAACCGAGCGTGGTCGTTGAACCAAGCGCTACGACACGCACAGCAGCGTGTTCTCATTATACTCCGGCGATCAGAATTCGATGACGAACTGTGGCTGCTCGTCTGATACGGAAAAACGACGATAATAAAAGAAGTTGAGCCGGAATATGAAGCAAAATAACATGTTTATCAGTGGAATTAGAGCCAAAAAAAATATTCATTTATTATAATAATATTGATGATGAATCATAACAAGACATCAAGAATTTAATTCCAAACTGCAAATTTTATTTTGGACTTTGCGATTGAAATTGGTATTCTTGATGTATTTATTATTATTAATTTCAGATTATTATTATTATTATAAAAAGTGTATAAAAAATATCGGCATTCAATTGGCATAGGAAAAAAAGTAAAACGCGGGTTTTGAATTGCTCGTCTGATGAAACACCGACTGTAACTACTTAATTCTTTCTTGTTACTTGTAAGAGCAATTGAACTCGTTCCCGACGTTACAACAACGATCGCGGCTCGTAACCCTGTGGCGCGCGTGCCCGAGAAAGCGAATAACCGTGGCCGTCGTATAGCAGATTCTCAGTGTGTCAATGATGCGCGCGTCCGGAAATGATAGACGTAATAAAACCGAACGAGAATTCAATAACGAGCGAGTAAACGGAGAAAGGAAGAACGAATTCGCGGTTACGCCGAATCGATGAACAGCCGCGCGATTGTATCTCTCCGTTCGGTGAGATACACTGAAGAGTCCCTTCCCCATTCCCCCTTACCCCTCCGGTACACGAAATCGCGAGATAAACGGATGTTGTAGTATCCCTAACACCCGACGACAGCTGTAACCGGCAGCCGGAGATGCGAAAATCGTGTTTCACGCTGGTACAAAACTTTTCTCTCAAACGCGCAACGCGCGAACGAGCGACGAAAACATCCAAACAAATACATCTACTACTGTTTATAACTATAGCGTGCAAAAAATTATGAAAAGTTTGCGCTAAAAGAAAAACAAAAATAAAACACAAAGACGACAACGAGTCGAAGTATTCTATTGTGACTATAACGAATGTTCGAAACGGTAACACATCTTGTACACTAAGTTCGAGGTTTCATGAAAAAAGACAAAAAAAAACTACGCAGGTTCGAAATTTTACGGGTGATTTGTGGCTGTGAGGGGTGGTGGTTCGTTCTCACTATCCTAGTTTGCCAAATACATTAGGTTGGTGGTGGTTTTTTTGTTTTTTACTTTTTTTTTTCTTGGCTTTATGGGCCGACAAAACAACGTGAATGGTGAAAAACGGTTACGGGTGAACGAAAACTACACCGTGAATCGATATACACAGTAATAACAGAACATTGTTATCAATCTGGATAAACGTGTGCGTGTGTTTTCTTAAAAAATTCCCACCGCTTTGACGTATGTGACGGTCTCGGCGGTAGCCTCGGTGAGTGCGCGCCGCAATCTCGAGCGTCGAACCTGCGACAGCGTACGTGGACAGAGAACGACGCCCTGCGTACCGGAACCGGAGCCAGAGACCGAAGCTGAGCCGGAACTTGCGACCGGCGGCGGAGGCGTGGTTGCCGTCGTAGTCGGCGACGATTTGCACCACCACGGAAACTGAGTGCGTTTTTATCAGGGGTTAATTTATCGATGACAGTAAAAGGAGGAGAAGAAAAAGAAAGACAATTAATCAACAATTAACTACATTATTAGTTATTATTAGTAATGAATAACATATGATGCATTCGGATATTCGGGAGTTTAGTCTATGTTTGAAAAATATTTACGTTAGCAACATTGTTAATAAATCCATTAATAACAAGTTGCGGAAACTCGATTGAACTGAGGGCCTTTTTGTCGATAAATAATTAATAGATGACAGTAAACTAAGAGGAGAATGAAAGACAATTGACAAACACAAAACTACATTTATTAATTATTATCTGCAATAAAACATTATTGTGTAAAAAATGATATTACAAGGCCTTCAAATATTCGGGAACTTTGGTGGATTGTCGGGTTCTATTCTATTTTTGGAGAATAACCATGATTATCAGTATTGTTATCATAATTAATTATTATCGTGTCGAGAGAAAGAGGGTTGTAGGGATTAAGTGACACAGTACAGTATACGAATATATTATAGATCGTTAAAACTCGATCGAAACGGGAATTGAGGCTGGGCTATGGGTACACTCGACTACCGCTATTTTCATCTAATTCTACTCTGGTGTGGCTGCCGCTGGGAGCTATTTCCATTGGCTACGGGTTTCCGGCTTCTGCGGGACATCCAATTGGCATTAATTATCGGGCAATACTGCTACTCCACCGCTGGATTCGCGCGTGCTACCGGAGCACCTCATCCATTTAATCTTCCGGGAATTTACTCTTCTCAGATTGCGCAACAGACTTTGAACTCTTGCTGTATACTTTAGGGGGATTTTGATGAGATACGCGAGGGACTTTCGCGAGTGAGAATTACTTTTTTTTTTTATTGGAGCAGGAATTCTCAACTTTTGTAATTTGAAAAAAAAAAACAGCCCAATTGCGCAAAGCGGCTCGGGCTGGATATGTTTCGAGGAAGCGTTTTCACCCGTGGTATGATATTTTTTCGTTAACGAGGTTCGGACCAATATACTGGTTAACGATATAAAAAATACACAGACAAACATTCACAAATTTAATATTTTCGTTAACCAACCCATCGAGAGATTCGATATACAAAAAAACACCATAAATTCCATTTAATTGTGAAACATTCGCACACAAAGAAATAAAAATAATCACGCACCTGACAGTATAATAGAACGGCATATGGAACATTCGTACACACCCACGTATGTACACCTAACACAGAGAACATTGAAATATTGAAAAAAAAGAAATAAATAAACTGCTGAGTCGGAAATAGAATCGAATTGTAATACACCGAAGAAACATTTTTTACTGCACTCGACAGCGTTGCGGACGGACGTAAAATATCCGCAATTACTCTTCCCAGCGGGCAATATTGAACGATATCTTTTTGCATCGACAAATTTAAAAAAACACATTATCGCCGAACGAATTTCAAAAACATGAAAAAACAAAATTGGCTGGCACGAAGCACGGACAGCGAGAAATTAATAGGTTAATAAAAAGTCAAGCACGTATACACATTCGTAAAACATTGACATCTGTGAAAATAAAAGTATCTGCGACGGTGGCGTTCCCGTAGGGAATAATATCGTTGAACGTTCGCGAAAAATTCGGTAGCCCGGCGCGGAAGAACGAAGGCGAGTTTAGCGTGGGTTGGTGTCTTACTTTGCAACGAGAACCGCAGTCATGATTGTAGCTCGTTGGCACTCGGCCAAAAGCTGACAGGAAGACTTTTCCTATCTTTCGAGGAGCCCAGAAACGACACGAGAGGAAGGCACAGCTCTCGATCTATACACGTGTGTGTGTGTTGTCGTTTTCAACCCTGAAGCACTAATGACTCGTTCCCAGTCCCTGCAGACTGTGTCCCTGCCTCTTGACTCTTTTCGCTTTCAACACTCCTCCCCCAACTCGCGCGCGTTCCGACATACATCGAGAAAAAGATAACCGAACTAACGGCCGGGAGGGATCCGTGCTTTCATTTTTATCCTAGCTAGCTGCATAGTGTAGCTGGCCAGTTATAGTAATAGCTAGGAACTGTGAGCCACCCTACCGAACAACATGAACTGAACCGCGACGAAACGGCCACCGTAAAAAAAAATTGGATTTTTTATGCACAAAACAGGTACATTTAATTGAATGTACAATGCTGATAAAAACAAAATTACCCATTCAAAATGAAACTAAAGCGAATTAGTGAATTTGGAGTAGCTTCATAGAAAAATTATTTAAAATGCAGGATTAATTATAGTTTTTAATATACTTCACGTTAATTCTTCATCTTAGTTGTACATTGAATTTAATGTATCAGTTTACGTATCTAAACTTCTGATACCGGTATATTTTCAGCAAACTTTCTCTTTACCGTTGGCATTGCGACTGACTCAAATTTATTCTTAAAAAAAAGCGAGGCATTTTATTTTCTTCTTTTAGGATCTTTTTCTATTTGGCTTCTTCGGGTAAATCCGAACAAACGAGCTAATTTATCGATCGCCGAGAGAGCTTATCAGGCGTGACCGTTGGCTGCACCGGGGAGATATTTCACGGGAAATATTCGCGAATCACGACTGTGTAATGGACGTTCATTCGGTTGTCCGATAAACCCCGTCGAATTCCGGACTGTTGCGTCGGTATTATAGATCGGGAGCTTTTAGAGAGAAGGGGAGAGAGCTTTATACCGAGCACACGGGGGAAATATAGGGGCTGCGATCCGGTGAACCGCGTCCTTCGCGAACGGTACACGATCGAGAATCGTTTGCGGTGAATTACGCTACTGTATTGATTTACGACGTTTGGAGAACTATTTCGCCTCTGCAACGCACGCAGATGTGTCCGTGTCTGCTTGGCTTTCCGTTTATATTAGGACTTTACGAACCTCGCGGTTGATATTTTAGAGGGGCTTGAGGATTTGAGGCAATATTAGAGGATGTGTTATTTTTATTATGGAAAACAAATCGTATTATCAAGACCGGGCATTTTTTAATTGGTCATAGTGTTCTGATTATTAAGCGAAAAAACGACATGACCTGTTATTGAATATTGTGAGAGTGTAAGAACTATTATTTATTACAAAATGCAAAAAAAAATTCTAATTTGTCCTCGACTCTTTTTTTTACATGATAAGATATTTTTTATCGCCGAGAAAAAAACCTCATTTTTTAGCGTGAAATCGCTAAGCAGGTTCCGCAATCCTTATAAATGTACTCCAGTTTTGCCAGCAAAAGCTTAAGAAAAAAAATACTATTTTCACGCTTTTTTTTGTTCAGCTCGAGCTTCCCCTCTCGATTACGGGCTATGCAGGCTTGTCCTGTAGCGAAGATATACAGCGTGTAATAAAGCTGTCGAGTGACGAAAGTGGTAAGATATATCATCGAGTCATCTTCGCGTCCGTTAGGATCACGGAAATGCCCCAACGCACCCCGGCGACAAACGGACGGGCGACATCAACGCAATTTCTCCCGTAAGTTATGAAATGCCCTTTTACTTTTATTATGAAACATCGAATTGGTAGAAAGAAACAATGAACATTGCATTTTTTTTTTTTTTTTTTGACAATAAAACGTATCCGCTAAAGATATACTACGAGGATTAACGAGTTTATATGCGCCGAAAGTCGAGTGTAGAAATTTCACGACGGAAATTTCGCCGGGGTTGAATAAAACCGAGGTAATAAACTCGAAACGTTGCATTGGGTGCTTTATTAACCCGAGATATAGATGCAGTTTAACGTTGCCGCTAAGAAAGAACTATTGAAAAAAGTGGACAAAAAGAAAACGAATTAATTGTGTTTCACGAACTCAATTAGCGTCTAACGCGCGGGATGTGTAATTAAAACTAGAAACTTCGACTGTATTTTTGTGTATAAAAGACATTTCACTGACAATGAAATTTGTTATTTCCAAATGACACTCGAATTCCTAACGGTATTGCGGCAGAATATGAAACAAACTTAAAATAGGAAGATAAATTTGAAAGAAATTGTTTTTCTTGCCTTGCGAATGAATATTATACGAAAACAATTCGAAATACATTCGCGAAATTATTATTTTCATCGCCCGAATTTTACGAAAAAAACGGCTTCTGGCTCGATAGGGGAAGAGCCGAGAGGATACTTTTTCGCGTCCGGATATTCAGCCATTCACAATGTTTTGTTTCCAAATACAGGAAATCTCCACTTTGCGCCAAAGTACATCCGAGAGCCGCGATCGAAGTGGGTTTTTGGGGGATAGTTGAGAGCGACTCGTGAGCCATATTATATATATGTATACAATATATACGTATGAAGAGCCACGAAACGCCACGGGGGGGTTCGAATCTGTGGGGAGGATAAGATGTGCGAGGGTTTCTGCTTTAGACATACTCGATATATTGTCGTGTTTCTCTCAACGATAAAATACGAGAAAAACCGGAAAATTTCGAATAAAAATAGCCTATTTATTATTACAGTGTTTACCGTTCGTCTCGTCTAGTACTTATCTCCTTTGCTGTCATTTTAGCACATTCCTAAGTTTATTGAATTGCATAAGTTGTTTAGTGCTTTTTTTATTATCTTTCAATTTCGATAAGATTATTTAATTTTTCACATTGCTTACACTATACAAAGTGTATATTTTCCGACACATGAAAATGAATTGGTAAATTATTATTATTATCATTTGTTGTTCGCATGTTTACACTTTGTCTTGTCTATTTTTTTCTATAATTTAATAAATAATAACGCAGTTTACCACCTCGTTTTAATTTCTCAAGTGTGTCTTCAATTGTATCAAAGAGTGCTTTAATTGTTTGAGGCTCGAGAGCAACGAAAAAAAACGAAGGGCTTTGGTCGCGGCGTGGTTTAATTAAGCGGGACAATGATAATGAAATGCGCGGGATCGCGAGAGAAACAGCCTGTTGAATCGGACTCATGCAAAAATGTGAGCGGACTTCTAGCATTGCGCGGGTCACCGATAACACTCTCGGCTCGTTTATATTCATAAACCTACGAGCATAATTACACTTTTATTGCTCCCAACATTTTTCATGAATTTTTATAGCCATTTTCATGTTTTGAATATTACTATCCTCGCATTTTTTCAATCGAATAATCATGAGTGACCTTGATTTTGAAGAAAAAAACTCGCTCTAATCTCAATTAAAAGAGGTTTGTTATTTTTTTATCTGTTATATATCGTGTCGATCACCGTGGGGCAGAGCCCAAGACGAATTGCCCACTTCGCGAAGCATTGCGACTAGGACTTCGAAATCCTATTTGATGAAAATTCGAAGTCCCAAATTCCCTCGTGTATCTTCCTGGTACGTCCCAGTCAACGCTGCTGGAAACCACGACAAATTGCCTCTCGGTATACCGACTAGTGTCCTCTGTTATGAAATTCGATCGTGTAAATAATTTGGTTATCAAGTGTGGCAAGTCTCACTCGCGTCCTCTGTCAAGCAAAAAAATCGACCGTATCTCGGTTAGTATTCTGGGTTGCTGCCTGTTGGTGTTTCTCCTAAGTGTGGTTTTGCCGACGGTCGACCGGTCGGTAAGGCATCGTTCTACAGACGCACCTATTGAAAACACAGGGTTCTCCGTTCTCGAGGCAAACAGTCCCGGAAAAAAAAGAAGAAAAAAAACCAGGAACGTCGAATCTTCGTCTCTCTCCCGAGCTCTTTCAGGGAGGCTAGATAATCTTGTACGCGGCGGTTTCCAGATTGATATGCACCGGATTTCCTCGCGTGCTGCACAGCGCAAATTCGATTATATGCCGCTGTGCGCCATAGTCCATTGAGAGGGTTCGTCAAACCCCCTGTATACTGGTACGCGTTCACGCTGTATAGATATATATAATAATGGCATACGCAAATTATGGAAGCTCTCGGGCTGATGCTGGTTTATAGTTTACCGCGTATAGCCAACCGGACAGTGCATATGCACGCCTCCATTATCCGTGCTGTATGCATGTATTGTTCAGTCAATGAGTTTCCCTTGACATAACGAAGAGCGACAGCGTCATTAAATGCAAAATATCGTCGGGTCCGAGACCCCTATACCCGGCTCACGTCTATTACCATCCGTCGCGGTATAAAAAATAATACTCACCGTATTAAATAAGATTTAAATAGTGACGCACCCGCCAGTCATAATCCATTGAATTTTACTTATCTCGCGAAGCTGCTTCGCATTAAAAGATCTCAAAAAAAAAAAAAAAAAATAGATCCACTCCCGCATAGGATGGAATTCAATTATATTCGACGATCACCGTCGCCATCAACCGCATGAAAATCTTATTTGCGTTTACTTGAATTTTTCTTTCATGCTTCCGTAATACCCCATTAGCCTTACATAGCTGAGTTGCGCTTCTTCTTCCGTGTAATTGAATCATAGGAAGCCTCTTATGCAAGTGGAGTAAAAGGGATATTCACTGAACATCGCTTATCCCAATATCTCAATTGCTTCTCAATCTTTGGACGGATTTTCGTTGTCGAGAGAAGAGTAATTTTTTGGAGTGAGGTCGAGCAGCGGTTTCTTTACATTTGCCGATAATGAATCATCGGAACGAGGGGTATTAAAACTCCCGGTCGGACAAAACGGTGCGATAATCCCACGTAATCGAGATGCGCAATTTCCCGATCGAATTGACGGAATAATCGTTGTGACTCATACGCACACGCACCTCGTTGTGCGACATACTACGGTCGACATAAAACACACTGTAGAGTCCTCGTTGTCATAAAAAAAAAATTCTACGAAAAACGTGATGCTAAAAGCGAGAAGTTCCGCTTATCGATTTTTCACGAGTCTTTCGCCGGTAAAAAAAGCAATTCTCTACTACGCGACGCGACAGAGGAGCTACGTAATATTATCTTGATATTTATATTTTCTCGTAAAATTACCGGTCTGTCGCGGGAAAAGCCGGAGTGTACTTACGACGCTAAGTGACGATACACCCCGTGCTTCTCGAGTGCAGTGTGAGTATGAGAAAACTGGTTACACGAGATACCGGAAAGCGACTACTTCAAGAAAACTTAATTTCGCTAAGTGAGTCAACTGAGACGAGTGGATTCTTCTTCCGTTTCCTTCGCCGTTGGTTTTTATATACGGGCGAGCGTGGAATTCTCATTTCTCGTGCATTCAAAAGTAAATAAAGAGATAGAAAAACGAAGCAATAGAGACATTTCTTTGGCCAGTGGGTTCTCCCGAGCGGATCGCGGTAATTCAGGCCATCGTTATCGAATGTTGCACGCTAGAAGAAAAATAAAAGCTCTTTTACGGCAAGAACGCTTAGAGGGTCACGAAAACCGCATTGTGCTTGAAAAATTGGCAACCGTCGTACCTTAATCGGAAATTAAAATGCCTTAGCCGATGAATTTTCAATACAATCATGATATTGAAAAAGTAAATTTCATTACATTTTTTGGTTTTATATTTGAAAGGTTTTTTTTCATTTACCCGCGATTCTTTGAAGTTCCTTACACGGTTCATGCATAAAAGCTTCATATCCCGATATTGGAATTAATCTTTTCAGGGTGTACTCGAAGCTACGGAACGAAAAAATCGACTGCAAAGTAGAATATTGATCGGTGTTCCCACATTATTTTTCATCGCGCTCAAAACATGCTCTATGAGAAAGGATTACGATTAAATTTGTTTTTTTTTCTACGAAGAATATTGGCAAAACATGGAGTAAAAAATCCGGAACACTATATTTAGCAACCCTGTTGATGACACTCATTGTACGCATTTTTCGGCTGCTCTAGCATGAAAATCCCGGAAATAAATGTCGTTTTTTTTTTAAAGAAAACAAAGCTTCTTCGACGAAGAAGCAAAAAGCACTGAAATGCTAAGAAAGAGGGAGGTTTCTGTCTCGCGTTTTCGCTGATAAACAAAAAGCTCTTTAGCGGGCAAGGAGAAAATTGTGTACCACGGAGAATGAACGTCGTCTAGCGGTTTAAGAGAAGTTTTCAATGGACGGCTCACTCTTTTGACGCTTTTAGTTTGACCAAAGTGATTCTATTATATGACGCCCGTCATTTTGTCAGCATTCGTCTCAGTGGCGGAAAAAGACCTGCTCGCGGTCCGCCGACCAGCGCTTTCATGTAATAAGTAGCTAAGGGTGGAGCTTCTCGCCGTGAGTGTGCCGACAGCCAGTTTGTTTTTCCATCCCTTTCGCCGGCGGCTCTATTCGAAAACCTACTCCCACCCACAGCCTTACAGTCGCGCCATTTTCATTGAATTTTGTTCTGCTTTGAAGTGAAAAAAATGTTCACAAAGAAGTTAATCATTCAACTGGGTTATTCGATGTAGCGTCGATAAAAAGAAGGGCGAAAAAACGTTTTCTAATTGAATTTCTGATTCGACAGCCGAAGCGATTCGGGTGATCGATCCGATGCTCGGCCAAAAGGTCGAGCGTGCTGTTTACGTTGGGAAAAATGATTCAGTATTCACGCTCTTTTGGAAACGAAATAAATAAACAGAACGAATCGAATTCTCGCGCCGATAGGCATCCAGAAGCCGTTCCTAATCCCACTACTCGGTCTCATTGCCTCAAGAGAGAAAAAATCTGCACCCCGCGCGTAGTAAAAGCCGTGACATTTCACACCCTGGTGTGTAGACAGAAACGACGGAATTGTACAAACATTGACGAAGCTCAAAAAACAAACGAAAAATCACACACCGAAATCTTGATCGGTCTGGAACTTGATAGTGAAATTTTCGCCAGTGTTGTACTATACACAGCAGAAAGATAAGACCGTCTAGCGTAATAGATCGAAACCAGCGATGTTTTAACACTCTTCTGTATCGCGATGTCGAGTACGACGCTTGCGGGACGTATTGCTTTGTAGTTAGAGTTCAGTAAGCATTTGCTTTTTGCGCTGTAGAGCCCGAAGGAGCACTGAATTTAATCAAAAGCCTTATTGAATATATCGTTGTAGACAGAAAATAGTATAGAGAATCGTAGAGTGCACAGAGAAAGATCTAAAGGAAGTTGGAAAACGAGGAATGCGATCTCCGGCGTGGATAAACGTAGCGGGAAACAATAGGTCGTTATCCTTGTGTATTTCTGCCGGGAAGCAGGAAGCCGGGGATACAGGGGTGGGTTCTTAATATTCTTTACCTGTCGAAATTGCCGAATTCCTCCATTGATTCGTAGCGAATCGGCGGCAATGCCGGCAATCCCATCGCCAGGCTCTCGCAGTTGTCTGAGCGATGCAGCACTCGGCGCGGCTCCCGAATGAAGGGGACAGCAGCATCCCGAACAACAGCATGCCGAGGCCTCGGGCTGAGAACTTTGTCGAATAATCCGTGCGCTCGGCGAAGTTGTCACGAGAACCGGTGGTGGTGGTGCTTGACACGGACAGCAGTGGTGGCCGCCGCTCTTGACGCTTTCCCTTTTGAAATTGTAAAATAACAAACGAAAAAAAAATGGGGAAAAAGAACGACAAACTGTAATGCGCGAGACATTTCCATCTGATGATGTTGAGAATTGTTTGAAAGTGTGGTAGAGTGTGCGGTGATAGAAATTCACGCGCTAACTCTTGATTCGCGGCTGGATCATCCGGGCGCTAATCAAGTTTCGTACTATCGCAATTTGCATAAGAAAATCGGGAAAGGTTTCTTTTTTGTCATCTCTTTTTTTCCTTCAATTTCTTCCCATTTATCGCCGCATCATTTGTAATTCCGCTCGGGTATGGCACGGTCTCGCGCGATTGTCTACGTGAGTCGACTTTAAAATCAACGAAACGTAGTGGATTGCGGACTCGACCCGACTTTGAGTAATGCAATTGTTCGCGTAAATGAAAAATCGCGAGAGCGGTGAACGACTTCGATTATTTTTCTGTACATTCGATCGTCGCTTCGGATATTTCGTAAATCGTCGCGGAGCTTGCTATTCATCGCGATGAATGAAACTGCGATGGATGGAAATGTATTTTCTGCAATGGAAGTGAGCTGGATTGTTTATGGGATAATGATAAAATATGCAAATACTTCTTGAACTCGTTTTTATGCAACATCGTCTATGTCTGCGGGTATTATATGGTTTATATATAGACGTGACACTTACACGGTGAGACTCGAATTTTCTTTCGGTCGATTCGAACGTATAAAATTGATTTCCCGGCGGGTATCCCGCAATGCCTATATACGATTACTTCGCGAGCAAGCTTGTTCAAACTTACGTACCATCCGCCCGTGGGAAATCGTTGCTCAGCCCTTCGCCTAAACGAATTCAGATCGTACGTGCGAAAACTGAATAGAAAAAAAGCGCCTACGCCCACACCCGGGGTCTCTAAACCGATAAAACGACGAATTTATTGAAAAAACCTTGCTACAAAATGAGATAGACTTTGCAAAAACGCGTCCCAAGAGGTTCTTTTTTTCAATCCTGTACTATTCTTAATTTCATTCAAGTTAATTCGATTCTTTTCAATCAGTGTCTAAGAACGAAGTCCCATAAAATTACTGCAGTCGTATCGCCTAAGTGTAAATTTTAAGAAGGTTTAAGAAGGTTTAAGGGGTATCGTTGGAAGTCATCAAATAAATTAACCGATATCCAACTTTTTTTCAGCATAAATTGATTCCATACATATGAATTTTTTTCGAATTTTTTCTTAGCAGATATTTAACATACCCTTCTGAACTATTCGCGAAAGGATTTTAGACGATTTTTTCACATTGATATTCAGCTAGTAGTAATCAGATTACTGATGGGGGGGTTACAAATTCGGAATTCGGAATACGCGTTCAGAAATGTCGCGTAGTCGGGTGTTCCGCTTTAAGAGATGAACGAACACGCTGTTGAGAGTCACACCGCGGCGGGAATTGTATTTTTTTTTTGTTCATCTTATTATCCGAACGAGCACCTAGATAACTAGATGTGTGACCTTGCGAGATGTTGAAGAGAGTGTCGCATATAAGCTCTCGAGTATATCCGGCCGCGTGCCCAATTTCCTACCCAGGCAGCTAGATTACAAAAGCTCTGACATCGGCTGCGGTTTTTACTATGCATCTAGGGACAACCGGAGAGACTGCCCAAGGATCCGAGCATATTCGAAATGCCTCCGTAACGGCGACATCAACTCGGGTATTATCAAGTTTGGGCCATTCGAGTTGTCGACATGTCGAGCTGCTCAAAGTTACACGCTACCGTTTAGTATCGCGAAACCGGGAAACCAAACCCTCATCCTACACAATAACTAACATTGGCATTCAGCCAGTCATCAACACCCAAACATTCCATATTCGCGATTGAATTTATGTATGAACAACGATGAACAAATATTCCCAACGGGACTCGAGATGGCAAAAAATCAAATGATTTCGGGTGCTCGATGAAATATCGTTAAACGAAAGGTTCTACGTGACCGTTTTACCGTGAGAGCGGCCAAAAAAAAGAAGTCCATTAAAAGTCGTTCAGGCTGCTTCGAGATTTATCCCTAAGGTATCGTTTTACTCTCAACTCTCTTTTAACGCGATCGTAACTCACATTTTGTCCACGAAACAGACAAGAACGCCAAATCTCGCGAGACAGTCCGACACGGTATAGAGCCCTATAAAAAAACGACATCGTGATATATACGTTTCTAAGGTTCGATGTCCAAGAAACACAAAGTTACAGATCGTAAAATCCTCGAACAGGAGGCGCCCATCGGAAAATTCACTGCCGAGGGGATCTCGCGAGAGTTTGGAGGGTCGTTTTACCTCTCAACTTCTTGGAGTTTCACACTGAAGACTTCGGAAAGTCCGAGAAACTTACAACCGTGAAAACACCGTGAAAACGTCCTTCTACATTATGTTTACCCGAAAACCCGATTACGGGCTTATCCCAAAAGACACGAGACGGAACGCGACGTGAAGGATTCTCAAATTTTCGCCGAGATAGCTTCGAAACAATGCGGTACGAACCCGGAAGCTCTGGTATATTCCACACTGTGGTACACTTCGTGCCTTTTGTACGGGTTCCCGCGTCATTTGATTCACTTACGCTTCACGAGTGTGTTCGACCGTAACTACTGGGGTCCGCGAAGACGTGAATTGTGTGCGATGTAGTATTACAGCGGAATGCAATCAGAGACCAACATTCTAGCCACGTTTCGGTTAAAGGACTTTGAGATAATCGAGGCGACTTTCACGACGTTTTTTCTATTGAAAATATATGGAAGAAATATATACAAGAAAAAAACATATATCTTTATAAATTGACTTAATTCATTGACTAATTATTCGTCAAATTTCTTAGCATTTCATTGTAAGTGTATTTTTGCGTATATTTTACTGTAAGTGTGAATATAATGGAAGAGCACAGTGTTTGGAGTTCGGTGGCCGTGTTTGTGATCGTCAATGATGTGGATAAACAAGATTTTACCTTGATATGCTGCGAGCCAAGTGCAGTGCCGATGACGGTGCCAGGGATTCCCTCCGATCGCAACGACATCGGTTGTACTGATGCGCCCCGGCGGTCGACAATTGTCGCGTGCGTGGAGGTCCGTAAACCGTTGCGAACGTCGACGTGCCGGTCGGACCGAGCGAATGTTGTTGCGCCAAAACTTGTTGAGGCTCGCCGTTGCCATCGAGACGGCAATGTAACTCGATGTCCGGCACCGATCTCGTCGACGTGTCCTCGTTCGTACCGCTCTCCTCCGAGCCACCGAGACCCGAGACGGATAATTGTGGCGAAGCGACGAGAAAGGTTGCCCGATCCTGGCGCGTGAGCACGGGCTTTCCTTGCGAAACCGCAACTGCAGCGGCAACCACCACTGGAGGCGGCGGTCCTCTGCTCAACAGTGCAGTTTCCTCGGTACTCCCGTACTCACCACCGTTTCCAACATCCTCGGATCCGACATTGCCATTTGAGTTCATCGTTTCACTCTTGCTTCGAGGCTCAAGCTTGGAGCACCGATTCCCGGCCTAATCAGTCCCGTCACGTGGCCATTTCCTACAATATAGATACGAGACACGACGCATTAGCCACCCACTCGAACGTAACTTTGCGTTGACAATTTTTTTTCGGAGCAAAAGGATGGCGAAGAAAAATACAACACTTTTCACTCATAAGACATGCGATTCATGCTGAACGATCCATGCTTTTCATAAAGAATTACACCGTTCTGAAAACAATAAATAATTAATAATATTTCATGCCGGTGTGGACAATGTTAAATCCATGTTGATGTGACGCAAGAAATAGTAGACAAGATTGATATTTCATTGATGACATATCGGTCACGGAGCCGATATTGGAGAAATTTATTCAACAGCGCCCCGGGCTATTTCGGTTGACCCTAGTTGAATGTTCGACAAACATCGAGTTTCGGTATACGTCTTGTCATATAGCGGCGTCGATGTCGAGCGCCGGGCGACGCGAGTTTAACAAAGCAAGCGCGATACACTTCACGTGACGAACTTGGTGCTCGACTTGCCGTTGCAGTTTCTGACGGACCAGAGTACAAACCCTTCCCGTGTTACTGACCACCGGGACTCTCAGCTCGAGAGAAACACGCCATGAACTTCGCTTTCAGCCGCTATTCGCATAGTACAGGCTTTGCAAAAAAAAATAATATACGATATAATTAAATTTCATCACATTTGGGAATGTGATATTGATATTATTTCCATTCATGTTTCAATTAACAGAAATTAATGTAAATGAAAATGAATGTTGAAATAAATAAAAAATTAATATCCTCCGGTTTTCTAATAATTTCAGTTGCGTTGCCTATTCGATATAAAGAATTGCATATCGCGTATATAAGAACGGTTTATGGTATGAAGGGAAAAATCTTAATTCAAGTCGAGCGATTTTTTATAGTGAAAAAAAACGGACTTTTATAAAAAATCGAATCTGGTATTTGCAAAAACCACTATATCGATCCTATCGAGGATATCGTACGAACATCGTGATCTTTTATTAGACAGATCAAATTTGATCAACATCAGGGCGATGACATTGATGAAATAAGTTGATTAATTTTGTCGCAACCTGTATACTCGCGCGACTGGCGAGTGCATCAAGTATTCACAGCGGTCACAGAGTACTGTCGGTGTGCGGTTCCGAAAGCAGAGTTACACCCTACATCCGAGCTTAGTAGATTCGCGCTTTAGTGGCAAAAAAAGGGCTTCCAGGTATTTGACGTAAAGTAGGTGAACGAGAGCCCGAAAAACGTGACAATACAGGAAACGGAAGACTTGTTGGATAGAATAATAAGAAGAAGCAAAAAAAAAACAATTGTCAAGTGGGGGAACGCGAGAAGGTGGCGAAAACGTGAACAAGCGTATCACGGGTGGGATAACATTCTCGCGTCGTTCAGCGTCGAGTTAATGCACGCGTATAGGATATATACATCTATAATATATGTAAATTCTCGTTAGCTCGACAAACACACGAAACGCAAGTGTTCGGGTACGTTCCGACTCCGAGAACCCGAGCGGGAGAGTGATTCGTCTCTCGAGCGCGATAAAATTAGATTTGCGTGTGTTGCGCCGTTGAAAAGCGGGCACGTGGAACGAGCCATGAGAGAAAGGGTTGAACGGGGCGAGCGAGACCGTGAAAGAGGCGCACGGTGGAAAATCCTTTCGGACGCTGGCGACATACGCGAGAAAATAGCCAGGTGAAATGCTCGTAGTCTACGAGTTTTTTTCTTTCGGTCTGCATTGTTCTCCATTTTTCATCAGATTTCGAGGATAGAGGAGATTCAACCGAAAATATGCGCAACGCCAAGAGAGTCGTACGCTTCTGAGCCCTTTTGGTATATACGGACTCCGAGGTAGCGCCAGTTGAATAATTCTTTATTCCAATCTCGAGAAAAGTAGACGAGCGAGCACGGCAAGCCGGCGAGATGGATTTTGCGTTTTTCTTATGCATTTCCGCCTCGAGGATAAATGGGTCGGAAGCGGAAGGGATGGAGAATATCTCGAGTAAAACAACGTACGCTTCCGTGTCTCAGTTTGGCAATTTACCGACGAAGGGATATAATGCACACATAATACGCGCTGCAAAAGTAGAAAAAACAATAAGGGGGAAACGAACTTCAGTCAGAAAATTTGGAGGTACTGTTCTTAAATCTTTGAGAAGATGCGATCTTGACATTTACGAGAATGAGAAGTGATTCGGGCGACGGAGTAGTACACAGTGGGTGAAATGCAAACAAGGGACAAATATTGAGGTAGCGTGTCGAATTCAGTCGGTGGAACGGATTCATCCAAGCTTTAATGTTTCTTGCCTCGGGAAACACAGTCTGCGCATAGTGCATAGTCCTGTTCATATATTTCATAACACTTGTCGGAAATATAGACCCTCATATATTTTCGATTTTTCGAGAACGATGTAGCCTGCATACAGCCCCGAGTCTTGTGTCACTCGCGACTCGTACGCAGATATTTCGAAGACAACTTTGGAGATATATTCAGTTTACAATTTTCTGCAGTTTTACATTGAATCGAAGTTACAGAAAGTAAATCGAAGAAATCAAAGTTCCTACACGAAAAAAAAAAACGAAGTCATGGAAATATTGAGACCTTTTCGAAGTCACATGTCGTGCAATTCATAACAGATATGTTGATATGTACATTTTATTTTATCATCTCGTAAAAAGTATGGAGAAAAGATAATTTCGTAATTGTGAGAAAAAAACCCCAAATTATGGACCGAACAACTTTTCGATATCACAGAATTTAACAAAAAAAACTCTTACTCTCATGTGCACAATAATAACGAAATATTTATTCTCAAAACCTTTATTCGCGACTTGGAATAACGATTAAACAATATTTTTTGCATCCTTAAATAATGTATAACTATAGTTTGCAAAATCTTGTTGAAATAACAAACTTTGATATGTGTAAAAATTTCTTAGACTTCGAGTCGATAGCGAAAATTCATTTTATTATTTCACTGGGTTATTAAAGTTGAAAAAGAATTAACTAGATTTTTTTAGCCTACTGACGAATGTTAATTAAGAGAACATTGAACGATTCCGGAGCCCGATTCTGTAGGCGCTTATTCAGTTCTGAGAATCCATTGACTTTTCGGGATGTCTTGTGTACACGGTACACTAGATACAGGCAATGACTTCTCAGCGATGAAACGAACGATTTAAGCGCGACGCATGGAGAGAGCGTGCTTTTAACGACGACGAAGCATAAATAAACTAGGGAGGCGACTTTAGTGAAACGCAAAGGGATAAACGAACGGAGAGAGAGACTCGGAAGGATAGAATGAGGGAATGGAAGCATACATCCAGCGAAGATTGGACAAGCTCGAGGCAATGTTGAATCGTGCGTTGAAAGGGATGGCAAAGACATGTCGCGGTCGACAGCGATTGTCGTATCGATTTGCAAATCCGCAATGGAGCCAGAGGCAATGGAAGGATAATATAATCTGCATACATGCGAAATGGTATGCGTTATCGTATAAAAAGGGTGAAAGCACCGACGATAGATCGTCGGTTATAGCGAAGATATACAAAGGTAGAAGTTGAGTCGTTAAAAGCGAAGAATCAACTGGATGTGCCGCTAATGCGTTCATCGACCGTGATACGCTAGAGAGTGTTTTTCATTCTTTACACAGAGATATACTCGTTGACTAGAGTGCACAAACCTCATCGCAAAAACCAAACGCAATTACAGTCGCATACTGTAGTCGAGCGAAGCGCGGCTAGAATTATTCCATCGATCGTTGGAATCATTGAAACTTATCGATATACTATACACATGCAGTTGTTTCTAAGTTCAGGATCGGCCGATTATTACGAAATCAAAAGTTTGCCTCTCGGTACATTTTGTTTTCATCTAAACATTCCTTTGCGGTCAGCGGCCTCGGGTTTACAAGCGTAGACTGTCTCATCGCATCGTTACTTTGAAAACACTGCTCCAGTTTTCTCGTAACAAAGTGTAATTGAAAGTTTATCGAAAAAGGAAATTTTAGAAAAATACCGACGTGTACACTGGGAATAAAGTGTAGTTGTATTGATAATCTTAACCAAGTCAGGTTTTATCAAAACGGGATAAACAATACATTCACTTTGTTCAGAGAGATAAGAAGAAAAAACAAATCATGCATGAATGAAAGATTTAGAAAATCTTAAAACCGTCTGTCATAAACAAAAGAAGTCAAGACCAGTTTTTTCTGAGAAACGGTAGCCGGAACGATGAAGGGGTAATATTCCTCTTGGGAATTGTCTTCGCGAGCCCCTTCTCCAATTTTATTACAGTTCCTTCGTCGCAAGTGTGTCCTCGTTGGACCTCCGAGTGTTTCAAGATAATTGAAAATTAAAGATTTACGAGTCCTCAGACGAAAATTCGTATATAAGCATTGAAGCACCGGAGCGAAACGAAAACTCTACGCTGCGGCAGGGCTTATTACGACATCTCGAGAAGTACGCAGCGACAATTTCCATCCTTTTATGGCTTGTCGTTACTTCAGTATATTCGAGAGCGACGTACACAAAGGCGTTGGAACATCGAGAATCCTATAATTTTTTTAACGATCTATGATCCTCCAAAGTTCCGTGTACGATGATAAAAAAAAGAAAAAATATTAAAAAAATATCCGAAGGAAGCGTTTCAGCCTGCATCGTATACATTGTCGCGGTCGGTGATATAAAGCCGTTGAGAAATCCGAAAGGCGAGGATGAAGAAGGAACGAGAGGGCGGAGTAGAAATATTGTAGGTGGAATCGGGCCTTGTGGCTTAAAGCTCGGTGCGTTTTATCACCGAGCAAACCTTCCGGACACCGTTCTGTTCCTCTTCGGTTCTTCCTACGTCTTCCTTGTTCAACTCTCTTGCGCCTCTCCTCAATCTCTCTGTTACTTCCTGCAGTCTCTCTACGTATATACTATTTACAGAGGGAGGGATTTGGCTGGACACTACAGTTAATGCACTTTATGAGCTTACGAGTGCACACGAGGCACCGATAAAACATCGCGGCCTGCCTCTCACCAGAGGCCGGAATCCTCTCCGGCTCAACGCGACGACCGAGTGTTCTCGTGTTACTTAAACGTAGAATCGCAGTGTACTCGAAAGCTCATAGTTACTCGTTCCGTTTTCGCGCTATTCGTTTCTCCGCTCTTCACGGCCTCGTCGGTGGGGAGTTCCTATGAAACAAAACAGCCATGCCGGGAAAGACTGGGGAAAACCCCGGAAGCCCCTGTGGCATTACAAACTTTGTCGCAGTAGCGAGAGAAAGCCCGCGAGTGCCTCTTGGTCGTCTCCAAGGTACACTCTGACATTCCTGCACGTGATAGTTTCATGTTCAACGATATATCCGTAACCTCTCACCAACAACAAAACGGAGGGGTTGAAGATTTTGACGTGAGATTCGAGCGATCGCGGATGATGCGCCGGAACTATGCGCCTTTGACGACGTACCAAGGTACTATCGTATACCCCGACGCTATACTATGGCAATACAATGCGAAAATATGACGGAGCGCCGTTCCGTTCATTCATCCACGGCGCTGCATCTACAGCGATGAAAGCAACCCATGTTTCTGGTCCTGGTCCTCTCGGGTACGATCGTTAAATGATATTCACGCGATATCTTCATTGTCTTTCAGCTCACTTTATGCGAAGATTTGGATAACGTTCCGATGTACCGCGTTGTATCGATCCAGAAATTACGGCCCTATATTTATTTAACCTGATTGTTGTTCAATGTTCGGTTCCCTCCCGTTTAGACCTGACATTGTGAAGTTTTGTTTCGGTAAAAATTCTGACCTTAGAATGTTGCCGATCTTCTGCAACTGATTCCGTATTTACCTCATTAAGATGCATCCGTATTTGCAGGCATACACATTTATTCACAACTTGCACGAATAATTGTTGGAAAAAACAAAAAATTGGACTAAACTTTTAAAATTCGGATGAAACTAAATGTAATAAGTACGAAATTACTTGTTTGAGTTCGACATGCTATTGTCGTACTCTTGCCGACAAAATGTTATCTGGGTAAGAGTTCGTGGAAGTGGATTTCAAAGCATACAATTCATTGTAGGCGAGACCGGGGCAATATGAACTACCGAAACAACGGCAAGATGCCATTTTTGTAATGAAGGACTTGGCCCGATCTGTCGCCTATTCATATTTATTTACCTCTGATGTTAAAAATCGTAAAGCATTTAATTTGTTGATGAACAATCAATTTGAGCTTGTAATAATAACAACAACGGCCTGTATTAACCGGTTCGTGTTGCCCCGGTCCACCTCATTTTCCTGTTTACTGAAGTGCATTATTCACACTCGTGACTCGAAACTTGAAGCAGACCTTGATTCATTCAGTTTTGATGCTGAAACCAACGAGAACTTCCCAACACAAAGGGAACTTGCATTTAGGGCTACGAGTCGAGCCATTGGGTGTAAATTCGTCCCTTCGACAATTGCATCCCTCTCGAAGGCTTTACCATTGAAGCTTATATGCAGTTGTTACCGATATGCGTAGGTTGTAACAGCGTTGCCGGAGCGAGTACGTAACGCATCGGGTGGATGAAAGACGAGGGCTCTTCGCACCGTAATCACTTGATCAACGCGGAACCAGAGAACGGGAAGGATTAGCGAGGTGAGTCGTCCCTTTGGGCACAGTGTCCAGTCGCTTGATCATGCCTCTGCTGAGCTTGACTAAAGCCACTATTATCATGCGTCTATATATGTGGTGAAGATTCTCCGTAGACAATGCAATCTATCTATAGTTCGCTTGAAGTTATGACAGAGGTTGGCTATTCGATTTCTCTACTATTTCGAAGCCCTCCTGCGCTAACCTGATAAATCGTCAGCCTCCGTCGCTTCCGACTCGACACACACTCTAGTCTCTAGCGTACAAAATATATCGAGTATGTTTCACGAACACATGGAAAATAGAGATAGAGACGAAAATCAGACGGAGAAACAAGCTTACGCAAGGATTACCTCGGCTTGGGCTCTGTCGCATGGACACGATTAACCGATTACTTTGGCTCTTGATCCGCGAGTAGTACATGCAGTCGCGTCGACATCGTACCCGATACAATAGCATTCATCGCACAAGATAACCAGAACGCCATGGAAAAAAAAGCGTTGAAGTATAAGCTCAATTATCGATTGGCGCTTCGTCAATTCCTTTTAATATCCAAGTCTGCGCCCCGGTTTTTCTTATTTCAAATGAACCATCACTCGTAAATCGAGCGCCATATCTATTCAAAAGATCGAAGCATCGATTAAGCGATTGTTTATCGAAACATATGAAATTAATGAGTTTTCGGGAATAAGTTACGAGAGATTACTGTACTACGGATACTACATTAACCACTGGAACGCTTCTCTTCACTCAGCGTAAGTCGTAATTCCTTTCCGTCTGCGAAAGGTTCGAAGCTCTCCCACGTAGGATCGAGCGAATCGCCGTGCATTGGTTAGGACGTTAAATTTTCCAGTTAATGGTAATGAACGAGAGTACGGGTCGGGATTTGTTAGTGGAGTAAGGTGATATAGTAGTAGTTTATCGTATCATCCGGTTTTCCTATCCCGGTTGTCGGTACACGTTTCACGGCAGTATACCACAGATTAGTTGTACTGCCGATGCAATATCGCGGTATATATTTGGCGGTTTAACGCAGTTTATCCATTGACGGGGGAATGAGCGAGAGAGGATTTAACGAAACGCTATTAAGCGACGAGATGACGACGGCGGGAGCGCCACAACGCCGCAGCAGGGCTTGTTATCGATTCTCCGTCAAACGGAGAAAGAGAGGTATGTGAGTATCTACAACTTCAAGAGACCGATGAGAGTTCCACTCGAATATCCACCAACACGATGAGACCTCGGGTAGATGCGAAATATTTATTAGTTGTATCGGTGAAGGTGGGGCAAAATGAACCGCTTTAGCAATTCTGGACAATTCGCCCATCGACAGAACACTTTTTATCACTTTTTAATCGAATAGTAGATTTGGTATGCTTCCTTAAGTATCACAATAAAAAGGAAAGTAGGCCTCGATTGAACGTGATTGAAATGTATTAAAAGAAATGAAAAATTTTCGTTTTAAATCATTTACTAACAACATGCGATATCAGAATCTGGCTCGAACATATTCACTTCCCCGTATCAAAAATATTGGACGCGTTCCTTAATAGATATTAAAATATAGTTCTCTTTATCTATGTTCCTATTTTGCTATATCGGTTAAATTTCATCCAGAGAAAAAGGTTTCGTGGATTTTAACGACACATCGTAAATTATAGAGCGGGTTCATCTCGTCCCAAAATTTGAGTTGAACGAATGTCCCATTTTTCCCCATCGTCTTTTTACGACTGGTATGGCATGTATCGTATGGTCATTATTGGATTCCATATATATCTATGTATATTAATCCACGATAGGTCTGTTACTAGCTAGATATTATTATGATTCGATGAGATTTCGCAACACTGAATACAACTCTTCAACGATACACTATAAGAGATTGTAACATATCGTGATAGACCTTTCTTCGAACATTAAACGAATCTTTGCCGTATCTCACGAGGGAATTGCGTGAGAAAAATCAGAGATTAGCCCATGACCAACCTTCTTTTCGTTCTCTCGTTCCTGATATTCGTTATCATTAGTTTCAATCTGCTTTGAACTTAAAGAATTTCTATAGCAATTTTAAATTATCGCATAATAAGGATAATAATAAGTTATCCAAATAAATAAACGTAATATACGCGAGTAGAGTACTTGCTGAAAAATAATTACAGACAAGGGACAACGGCAATAGCATTAACGAATTTCTAGTCGGGGGTTTTTTGCAAAATTTTTATTTTTCCTTTCTTTTTTTATATAATTTCAATTTTAAGACTACGAAGGCTGTATATATAACATATGATTAAGTATGTGGATTTTACAAAATTCTCTGGTGCAACTATAGCGTAGTACGTTCAGACGACTGGCCTCCCGAACCAAGCGTAACGCCTGCTATAGCAAACTGCCTGTTTGCATGTATATTTTATACGATGCTCTACCGAAACGTCCGGCAGAATGTTAGCGAAGGATATTTAGATGTATATGTAAAGGCGCTTTTACTATGAGCGGGCTGTTTCAAACGAATTGCCGTGACGAGGCTCTATGCTTTCACGAGTTTGATAAATAAACCGAATGATGCTCTTTCACTCCAGCATCTGCCAAACACCGCGCGCTGCACAAACCCCACTGCACTTCCTCTCTAATTTTAAGCGAGTTTCTCCCAACATAAAATATATTTATACAGTCTCCCTCTCCGTTTTTTCTTCAATTTTACGCAAGTGAAAAAATGTTTTTCTCCGTCGGCGAATATCGCCGCGTACCATTCATTTTTTCCATTCCCATTTTTGTCTTTTCACGAAAAAATCACAAATGGTTTAATGCTCGATCAGCCACGTACAGGGTTTTTTTCCGAAACAGAAAGACACAATATTAGGTCTCGGTTAATCTCGTATTTACTTCAAGATTCGCAGTGACCACTGGAAAGAAAAATTCTTATATGCTTTCGGTGAAAAATCTCGAATGCCCGTTGCTCGCGTTTCCCTCTGGAGCAAAAACTTTTATGGCGTTTCCCTTTCGCCAAATGAAAAAAAAAAGAAAATAGTTTATTGAACGGAATTTTCTTACTTTCGCTCTCGACCGATGTTTTCGTGTGATGAAAAGACTGTAAGGAAAATATGGAGTTGCTCCGTAAAAGGCCGAATCTGTTGGACAGCCGGGGGTATTCACTCAGCGACAAGGGGGGGGGGGGGGGGGGGGGGGGGGGGGGGGGGGGGGGGGGGGGGGGAGGATTTTCATGCCACAAGCGGTACCGTCTGCCAGAGAGAAAGTGGCTCTCGCACTCACTCACAATTGGCTTAATTAACAAATTAGCTAATGCGAACGCAAGTAACGAGGCGTGCGCGGACGGGAGAACGTGGCAGCGAACATGCAAGCGAGGCTCTGCTAATTTGCGGCTACGGGGGTGCTTTGGCTTCGTTTTACAACGATGGAACCAGCACCTTCCCATACCAATTCTAAACGTGCACACGGACACACGCGGTGTGTATAAATTTACAACTGCCTTTACGATGCACAGTGCGGGATAAAGTCGAGTATAGTTCTGGTATATAGTAGTGTAGGATGTTAACTCGGGAGTAGTCTCTGCTAACCGATGGATACGAATGTCCTCCCCGACTGCGGTGAGCGCTACAGCCAAACGGAAACGTCCAGTTAACTCGATTATGATCGAGCCGTTTATCAAACTTGTACCACGTTATATCTAGACGATTGCTCGGGTAGGAAGCAGAACTGCAGAGAGAAATCATAAATCTGTGGGTATACACGCAGAACTGGGAATCGAACGACAAACATTTGAGTTGGGAATCGCGATCGAATTCAGTCAGCCGAAACATTTCAATCCGTAATTCAATGTCTTTGCGTCAATAATAACAATCTTGCCTTCTCAAAGCGCGCGGATGCTCCAGTGAAATAATTCAGTTCGCGAAGAGCGATAAAAGACGAAAACGAATAATGTCGGACACTATGCATATGGTACATTCGCGACGACGGCTCACATTATTCTCACCCGCCGCTCGTTAAACTTCTTGCTCCGCTAACGGATGCGAGAGTTGGGGATTAGCTTGAAAATACGAACGGTTTAACTGGCAACAGTCTCGAGACCCGAATCGTCAGAAAACGACGAGTGGAGAGAAGAATTCAATATTAAGGTTACCCACGGCGATAGAGTGAAGGCCTCTGAATTTATCGGCGAAGCTTGAAGAGGTCTCATTCATTCGTCCGTTTTGCCTCACTCCCTGGAATGTCCTGACCCCTCGTTTCATACCCTTTCCATCCCTTATTTATTTATTTATCCAAGCCCCATGTCTCGAGTTTCTAGTTCGTTATTTATCGCGCGGCGCTCACCGAGCCAACCGGACTGACTTTTCCCCATCCTTCCGGGGCCAAAAAGAATTACTCGAGAGTCATATTTCTTGCAAGCCCGGACACCGTGACGTTTCACGGACGGACTGATGCATTCGGTACTTCTAATTTCCAAATGCTCTAAACAAGAACTTGTTGCTTGACGTTTATCCGCGTCAGTTCGTTCCATCCTACAGAGTCGGAATCACCTCTGGACCTTCGTATTTTCCAGCTTCGTCCTACCGCAGAACGTAACTGATTACTTCGCAGTGACTCCGCATATGGCCTTCAGCCATGAAGTCAAATGAATTCATTCCGGTTCTATGTGCTTGAAAAACGGAAAAATTCATCCTATTGTGCTTTTACGATTCGTCCAGCGTTGTTTTCGTAAACCTTTGCCCACTTATCTCCGAATTTCACGCCGAGAACCGTCGAAAAATTAATGACTCCAGGAAATTGTTGCTGGTCTTCAATTGCTTTTCGATCACTCGAAGAAATTCCCACCCTAGAGAATTGTACTGATAATGTAATGCATGAATATTTTAGTAAGCAAGACTTCGTTATTTTCCTGAAAATACTGCTCTCGCCAATTGACCCAATTTCAGTCAATAAACTGTTGTGTGTGCGTGAAAGTAATCGAAAAAAAAAGGAAAAAAAATAGCAGGTCGGAAGAGGCATGAGAGAATCGTTGAGTGATCAACGAAATTGAAGGTAATAACCAAAGAAGAGAAGAGAGCAGATGACGCGGCACTATCGGGCTTTAACGAAGTTATCTTCCCGAACCCTTGAATATCCTTTTTTTTTGTAAGGGCACCACCGTCTACTCGAGCAAAGCTGAGGGATAATGTGCGAATCTTTACTAATCTATTTTTTCGTGTCTTACTTTTTTTTTTTCTTTCCCCGATTCGTTGCCATGCGGGAAATCGGATCAACCGGCGCTATGAGTTGGGGGACGAAAAAAAGTCTGTAAGACACGTCCGCACACTTTTCGCTTTTCGCAAACTTCCGTATGAAATTCATTTTCTGCCGGTCTTCGCACGATCTCGGGCAATATATTCATTGATAACTGCTGCATCTGGCACCGTGTGTAGGATTATCTTCTGGCTCTCGACCCACTTTTTATCCTCCAGGAGAATAATCGAGAATTTCATCCGCAATTCTCGTTGTCTTTGTGAGCTTTTCCTTCCCACCGCTCGAGATATAAATTGCGTGTCTATTCTCCACAATGGGCAATGTGCGACGAATGGAGACCGGGATTTAGGTCGTCACCCAGAGGCAATGATGACCCGAAAAAAAAAAGAAAAAAAAGGCAAAAAGAAAAAACGCGCAAAATCTGTTATTCGATTCGAAATGCCCGGGTGCGAACGCGCATGTATCAAATTTCCAGATTACGAGGTCGTCACAGTTGCACGGCGAAGGGGGGAGGGGACTCTGTATCATCACCAATACCGAAGGGGTGCGTACGCACACTTTATACCGTGATATACAGAGTGTCTGGTTGCATGCTCACGCGCGCGGGCGTATCGGGTGTGAACTCTGTTTGTACGGGGATGAAATTTGCAACGTAAATTGGCGTACGATCCATCAATTCAGCTGGGAGAACGCGGGTATTCCGTATTCGACTCTTTTTTTTCCTTGCTTTCCGGGACGTTTTTGTTTCTTTCTCGTTTCAACGACACTGTTGTGTGAACGATACGGCAAGTGATTCTGCAGTATCGTTTAGACCTTCATCACACGGGAAGTGTGTGTATAGGTCTCGTTATTCGAATAATATTTCACCGCTTTCTCCTCGAAACATATTTCATCTCCTATCGTCACAACGTGGTTAATGCAGCGAATGACGGAGGGAAAAAAAACAAGTCCATTTCGGGGGTGTAAATTCTGGGGAAAAAATATAGTTTCATAGAGTCTTCAAGCGTGAGCTCTGATCTTTCGATGAAAGATGTGTCTCGATTTTGTGTCGTTGTGGGTCGTGCAGTGAATCTTTTGAAAAATAGGTATAATGCGTTCGGGGCGGTTGAGAGTAAAGTTAGTAAAGCCGCACCCCTCATCCGGGCATTGAGCGAGCGGCATAATTTTTCACTGACGCAGCGTATATTCTTTTCAAAGATTTCGACCCTATTCGCACCTCGTATCCCTCGTAGATCCGGATAAGGAAATATGGATCGTGTCGAATTCATGGTTATGCAATGATTATTATTTTCGTGCTCGATTTAGTCGTCGGCTCGTAGGTGAATATCAGAATATCAGATCATCTCGACTACCGCAAGGATAGATCCAAAACGGGGCAAAAATTCTCAATAAAGCGTCACTTCCGAATCGCGTGGAAAGGAAGGGCGTGCATCCTTTTCGGCCGAGATGGAGTGAAAATTACTAATCGGCACGTAACAATTAAAAAAGCAGGGACCCGAACGCTCAAAGTCTTGGAATTCTTAAAGTGCTCTATTAATCATTTCCCGTTAGAGTTAGCACAGTAACTCGCTTCAATCGTAACTGATCACGATCTTCCATCGAGTACGTCTTTCTAATCGAATTTTCCCATATGCTAATGATTGCGGGTCTAAGAACATCCCGTCATTTCGTATGTAAACGAAAGTTGAAAATTAGCTGTAGGAAACTTGTGAAGGAAGTTCAATCGAACAGTAGGAATTGCATGAAGGTCAGGTGGAAATTCGTTGTTGCATTTCTAATTCGCTCCAACGTTTCCACGCGAATTGCTTCCAACGTCGATAGAAATGGGAAAGAAGGCAGTGTTTGTTTTCTTTCGTTTGATTAAAAAAAGGTTTCATCAGCAGGCTGACTAATGATTGAGTGCAATCGGATGAGAGGCTGGGTTCGTGGCCCGCCTTATCCAATATATTATAGAACAGCGCTGTGCCTTCCTTTGAGAGCATCTTGTACATAACGATAAGCCGGGTGAGTGCGAATTTCGTATAAGGGGATTGCCGTATTATAGACGAGAGAGGTTGAGGCGCATCGCCACCGCAAGTAGACTACAAGGGAACAAGGAAAATGGAAGATTGACTTTGGCACGACTCAACGGCATAGACATAGATGAAGGAGTTTAGAGAATAGCTGGACGGCCTCGAGGTGCGACCGAAGCTCGAAGCGATGCTCGATCTTAGCGTAATCCTATACATATTTATGATACCGAAAGGCCTTGTTTGCTCATTAATATGCTTATTTTCGACGAGGGTTGAACGTTCGACCTGGAATACGGTCATCATATTAATATTCCCAACCCTCCGCGGTCGTTCGTTAAACGATCGTCCTCCATTAATTATCCTTTGAATACATAATTGACGAATATAAAAAAAATTGGCAAGCAAAAGTCAGAAATGACTTTCTTTTTCTTATAGTTCAACTACAAAACTACCTCACTTACAAAAACAGAAACAAATAGCGACAAGTAAGTCGTCTAATCGTAGATTTCGAGTCAGTCGAAAACTTTTTTTGGAGCTAAGAGTTCAAGTTAAATGTCCTGCAGCTCACATATCTCGCATTCTTCAATCCAAGTCGAAAACCATTTATGAATTTCATTGGTTGTATTTAACGGTGGTCAGCTGTTAGCCCAACCTAAATTCTCTCGGAATGATAAATCATTCGGTGACAGACTATAGCGATAATAGAAATCAGTTCCTGGCATGCCCGTAAGGTGACTATCGATTGCGAAAGAGAAGGAAGCATTCATCGGGGATGGATTGAGTATCAGGGGCAAAACTGTAAGAAGGATACGAAAAGAAAGTGGAGACGAGGCATTCAGCGTCCTCAAAATGTCAGCATTCACGAGACAGGTTTATCGCTTCGGGACACGAAGAGTCATAGTACCAGCCCCTTCTCACCGCCGAAATTCTCCTCAGGGAGGCCAAGGTATCTCGATGTTCAGAACACAGGAGAACCACCCACCAATGACGCGTAACGATGGGAAACGCGGCCGCGTCGCGTCACTGTTAATAATATGGCCTGACTCCACACTCTTTCGCCAATCTCCCATCCACTTTCGCTTTGGTGTCAGCGAGGTCCGTCGCGTCCAGTTTCGGGCTTTTCTATTCCGTATAATATAAATGCACCGGGTGTGGCCGTTCTTTTACCAAAAATAGTCCACAAATGGTTGTTTGACCAGAATTCAATGTTAATACGTAAAGAATATTTATGGGAATGTCTCTTTCAATATGTCTGGCAAAAGTGGACTAAAACTCCCGAAAAAGGTGGCTAAAGCCGCATCTTTTACTCAAGCATAATTAGTTATGAGATAGAAAAGGATTACATAGATAGAATTACCGATTTTCATAACTTTTGGCCCATCGTCGTCTTTGTTCAAGAAGAATTAAACAAAAATCATTTTACCAAAAGCAACAACGCCCAAATGGAAGAGAAGTATAACAAACATATTGTATTGATAAAAAAACAGAAACGAAATAATAAATAATCATTTTCATTTCATAACCAGGAAATGTATTCGTCATGTGTAAATGTGGAAATGTTCCGACCATAATATGTAAATAATTGTCATTTTCCCGTTTTTGATGGTACACTTTATTTATTATACTTCTTTCATACACAGCCATTAGCTCAAGGTTTATTGTATATATATTTACATGCAAACACGAGAAACTACATGGTAAAAATGAATACGTGAAAAAATGGTTGAAGGTTTTTTTACATTTGCAATATTCACGTAATATTCTGTCGGAAGTTCAGCGACGACGGAGCCCGTGATAATTATAATGCGCATACGTTTGCACGAAAACTACTGAGCTTTAAAAGTATTTTTTTTTTTCTTTCTTTTTTATCATTTCATGAGAGTACAAGTTTAATGGGATAGGTTTATGCAGTCGTGGCGGTGAAGTAAGTGTGAAATGAATTCTGCGGTGATAGCGATAGTTTGACGTACGGAATTTCAATTCAAAGTGAAACATATGAAATCCTCGAGGCTATTTTGCCGTGGCAACGAGAAAATGTGTGCATGTTTTCGTGTTGTATCATTCTATGCATTTTATGCAACGCCGTAACGCTTGATACGTGTCTAAAGTGTAACATAATCGCATGTGCTACGACAGTAGAGAACGTGTGCCCTTTGAAGTTTTAGCATATCGTGCAAACTCGCATCAGTTGCTATAGACAATTCTCTTACAATATTAACGCAACACGATATATTACGTCGCGCAACAATGGAATTTTCATCTTATCGAGTTATTTCGTACAAGCGCTTCAGTAACATTGAGAATTTTAATCAAATATATAATATTCGTCAAAGTTTTCGCCTTGTTTTATCTACAATGAGGTCACTTTGTTGGGATATCAAGGAGTTTGCTTTTTTTTTCGTTTCTTTTCAAAACAATGTATTGTATCGAAAGATGCTGGAAATAACGAGAGAAGAGCTGTTACTAAGACAAAAAAAAGGTTGGAATAAACTTTATATTAATGAAAAATTAAGACTGACTCGAAAAAAATTCGTTACAATTTATTTGAACAAAGGGTCAAAATCTGAGTAAAAGTGAAAGTGTCGAGAATGTGGGGTGAAGTTCGAAGTGTCGTTTCATCTTTCAGGTTTGATGACCTTCAATTTATTGATCTCGTCCGAGCTTTTCGCCGGTGCTCATGGATTTTATTCATCAAACCATTGTTTTTCGCGACAACCTTCAATATCTCGACCCTGGAAGAAGCTTTCATAAGATTCTTCTTTTATTCATCGAGCAAATTTGGTCCGAAATAATTTATGTTGCGGTAACGTCTCTGTGGTGACTTCCCACAACACTTGACCTGCCTCGCCTAAACCCAAGGGGCTGTGGTACCACGGTCGACTCCACCACTGGAACCGCATACGTCCTCCTCGTGTTGAACTCATTACTGAATATGCGAGGCTTATCGCGTTGACGATAGTGGGCTCGCGCGCGCGAGCACTGCCTCGAGCATCGCCGACGTAAGGACGTTTTCGTTAATTGTATAAATATCTTGCGGTGCATACATTACTGTTCGAAATTCATCCAATCTAGCTCTTGGAGAATCATTATCGTAGCAAAGACACGAATACTGCATGATTCTTCACTTTTAAACCCAAATTACTTTTGCACATCTATCACTCATTTTATTTTCTATCCGAGATCTACGAGCGCGCTCTATCAAATTTTTTTATAAATATAATTTTTCAAGATTTAAGAACATTTCGCATGTTTGTATTAACATCGTTAAAAAAAATTCACGGACACAAAGCTTTCTATATAAGGAAGCAAGGTCTATAAATTAACTTCGGTATTGCATCGGGACAATAGAGGAAACACTGATAAAACAAGTTAAATCCTATTCTCCGTTTCTATGTTATTCCTATCCTATTTCCTGTTCTGTACATGCCATATCCCATTGGGCAAAGTCGAGGAAGACAACGACCGTGTGGGATATCGGTATCTCGTAGATATCGCTGTGAATTTTACCGACGCAATGACTACGTGCAATTCCCACTAGAGCTCTTCCGGGCCGTCGCAGTGGTCTCCTTGCTTCGGTGAGTTTCGATCGCCGCACAAAGCGGCGACGCAAATGCTAACTGCGGCTATTGCGTAAAATAAAAGCAGAATTTCGAGCACAACGTTTTGTTTCGCTTCGATGAAGAATAAAATACAGAGTCGTTCTATTTTTGGATTGGGAACAAAATCGTTGAATATTCCCCAAAAACCGAAGAAAAACAAGCACGAAAATAATATGGTTCACGTCTCTTTGAATGAATAAAATATCTTCGACAAGTTGAAAGAAAAAGACCCGCGGAAAATGTTGCCATAAGAAAATGAGGACTTGTCGAACGAATTCGGGACTTTATTGACATTTCGCCCAGTCGATTCGCGCTGTCTTGTTCTTATGTTAGAATGGCAAGTTGTTTCACCGGTAATACTATTATTAGCCGGGAGCGCAGCCTCGGGTTACTACTACTTCGAGAATGAAATTGTACTCCGCTTCGGTCCGACGACCACGCGCTATTCACTGCTGCCGCGAGAAGACTTCGTGAACCTTCAGCGGTATAAAAGTGTTAAAGACTAAAATAAAATGATAGACGATACCCGGTAAAGTAGGCGATGCGGAACGGTATAAGTCGAGAGAATAGAAGACCATTAAAGACTAAAAACGATGAAAAGGAGAAAATAGTCGTTCGAAGCTGTATTTTCATTCTTTAACGTTATTAAAAAGAAATTGGTTCTATTAATTTTTTTGTTTCATAAATTCCGTAGCTTTTATTGAGTCGATACGCAGTGGCACAACAGTCTCTGCAACTAGGCAAGCGGCTTGAGGACAGACGGTAAAGAGCACGGAGTTGGATTCATTAAGACGGAAAATAATGAGGTCACGTAGGAGCAATTTATAATAATAATCAATGTTCGATTCTGCCCTCGAGGTGAAGCTTGGCTGAATCCAGCCGTGTGTACAATGTAGACACAGTGTTAACGGAGTATCGTGGTATGGCCATGTGTACAAACGTACATGTACGCCGATGGAGGAGTATAAAGACTCCGCGCAGTGATGTGATAACCAAACATAACGAATGCGGCTAGTCGATATAACGGGTCAGCTGAATAGCTCTGTGGGTAACTGTGTTTGGAGGAAATCAATTTTCCCCAGACCTTCGGGGCATCAGCAAAGGAAACGAAATAGCCAAAGCATATTAGAAGTTACGAAAAAAACAGTTCAGGCTGCACCCTTCCATTTCGGCGAAGTGGATACGTGATCTATTATCGCATTTGGGAAAAAGGAATTGACCAATTTTTCGTGAAATTCCAAATTGCTTTCCCTCAAGGAGTGGGGTTCCGGTCAAACATCCGGTCAAAAAGCGGTTTTTTTTATCGGTGGCAATGGCTCGTCACCAATCCGAGGCGACTCGTTGTACAGGCGGACTGATCACGTAAAAGAATTGTTAGCTTTAAATACAAAAATTGTAGAATTAAATTTATTAGTTTCTCATTGGAAAAACGCTCTTTTTGGTCTGGCATCGTCCACCTTCAACTTAGACCTCAAAGCAGAAAACGACTTATCTTTTATGAACCGATCATTATTCATTTGTGTGCAATCACTCGACGAATGAATGAAGCTTGAGTGACGCTTTTTTCTGATCAAAGCCTTTTATTTTCACACTTTTATCTTCGGTACTATCTTACATCAGCTCTTTGGAGTGTATGTAAGGAACATGTGGCTCATTTCTAGACTACGATCGGACGGCATGTTACGTTGTTTCCATTTTGACACGGAAAGAGCTATTACATCGCTATTTTTACGATATTGCGTACACGGCTGTATTCTAATTTTACGAGAACGACGTGTTATGATGTGCGGCTGGCGAGGTGATGAATTGTAGAGTTTTTGAACCGGACACCGATGGTTAGTTTTCGTTGAATAGGGGTCTATCGACCGTAGCAAAAGCATTCTTTTTTTCTCTTTACACACTCGACTTGTAATTTTTTTTATTTTTCACTTTGCCAGTTCATAGAGTTTTTTTTGACATTCAGAACCATTTGTATCTATTTGCGGAACTGCGGTTACTTCGAACTTATTCGTGTCAGCGGTAAGTTGTACACACTGACTTGTCGTGACTTCTGTGGGGAATGTATAAGCATTTGCGATTGCGTCCCCGATGTCTCGCGGGTCATTCCAGGCGTCCGTTACATCTTCTCAAGGTATTAAAGTGTACTCTTTTTTCATTAATAGACGCCCCCATCCCTCGCTTCTTCAAACACCGACCAGATATTGTGTTTTACGAGAAAAACGTGCAGAATTTCGTGCGAAATAGTAAGCGTAGTTGAAAAAAATGACAAATACGATTAAACGGGTACAATTCTGTTTCAGTCACCGCCCTTGCAAACCAAATTACAGTGGTATCAAAGCAATATAAATAAATGCTCTTTAACGAACAAACGCTTGTTTTATGCGTTTCTCTTCCAAGCGACATCAGTGATAATATAGATATTATCATTTTTAATTGGATAATTCGTCCGCACGTATATTCATAATGCGGTCGCAATAGCGTTTGTGCTCGCGTATGGCCTCGAGGTTACTTTGCGTATGAGAATCAAAATCGAGTGACTGCAAGTAAATTTACCTCGTATATACCAAACTATGGGTATTGTATTCACGAAAGCCATTTCATTATGTCCCATCGGTCTCCATTAGCTCGACAGTGGCCGCAAAATCTGCGATGAAATTTGTTGGCGGTCTCGGAGCGACCCTGCCTATGAATTCGTAACTTTCTCGTTAACTCGCCAGTACGGTGTATATATGTATTAATATTTTTTTTCACCTTCAATTTCGATTCGAGTTTCAACGTATTCATTAGCGACAAGAAAATTCGAAAAGTTTTGAAAAAGAAGTGCCGTTCGCTCCGCGCAAAATAGTTTTTTCAGTTCAATTTTGGCACTAACTTAGCGTCAGATTATTTTATAATAATATCAGACATGATATTATGATTATTTTTAATATTATTTTTTGACATTGACATTTACGGTAGAAACAACAAAAAGAACATTCAACGTCTTTATGTCAAGGGATTATCGTAATACGTTGTATGGTTTTAGTATCTCCCCGTGTGTTATCACACTTCGTCAATGTCGCACAGGCTTAGTCACGATGGCCACGTACACATTCCCAAAATAAATACGACGTTGCGATTAATTAATCGAAGATGCAATGTGACGATGTGAAAAATGTGCCCCCGAAGAAGGTTCCCCTATTTCCTATCCATTAGACTAATTGGACGCACGTTCACCGAGCGCGAACTATCTTCGCCGAAGCGTGGCAATGAAAATAGTGCACGAACGACGGCGTACCAAGTCAGATACGCTAGACTTATGCTTCCGTCAATGGCTGCTAAAAATTTGGTGTAGGATAATATTATCCTTCCTGGCTTCACATTGACCTTCCCACTCGCAACTTTATAATAATAACAATTTCGGTAATAACTCTACTGTAGAATTTGGTAATATTTCATGAACTATGCAAATGCAAATTGTAAAAATTTAATTTATTATCAGACATTATATTACCTGTATTGAAAATTATTACCTCCATCATAATTTTCATTTTGTTTATCAAATTTGTCGAATTTTCGTTAAAGCATATTTTCCACTTTAGATATGAATTTCGTACAATTGTCTTATTAAATAATGATCAATCCCCGTCACGCGAAAGCACGTGTTTCAGTCTGCATGAAAAAAATTTAATTTACACCAACTCGCATTCATTAGTGTCGAGCGTGTGCATGTTATATGTTGTCGTCACAAAAGTTACGTTCTACCTTGTCAGGGAGCGAGTGAAAGTTGTTGAAGGGAGGGTTGTCAAATCGTGCACAGTGCACGAAACGCAACAATAATAATTCGGTATAACACCGCAGACCTCATTAACCTGAAGTGGAGTTCTATGTTTTTTTTTTCCTCCCTTTCCTTTGTCATTGTCACCTACCTTGACGCAATTGACATACCGGGTTGTTGCTATTGCGCGTTAACTTTTATCGCACCTTTTCATTTGTATTTATACATATAATATAACTTCAAGCGACAATTTAATTAAAAATTCCGCCAATCCCCAAGGATGTTTTCATTGCGTTTGACGTCGAAAATTACGTAAGCCTACGTTAATGTATGCTAGATTATCTTGGATCTGGAAAGGGCGGTAACGACGTCAGGTCGTGCGGAACGATGGGGTGATAGTGCAATGCGACAGAAAAGTAAATCGAAGAAAGTAATTCGTTCCAATAGGAATTGTATGACATAACGAAGTTTCGACTTGCGCACTATCTAACCGACTGTTATTTGCAGCGGTATACACACGGAGTTTCAAACAGGACCTTTGACGACAAAGCAATTAATCGTTGAAACAATTATTCTGGCTCGTTCGTGGCTCGAAAGCCATCGAAGTGCTTATTCCACTTACTTTTCTGTCCGTACACCCGGTGACCAATGTTTACGGACTCCGTTTCTGACATTGTAATAATAACGAGAGAACGAGTTACAGCGAAGAATGTCGAGGTATTTTTTTGTTATGGCGTTATGCTGACCCATGCAAGCGGTAAGTACGTGTCGCGACGCGGCCGGTGCTCGCGAACAAACGTTTACTTAAGCTATGATATGTGTACAACAGAAAGTTAAAAAACCTGCAACGAGATCGAAACGCTGAATTCTTGACTCGAGGGAAAAAACATTTCAGCGGTAACTAGATATTCGTAATGAACATGATTATTATTTTTGAAAAGATAATCGGTTTACTTGGCAACAAGGGTGAGGTGTTTTATGTTTTGCGCTCGCTGCTATAATACAATTTCCAAGATTTATGGGTCGGCTGACAAAAAAAAATGTATTTCCTTGATATTAATTCTTAAACCAATTAGTCACTGACTGCAGGTACATTTCAACGTGTCCTATTGTTTCCGTTAATAATTGCATCAAACGAAAGTTTGATATGTGAGGTCGAGATTTCGATGCATCGGGAAAGCGCGTATTTCATTCTCGGATGAATAATCCGTAGGTATTCCGATACCGTTCCACGGTTATATTAATACAGAACGAAAAGTTCTCGATTGTATAACGAGAAAATCGAGCATTTAATCCCGTATGATTAATACTGTAGTTCAATGAATTTCCAGCCTGTATTTCAATCGATGGCAATTTACTCTTTTATTTGTCCATACCCTTTATTTCCGCCCGAGCTTTGATCTGTATCGTTGATTTAGCTCGTATCCCATGCCCCCGTTCGCCAACTCGCTACTGGGGCGGGGCCTAACCCCCTCCGGGTTAATAAACGCACTGTTGTATATTCTCGCGTACGGTTTAGTCGCGCTATAGACGAATTTCCATCGTCATCGACGGCCGAGGCGATTGTGCCAAACCGCTAACGCGAAACTCTGTATTAATGTTCTTGGCATTGTGTCGAGAGATTCAGTTTCGACGAAACTGACCGAGTGACTCAAATATAAAACCCCGGAGTAACGTCAGTCGATTCTCGGCGGCGTATGGCTTCGAATTTTCGGAGCCAAAGCCGCGTCGACCCGTATAACGACTCGCTCGACACGCACTTTGCCGCGATATTGCGTGTCCGCAACCATCGATTTGTCACTCTTTTGGTGCTCACCTCATGTTGTTTTTTCTCTTACTCATTCGCACCGTTCGTTCGTCAACTCTGCGATTGTGGATCTGTAACCTCCGCGGCTACGCTTACGCGTGTCCATTGACTACCGGTACAGAAGGCTATTGGATCAATCATCGATTCTTCAGCGAGACTCGCGTGCAGTCCGCAACGCTCGTTAGCATAATGTCCAGTTACTACCGACAGATGGCAAAACAAATCATCGCTCACATTCATTGTACTCTCCGCTAAACCCTGTAACTTCCATTTGTCATAATTTCCGTAATTGGGTCAATCATACTCGGCGATCCACGAATTACAGATTAATTATCCACTGTAATTAAGGGCGTACGGCACAGTTACTGACTCCAATTTATCTTTTATCTTCAGATTAAAAAAATCGTCCTCGTAACTCGATACCGGAAGCTTTTAATTCTTTACGCACCTGAAAATTTCATTTAGGAGACAAAAGGTCTTTTCAGATTCCTCCTTTTTACCGATAATTACACGATAAAGTGCGATTCGAATGAATTGATTAAATCATCGGTTATTAACAGGATCGATCGATTTTCTGTCGAAAGGTTTTTTTGTCAAAGACAATCGAGTGTACGAGTCCAAGCGATTGAAGTAATTCGCCGAGCGTATTATTATCGCTCCGAGAGGAGTTATTGCGGTGAAAAAAAAAATCCGCTGCAAGGACGTCCAGCGCAGCTTTCGGCCCTGAGGGAGTGTACAGCCCCCGCTCGGGCAGTCATGGATTCCCTACCGGATGCTCTTAACCCGCGCTCGTACTCATTAGTCCATGCTTCTTGTTTTATTCACACAATCCTTGCCCTACACATTGTGTTTGTATGTATAAATGTGTACACTATGCACGGCACGTGGAAGTGGCAACACCGGCTTTCGACTACAACCTGGCGCGCTCTTGAATTGGTTACGCTACGTATACGCGTGTCTATGCAGAGACGAGCTTTCGAGTATGATGCCTGTATACATAGACACACAATTATGCTGTACTCGCCACTCAGCCTGTTAACGCGAAGGCCCCGCGTGTTTTTCCCCTCGCTAAAGGTGAAAGCTACCCAGAAAAAAAAATTTACTCTCTCTCTCTCTCTCTCTCTCTCTCTCTCTCTCTCTCTCTCTCAGCAACACTTATCTCGCCAAAGAGGGAGAGAGAAGGCGAAAGAAAAAAAAATAGTGGTATATCTCGGCTACTTGACACACGCGGTACAAACGGTAATGCTGAAGTATATTTTGCAGAAAACCTTGTACGAACAAAGCTTTTCACGCCGAAGGTGCGAGTAGTTCATGTTCCTTGGGCTCGTGAATTTCAGTGATAAGAAACCCAAAGGAAGTGTCGGAATATTCTTTTTTGCTGGTGAGAGTCTTTGAAGAACGGTGAAAAGTGATAAGGAAGTGAAAATTTGGAAATCGATGTGCATCATCTGCTTTTTGATTCCACCGTTGATTTTAAAATTTCGACCAAATCGATAAATTAATTCAAAAGTTATGAATATTTTTACCTAAATCATTTGTGCCTGGTGTTGCTTGCTTATTCTTTGATAAACTGGGGAAAGACGGTTCGAGCACGTGGCGTTACTACATCAGGATTTCAATTTGTGTTCTTTTATTTTATTTTATAGAGAAAGCTAAAATTAGTCGAGTTAACTTTTTTATGGAGGAGTTTTGTAAGCGACGTTAAAACGGAACTAAGAAAGCGATGTGCGAATCTAGTTTGCTTTTTTTTTCGAAAACTTCAGTTTTATATCTTGCTTTCATTTTTTTAAATTAGTTAACACTGATTTAATATTCTGATATGCCAATTTCAGTGTTGCAATTACCCAAAGTAAATGAAAAACTTTGCGTTATTTTTCGCTGTTCTCGAGAACATGGTGTATAAAAAAATTCATCGCGCTCGCAGCATAACGCTTAATTTCCTTCTTTCTTCCCCACCAACAGTTGGGAGTTAATAATACTCAACCCTGTTTTATCGCCTTTTTTTTAACAAGAAAACGCGAAAGAGAAATGAAGAGAGATGAGAATGATGGCACGAAAATTCACATATATGTTGAGTTTATTTCATCAGCCGTGAATCGTCGAGTCAGAATCGGATTGGCTATCTCTCGTGCTCGATACAGAAATAACACGTATTTTTTTTTTAATCTCGGCGATTCAGGCGGGTAAAAAAATTCTTTCGCGAATGAGACACAGAGGACAACGAATAAACGCGAGCGAAGAAGAGTCCGATTTTTATGTTACCGAAGCCATAAAACGTGGTTGTAAAATATGCTTCGGCCCAAGCTTTATTGACGATCTTGTGAGAGTATAGGTGTTTCTGTTCGAATTTCCTGCTTCCGTTGTACGTGATGTACGTGTAAGATGCTCGATGTCGGAATCGCGCGACGTTCCGGTAACTCAATGCTTATTCCCGTCACCTCGGGGAAAACCAATTCCACGTTATTCGGATAACTCGCGGGATCGGCCTTCCTTTGACATTTCTGACAGTTACGGGCACGATAACATTTCATATACCTGCCGTTTTAATGATACCCAACAGGATCATATGCCATAGGTTTCGCTTTGAAAATTCAACCACTAACCAGCATTGCTGACGTTCCGTCACCCTCATCGATCGCTACGATATGTAATTGAGAAACTGGGGAGAAAAAAAAGATTGATGCGACGGCGATACTTCGCAGATAGGGAGTTATGAACAGATGGTCGCTTCGGTTGGTTATATGAATCGAAGTGCCACGTGTAACTCCGACCCTTTTTCTATTTCTGACAGACCAAGAACCGCTTTCGACGTCTCGCGAATTGCGAGAAAACACTCTGACATTAAGGACGCAAGAGCAACCGGTGAATTTTTGGCGGAGTCACACACACACGCGCAAGTCGACGTCGCGTTTCCGATGCTCCGTAGGCAACGGCGCGGAGTGATCGTAACTGTAGAATCTTTCGTGACTGCGAAACGTCCGCCAGATATTGCCTTCCCCTTTCATATTTCTGTCAGATGCCAGACATAATATCCGACGCGAACGGAATTGTAGGTGTGCAGGACGCGAGTTCGCGGATGTTTGACGCAAAGCGAGAAGTTTTGAGACTCCGTCGGCTTTATAACGAGTGTGAAGATCAAGCGATGACGAGGAACAGAGGAGTGGATTCCGTACGGGAAACTATACACATGTAGCTTTTTCGTCGACATTGAGTAACGAGCGCGCAGCTGTTCTCATTAAGGTTGTAATCTGTTTGCCGCAGGAATGAAAGAATACGGAAGAATAAAAAAAGAAAACGCGACAAGGTTGTCGCTGCCATACGAAGACCTCGCGCATTCTTTGACGTTCGAGCAACTGAACATTTTCGCAATTTCCACATCTGTTCTTTTTGCACCAAAATTATCATAAAGATGCAAATTAGATTTGCACATGGCTTCCTCATTCTCATTTTAACGTCGTTTACTTCCGATAGAGAAGAAAAAACCAAAAATTATAAATAATGATAAATGTCTAGATGACAAGATCGAAAAGGCGCAATTTTTTGCTCGACCTCCGGAGAGGAAGTTGGGGGAAAATGTGATTCAAAGGAACTTTTCATGTATTGAGCATTGTGCGACTGCGTGCGAACCACTCACTCCCGTTAATGAGGAACCGCGTCGCCTTGCAGAGATCAGGTTTTTGCACGTAGCCCGGTCTACCTTTAAGAGTAATCACGATTATGTCAAGTCGGCAAGCCAAGGTTCAAAGAATCTTTTGTCCCTGTGGCATAATAATATATCATACCATGAAAGGTTCACTGAGGACCTCTTCTTTTTCTCCTTCTTTTGAACAAATCCGCCAACTGCTGAATTGCACGAAACACGAAAAGATCATTTTGGACTCTGTTTTGTCAGGATTTCCGACGGAAATATTGAAGTAATAATTGAAATATGTCTCAACATTATTTTCGGGAGAGGATTACATTTGAAAAAATGTATTTTCTCTTAAATTTCTTCAATGCGTCCTGTTATTATGTGTCGTTCCCCTTCTCCCGTTACAGTCTCAAAGAGTTGCCGCACCATTGGTAATATTTTTTCTAAATACATTTCCTTCTGTTTCGCGTTAAATTTTCTGGCACGTAAGGTCGAAAGCTTGACTGACTTATTGCGCGAATGGTTCGGTATTATTCTTAAATATGTTGACCGAGTCATAGATCATCCCATCGAACGAATGCCGAAGATGAGGAGAGAGTGGGGCTTAGTTTTAAAAATAAATTCGGCATTGTTTGGCCCCGCGCCAACGAATCTATTTTCACACGGATCTATTAAAAGCATCAAAAACTTGAATATCTCATCGAGTATTCTCAATAATCTCATAAATCGAATTCATCATTTTCTTTTTCAGTGTCGCTCGTTCAATTAAATTCGCTCGCTTCGTGGATTCCCGCTATTCAGCCTCGATGATATTTGCGCGTTGTCTTTCGGCATAGTATAAATAAGTCTCGTTCAATAGTTCAAGGTCACAGAACGGCTCGGACTCTTCGCAATGCATTGAACCGCCGGCCGACAGTAGGAATTTGAAAAAAATTGTTGACCCTCGGATTCCTCGCGCTTCGTTTATCAAGAACGGGATGACGAGAACGAAAAATTGATAAATTGATGACGAGATTTTTGAAAGAAAAAGAAAAAAAGTGAAACAAAAATAAATCGATGAATCGAAGTAGCCCACAGTCGCGACGGGGTATATTCAATGGCCACCGGTGGAGCGAGGCAGACGAGGCCGAGCGTACATTTGTAGTTCACTCTTGACCGAGTTGTGCTTATCATTCTCATTGGCTGTTTTGTTGTGGGCTTGGGTAAGGACGACGATTCTGGGAATTCGACGATGAAATTTCAAGGATCGCGACTCACTCGAGAGGAAACCTCTATCAAAAGCTCCTCTGCTGGATCGTGCACAGAGAAAGGTACCTCCCGATCAATTCTCTCTCTGCCAATTTTGCCATCGAGTATACGCCGCCAGAACTACCCTCGGAGAAGCGCGGGCTCCTGCCTATCGCGCGCATCGACTCGTTCTAATAATTGGCTATCGCCAACGTATAAGGTTGCCCCCCTTGTATCCACATTCTCGTTCTACGATACACTATCGTTATCCTCTGACAGAAGGAACAAATAATTCATCATCTACTCCTCATCCTTGGACTTTTTATGTTACGAAAATCGTAATTTCTTCATTGATAGTACTCTTTCTTCTAGATATAAAAATATCCGCACTAAAAAATGTATAAAAATAAGAAAAGTTCTCGATTGAAAAAAAGAGTCAGATGAAGAAATTGTATCAAGAAAAAAAGATATCACAGATAATTATTTTTGGTCAATAGGATTTCTTCATTGACGCTCCTCTTTCAGTGGAGAATTTCAAATTTTCGTTGCATTTTTTCATTCAAGATTAAAGGAAGAGAGAGAATAATACTGAGAACCTTTCCGACGACAAAGAAAAATCTCCGAAGTCTGCTTATCGTAATTTAAGCGCAGTCGCGGTCCCATCGAGACGTCCACTTGATATTGCTTTGAAGGTGCGAAAACCTCATTACCTGTAGCAACTATAAATAGCATAGGCTCGACGGGGGGTTGAAACCCTCTCGGGCAAAGAGAGCTGTATTATAACGTTCAAGTGGGTAACCGCGCCAGCGCAAGCTAGCCCCTTAATCGACCTGTCCTGTTGTATATCGGGTGTTCGATGCATATATATGCGATATAGGCTTCTATATCCAAGCTCATAACTCTATTGTGAAGAATGAAAATCCATTGCGGCCTTTTTTTTATTCTCACAATGATACATCGAACATTGAGCTTCTCTACAGGCTTAGAGCGGCAGGCCAATGATCGGTTAACGTGGAACCTCGGCTAGTCGCGCCGACCGTCCGTCAGTGTCACTCGCTTATCTTGCGGATTCATCAACTAAAAATAGCATCTCCAATCTAACGAATTTTTTGGGAATTCGATTAGAGCTTTATCGCGATTCCACAATGTATTCAATGGGAAAAAAGGGAAACGCGATGCCAGCATTTTATAGTTGCCGAATAGAGGGGCGAAACTATTCAAATTCGGACGGTGTTCGCTAGCTCGTTAAGCAGCGGGAAATGAAAAAAAAAAGTTTCCAAAAAGTACGAGTGTAAGTAGAGAAGAAATATTTAATCAAAGCGCCGATTCCGGAGCTTTCATTGAAGGTGCGAAAGTAAAGGCGGTCGCGATGGGAGTGTATTAAGTCGCGTTGGACGCGAGAGAAAGAGGCTCGTCTCGCGAACGCGGCGCGTTCATACAAAGTTTTAAATGGTTTTCTCAATCAGTATTTCACCCGCAGCTGTATTGCCCGCAGGCACGCTTCTCTCCCTCTTGTGTACATTTGAATATTATATATATATATATCAAGTTGAATGTATTCGGCACTTTTAGAATTTATATGGATAAAAGAAACTTCGTAACTGCGCCTACGGCTTATTTTGCAATGTAAATTTATTCTTTTCTCCCTCGTTTTATCTCCGGGATCCGCGCGCCACGCGCTTTCGGGGCAGCGAAAAGGGGTTTACCTTCACGGCAACAGTCTTAAAGACGAACACGCCCTGACTGTCATTTATCTGTTCATCTAACCGCGACCGAGTTTTCACGAGTTACGCGAACAATCCGATTATTAGAACTTTTGCCGCGTGCGCGCTGCAGATTTTCTTCGAACAGCTGATAGAGCTTGGAATTTATAATCGCTCTCGGCCCGCGGTCTTCGAATTGTTTTCCGGAAACGCTTTCGATATCAGAATTCTCGAAAGCTCAAACTTCAGTTCTAATTTCAGGGAATTCAATGAGTTTCTTCATACTTAAAACCCAATTTGCTGAAGGAAAATGCTTCCAACTTTGCGTCTATAGCTGAAACGAATGGCGAATGCTAAATAGGCAGAGCTATTAAAGTTTCCGCACGTGAAACTCGTATCGTTATAAATCATCGTGAAATGCATACTTTCGTTCACTCCGTTGAACTTCTGGTCGAGATTTTGAAAATGGTACGTTAACTTTGTATACTCGTATATGCGTGTATAACGAACGTTGAAATTATATTTAAAAAAAGCAGAAAAACGGCATTAACATTTCTGCATATCGAATTCGAGCTCCCACGATTCTATTCTAATGCACGATTTTTTCTTATTTTTCGCTTGGTAGCGGAAAATGCGAAGGAAATACACCGCGCAACCGCCGCAAAAGAGGTATAACGCGTCGAGGCATTTTTTTAGATATCATCCGATATAAAATTTTCCAACCCTGGATTAAAATTTGAGCAATACATTTTTTAAATCAATTTTCTTTCAATTATTTTCATAATTTTCGATTAATGTTAAGGCAAAACGGGATCAAGAGTGAATTTTTTTTATTGTGATTGCTTGCTTCGTTCATTGCCGAAGCTTTGTTAACAATTGAAATTTTTTTTTCCCAAATCTGGAATAAGTTTGCGCATATTCGTTAAAACGAGCCTTCTTGACGAAGCCAAAAGTGATAAACGTACTTCCCTACAGACCTGGGTAGGCTGTGATGAACGAAAGAGAGGAAGCAATATGGCAACTACGTTGGCACCGTTTTTTCGAACTTATTTCCGTTCCTATTTGTCGATTTTGCCCCGGGTGCGCGTTTGGCTCTCTCCTTTTTTCGTGACTTCATACTTTTCTGTACGTGCACAACACATGCCAATGATCAGCACTGATATAGAGAGGACGAAAACATCATTAAAATTTCGCATGTCGAAATCAATCGTCGAGCAATTGTTTTTTTTTATGCACCCTCTTGTCGTTTCCAATTTCGTGCTCGTTATGTTTCGACGAATCGTCGATGCGAAACTGCGCGAATGTGTTTGTCAAAATATATTCCGCGTCCGTGCCACGTATCGCGAGATATGTGTTATTGTTTTGGCCCGTTGCCCGTGTGCTTTACAGCGCGGAATTGCACGAATATTCGATTTATTGTATCAACAAGATTATTCAATTTGCAGGACAAGAAGGCTCCTGGACGTTTTGCGAACGAAAACAAAGCCTCGCAGTCAATCGACGCACGGAGAGAGCTGCCGAACGAGAGACAAATTGAATAACGAGGGGTCGGTGAGTAGATTCTAGCACGATCGTTAGACGTTTCTCAACTTAAAACGATTTCTATTCGATAAATCAAGCCCTCATTATAACCGTGCTCCCTGGATTCTATTATACCGGGTTTGCAAGACCCTTTTCTTCGACGCTCGAGAATATCATTTCGCAATTCAAATAGCGATTCGTCGTAGCCGATTGAACAAATCGGAATCTCTCTTGCGAACGTTCACTCGGGCTTCAATGAAAATTCACTTTTATCCCGCGTTTGTCGCAAATGCACTTCCGGTTGTCTGCATCGCTAGCCGCAGCCCCTGTCGCGAATCCGAGCCAAGACATTTATCTCAAAAGATGCGAAAAGAAACTCGCTATATTTCATTTCCAAGAATTCAATTCATGTTTTTTTGTGCTTGATAGTAACGTGAATTTTTCTTAGCGCGCTTTTGCAATAGAACAATGATTTTGTATTCTAAATAAGAATTTTAAAAAAATCTGTCACTCTCCCCGTTTATTATCTGAGAAATGATAACATTTTTTCGTTGAAAATACAATATAAAAACCGTAACATATCGCGTAAAACCACCGCTCAGTCCCACGAGAGAAAATATTTCGCGAATTTATGTAGCGCTATCAATTTCTCCTGGCAATCGTTCATCGCTGTTTCCTCTTTAAAAAAAAACTATCACGCCGACCTTATTGACTGCGAGTGGTGATTTCGTTCATAAAACACTACGGCATTCGCGTACCTTTCATTTTTTTTTCTTTCCTGATAAGATATGCACCCACAATCGGCCTCTCGTAGGGGAGCGGTTGCGAATAATGCATGCAGAACCCGTGTCCGTACACGAGCCGCTCACATATTTTTTTCACGCGCCCTTTTGTTTGGACCTAAGGGGAAAAAAAAGCCGAGGGTGTAATTCACCGAGAAGCACATTTCTCTCCTGTCACTCAGACTAGAAATGATCTTTTTTTTTTTGGCGCCGAGGCTTCTCGTTCTTGACCTACAATATAACCCGGAGGCGAAGAACCGACTGATCGAAGTGTCCATTACGAAAAAGCGCCGAAGAGGGTTGTTCGTGTCTGACCGACACTCCTTCCACTGCGCCATCCACTTCAACCGTTAGCTCTCTCTCTCCTCTGCCTCTGTTTCTCCGTCTTCTTTCTTTTGCTTTGCGACGTATATGCGTTGACGATGCTTCCCTCCGCGCTCTCGTCGCTTTTCGAGTTCTCATCGGTTTGTACACCCGTCCGCCTCCATCACACTTCCATTCAAGAGTATTTGCACGGTCTATACGTACGTTCTTTTAACACACTTCGATATCTTTTATCTTTTTTTCATCGAGCTCTCCCGAGCTCAAACTAACCGGAATAAAAAAAAGATAAAAGTTCCAACGAACATCGCGGAGAAACGATCGAACGACGCTCGTCTCTTTCATTATCTATCCAATCGGCGCTCGTTAAGAGCCTTTTCAAAAAGAAATAAAAAATATTATTCATTCTATCTCGCTCAATTAATCGATCAAATGACTCCCGATCGTACGATGAAGAAGTTTTTTTTTTCCATCGGGCAACTTTCACAAACTCTTTTTCGTTCCCTCCCTCGAACTTCCCTCGCGGTTCTCCAATTCTTCCAGAGCGCGAAGCGCCAGAGTTCACGCGAGTGCATCATTTTTTTTTGCTTAGGTTTCGTTTATGAACCATGGCACGTGATTCGTGCCGTGCCTCAAACCACGGGGGCGGACACGTTCATTGTTCTTGGATATGCGCAAGAAGATTAAAATCTCGTTAAATTACACAGACGGCAAGTATCGAGAGAAACGTTAACGTTGTGTTGCGCGTTAGGTTCATTAGCTTCGTTCGTGTTGTTGCTTCGTTGCTGCTCGCTCGGCTGTGCAAGAAAGGAACTACCCCGACACGTGTTCTATGCGCGAGCATCATAAATTTTCAGGCTCAAGCCGCTCTCGTTGCAGCGCAGAGAACGTGTCCCGTCGCAACGGTAATAACGCATGCTCGTCCGGTCGTTTTATTCGTCTCCTTTACATTGCTCTCGTTCCCTTGGCGCTATATGGTTCATCGTTATACACCCCCACATAATGTTATATCGGCGAATAATGCAAATAGCTTTTATTTCGATTAAATAGTAAACGTAAAATAATTTCATCCCGGTGGAATTTTCAATCTAAATTCGATTAAGAAACATTTTACAATTTAACAAACTCTCAAGCGGAGGTGGAGTGAATTAAACGATGTTTCTTTTAAAAAAAGTGAATTAAACCATTACTCGCTTGTTACAGTCGAGAGATTCGTTCGCTATTGGCGTGGACAAATTCCGAACTGTAATAGGCGAATAATTATTTGTTACCTTATTCCTTTTTTTAATAAAACTTGTTTCTCGAATTATACACTATTATTCAATTATGTTTATAAAATCATGATTCTTCAGCCGCAAGATAATGAAGTAAATACAAGTATATAACGAGAAATGTTTCTTGTTTAAACAATTCTGGCACGAAAGATACGCGATTTGTCGGGATCGACTATTGGAAATAAAAAAAAATCATTAATTTTTTTTACGTTGCAATATCGATGGGGAACGTAGTTGTTTGCCTGACCCGCATTGGACTCGCGTTTCGTACGCTGCACAGTTGCTCGGTGCACTGTATCGTGCGGAAAAAAGAAGAAAAATAAAAAAACTACTGAGTATACACGAGCTCAGGCTATAAGCTTCGTGCAACGGACTGAGCCGGCGCATTGTCAGCTATTAACAATGAAAGATCTAGACATTCGATCGAACGTAGCTGGCGCTTGCTGTTTCCACGTTGAGAGAAGCGAACTCTATACATAGTTTCGCAGACGAAGAAGGCGAAAAAAAGTGAAAGGTAGAGCGAGAGACAGCGTGTGTGATTTTCTTTCGATCATCATCACCCGCGAGGAACGATCGGCGGAATAGCCTGCGGACAATGCATCAGAGAGTGTCGAACGAGTCGCGCACGTACGTGTTATTGAGAGAGATGGATCGGTTGGTTTTCTCGGGTACGCGAGCGACCGCACGCCGCAAACCGTCAAGGATTTTACACATACATACCTGCTATATATAGCTATATAGCAAATATGTTTATAAAAAAATTAACATACAACTTGTATGCAATAAATATTATTATAAATCATAATTCAAATAAAATAATAAATATAATAATAACTTTAATATATTAATAGTGATAATGATATCGACATCCTTTTTTTCAACTTTTTTTAAAACAAATATATCAAGACATAACTATATTTACAAACATTTATATTTTTATATATATCATTTTTTTATTGTCAATTCAATTGAATCCGTGAACTTCTTTTCAAAATAGCTGCACGAAATTCCGGCTCAACAGATTGGAAATATCTAGAGCCGACGACCTCATTAAACATGCCCATCCGCGCAAAATCGTGCCTTATTAGCCGAAGAGGGTAACATTTGATCTTCTTTCATACGAGTTTCATGAAGCTGATGAGAACAAAAAAAAACGGAGAAGAATAGGATTTCCTCCGACAATCGTGCGAAAGGTTACCGAGAGTTCAATTCTGAGCTTATACTTCAGCGTTACTCCGAGAGTTCGGAGCTCGCAGGGTTCAGTGGATTAGGGGGATGAAAAATTCCGGAAGAAAAGAACGATGGTCACGAGGTCACGGGGGCACGTGGGGTGGGCGGTACATGTACACGGGTTTTACGTTTTTGCGAGAAACTCGAAGGTTTTCCGCACTGACAAACTCTCCGGAAAATTCAATAAGTTATTCTTTCTTGATAAGTAGATTAATCTTCTAGTCTCCCTCGTTCGTTCTTCGTTAAAAAGACAAAGGTTCTTGCATGGGTAATGAAAGTTGAAATTTGTTGAAGTTTTTAAATTAAACCGGCCGCCGTTAACTTGAAGAAAATGCAATATCGAAAATAGTGAATCAATAAAAAAATACGGACAAACACATTCTAATCCGTAAATTCTATGTCGATAAAAAAAAGGTCTCTTCGCGATGAGAAATTTCCATAGAAACGTTAACCGGTGCAATCGAGACGAATTCACGACTATATCCTCGTGATTTTGGAACGAATCCGTATGTAAATTTAATCCGATTTGCGCGTAGGTGGCTCGTCGAGCGCAACGCCACATGTTGCGAAAAGTTTTGAAGAGCTTTTCGACCTCATCTAATACAGGAATTAATACAGAGCCCGACAATGGGAGCTTTTTCGGTGGGTCCGAGTTCAACGTTCTCGTTTCGAAAAGTGCATTGGCTTTACATGTTCTCCTAGAAAAACACTTGTACGTTTATCGGTAAACAAATTCCGAGAGACGGGAAGGCGGAGGGAGATTTTGGAGCGGGCAATATTGGCGAGTGCAACGACACAAGTCCGAGCTCCGACTCTGCCAAATATCTCACGTCGAGAAAAGTTTGGATGGTCGTAAAAAAACTCGTAAAATGCTTTGACATTTTTTTTTTCATGGAACGACTGGGAGTTTATTTTTTTTCGAAATCCAACGTGATCCTCGATAAGCCGGTACACGTGTAGCATTATAATTCAGCGTTCGTACTACATCCCCGTAAATCACAGCAATTAAAATGAAAAAAAAAAGTAAAGAAAATTGGATGAAAAATAATTTCAAAAATAGCCAACACCCACGCATTTTTTTTTATCACGCCCCATCTCGTTGCTAATGGAAATTTCGTGACGTCTCTCTCGCGGCTCATTACTTAAGAATCTCGCGTGACGCTTGTCTAACGTTGGGTGTTTAGTCGGAATCCGTCACAGCGAGGATGGTAACTGCTAGCACGGTTCCCGCAGTCACTAGCACCGCCAACTACCACGTGTGCGAGACGATCGCATTTCGTTCGTAAAAGCCGGTGCGTGCCTACCGTGACGACACTTTTAATTTCACTGGCTTGTCCACCTCTCTAACCGCAGGCGTACGTGCGAAATACTAAATAGCTTCGAATTACGAAAAAAAAACTTCACACTTCTTTTACCATAGCGAAAAAGCGCTAAAAACGTCCGAGCAAAATTTGAAAAATGGGTGCCTATTCAGGAACTCACCTATCAGCGTCTCCTCTTCGAATGCTCTCCTTCATCGTCGACGACGAGTCGCATCGTTTATAAATCACAAAAACAACAATCCTCGTGGCTCGCGGTACTTGGTCACACAAACGACGCGCATCGCGCAACTATCATCCAAAAATTCTTCCTACCCGCATGCATATGATATCGAACGATTTTATCAATTTTTCTTTATCACCACTCGTTAGTATTAATGAAGTGATTGATTTTTTTTATTAAACTCGACACACGACGATAAAAAAAATTCGCGCACACACACCTTCAGTTCTCCGTTCTTCGGCTTCACGAAAATTTTCACCTTTTATTTTCTATATAATATATACGTGCACATATATATATTATATATCTTTTTTGTTTGGTATTAAATGTAACTACCGCGAGGTGAGAACGAGCGCGTCGGGAACGGCGGCGCGTTCGCAATTCAACCCGCGCCCGCACGACACACTGAGGGTAGTAGTAGGCAGCCGCGAGAAACGTGGTTGCCCTCGCGACGCAATCGCGGTGCTTCGGCAGTATTCGTTCACCTTCGGGTTACTCCTCGTCAAGGTGTGTTCTACAACTATATGACCTATACTCTTCAAACCGTACAGACACTCGTATATATATGGATATAAATGCGCTCGTGTTATCCGTACGTGTATGTGATAACGCCGCCTCCGCGTCCGGACGGCCTCAAGTTCTCCAACGTTGTCTTCTCGCTCGCTCGCGCTCGTCTGTTTTAACCCTCGTATTTTCTCGCTTCATCGTACACCCCGCTCGTTTCTCTAACGACCACTGCCGCTTCTACTTTTCCTTCCTGTTCTATAGCTCTTCTATCTATCCATCTAACTATCCGTCCATCGTACATCCATACGCAGACGTACGTGTGTTGTAACTATCGTTGTCTGTACGTTTGAAAGTAGATATATCTGTCGTTATAGAGTAGACGGTGAAACACCCATCGGCGCGCCGGCCACCGCGCCACACGTCGTCGTCATGACGACGTAAACTCAAAAATATACGCGGCCCGCCGACTACGTACCCCCGTCGAACATACGACGACGACGCTGCGCGAGGAATAGATTACCGCTGGCATGCCGCACTTTAAAGCTTTAAAGCTTCGGGTAGCCTGTATAGATAGTATCACGGTAAAGGGAAGTCACGAGGGCAATGCGTCCGCCTCGAGGCCTGTGCACTTTGCTGCGACCGGATTATAACTCCGTATGCTTTTCTTTTTTTTCTTGATGTATTACCGCGAAGGCTAATGCCACTGCACGAGACGAGATCGTACATTGCACTTTGTACATCGCCTATAAGGCGACCGTAGGGGTAATGAGGAAAAATGAGGAAGCCCCGAGTCCTATTAGCTCGTTCTGATTTTTTTCTACGATGTCGAGGAGGGGTTTTCGCAATTTTTAGGCGATTAAGGTAGTCCTTTCGTCATGTCCGACGTCATCCAAGTTGAGAGAGGAACGGGGGCGATTACAAACACTTCTTGGACACTTATCCTCTCGTATTCCCCTCGCAAACTCAGACGGCTGCAGACCTAACGAAAGGACTATCATAAAGAGATTTTTAGTTTCGTTCATGCAAAAAAAAAATTCAATCATTAATTTTATCCGATTTCTCATTCGAAATGGGATTTGAATGTGCCCAAAAAATTCTCAAGGGCGAATATAAAAAAATAATAATAAATTAATTATTCACAATAATAACTATAACTTTGAATAAAAAAACCATATCCTATTTGAAAAAAATGGAAGTTTCCTGGGATATGTATTTGATCTTGGGTATTTTCTCACGTAGTCTGAACATCATTACAAAAAAAACAGTCCCTCGAAATTAGTGATATTATGGTTCTTGGCATATAACAAAAAAAACAATAAAAATGTCAATTTTTGGGAGAATTCATCGGTGCACGACGATCGAAGTAAAGAGTGTACGAGGACGCTTCGGGATGATGTTCGAGCCAAGAAAAACGTGGTACGAAATTGCATGTGAACGAAAATAGATCGTCGAGAGTTAGGGGATAGACGGTTTGCAAAAATAAATCATGGAGTTTCTTTGCGATCGTGTAGAATCCATTTTTCCTTTTTTTTTCGGTTTGTCGCGGTTGGTCTGAATGTAAACAGCGGAAATTGAGACACTTATTGCGCATCTCGGAGCCACACGTCCGTCTAATATTTGAGCTTGCGAGTCCTAATGGTACTATTGTCTAAAAAATGACTTCATTTTCGCTCCCTCGCGGACAAAGCTTTGTTTCCACATTTATAATTTACATCTTTTGTTTGTCAAACATTGCAAGCAAAAAACGATTCTCAAAAGACTTATTTAACTCTGCAACGCAATTACTTTCAACAACGCTCTTTCATTGCCTCAAAAATGAAAAACAGAAAATCCAAGTGTAAATATGACGAAACAAATATCACTCTCGGTGGGGAGAAATATAACGGACGTGCAAGCGCAGAGAATTTGGCAAGCGTCGATACGTCGTTTATAATTCATTCATTTCGCCGTTTTCGAAAAAAAAAAAAACAACGATACGAACAAAAAAGCATAAACAGAAAAAGGATTTAACTGTTGGTTGTAGCAATTATATGGTAAATGAAAAAAGCGTGCATCAGTAACAAAGAGTAGAAAGGTATGACGTAAACAAGAAAAATGCAGAAACTACATAGGAGTTCGAAGAAAATTTTCCTCGTTTCTGCACTCTCTAGTTTACCAGCAACCGACTGTCAAAGGGTCGATGAACCTGGGTGTGCACACCCCTTTCATACCCGTCTCGATCCCTCTCCACCTGCGCACTGTTTTTCCCCTTCCGCGTGCCGGTTCGAGCCGTCCTCTCCGGTTGAACCCTTGCCCGGCTCTGTTTCAACCGTATTCCAGTTCAATACTTAGTTAACCGTACACTTGCGGTTCTCGATCGATTCGCAAATGGCGCGAATTACGAAAATTTATCAGATCCCACAGCGAAATCTTCGTAGGAACGAACTCTCGTCGTTTGCGGTACGCTCATCGCGCACGCTCGCGTAAACTCTCACGCGGAGTTTGAATTTCTCGTAAACTTCCGACGACCGAAACCTTCTCGAATTCATTGTCGATGCATGTATAGGTATACCGATTTTCCGCGAGCCCACCGAGCACATGTATGCGAATTTCGCGGAGCTGATTCAACGTGAAATATTCATCGTATTGAATAACTTGGCGAATTCGGTCGGGAGAGACTGAAGCACAGTGCCGCGCGGGGGACTGGGGGTGTCGGGATGCATGCGGTAGCCACTGCAGGAGAACATCGATTTACTTGCTGTGGGGAAAATCATTGCGTACCTGTACGCCACAGCCACAGGAAGGAGAAAAAATCTCTACGGCTCTGATATTCACAGACGTGAAAAAAAATGATAAAGCACGCGTGAATTTGACGAATGAAAATGGCATTGGGGCCAACCATTTGAGATTTTCAATTAAAAAGTCGTTTATCAAGTTTTTTCGGGTGATTGCAATCCTCGGGCTCGCGGTTGTGGACTAAAACAAAATAGAAAAATTCTTTCGCTTGCAGTAGCAAAAATATAATACACCAAGGATCGTCGAGGGTTCAAAGAACGGCGCTCACTCCGGTTAGTGATGAGAAACGAAAGTACTTTTTGTTTACAATTCCTGGCACTTTGTCAGAGAGAAAGAGAGACGAACCGACCGTTACAATATCAGGTATAACTGTGCCACGGTGTATTTACGTTCGTTACGAAGGGGGTTGTACATTCGCGAATCGCGTGCGGGCACTGTATGCATACGTATTCGGGTCATTCCACCAGAATTCAAAGCGCCTCGGCACTCCGCGACCAGGCGGAAATCATCCCTGGCGCTTTTTCCTTTAACCGAATAACGCTCCGCCAATGGGGATTATTCATACTCCACTCTGCAACGCAAAATGCTATTTTATTTTTCTTTTTCAAATCGGTTTTTTATTACTGTCTCGCCGATATCTCAATCTGCATAGCTCATCGTTTTCACGACGAAAAAAATTTGGGTTGTTTAGTATTTTGTTTACCAAGCTTTTTTCATCTGTTTGTTAGTAAACTTTTGGAATTATCATTTTGAAAAATCAATCTTTCAAACACCTTTTTTATGCTTGATTTTTTCAAATTTTTATCCCATTGGGAAACGTTTGAAATTCTCTCTGAATCTCACATTTCCTCCGACTATGCCGCTCGGACTGCCTTAAATTCAAGTGGAGCGCGTGCGGAAGATTGAATAACGAATAAATCGCATGCCGAGTTGCGACTCATTCTCGACGAAAGAAAGAAGAAAAAAGCTCAAACTGCGCCAGCCGCAGTTAGATAATGAAAATCACAGTTTCGTTTGGTTGGCGGTAGGCGTTATAACTCTCGTCGAGAGAGAGGCACGTCCGAAATCAATTGACCCCGAGAGCACGGGGAGTTCGCGTGAAAGAGACGAGATAAGAGTCGTTCCGTTTGGAGTCCGTTGGTTGGGTTGAAGTGTCGGCGAATGACCTGGGCCGTCTGTGCTTTCGAAGGCAGCGGGGGCAAATAGTGCCAAGCTTTGTAAAAGCGAAGCCGAGCAAACCGGCGGGCGAGAGAGTTTAATCCAAGTTCTATTTTGCTCGTATTCTCGCAGTGAACGAAGACAGCAGACGCAAAGAGAGATCGAGGTTAGCGATGAAGCTCTCTCTCTCCCTCTTACGTTTTTTCTTTCTCAAATGTATACCTATAGTTCGAAAACTCGCGCCTTCCGCCACGCTTCAGTTGCCAATGAAACGTACAAAGAATCGTGATGAGCGGGAAGGCATCATGCGGAACGTCAAAGAGAAAGTCCGACAGAGGGCAAATCGAAAAATTACTTCGTTCCCTTTAGCACGACCGTGCGGAGCTTTCGAAGAATGATAGTTATTCTCTCTAGGTAACTCGGAAAAAGAAAAGGAAATAATATCTCTTTTATCTCTTTCTCATCGACCGACTGGAGCTTCCAGTGCCACTTCCGGATGCTAATGGTAATGACGCTCGTAAAACGAGCGCTCAACGTATGCATAGCTTCGAGTGAATTACCGTAACTGTTACCCGGCCGAGCCAGCTCAACTTCAGTTGCTATTTGAAAACCCCTTCGTTGAGCCTCGGGGCAAATTTGGCGAACGAACGAAAAATTTAGCTGGAAAAATGCATTCCCGTAGCTTCACACGAACGAGACTCGAAATGCCTTCCGTCCCCCGGCATTCGCATTAGCGCGCGACGAAGATATGGTGTGGCAAATAATTAAATAAAGTAATTGGTGACGATTCGTCGGACCGTCGGGGGCATAGAAATGGGACTGGATGCTAGGGCCATGGATCGAGAGACTTTCGTCGCTCGGGGTGAGTAGCCTCCGCACCGGAGGCAGACTAGCGTCTCTCCGCATTCGCAGCTAAAATCCTTTTATGAGTAATCTACTTAATACCAGCGAGTTGTCCCGAGCACTCGCGGAAATGAGTGCTTCTCGGCGGGAGAATATTGGATATATAAAGCCTCGAGTGTCTTGGAGAAAAAAAAGTAGGTATCGATTGATAAAAGTAAGCCTTTGAAGCTTCTTCGCTTTCGCATTGTACCCAGACAAACATCAGCCGGAAATCACTTTGTTTCTCTTCTGTTATCAACGAAACTCGCGTCCTATAGCAATACCAACTAAAACGCGATAGTTATCGTTGAAAGCATTTACCCCGGAATTTCTATTCAACTTTTCATCGGATAGATAAGAAGGAGAAAAAAAGGCACAACTAATTAAGATGTACGGGAGTTGAACCGGGTCTGCGGTGTTAAGATATCGTCGTAACTTGAACCGCGAGTACTGGAGATAGGACCGAAGAAAGAAAACGAAAGGGTAACCGGGCGAGGCTTTATCCGACCGTTGAATCCTTTCGTGTATGTAATCCCCGATGGAATTTCATTTTGCCATGCAAACTCGCATCGACCTCTCACTTGCGGGCTTCCTCCGAACGAGGGAAATTTGAATCAGAATCGGATATTCTAAAATGCAAATGCAACCGTAAGTGAAGCTGTGCCATGTTCGTGCGAGTACACGGCTATCGAATGAAACAAAACGTGAGACAAAAATGGAATTAAAAATAGAACATTAAATCAGTTACAGCTCCACAGTTTTCGCATCTTTTTTCCTGAGCTTCTGGAAACTGAGTGCAAAAAAGTAGTCTTGGCAGAATGTATTACGGCCGTTGTGGAAATTGAATTTCAAAAAAGTCGAGTCCTAAAAAAGTCTCTCGGTCTGAGGCCCGTTAGAGGGACTTGAGGAGGGCTTATTGCTACAGCGAAAGATTCCATCCGAATTTCGAATCTTCGCCAATTGGTAGAAAAATTTGAACAATCCATGGCGCCAAAGGTTCTAAGAAAATTAATTATCCGTAATATTAACGCTAAAAAGTCATTAACAACTTCGTTTAAGAAAATTATTTAAAAAACCATTCGGTAACAACTATTTCTGCAGAAATTGAGCGGTTATTTCCTTTTTACAAATGTTTAAAGCTTCTACTTGTTGTGTTACAAGTTATAAGATGAGTGTGGGAGGAGTGGAAGGACCATATGAAAAGGAGATTAATATAAGCTTTCAGGGTTACGACGCCGCTGGCCCAAAGCCCAGGCCGTGACAAGAATTCGTGACACCGTTTGTGTGTTCCGAAGCTTAAAACAGGACGAGGCTTTCGGAGCTTGTCGTCCGCAGATCCCGCGTTGTGTACTGCCCTCACAATTCGCTATCGCCCTCTGCCGAGGATCGCCGAGAGAGAATTTCTCTCAACTTCAAACTCTGCCCGCATTCAGATGCGATCCGAACCCTTCCCGAAATGAAAAGTCCTTCCATTGACCGCCCATCGCCATTCGCCCAATACTGTCGCCTTCTACGATCTCAGGCTCATTGTCTCGATGGCTCTTACTTTCGTATATATTATACACCTGCTGACTAATTCGCAATGGCTCTCGAAGCAGTGTCCATACAAACGCCGAAAGGGGATAACTTTGATGACCGGAAGAGACAGCGAACGCTTCTCGGACACTATGACGCACATATGCATACATGTATATGCAGCGAGGGCAGAAAGGTTCGGCTTGACGTCGAGGGATGTGGAGGATTTTAGTTCCTTCCTGGCCGCGGCCACCGCGACGATCGTAAAACAAGAGCGAGGTCCTGTCGGCGCGCTCTTCATCCACGTCATCCTTTCCCTCTGTCCTCTGGCGGCCACTTTGACCCCGTGCTCCCGTCGACTATCTTTCAACGCTTGACGAACCGGAAGATCGATGATGGCCGCAACGACGATTTATCTCACGAATTGATTCGAACGTCGTAAAGCGTTCTCCTATCGAACGGAATGCTTTCACCCCTCGCATTCACAGTACGCTTCATCGTATACGGTATCGCCACGATACGGTAATTATTCTCGCTAGCCTCGTTCTGCGTTGCGGATTAATAATGAAATCGTCGAAAGTTCCGATCGACATCGCAAAAACATTTTTTCACTACCGGTTCCGAAAAGACCCGACTAAAAACAAAACGAAAAAGAGAAAAAAAAACAAATACGTTAAAAAATAAGTAGTATAGTCTATAAATTACATTAATAAAAAAATAGAGAAACAGTGATGAAAAATCATTGATTTTACTATGATTATTGCTTTATAATATAATGGTGTGTATTGTTCTCATATTAGCGTCCGGGAACTTCCATACGCGGTGACGAATAAGTTTCGCAACTCTAACCCGCGAATAATTTTCTCTCATTTCACGTTTTTTTGTTAAAACAATTTTTCCAAGACCCTCTTTATTCATACGAGAGGTTTACAATTTGTGTAGGAAATTTTGAAAATATTTTCATTGAAATAGTTACAACGCGAACGGAACTCTTCGTTGATAGTCGTTGGTCGGAGTGGATGCGGACGAAGCGTGGCTACAAGCATGCATGCATTTGAGTACTGTCAACTACAGGACTTGTATGATTTTTAATGAAACAAATCATATAGTTCCCTCGAGGACCGCGTAATTTTACGAGTATTTTCTTCTGTCGTGCAAATTTCATGCCGGTACTTTGGTTATATTTTCCATAACTGTACGTGACTATGTCGTTCGTGATGTTCCGCAATGGAAGCCGGGCCGGACGCGTGGGGTTTGGGCGATGTGATGGGGTTGAAAAAAAAAATCACGGTGGCCCGAATTCCAGACTGGTACTGTCGCGGCAAACCGTAATTGGAATCGTGCCAGGCTATCCACCTCACTCGTGTAGTACAACGGGCCACTAGGTGCATATTTTCGTGTGGAACAGTGCGCTGTTACACTGTTAGTAGGCAGTAGAAATATAGTACGCATCGAAATGGGGTTGTATACCGTGTAATAGTATGCCGCAGAGAGAAGTTTCATTGCACGCGCTTCAAATTCGTTGAAATATACTCGCGCGTTTCGTGTCGTTTTCTTACCCTCTCGAAAGGGGGTCGTTGGTAAGCGCGAAGTAGCGAGATAAAACGAGCAATCGGCTTGCCGATTTAGTGGCAGTCGAGTCACGTCTCCCTCGGTTTACTTATCAGTCTGTTTTATTACAGTGAAAATAATACCGTTCGATGGTGATAGCCGAACAATGATTTTCGTCTCGATGTCTTTGCCTTTCGCATTACTCCGTATTCTTTACTATTCTTCCGTATAACATGATTTTTATTCCTTTTATACCCGGTCTGTATACGTTGACGAGTCTGAAAACTTGTACCTCCCGCGAATTCGGATACGTACAGCTCGGCGCCTCGTTCGATATCGGAAACGTCGGGGCAACTCTCGTCCCCGAACGCGAACGGGAAGCGAAACTTTTGCGTAACATTCTTCTTATACTCGTTCCCGTCACTGTAGTACCTGGTACAACGGGCCAAGAAACTCTTGCATCGCGGAAACTCGCGAAATAAAAGTTTGACGGATATATAAAGTCAGCGGGAGCCCCGGGGGTTTCGTTAATCAGACTCGTATCTGTTGTTATTGTCAGCACTTCATGCGCTCGAAAAGTATGATAGTTTCGTCCGTAAATGGGTCGAAATATTAATAGACGAAGTTGACGTAACCAAAGTTTCAACTCTTTGCCGATGGCATCTGTGATAGTCATTGAAGCACAGTGGCGGTCGGCAAAAGGGTCGACATCTGATAAAAAGAAAACTTGGTGATTAAATTTAATTAATACCGTAATTAAATTTCTAAGAGTGTAGGATATAAGTAAAATTCACTAAATCTTGAGCGACTTTCAATTTGTTCCTTTTTTCCGCATACAATTTTTTTTCTATTTATCGTGCATTTTTTTTATGCTACGCGATGTTATTGCTACTCCACCGTCGTGCGCAATTATGAGCACGAAAGTTAAGTATACTTTTCTGTGTACACACGCGGTATGGAAACGCAAATACCTTGACAGTGCCATGGTATTTTTTTTTCCTGCATTAGCAACTCTACCGGTGCTATTACACACGTTCGTGTTGCTTATTCGTCGGATCGCGACACAGAACAACGATATTGTTGCAACATATATAGGTATATAGTCAACGGGAGAAGTGACTGAGCGCTGAAACGAATGGTGCGCTCGCCGAGTTAGATTATCATGCCCTCCTCAGGTGTAAAACGTTGGGTTATTGATTTCTTGGTTGGGTCACGTTACCCCGCTCTCCTGCCCCCTCTCTCTCTCTCTCTCTCTCGTTTTCTCCCTCGCGACTCTGCGCTGCTGCACGACCTGCAAACCTGCTGCCAGTGCTGCTGCGGCGCGCTCCTACAGTATGTCTGGATTTTCCGCATCCTACCCGGACACACCGGTGCACTAAACAATTTTCCATCGCGAACAATAACCTCGCAACGATTGTAACTCAACAATTTGCACATCGTCCGAATCTCCGGCACAATGGTGAGACCGAAACGTAGGATCCTCTAAACTCGTTGATGACAATTTTAATGACGCCGAATTAATGCGAGTAAAGATGTCTCGTACGAGATTCAGAGGGGTCGGGTCCCCTTATTTATGCCAATGTTCGCCGATGTATATTTTCTTCCGCGAACATGAAAAACTATAACAATTCACCGCCGGTAGAAAAAAAATGTTCAGAAGATAGGGCAGAAAAATACTTCGAATAGTTTCTGGAAGTATGTAATTTTGTCAGATCTTTGCCTCTAAAACGCGAAACTATTTTTGTGATTTTCGTGAGACTTTGTCGAACATCGTAATATTGCTGACTCAACTTGCTTAAAGGAGAAGATTCTCGGATACGATGAAACGAAGAATAGTTCTTTCGCTCAATTTGGCTCAATTGAAACCATTGTAAAATCGTTCTTTTTCTTTTCGAGTCTTCCCCTATTGCGCACTAATTTTTAGAGTGACCGAAACCTTTTTTCCGTTCGCCTCGAGTATCGGAATGTTCGTTTGGCGGTGAAACGCTCGAGTCGCCGCGAAATGAGAAAATGTTAGAGACATTAAAGAAATTAGATTGGACGGTAGTCGCTGTGGAAACTTCTGAAGCTGAAGGCCTCCGGGGTTTAATCTCCAAACTTTCGGGGGGGGGGGCAAAATTGGATTATAAAAGTCGGGAGAGAGTGAGTTTCCGGGATGGCGGCCGCGAGTAGGGCAGGTGGAGGATCGGAAGGTGGATTATGGACAATTTGAATTTTGTAGAGCATTCCGTTGACTGAATATTGTATCTTACTTTTCGAACAATCGCGGTTCGCGAGATGCGAAGAGTCACGAGCGAGAAGAAATGAAGCGATACCCGATGCAAATACATCATTGATGAGAATGAGAAACAGAAGTATGAAAAGTTCTCGAGAGTTTTCGACCTAATAAAGCGCGTTGTCGAAAATGCATGCCGTTGATTCGTGATTGAAAGGATCACTTTGTCGCGAACGGAACTTTGTTCTTCCAAGAAACTTCCGCCTCCTATCCTGAAGAATAGGGCAACCGATTGTTGGCCGCCAACCAACGATCGGCAGTCCCGCTCGAGAAAGCACAGTCGACGGAATAATACGCCGCTGTGCCAATGTCTGATTCGTTTTTCTATTTTCCTCCAACTCTTCGGCCAAAGATTGTACCTTTTATTCGAAGGTGCTTATCCAAATATACGGTAACGGGATATGCGCGTATTGGATATCGTTGCTCGGCTCCCGCCGAGAAGGCCGGGAAATCCTTTCTTCGTTGAGCAGGCAGGAAAAACTCTATCGAGATATTGTAGAGCCTATCGCAGGAACGATACACAAGTTGTCGGAGCACTCTACAATATTTCCGGATCCTCCGACGAAATTCAAGTCTCCGGGGTATATTTTTCTGAAGGATATATTTTTTTTCTTTACGAGCACGATTACTCGTTGCTAAGTTCGAGCTACGAAAATATTGTATTTCACGGCGAAACTTTCATCTCGACAAAGTGCTCTTGAAAAAAAAGAAAAAAGTTAGTTTTTCTTAAACCGCCCCGGGTCGCTTAATAGAATGGTGCATTATCATCGTCGTTATCTTTTTTTTTATTTCGTATATAATATTCCCATGCCTGCGAGAGATCATTATCGGGAGAAGGGATAATTAATTATAATTGCTATAACGATAATTATGCGCCGAGCAAACGCTTCACCAAGTATCCAGGGAACGCGTAGAGCGCACAACCCGCCAACATAACGAGCATAAACATGGAACAGCAACATATTATTCTCCATCTGTAATAGCGACACACGACGAAGCAACAGGCCTTCCAGGGATTACGAAACCACGAGAACGATGTGTCGGGACGTCTGGAGGCAGAAAAAAAACGTTATATTATTATTTGATTTCAACTTCGCTAATTTTCCGCGATAACTGCGCTACGAATTGTGCAACACAATTTTTCTTTTCGCATATCAAATGTCGGAGGGTATCTCTGTTCCACCGCATACGGTACGGCATAGAAATGGAAACGCTCGCGTCGGTCGATTGTCGCTTATCGCGATCAATTTTACAACCGTACAGCGTTGTAATACTCGTTACGTTCTCTCTGCGATCGCTCGATGCGATAAACGATACATGGGCAAAAAGGTTTTTCACTGATAGTAAAATCGCTCAAAAAAAAAGCTTTAAATAAAGTAGCAAAGGCTCGGTTGAATGTTTCGAGTTACTCTATTTTTATTAACTTCCGACTGTCAGAACGAAAAATGCGAGTTCTGTGTTTCACGGCGGTTTCGCGATTATCCTCGTTTTCGCTGTCATGCACCTTTACCGAAACGGCTTGATATGGGTCAACAAATTGTCAAAAATGCGTTCTCTCAGCCATGAAGTGTCTTTCAGACGATAAATTATGAGCACAATGCATGAACTCGCGAAGATAAAGTACTTTGACGAAATTGTCCCAAAGGAAAAGAGCGAAATAACGGATAATTGTTGGTGAATATAACAATGATAGTAAATTATTAATAGGTCAGGAATTTTTCACTTTTGTGAAAATTTTACGTTCTTTATTATTATTTTATTAAAAAAATTTTATTCTTGTAATAATTTTTTCTTTTCGGGCTGAAAGCTTTGTCGAATTTGTCTTCAAGTCGAAAAATCTCATTGCCGCTTCTCATTTCTCGGTGATAAATTCAGAAAAATATTTATTTTAGGCTGAATCGGAAACAAGATTTATTCCGCGATGTGACATAATACTCGAATAAATGTTTGTACAAGTGTTTTTAACGCCGGTGCGCCAGTTTTCTCTAAAGCTCAGGTGCGCACACCTGCGATCCACCCTTAACGTCCCCACGCCCGCATTTTCTCGTCTCGCATTCGTGGCTCGGTACTCGGAGGATTTCGTGAGAAACGAAAAACCCACGACGAGATGAAATAAAGTAATCTGGAGGTAGTAATAAAAAAAAAACGAAAAACACAAAATGAAAAGAAAAAAAAGCTCTTAAAACGCATACACTCTTAGCGTTTAAATCGCGACCCGCCAGCGGAAAACGTGACATTTGCGCGAGTAGAAAGTAGAAAAGAACCGGATGTAAAGAGAAAGGTCGCACCTGGTGTAACGTCGGTTCGGATATAACGTCGAGCTTTTAAAGAGAAGAGTCACGCGCCTGTGCTTTCGACTCAAGAAACCTTGTCGTGTTTTCTACCCCCCAAGTCGCTTTGTCGCGTTTCACGTACTGCGAAGGCCCGAATGTATCGCTATACGAGTTAACAAACCCCTTAACCGTACTGTAACGGACGACTGCCGCGACAGACAAAACCGTGAAACGTAAACTACCCCCTTCCGGAGTTGAAGACTTAGGCGCTTGAAACTGGCAGGGATCACGCACCTGCGTAACGATCCAAGCACGAAGAATGGACAAAATGTCAAAGCTAAAAGATCCATTTCGCCGCTGTCCTGAGTCTCACGTGGAGCAAGACGGTTGTTGAGGGGTCTCTAAAGTCGGGAATTTATAAAAAGCTAAACGTCGACAGCGGACACGCGCTTCCGAGGTAGCAAAACGATTCGATCACGCGAGCTTCCGTTACAAATTACGTATCATTATTGCCCTAGGCTATGGCGTGGCCCTTAAAAAAAAAACAGAAAAAAAGAAACGGTGGCAGGCCTGAAAATCGTATCGTGATTGAAATGTTCCCCGTATCTTTTCACCAGTTCGTTTTTCTGTACTCAACCATATTTCTCACCTTCGTCGGGCGTGTACAAAACAAATTCTACAATAGCGAAAGAATGAAACAAAACAAAAACATCGATATTGTAAAAAAAATTCGGCATAAATTCGCAGAATTTGCAAACTTATATCGTAGATCATGGGATTTTTTTCCTTTTAATACAATTATGGTAATGACTCACTTGGGCGGTGGAAGAGGCTCCGGTGAATCTCGACCTTTACCAACCGGATTCTCGTTCGCTTGTACAGCCGGCACTATGATAATTTCCATTTCCACTTTCCCCTGAGGGCGAAAAACAAAAAGTGAGACATATGGCTTCGGTGCAATAACGCCTGGCTAGGCGAAGAGTCTCGAGATGATAAGGGTTAGGAGCCTTGAGGAGGTATGAGAGAAACAGCGTTAGAGGCTATGAGGCCTGAAGCACATCCTCCGCTGGATGTCCAATATCCTCTCGGTCGTGAATTTTTTACATCCAGCGCCCCGTACTAGCCGAGTTTATACGACGGCGAGCGTCACGCAGTTGCGAGTCCTGTGGCAAACTACCAAACAAGCCTTCACGGCGTTACCGACGAAGGTCACGTAGAATAAAATTGCAACCAATCCGCGCCAAATGTTCGACAACAAAAATGTCCCGTTTTCGGCCACGATTTGAGCAAACACGTCAAACTGTGCTTAACCTCTACGTGTTTACTTTTTTTTATAGGAGATTGATAGTTTCACGATCCACTTTTTTATAGAGCTTTATTAACTAGCCGATTTTTATTGCTTCAGAAAGAATATTTACATGAATCCATGTTCAAGGACTCAACTGTGCGCTCACATATCGGCGGGAGCTCTGCAAGCAGTAAATGATTTTTAAATCCTTTAAAATAAGCTTTATGCATTTTCTTTTGTTAAATTCGAAATTTTAAGGGCTAAAGGTAGTAAATCACCCGCATAAGCTATATCCTAAAAACAACGAGTTCCACAACTGACTATCCAAAGGCAATTTAAATCCGGAGCAAATGAGCGTCTGTGACTGCATCTGAATGTCTGAGAACGCTCATGAGTGTCTAAGTATCCGCGAGTGCATAGCAGACAGACAAATATTTCACATGACTGTCATGCATAATGCATGATAAAGAGAAAAGATTATTCGAGATATAACTATCCAATAGCGCGTGAGTTATTAGCGATAGCAGTTTATAAAAGACATTATCGGAAGCTCTACGGCTTCACGAGGAACGAGAACGACCGTTGATCGCGTGGGCAGTCATCGAGTGTTGAAAGTCCAATGGTTGATCGATAAGCACAATAGCCGGTGCGAAACGAGAGGAGCGCAAGAGAAAAAGAGCTTATCGCGTTCGTAAACTATCAAGGGATCGACGTAAAGTCGTAGGGATCGTTGAAATCGACGTCGACTCGTATAGACGCGAGGCGCGCTATCATCGAGCCTTTCAGTGATGGTCAGTGTAAAAAAGTAGCTAATCTCCAACTATATCCTGCTTGTTTCACGAGGGTTTCGCACAAGTCCGCCAATGGCCGATAGCGTGCCAATGACTGAACCGGTGAAGAGCTATCGTTCGATTTCCTCTCGCTTCAGTAAAGCTCGCGCAGGTCATTGTATTCGTCGCCGTTGCTTGCTAAAATCGAGTTCGCTCAAGCACGCCTCTCGCATGCCGAGACTCGTACACACACACACACACGCACACAAACCCAAACCGCCCATTGGCTAATCTCGTTCGATTTCCTGGGATAACCGTAGGCCAATGTACTGCGCGAGCGGCTCGCAGGGTGGCGTAGTTTGTGTGTCGCGTTTAAGCAGTATATCGACTTCCCAGTCTGTGATGCAATTCTGCATTGGAGTATAACGAGGTGGCGTGGAAGTATAGCACAGAACCGAATGCGTGAGTCGCGCAGCCTCTGGGGACCAAGCTCATATACAGGCCCAATGTAATTAACGTTACCATGGGATTACATTACGTAACGAGGGAAAGCTCTCCGGCGCTACTTGCCTAACGCGATCCGATCCCCATAATACAGTTAGTCGACTACTCCGGCGACTATAGTTCAAGGAAGAAATTTTATTGATTCGACCGAACCAACCGAGCGGTAATAAATTTGATTGATTCAATCAGATACAGTTATTGGCAATTCAGGAAAGAGTCGGTTATGCAATGGTTTCTTAACGGTTCGTTGAGTGAATATGATCGATAATTGAGATTCGTGAATGGTTTATCATCCCAGTTTCGTGTAATCACTTGCACGTACTCTGCATGCGAACGCATAATTCAGCTGCACCGCCCGGGAGTGTTGTGCCTTGGCAAACGCAGTCAACGTGTTTCTACCGACATTCGGGTCTCCAGGGATAAGCCGAGTTAGCGATGAAATCGAAGCTTCAACGATCGTATAGCGATGTACTCTCATGCGGGATTCGACGACTATCGAGTACTATTACTGTCCTTGCATTGTGCGTCTTATAACGATCTCGTATACGATAGCGATCACGTGCGGTCAGAAATCCTCTCGTATCTGGTCTCGTACCTCCCTCGCCAGACTCCTATTCCTGTGCTTTCTACCGTGCAGGAATGTCGTTATAGCCGAGCCTGTGGTTAAAGCCCGAGGTACACGTGCCAATTCGAATATCTCGTATTGTCACGTTCTGATTGCCCACTGTTTGACTCGAACAATCTTAACCGCTTATAACCGTGATTGTAATGTACAATTCATAATTTCTATACGTATGGCAACGTTATCGTACGAATTGGATGCAATTTGCAAACGGTTGTAGACAAACACTTTCAATCATCGATAGCACCTCTAATGGCAGAAAAATTAACCGGATATGGATAAAGTTGGTCCACGGGTGGTTTAGTTCCGTCAAAAACAGTTAGGGCTTCATTGCAAATTTTCAACAAAAATAGGGAAAAAAACAAAGACGTGAAAATATGTATAGTTGTTTTCCAAGAGAAACTGAGAACATTTCTTTTCAACCGGTAGGAAAATTCTAAGACATTTTCTGATATCATGGAAATGTTTAGATTTTTGTCTCGGTTAAAACGAAATCCTTTGGCGAGTATCGTCGTAATTCAGTTGCCTCGACCCCTTTAAGCGTAATTGGGTATGATAAGCAAAATATTTTCTCACCGCTTGAACGTATTTTCCTGTGCTCGTGCTGCATGCGAACGGCCACCACGCTCTCGTGCGCATTACTTTAAATAGATTGACCGTCGGCGACTTGGGGTGTATAACCTTAAGAGTGCAATTTTTCGAGTTGGCACTTCCTTTTGGCATCCTCGAGAGATCCAGGGTTAATGAGCCTGCAAAGCGGATGATCAAAGACACCGTTATATTCAACCACGCGTATGGTTTAATTAAGGAGACGTCGTCGTCACGACGCCCGTTCGTCGGCTCTTGGAATCTCAAACGAAAATTGCACTTCTCGCTTCGGGGACGATTCGGAGTCGTCCACGGGGAAGAGAATTTCACTCCCAATATCTCAAGCATATCCCGTACAAACCAACCATCACTTTGAATCTACGTTACATTACAGACCGCGTATCACGTAATTTCGTGCTCAAACGACGCGGCACACCCATTAATAAAAATAAAGCTCTATTGATTCGTATCATGATCCACCTTGTTATTATCATTCCCGAAAGTGAATATGAAAACAAATCAAATTATCTGGCAGGTGTATAAAACAGAACAAGCAGCCATATCTATAAAATTTGTCTCTCATTCGTGCGACCTTGAAAACACAGCGTTAACCCTTTGCGAACAGGTTAAACCAGCCATTCACCCTTCGTGAACCGTTGGGGAGATGGTTGCTTGGGATTATCCTAATTTACCTTTTCTCCAACGACGGCTCAGCGTGATCCCTTAATAGCCGAGCATCTGTTTCACGGTTTGATAAATGATAAGACAAGATAGAGAATCGTCGGCTTTTATACACAGAGACTTTCATCTCCCCAGTATTGCGCGAAAACCTCACGCACGGGAGAAGCGTCGTCTACGACGAGGGGGAAACTACGCTTTGTCAACACGTGAAATCACACCCTGCAAGAGATACCAACCTGCTACATCGACCACCCCGACGGCTGATAAGCATAGCGGTACACCGAGCTCACGCAGAAAGCTGACGAAGTCAAAGAAAAAAAGTGTGCGAGGAAGAGGGAACTCGAGAACAGAGCGAGATAAAGATACTGTGCTGGGATGAAAAAAGAAAAGAAAAGTACAAAAGTGCGGTTAGCCAGGGGAGATTCTACCGGTGAAAATCTTCCTTGGCGGTTGGTTTATTTCTCGCTTTCCAGTCTGGCGCATCCAGGCCAAGATGGAACAAAGAATTTCCTCTCGAGACAATCGCGATGGGACGGGATCAAAGCGTGACTTATAGAAGACGTGGCAGAAAATAGAACGAGACTCGATGTTACCTAAAAAATCGTCCGGAGAGAAATGATCGCTGTCCCAGACTTGGAGGTTCAATTTACAAGGGAGTTTCTGCTCCGTCTCGTCCTTGGCGAGTATCGAAAGTTTCTTTCTCACGATCATTAGATGCTCCCCGCGGGAATACGTAACGCGAAATACGAATCGCCAATTAAAGTTTCCCTCGCCGTTCAGTGAGTTATAGTGAACATCTGTTTTCTGATTATCCTCGTGAAGTATCCATCTTCGAGGATGCGGGACGAGAGATGCAAGAAGAAACAAATCGAGGTATAGACATTCAATCGTCGAGCTTTTTTTTTGCTCAAAAATATAGCGAAAGGAAAAGAAACAATTTAAGGCGAAGCACAGCGAGAGAATATTTCCAAGGAAATATCTTTATTGTATAATGGAAGTGACGGCCAATTTTCCTCATTCGTTTATCGTCGCTACCGCAGAAAAATCGATCGCGAATGAATAAAATATAATTCGATTGTATAAATGAGTTCCACGAAGCCCTCGTCGCGTCCGCGACGGAATAACTGTTTCGTTGAGATATCGAAGATTTTACCATTAAAAAAAAAAGAGGGAGGACACAATGGGAGGAATTTACAATGTCTCGCCTCAAAGGAAGCTAATAATCGTATATGATTACCCTTTAATGTAGATATCGGAGCACTTTTCGCCCGTGATGAATTGGTTATCAACGAGGGGCACGTCCTCGACGTTCCATATAGTGACGCGAAGTTCGTAGTCTTCGGGAACTTGGGGAGTGATGTCTATTGGAAGTTTCGGCGGTAGATCGTCGATATTGAACATGTCGAGCCAAAGCTCCAGTTTACCCTGAGACAATATACAGACGGAGCTTATATTATATATCTGAAATGGCGTACGTGGGATGCGTGTTCAGCCTTCGAATGAAGTGGGCTCCGAATCGATGGGAATGTTTACTTGACTTCTCGCGGTACAGTTATAATATAACGTAATTGATTTGTATTCAAACTGCTATGCTTTACCGTCTCAAAATTATAGCAATCCGCTACATTAAACGATGGAATAAAAATCAATAAAAATTGGAACAAAAGAGTGATTTGTAATAATCATGACATTCGGGAGATAACCTGCTCGAGACCGGGCCGATCCGCATTGAAAAGGGGTCGACGTTCCACGTGTTCGGGCACGAGACTGGTACCGCAAATTGGAAATTCGTGCCATCGATGGAGCACATTCAGTGCCATGCATTCGTCCTTATCTGAAAAATGATCAAATCCATTTTCCCGGAAATTGAACAATTAACTCATTCATCCATCGGTCCGTCTGTGCCGCAACGGAATAAAGGGAGAATAAAAAAAAAATTAATTATATGAACAATAAAATTTTTGAATTGTTTAAAATTGGCTTACAAAGTGCCTATAGAATAAAGCCAGTCACTTCATTCTTGGCTTCCTCGTGAAAAATGCTTTGTAAATACCGAAACGGTGTTTCCAAGGCAATCATGAAAAAAAAAGGTTCACTAAAATGCATTTTCACAAAAATTTACTAAACAAATCTTGTTCTACGAGGAAGCAGAATTCAATATTGGAGTAACAAACAATAATTGGCCTGAACGATCAACCGTCTTTGCTATCGATTTCTCACAATAAAACCGACATCTGAGCCGATAGAATTCGCGTAGCAGAGAAAAATCGCGATTCAACGCAATATCCTGTTACACAAAACATTTAGCAAACCTCCATCGTCCAAAAATGATTCCATTACAGCGACAAAGGGAAATGTTTGCTTCGCTATCGTAACGCAGTTCTCGTGATACTCCGGTGATGGCAGATTATTTTTCTTGCAAAGATATTCGAGTATCTGTGTGGGCTTTTCCCGATCGCGCCAAGCATTGTAACCCGATGTGTTGTAAGTTTTTGCGATACCGCAGTGGGCTCGATGAGTGCTGTAAAAACGATTCTCAATGTCGATCTTCGTTTCTCCGATCAGATCGTCGGAGGACGTTGCGTCGTAGTCCCAAACTTGGATCGTCAACATGTAGTCTTTTGGAAACTGGGCGTTTATCTCAAAGTACCTGATTCACGACGTGCAAAATTTTATTTTACTATCACGAAAGGTTTCTACTTTACATAGAGGATTGTTCTGAGCTCACTTTCCAAAAACCGGATTCAGCTGATTCGGTATGTAATGTTTCTTGTCATTGATATCGTTTTTTCCTATTTTAACGCGCAAATAGGGATCCGATTTACCACTTAGGGGATCACTCGGATGTAAATTTATCGCTGTAACGAGAAACAATCGCGTCAACGTTGTTGATAATACTGACGATTCCATTAGCCCAGTTTCCGTTCGCATAAGCTTCACGCGAAATATTAATCCCTCGTGGCTTTGGCAGACTTCCGTTCTGTGGTCCGCTGAGGATCCATTGGATTTAAACCAGTGCACTTACGGAAGGCGTCACTCTGCCGTCAAGCTCGCGTCGTACCGCGACTCGACCCAGGCTCAAATGGAATCAATCAAAATTACACATAGCAAAAAAAAAACAGTGAAGCGATGATAGGAAAAAAACTCTTCCGCTGTTGAAAACAGACATTTTTTTGACGTTGAAATGGTTTTTCTGTCCAGTGTGCTCTAGGCAGATCTATTTTTGCTTTACCCTTTACAACGTAAAGTCTCACTAGAACTTTAAGGGGCTCTGGAGGTGGATAGTTGTCGCAGATACCGTCCGCCGCATTATTGCCGCTTCTCGTTTTGCATCGCAAGTTTTCGGGATGTGGCCAGCGATATATCGCTATGTGACCCTGCGAAAAAATTATTACATTAGCCATCCCATCCGTGTTTCGTCTTGATCGATTGAAATTGCGATTTTAATCGCTGGCAATTAAAAATCATTGCTGAACGTTTATAGATAAATTATCCAGTTTGCGGAGGATAAATACTCTCGTGTGAGAATGGAATACACGAAAATGGCTAATAGCCGGGGCATTTTATGATGGTACGTTTTATGCCAATTATAAGTCAACGATGTGTGCGGTATAACGGGATTTTATGCGGCAAAATGTTATATACGATTTATATCGAACGCGGACCGGAGAGGTTTTAACAATTCGTTGGCGCACGTCCAAATAGCGATGTACGAGGATTCGTTGAATGACGGATTATACGTTGTTAAAATAGACAATTAGTAGCCATAGAACACATTAAAAGATAATGGGGCGTATACTAGAATAAAATTGCCTTTTTTTGGTATCGCTACCGATTTTTTTATGTAGCCGTTGCGGTGAAGTTGAGTCAGTTCTTATCTTAAGTAGGGGGTATTACAGTCCCTGACAAAAGTAAGATCCCGCACGAATTTACAATATTTCGAAATGGAATAAAAATCTGCAAACAAAAACCAACCATATAAGAGTTTACTAATGTGTTGAAAACTTTCTGGAATTATTGAAGCGCAAAATTCACGGTCTGAGCACCTTCCTTGATATTGATTTTGTGCAGATTTCCACGCCATCGGGAAGTTTTTGAAATTTTTTCCGAATCCACTTTTGACTGGGAGAGTAGCGATTCGATACGTCTGCCTTAACGGAGATACTGTAAGCTTTGAATTATTGACGGGACGATAACCTTAAACTTTCCCGAAAAATTCTTCTGGTCGTTGTTCGAATCCCCGGTTTTCTTTCCCTTCCACAACTCGAAAGTCGATAATCGATCGTTGAAACCCTCGAATTCCGACTGAAGCTCTAGTTCCATAGGATAAATCTGGCTTCTTGTTTTAATAAGCTAAAAAGAACTTTATCGAAGAAATCTTGATAAGTACCTTGAATGTGGCTATTGGCTTCTGTCGCGGCAAGAGCGTCTTCACTGTCCCAAGCTCGAGATTTCTTTCCTCCTTTGGAAACAATTGCAAAAAAGATCGTATTTCATAGTATATGAGAACAGTTCCCAGAGTACGTGTAATCGACAACGTTAATGGCGATTTATAGTACGAAAGTGTTGGAGGTTGCTTTTAAAAGTTGTTCGAGCTTCGGCACCGCAACTTCGTTCGAAGTCACGAAAGAAACGGCAAACACTTTTAACGTTTGTTTCGCTTTTGTATTTTTTATCCCGTGTGCCTGCATCCATCAAACTTGCGGTGCGGACGTTGAGATAATAGCGGGGACGAAAGATAGAACTCGCAACTTAGCCTCCGGGCGACGTTGCATCGTGAGGGGGGTTTTGTTTTAGCATAATAAACGTACCTCGAGAGACGCGAAGTACTTGCTCCACCAATCGTGACTCTCGTCCTCGTCGTTTCCGTATCTCGTTTCTCGAGTTTTCGTGAAAAATTTCAGGTTTTTTAAAAACCGTTTAAAACTAGCCAGAATACTTTCTATCTTTGTACGAGCGTCGGCTCCCGCCAGTCTCTTGTAAGCTATCAAGCCCTTGCACTCCTCTTTCTCTGGATCGTACTCGGGCGGCAGAGGAACTTGAAAATGCGAGAATTATAAATGCATGGAAAAAAAAAATCAAAGTAAGATAGGAAATTTGAAACATATGATGTTCATCTCTTACAGACGCGAGCGGAGTTCTGTTTTTCGCAGAGAAATTCCGGCGAGCAATTTTGTCCGTAAATCTTTCTTTCGTATTCCTCCTCGGTGATTAATTTTTTCAAAAAAATGTAGGCACTGGGAATTATACAAACGCCAGCGTACTTGAAACATCCGAATCCACGAGAGTCGTATGCTTTGATGATAACCGAGGGAAAGTAAATGTCCAGCTCGGGCATGTCCTGCAAAACGATCTTATCGGTTTTCCCGGTCACGTCTTACTTACGAACTTCTTTTTTTGTCATTTCCGGTTTTACCAAATCGACGATAACGCGAGTCTCCTCGAAATTGGAAAACTTTTTGGCATTCTCCATGACCTCGGACTTGACGTGAACGCCGGAACACTCGAGAACGATTCTCGGCTTGTAAACGGGCATGTAGTTAATCTTCCTCATGTCTCTAACGCCCCAAAAGATTATCTCCATGCGGTGGCTCGTAACCGCGGGCCTAATGTCGTCGGGTAAGTTGTAGACCTTTCTGTCCGCCGACGAATTCAACGGCAAATCTACCAAGTCGTTTTCTTCCGTCTACCGACAAAACGACGAAATAAATTCACGAAACGCACATTCTCGGTTCTCTTGCCAAACTACTCAGCTGAAATATGTGCCGAACGATATACGGGTGCGTGCACAGACTGTTATCGTATCGTTGACAAATTTTCTCAGCTATTCGCAAATTCATGAATTCGATATTTATCGATGTTGGAAATCAAAATGAATACGTAATTTATGCTGATAATACAATGCAAACTATCCTGGGGAAGAACGAGAATTTCCCCAAGAATTATACTAACAAACTGCATTCTGGTAAATAAAAATATATTCTCATCTGCGGAAAATCAGGGTTTCGGGAGTATAATTGTATATGAACATTATTCAAAATAATTATTTTTCTTGTATTGTATGAAATGTTGAGTGCATTAACCTGCAGGGACTAAAATCGGATAGAACTGGAACTTCGACAAGAATACGCATAATTTAGAGCGACGGTTATAATTTTGCTGCTTAAAACTGGTTGGTATACGTCGTACTCAGTACAACCTACCTCTATAAGCTCAAAAGCCGCAAGGACACTGCCACCGTAATCCTTCTGTGACTTGAATTTATGCCATACCAGTCTAGGAGGAAATTCGGGCGGCGAGTATGTCTCCGTGGCGAGCTTTACCACAGGAGTTGCGATACATCGTCCACAGAATTCTTTTGTATCCTGCACTCAACGTTCGAACAGTACCGAGAAAGAGGAAGAAGCGTTATATTTTTATTTCTATATAGAAATGCTGGGTACGAAGTAGTCAGAGGAGATTTATTGGTAATGTTTTATGCATCCCCCAAAGGTCAATCCTTATTCCATAGATGTATTTATTTTTGGCGAAACTCAAACTTACACACATATCGGAATCGAAAGCTTCGATCACAATCTTCGGCGGTAATTCTTTTATATTTTCTCGTGTGCCGTACAAATCGATAGGTGGAAATATCAGTGTTTGGTCCCAGAAAGGGTCGAGACTCTGTTTGACGGTCTGCAAAGAACTGACTATTGAGAAAGATCCGACCCTTCGGGCCAGATATCGGATGAGGAACGAGATTAGATATGAAAAATTGATGTAATAATGCGAATTCCTCGCTGGACGAGTACATTAATCTTTCCCCCCTCCATCATTGAACATTTTTTTGAGGACGCCGAGAATTCTCGTAATTTTTCACTACAAATAATTGCATGTGAAAAGGACATTTCCATGCGTCTACGATCTTTATTCCAAGATCTATCTCTGTGTGTCATCAATTCTTTGAGCGCCTCACTGCGATTCGATGAACGAGGAATTGTAATTTAATCCACTTACTTTCGTCGTCGAGGCGTACCCGTGAAATATCACCCTCACAAAAGGATCCATCAAGCCAGACGCGTCCATACCGGGATCGAAACGTCCTTGAAATATGTGAGCTCGCAATTGAAATTTCTGTGAAACCGTAATTCCCGCGTGATCAATCACGCTCCTTTCAGCTTTATTTCTTTTCTTATATTTTCGTTACGTACATAGGTAAATAGCGTCGAAAGGTTTTATTCTATTTCTTCAATTTATCAAGTTTTTATTTTTGCAACGTTACGATTTACCCATGTCTCGGTGTATTTGAAGAAACGCGGAAAAACGTCCAAGCTCGATTCATGATTGACCTCATATCCCGAGGGGATGCTGCTCCAACATGCGTTCACGAATTTTGCATTACCCAACCACAAAAATATCTCGAGCTTGCAAGCGCTGTAATCTTGCGCCTCATCGTTGAGTGTATCGTCGTTTGCGTTTTTCAGGAACAGATTGATCCTCTCGCCGCATTTCTCACCGCGAGACGTGCCCTCCTCGGAGTAGATTATTTGCCCGGCCGAGAGGCGGGCATACGCCACGCGTTTTGATCCCGCAATCATCCATACAAACACGTCCGGAAAATCGTGCTGGGGCTGTCGAATTGGGTGAGTACGAAAGATTAATTGACAAATATTTGTTTTGTCTGAAGGGAAAGATCCGACACTGAATGAAGGAGAAAAAAAGAAAAGTAGGTAGTTGAAAAGTGGATCGTAATAATGCGCATTTTTATTGAATTAATATTTTTTTCCCAATTTCCATATTTTTTTCATTTTTGATACGATTATAATGTTATCATTTTTTTTATCAACCGAAAAAAGAACTCACATCCTCGCATATCTCTCGAATCTTGTGTAGATACTTGTAAGCATGAATCATAGCAATCTTGATGTAGTGATTGTTCGGTAGATAGCCGTTCACTTTGATCATTTTGAGTACAGCTTCAATATTTTCTCGACACAGATTAACCCGGTGTCTGTCGAGTTTCGTTGTGCCTCCCTCGTCGTCGTACCGACCCGTGTCCAGTATGTGCAAGTAATGAGTGCAATAACGTTTCAGCGTGGCGATTATTTCGTTGTAACTCTCGTGAGCCGTGCGGCTCTCGACCGCTATAAATACCTCCAATTTTTCGAGTTCGTTTTCCTAAGTTCAACACATTTTACAAAACAATTGAGAGACTTGATACATCTTGGGATACGAAAAAAATGCAAAATGAAGTTAGAAAAAAAGTTTCCTTCGCCCAGCATTTAAATTGTTCCAGACTCTGATTCGTCGTTAAATCCAATATTAATTTCCTAGATTCTTTACAATACATCAGTCCAAAAATATCTAAAATCCGATGTTCGCCTTTTAAGATCATTTGGTGAAGCGCGCCTTTCCGAGAATTTGCCAGTTTCGCGTTTCGCCAAGTCGTTAAATCTGGAAACGTTAAACTTGCCATTTCGTGTCACGAAAGATTTACAGCCCTCTTCGTAGCCCGAATACCATCGTGCTTACGGAGATACATTGTCACAGGCTAATTTTCCTTTACTACCGAGAATAATGTAGTTCTATCGCCGTATTCAACGACCAAAGTTCCGTATACAGACGACATTGCGATCGTATCGTTGTGTATTGTGTGATTGCCGCCGGTATATCTGATTCAATAATGAAACATACGATGAAGGGGGCGTTTGCGCTCTTGATTTCGCGAAAGAGGCAAATACAGAGTAAGCGAGGAACGATGATGAAGACAGGGGGGTATGGAAAAGGGGGCCGTCGATTGCCAGGCTTAAGCCGTTGCTCACTTCGCTCATCAAGGAGCACTCTCACAAGATAATAAGGTGAGCTTGCAGTGGAGCGCACGGTTGTATTTCGCCAGGCGAAACCATCACGACGGCCTAACATCCGCCGCTAATATTTGGGTCAGCTACGTCCTACCGCAATATCGGCAAACGAGACTCATCTCGCGCTTTCTGACACGTGAAAAATTCGAAATTTCCTTCGATAAGCCGCGCGAGGCTTTAATTCTTCATACGGAATGATCGCTTAAGCCATCGGGCTCGGGTGGTGATAAAACCACGAGAGAGGATCTCTCGAAGACATTTCTGATTTTTTCCTTTTCGTCTCTTGACACAACCGTAGCGCCGTATTTTCTTATTCATAACAACCTTAAGCTAGCTTCGCTGTACATGTATTACAAGCGTGACGGGGGTGTTGAAATTTTTACGAGAGCTAAAGAAAGAAAGCACGAAAAAACAGTGGAGCAAGAATTCCCTGACAAACGCTCTCTTTTGTCTGGCTTTCTACCTTTTAGACGTTTTTTTTCTTCTTCTCTTCTCTTCCCAACGTACCTTCTTCGACGTTGAAAGGAATAACTCGACAAAGAAACGCCGTTCACGCGGATCTTAAAGTTACGCAATGCTCAAGCGAATGTCTCGCGGACGCTCGTTCATCATCGAACTTTCGGCCAGTTTTTTTGAGCATTCTTTATTTCGGTTTAATGTTAATTGTGTATTTTCAAGAGTGCTTACCAAAAAGTTAGCTATGAAACGAAGACTGTTGGTATTTGATACTCTCCACTCGAGATTCGGCCACCAAGATTTGACGTACATGCAGGGCTTGCTCGATCCGAGAGGTATGTAATTGTACTTGCCGTCTATGCTGCCCGTCAATCTCGGCAAAGTTTGACTTTCGAATTCGGAACATTTTTCCAATGAAATTTTCTCTGTAGAACAAAAAAAATATCATTTTTCCAGCATATTCGTAAATTGCAAAGAATGAGACATCATTTTGAAATAGTTGAAGTAATCACTGTATACATAATGAGGATATGATATCAAATGCAACGAATTAAATGCGGAATTGATAGAAGCAAATTTGGAATGTTTGCGTGAGTCCATTAACGACACTTATACTTTCAATAACGACATTGTTAATATACGATTTACAATGATAATTTTTAAAAGGCGGGGAAAACTGTTGAACTTCAAAAGAAATCCATCAATCCAGTTTTTTGCTCTGGCAAGTAGGACTAAAAAAAGGATCTTCAACCTCTAGAGTGACATCCGCCGCGTGAGTGAATTAAGCTCAAAAACATCTGAGAATGTCACAATATAGTTTCATTTAAACAGATCATGTGGAATCCCCGGCTTGTGTCGTGCCTGGTGCGGCATGCTAGTCGAGAATTAAAGATAAACGTATCTTGCGAGTTCAACTTCAAACTCCAGGTACATTATATACGATACGTCAAGCTGCTCCCGAGCTTTTCCGCTTATCGACGGAAATTTTGCCTGCACGTCCGAACGACATAAAGACTCCCCTCGCTCGCGCACGTACACGTACGAACGTTTATCGTGCGGGAGGTATTCACACATTCGTGTAAACTTCAATTCACCGGGAACCGTACGTTCCACAAGAGGAAATAATACGTGTCAGTGCATTTCACCAAAAGTTCTGGTGCGAGGTCGCACACCCGGCACACACGACTCTTCCCCTTCTGTATATTCCCACAGTTCACATGCTACCGCGCGTTATGTAAACGCGAGAATGAGAAATCACTCGAAAACTTAATTAACCGACTCGCCAGATGCGGACACACGATTTTGCCGTAAAATTCATTGAAGACCTTACACGAACTGACTGAGATTTAGTTCGAGCATCTTCAAATTGTTTAGGTTCTTTGGCAACGAATCACCGCACTATGAGCACTTGATATTTTGATTACTCTCGTGTATCCCGACCGGCTTAAATCATACGCAGGCCCACCTAAGCCAGGTTTACGAAGATACAGGCTGGAATGTTATTTTACTCGGCAGAAAATTTAGCAACATCGTTCGAAACCTACATTTGTGAGAAGTGCGGCAATATCTATTTTCTGAGTGGCCCTATGTAAATGTGGCCTTTCAAAGTTTGCAACTAATCGCCTTGTCGGTTAGTTACGAACTTTAATTTGTCGATTGCTTGACCATTGCTTACCTACGAGCCCATCGCTGTTCTCAATGCAGCGACTCTGATACAGTCGATTCCCGCTGTTACCAAAACTGATCTCAAAACTGACGGACTTATTCCTGAATCTGGAGCGATCGATCATGCAAGCGTCGTAGATAATGCCGACGAGAAGATATTCTTCGGTGTCCCACAGGCTTCTCTGGCGGATAAAACAGCATGTAAGGACATTGACGAACAAAATACGAAAAAAAAAAAGTGTGGATGTAGTTGATGAAGTAGCCTCTCGCCCGCATTGATTTGACGATGAGTCTCTTAACGAGCGTCGTTGATTGATATAGTATATCCAACGTCATCAGTTAGAAATTGCGGGCTTCGGCAGAACGGAGAGTTAGTGAATAACGAGGGATCTGACCTTATCGTTAGTTATTATTTACCTCGATAATAGGCGCCGTTGGTTCTGTCTCTACTCCCGCACCGCAAAATCCCTCTGAATCATCAATTTCCGTCTTCAACGAAAGAAGCACTCTGCCTCGATAAATAGGACGCAGCGTTGAACACTTTCCCGCGCAAATGCAGCATTTTTCATCGGTACTTTTACCATATAGGTGAATGAAGGATGGCCCGTAAGTTGGAAGAAATCCTACACCGTCGAGTGCACGGGAATCTTGTTGACGTTCAGAAATACCCAAGACAAATTTTCCGCAATATGCGCGCAAGTGAAATACTCTCGTAAAAGCTTCGCGATCAATCCCTTTTCATATGTTTCTCGTCGAAAGTGTTCAAAACTCACCGTATTCCCCGGAATTCGAGATTTTCGTTAAGTTCAGCGTGTGCGTAGCCAATATAGGATTTCGGCATGAAACACAGCAACAGAAGGCCCCGTGCAACTTGGACTTGACAGCGATTCTAACGCGGGGTGACAGTGGTGGAAACATTTCTCGGAATACAATTCTTTCGTTGAATTGCGCAGCGGAAGTGCAGTGATAATCGATGTATGTCGATCCCTGTCGGCGTTACGAAAACAAATATGTTAAATTTTCGATGCTGTATCATCGGTAGTAGATGCGTCTGATGCTGGGTCGGTCCGGAAAGCGAAAAAAAAGGTTGAAAGATCGTGGGTCACGTCAGGGCATTCATAAATTTACAGTGCACCAGAAATAAAAGGTAAATTGTATGTATCTCCGACGACGCGAACTGCCTGCTAGGTTGGACGATAAAACAAAATGTTCAACTACATTTAGAAGTGATCGATCCCGTCGTGAAAGAAGCTTTAGCATTTGGTGTATCGATCCGACGGTGAGTGGCTCGAGTGACGGTCTGCCTGTCTGATGGTGGAACGGGGGGAGGGAGAGGGTTAAGGGTAGGAGGGCGGCATAAAGTATTCTTTTTATACCATAGCAGGCAATGGAGTATCGATCATTAGAGGTAATTACCCCCTCCGCGTTTGTATTTGTAGAGTCGTAAACTCGCGACGAAAAAGCGAAGGACGATAGAAAAGGACTACTTACCGAGACGACACATGAGTGTTAAGAAAAAACAGGGCAAAATGGGCCAACGGTGCCAAATGGACAGCTCTACGGCTCGAATTATGAATTAGTAAATCATTTGAAATGAACATTTTTGGGATCACAATATATTTTACTTTTCTTTTCACCTCAATGCTGTAAATGGGCGCGACAGATCTATTTTTTGGTTCGAAAGTGGTTTAAAATTACTGTGTACAACGATGCGTAATTCAATTGCTGAGTTCTAATTTTACTCCGATGCCTAAAGTCAAGACGAACATGCGACATGTTTAATTCGAAGCTATAATTAAACTGGACAGACCTCGTGTGAAAGGCCAACGCGTGGGGTCGTAGACATTGGTTCGATAAAATCGATCATCAAAATCGAAACGAACGACGAAAAATTTAATAGACGACTTACCTTCATGCCGACAAACGATATCTCGACGTATGGATTCACGGAACGTTGGTCGCCCGTGCACGAGACACTTTTCCCAACTGTTGGCAAGCCGTCGGCACGATAAACCGTGAACACATATCGAGCTCGTAACCTCGTCGTAACGCTTGTGTCGACGATAGGGAGTAATAAATTCCTGAAAGTACAGAGAAGAGATTCACGATTGCCGGTTTAAAATTGCGGCGAGCCACAGCCGGGAAAATTCTAGAGATAAGAAGAATGATATAAATAGCCTGGATGGCATTTTGTGTTCGATATCCCTTTTTCCTCTGTTTAGCATTCAACAGAAAGGACCTGTAATCGATTTCCGTTAGTCTCAAAGAAAAGACGTTAACGAATGATAGCGAGTTTCAAAGGATATAATAAAATAGTAATAAATCTTCATTATTGTATCGAGAATTTATACGCCACGGTGAATTCCTCGAGCCGTTCGCGTATTATACGGAACATTAAATCTTTTTTATAGAGATTATACGCGATCCTCGGAACCACTGGATTTACATACGAATACCGAAGGAGATTGCACCAACCCTTCGATATCCTCGTCGCCGTCCGTCTCGGGATGCGACTTCAACTTTTCTCCCTTGGCCATAACCGTTATGTTACACTTTACGTATCCTTTTGGTCCTGCCGATTGATCCTTCGGATTCGTCAGCATAGCCCATTTGTGATAATACTCGTGATCTGAATGTTAATACAATTTTTTTTTAAATCCAAAAAGTAACGATATATTTAGTACTATCTAAAGAATTGAACTCTCAGGGTAATATCGCAAAAAACCTGATAGACCCTTGGCGTTTGTCAGCGTTGCCCAATTATGATAACATTCGTAACCTGAACGTCAATATTCCAATACAATGGCTAATATTAACAAAAGTAATAATACATTTAGAACTATGAAATGAATGAAATCTCTGGGTAACTTCATTGGATGATGTTGATTTTACCGACAGGCGGTAGTTACCGACAGTCGGTTGGAGGGTCGGTCGGTCGGTAATTGGACCACGGTTAGAGAGCGATGAATTCCCTAGAATATCGACAACCGATTTGCGCGAATCTAATTCTTAATAACTTTCAATTTTCTCCGCAAGATTTCGTTGTCTGTTTGTTATTTCTTGAAAATAAAATCGCAAGTTACCCGCGATGGGGGAAGAAAATTAAATCTTACTCGGCTGATCCCACACAGTTCCGATCTCGAAGAACATTCCCCCGTAAAACTTGAGTTGTCTCAGCCTATTGCGGAGATAAGCCGATATGGTTATTCTCATGTTGAGAAGCTCGTCGAAGTGGCACGTAAAATTGAAGACGAAATACTGAAAATACGGTGTTATTACGGTTGACCGGTGTTTTTAGAAGTCTTCGGATAGGAATTGTAACCTCATTGTAATAAGGACAATCCGTTCTCTCGCGAACGCTTGTTTTCTTCTTGTGATTTCCGACTTTTACGACTATCATCGGATTTCCATTCTGGGGGAGATGTTTCGCTTCGATAATCGTTATGCTGACTTGATAACAGCCGTATTTTGATGGATTCTTCCCACCGCGATAAACCATCGCTTCATTCTTTATTGAACTCAAGGCATAACGTCATATTCGAGAGTGAACGTCATTTGTTTCATTTCCTGCCGCGATGAACGATTCTAACTGAACGGTCAAAGTGGCGGTAGAAAATAATCAAATGCCCGAATAATCGAACCATCTTTATTTTATTCGTTCAATTTTTATTTTCAAAGCTCACAAATACGTTTCACATCTTCAAGATACTCTCTGTTCTTTTGGCTTCGACACCCAGGTGAATTCCAACGGGTGTCCCAAGCTTCCCTCGCACTTATCTCCCGCTCGCGGTCTCTTCGGGCACCGTTGGCCCGGCGTTGGATGTAAAAAAAGCTGTTAATATATTGATCGACGGTATCGAGGTCCTGCTGCTCGAAACTCCGAAAGAAACGTACCTTGTATGTCGCGGCAGCAGCAGGAGCTACGGAGTACCGGAGGATCGCGCCCACATTGGATTTATTTCACCAATTTGTTGGGACAGGCGCAGGTGCGAGCTCGAATCGCCTCGTTCACCATAGGCGCGACTTAACTTGTGCGGATCGATTTCGATGGTATGTCTAAATTGGTCCTCTCCTTTACGGCATCAACGGGGAAGGCAGAGCGAGCCAAATTGGTGTTTGCCACTGCATCTAGATCCTACGCGAAACCCAGAATTTGCTTCACCGCGAGTAAAAGAGGAACCGTTTGCTCCTCGCGAGAAGGGGGTAATCGAGAGCCAATCACCGGACGAAGAACTATTTTAATAAGGACCACAATGCCCAATTTCACACGAAGAGTCTGCGCAATTCGAATCGCCGATGAATCTGACTCATGTTGAATCGTGCGGATTTATCGAACAAGAGAAAACGAAAGAATTCGTTCGGGCTAGACCGCATAAGGCAATGCCAATTGTACTTATCGTTCAGTGAAGTTGAATCTTTTTTTTCTTTAACCGGTTTACGCAACTTCCAAATGTGTTCTTTCCGAACTACGTTAGACTGTTAATGTTTCTCCTCGGTGGACTGATTAAAAATACTGATCGGATTACTGATAAAAAAAACTGGTTAGACAGAAGAGCGAGTGGGATTCCCCGCTTTGCTAGTAATCACTTTCGATTAGCTCGCGTCAATAACGCATTATCTTAATCGGCGTGAAACAATTATCACATCAGCTTTAGCGTGCCAATTAGTGGAATATGATACGTTGGGCACGTTTGCGAGAGTCCTCCCACCCCTTTCGGCGGGTATCGAGTTTCTCTCGCTCCCTCAAGCCCGAACGAGAGTGGTCCTAAGTTGTTTTATTTTTCATGTCATCAGGACAGATATATGATGTATACTCGTTTGGGCGATCCTCGGGTCGAGATTGAAACACCAGACCGCAGCAGGGTGTACAAGTTTGCGTGACGATAAAAAGAGATCGACGAATTTCTTTTTATCATCATTATTGGTTAGAGGCTTCGATCTAGGCTCTTCGATTTATGTCGCTTTTCAAACATCCAAGAAAATTGTCGATCTTTATTTTTCATCCAACATAAAAAAATCGTTGAATTTAGCGACAAAAGATATCTCACACATCGGTAAATCTCGTTCTTCACTCGTCTATAATCCGATCCTTAAAAAAATGGTTTTACGCATTTTTTTCTACATACACGAGTTGGTGGTTAATATTATTCGATATTTGCATAGTATTGAATCCTGTTGATTTGTAGCGGTATCAATAATTTATTATTGGAACGGACTCGAGTTGGTAAATAAAGGACATTTCAGGCTTCTTTCGCTCTGGTCTGTAACTCTATCGAGTGTTTCGTACAACCATAATAAAACGGGACGCAAACTGTATCGACTTCTGCGTTTATTTCCGGGAGCGAGTGGGTGATGTTTTTTTCGTCAAATCATAATATTTTACCTGGCACCGGAAGGGCCCGCTTGACACGTATCGCCGTGTACACAATGGGTCGACACTCGTGTGATACGACGCACACTGGTAAAGCTCGCCTATGACGAAGTTTCTAACTACATTACGGCATACGGCAAAATAAGTAAGGGAGCTGACAAACACAAGTGTCCGTTTCTCATGTCAATCGGTCTGAGCGACGAAATACACGCGAAGCGGGAAAAGAAAACCGGCGAATGTTGAACCAACAAAAAAAAGCGCCAAGTCATTTCTGTATCAAAGCTTATGTACTGCCAGACTTTTCTAATCGCCAGAACGATTATCTCGTAAATCTTTATCAAAACATCTTCTTGTTATCGCATTTTCATGCCGTAGGTATTCACGCTTAAATAAATTGTCCCATTGACTCCCCCTCGGATAACCAGCTATAACCAACCGATAAAAATAGATCATCAAATTTCTTTATGACGAAAAAAAGAAAAAAGTATTGTTCTCAGCTCGTTTGCGCTCGTTGTAACGCTAATTACTCAAAACAATTCCCACTATATTCTATACAACAATTTAATCTACATACTGTAACGCGGCACTGTATAATTATCCACTGAAGTCACGGATTTGCATGAGTATAATATACTTTAGCTGGGAATTTTTTTCGCACTCGTATAATTCTTATCGTCGAGGCGCTGCTCGGCTTGTAAGGACGATAATCTTTTTCTTTTTTCGTTGCCTCGCAGGTGTCGGGCTTGCGCCTTGCATCTCCCGGTAGCTCGAACGGTGGGAATGAGCCGAACGAATCAAAATGATATGGCAAAGACGTCGCGGTATCTTTGTCTTCTCGCGGGTTTTGCTCTCCGATGAAAGCCCTCCAAAGGCTCGTCACGACGACAGTGGCAAAAGGATATGTAAGACTCCCGAAAGAGATCCGCTATCGGCCGTTCTATCATCGCCGCGTATGCAATATTCTCCCCGAGCTCTCGCATTATATTTCCACGATTGGACGTTGCACGGATGCGCCGCGGAACACAGCTTCTGCGTGTGTATGACACACAGAAGTTCAGATCGTTACGAATAGGGTAGAGTTTGAGAACTCAGCGGCGGAATGTCGTCGCAATATAAGGTCGGTAGCCGTCGTCGTGCGGCCCATTCGTTCGTTCACTGCCGAGAGAGAAGCCATGCAGTTGAAATAAATCGGCGCATTAAAGAATTTACGAAGTAGTAGGGTATAACCGCGGTCTCTACCGAGCTCTCGGCCACTTCTCAAGGAGGCAAAACGCCGCGCGACCGACTCGAGAGAGAATCCGCGGGGCATAAGTTAAGGCCCGTCGCGGGACTCGCGCCCGGCGAGACTCACCGCGGCTATTCTACTCTCTTTTATATACCACGGCTATACCTACCGTCCTTTCCATAGATTGATAGTCCCGTCCGGTTGAACATCGCCCCTCAACGTATATACGCGAACCACTCTACCTACTGCAATGCTCCAACTAATGCAAACGGCGTTAACCCGCGAGAAGAGGCAGGATGGTTTATTTCCACATAGTTCTCTTTCTTTTTAGACACGAATAGCCGCTCGCAAAGAACATATAACAGACGACGACGATATTTCACTTTTCATTCTGGTAGAAATCTATGCCGTTGGGCTTCAGTTGTCCGTGAGCAGTTCTTATCGATAACTTGATTATGAAATCCTCTCGCATTTCAATAAAACTTGCGGCGAATTTTATTTGCAAGAATGAATTTTTCAACTACCGTTTGCGTGCTTGCCGAAACTGACAGTGAATCGTTACACTTTTTTTCGAAACGAATGAAATGAAAATGACTTTCTGTGAATTCAAAGAGTTCCGAAAAAGAGTTGAAAAAATTAATTCCCAGAAAACTCGGAAACTTCGAAAACTGGTGAATAGTGAATGAATCTGTTTCTGTGAGAAAAAATGCGCGTGTGAAATAATTTTTTCTTCTCTTTCGTGGGTGACAAAAAGAGGTAATAGAAATGGAGCAGTCAATTTTTTTTTCCTAAACGGCGTAAAAATGGATATTTAGGGATAAATCGCTTCGGTTCACACTTTTTTTCTCTTTTACACGGTTTTTCGCTCGTTTACGATTTTCTATGGCGGAATAAAAGAAATCCGAGCGCACGGGGGTCATTAATACCGTGTTGACGCACCCCAACTTTCGCACTCTATGGGGGCAGGGATTCGTGCTAGAACTCGACAGTGGACGGGGGCTGCTGCAGACCGATGGATATAGAAGCCGCGACTACAGAATGAGCAGAATAGCGGGAGGGTGTAGTACGATCCAGAAACTATTATAGACACGCGGTTGTCCTTTGGTCACGTGTCCTTACAAGTGGTAAATTGCCATCATTTGGTGGTACGACGAAAAAAAGAAAAAGAGGTCCAGAAAAACTTCGACCGTGAAGTCTTGCGGCGTGTAATCTTTGCAGATTTGCTTTGGGTAGTCAACCGGCGAGTCGCACATAGAAATTACAAAAAAGTAGTCCTTTATCTCAGCTTAAAACGTATCTGATCATCAATCCATATTAAACAATATTCACATCCACCTCGGCCCCAGAATAATAATATGAAAAGACAATAACATTAGTAATTTAAAAAAATTCGAAGCATTTTTTTTTAAATCAAACAAAACATAGCTTGAAAAAAAAATTGTTATCGAACCATGGCCTATGGAGTCGACGATAGGTTTTTTTCCCACGTAATCCGTTGAAACGAGACGTACGTACAAATGTACTCTCGGTTGCGAGCCGGCTCGTGATCCATGCACGTATCGCGGGTGCGCAGCATTGTTTCGTTGCATAATACACCTCATAGCGTGTTGTGTGCGTTATGCTATACGGCATTAGAACAAGTGTGTGAAACGCGAGTGAGACAGAAGCAACGTTGTATAACGAGTGCGCAAAGCACACAAACAACGGATTGCAATAATGGATGTGCCTGTAAGGACTGCGTGTTGTACAAATACGATATCGGCTTGAGGGATGGGAGAAGGGAGGCGGGTTGGGCAGAGAGAATGGAGGGAGACAACGACAGGCACGTGACCCATTGAAAGGACTCACTTGGAATATAACGAACACCCCCGACGGCGTGAGCCCCCGGGGCGCGCGCACACCCTCTGTCCACTGTGAAACCCTCAACAGTTAGCAGGGTTAACTTACCAAACCCACCGCTAATACGACGTGGAACACACGCTTTCTTTTTTTCTTTTTTTTCTTCAGCTTCTTCTCCTCTTCTTCCGTTCGACGATTCCATTCACTCGGCCCTCAAAGTTTAGCCTGCTATTCGCACTGATCGCATTTCGTCTATGATCGCCCCAATTTCGGTCAATGATTTGTTTTCGTTATTGTGTACGATTGAATTCGATACGCCATTCCATTCTACAATTACATCGTAACAACTTCATTGATCCGTACACGAGTGAAAATCGTTTTGCTAAAGTTAAAAAAATGCCCGACTGAAAAATTGTAGTAGACAAATGTTATTATCGTTAAAGAGGACAACAATATATTATTTCGGAAAACTTGAATCTTCGTTTTTATTGCAATTAGTTTTTAATAAAAATAATTATTGCATGTTGCGAAAATTAATTGGTCTTCAAAGTTAATTTGACTATTTCAACGAATCATGAGACTGTTTATGCTATTTCTTGAGAACCGACTAATCTGGCAGATCGTGCAACAGTGAAAAACGAATCTTCTATCGATTATGTTAATCACGGCGTACATTCGTGGAACGCGACTCTGAATATTCCGAAAGCATCATAATCGTTCGAAATGTCAATGATTTTTATGCGAAAATACTTGCACAATTCTCCCTCGTCGGACCTTTCGTTTCGGTGAATGAATTCCCGTGCGTAACGTTGATTCTCTGTGACGTCCCAGCACGATTCGTTTCAGCATACGTCTATGTTGTGCATCCAATTGCTTGAATAAAGCTAAAGACAAAGGGAGTCGGAACGGATATAAAGAAGAAAAAATCATCCTGGCACGTCGACGTTGGACGATCGAAACGTAGGTTTTTGCGTCGATGGGAGAATCTTCCATCATGGTACACGCCCCCACCTCGCGAAATCGTGGGAGTAATCTTGCGTGGGAACTGTTCGCGTCGTACAGCGGTTGGGTACCCAGTGGTCCTCGCTTTATTCCACTTAGTGGTTTCGTCTCTTCTGCCTCCACCGCCTGAATCCTTTCGTTGTTCGTTGCTCGGGAGGTGCTGTATGCAGCATCATCCCCAAGTCCTAGGCATCGACCATTGAAGTCATAGATTTACGTGCGTATGAAAGCATCGTAGATGCAAATGCCAAATACTATATGCTTCTGGTCTCGAGGCAGCGTGACTGCGAGTGCCCCCGTTCTGAGTCAGAAAGCCGCGCTGCCGCTTTGCGAACCTTTGTACCCGTCACCCTGAAAATCATGTGGAGTGGTTAGTGACTCCTGGCGTATACGATTCACTGGATTCACCGAAGGCGAATTATAAGCATTCAAGTACCTTACTCCAAAGCTTGCTATACATATATATGTGTATGTATACACACAAGTAGGGAAGACTGGGGCAAAACAGACCAGCGGAGAAATATAGACGATTGTCACGATTTCAGAGGCCTGAAGAGACCCTTCAATACCAAATTAAATGCATAACAAAGGATTCGGCTTCCGAAACAAGATAAAACAGTTGAGGGATGTAGTAGGTTGAAATTCAAATGGCACGGAATTTTTGATCGCCGTTTGCGTTCTAAGAAATTAGTAATTTTTCGGACCGTGGTTGACAACTTTGACTCTCAACATGGGGTACCCTAGTTCTGTCTCGTATCGACGTTACTTCTGCCTAGTCCATTTTGCACTGCTGGTCCATCTCGCCTCAGCTCTCCTTTATTGAGAGAAAACTTCGTTGCGATGGGCACTCGTGGACGACCCACGTTCGACGATGGCTTTCGATCCTTCAACAACAACGACACGTATTGTATCCTCAAGTGCATTACAGTGGCCTCGTAGAATATAATAGGGTGTAATAGCATTATTCGAAGAGTCACATGCGGGAGTAGCTCCTACCCGGACAGCGCGATACAGTTTCATCGGCGAATCCTTGAATGAAAAGGACGCGCGAACATTCGCGAACCCTCTTCAATTGATTCGAAGCATATGCAACTGTATCGGGACCGGTGGTAGGCATAGAATTGATTATTCGGATTTGCTCTCTTCAGCTTCGTTTTCGAGAGCTCGAGTACGAAAGTGACTCCGATAACGATGACAAAGACACAAGAACGGCAATATCGCACCCTACGTAGAAACATCTTACACTTCGTTGGGGTAATTATTTCTTTGCAGTAAAATGAAAGTACGACGAAACCTAAGTGTGATATGATTTAGTCATTTCCAACCATGTACGATGCACTTTTAATAGCAATGCTGAATATACATGTAAGATCAGAGCGTACACGAACATCAGTGGTACTACATCTTATCGTATGTCGAATCGAACGCGGACAGCAAAGATCAATGTTAATCGCGTTGCCAAGTGAATTCCGATCAATTACGCCGCGCGATAATTGATTTCCTCTCGACTACCCGTGTATCAGTACATAGTATGTATGCCGTTTCGTGGTAGACACCAAGATCAACGATCGCAGCAAACTTCTCGGTACTCCGTAATGAATTGTCTTTCTATCTTCTGTCTTAAGCTCGTCGTAAATTAATATCGCGAATGGTTCGGTATCTCTCGTTTTTCTTCATCGACGTAACACACGCTCAGCCTATGTAAATTGTGCGCTCGGAGGCCTTTCGCCAATGATTGGATGGATCTAGGCTACCAGATACGATTCATCTTTGTATCGTACTTCCAGCAACAGCTGTATAATGTCTGGTACAGATAGTACTTAGTGTCAGCTGTTCTACAGCGAGCGAGAGTTAACACTCAATTTGTATTATCGTCTATCAACTAGACATACTCATTCTTCTGGTACATTAAATCCGAATTAATGACAAAATTCTACTCAATGACAATATATCCTAATCGTATGAAAGTCTTTAATCATCCGTCGGAATTTTTTCCTCATTCAACGTGAGATTTACATTTTCAATCTGTTGTCGAGATCAATATATCTCACCTGCTCTATTATTGCGTGGATAAATGTTGATCCATTCAATTAGCTCGAAATTTCATTAATTATAACGTGACGAATTTGCAGTAACAATTCGGCAAAAGCAGCAAAAAATCATCGGGCCTCTCTGAAACGCATAACTCCTGACTTTCCTCCTGTATTTCCGTTAAATGTTCGAATCGTAACAAGCAATTGTACATGGAAGTCTTGAGTCCCGATTAACGATTCATGAGCGCACTTTTGAAAAATTGAACGATGCGAGACCAAGTGGTGAATGACGAGAAGCGAGAAACATTGTTAGAGCTGTCCCCAGCCGATGCAACGGTCTCGCGGTTGAATGTCCATAGATATATATGTATATGTATCGTTACAACTGATGGAGCTGTGGGGGCCCCCGTTACTTTCTTGGCCCCTCGATGTCTGCCTAACAAGTCGACCTCGTGGCCCCTCGAGGGTGGTCGTCCCCGGGAGGTCTCCCGATCACGCGTCCCCCGGCGTATCGGCTACTCGGACACGCCCGCGGTCCGTCATCCCATCATCTGTGCGCTTGGTATCCTTCGACCTGGACACGACACCACAGGCCAGCCAAGAGCCACGGCTGCGAAAGAATGAACAGAGAAAAGACCTCGAGAATTGGAGTAAACAGTTACAGTAATTGGCAGACCGACTGTCTCATTCTATCCAATATCTGTCGCATGCCAAAGACTGACCGTGCCAAATGTCTGTCGGGACGATCATGATTCTTGTTCACTCGCACGCGATTCTTTGCTCGAACGCTGTTCCACCACCATGGGAGAGATAGGATAATGCTCCGCTATTCAGTGGATGTTTACTCCGTAATACCTTCAACCACCCATGAAGTACATCCGCAACGAGCTAGTACAAGAGAACGGCCGGGGGAGAGAGAGAGAGAGATCTTTCTATCGCATGTGCGAGCATTAAAAACATTTCTCTCTGTGGGCCGTCTTACTCTCAGGCACGCGCGATCGTTGATAATGAACGTTGTATATCAATCAACCTCGACGCGAGGAGGCACTTCTCGCGAAGATGCTGCTCACTTGTTGACTTTTGTCTTTCGCTATTCGAAAGACTTACGGACTTTCATCGTTGCGAAGTTAATACGAACTACGGTTATCGGAAATGAGTCGGGAATGTTAAACCCGCTGGTGTCCCTTGGGCTGGGCAATTTATCAGCTTTGCCATTGCAAGATGATAGTTTTTTCCGGAAGTAGGACGTTGTTGCCACCTATAGTGTCTGTTTCTTGCGGGGGCTGCGAGAATTCTTGCCTCCAAATTTGCACAGGATGCTTCTTTCAAATGGACGTACAGTAATGCGGAAACCCCGATAAATTACGTAAGACAGACAAGCTGATGTGTGCACAACTTTTCAAAATGTGGTATATCAGACGATAGGATAGGAGGGACAGGCGCCAGAAGAGGCCGAGAGATGAAAGCCGGAAGAAAGTAGAAGGAACGATCTTGAACGTCGAAGACTCGCGAAGGCGGACGCCCGATGGCGAATTTGTATGGCCAGGCACCCTCAACGGAATGAGAAGAAAATGAGAGTATTCGTTCGCTTCGTTAATTAGCGAAGGGGAAGAGAGGAAACGAGAATAACTGGGTAAGGCGAAAGAAGGAAGAAACGTCGGAGAGGCTACTGACCTCGTCGTCGCAAGGTTCCTCGTTAGCGGTACTATTCTATCCTTGTCGGACGAGCGAACGCGTAAGAGAGTCCGCCACTAATCCCAATTCGACTTGTTACCGTAACAGGTGTCGATTAACCGCTCTACTCCTCGACACGCTTGCGGACAACGTCATTAAATTTCTTCGTGTTTGCGTAACCTTGAGATAATAATATAAGCCACTATCGATTTGAGGCCGACAATTTTGAGCCAAAACTCGAGTTTCTCTTTTTATCGGTAAAAAAAATGAGACTACAATCTTTAATAATTGGAACATGGGATTTTTCGATGTCATCGCAGCACATTCACCTACAAGTTCTCGCTTAGGATGGACTATACCATTCGTTTCCGACCTTTCACAAAAAATATAAACATTCTTGCGGATCCAATTATTGAATAAATCAATTGTTTTTGTGTAAAAAAAAATCTCTAAAAGGCTGACAAATAGTCATATGTCTGAGACGTTAAGTTTGCTTCTTTCGCGGTAGTTTCTTCATCTGTTTCGCTGGCGAACGAGTTGGGAAACAAAAGTATTCCAATTAAGGCGAGGGCGCGCTGGACATCAGAGGCTTGTCCCGCTGACCCGATTTCACGTTTCTCTCGCATCCCCCACAAGTTCGCCGACGGAATCTACTGTACACTCGGGCAAAGGGGGATATATATCCCGTGGGCATCCGTATAGTCGACGTCGTCCTCGAACGACAGCGAAACTTAAGAGGGAAACGGAGGTTGAGAGGCTGAAGAGCTCGCGCGGCATCAACCGCCCGGCGGGCTCTTCTCTTGTCCGTTCGCTCAGCAAGCAGCCACCAACAGCCAGAGCAGCCAGAAGCCACCAGCAGCAGCAGCAAGGCAAGCTTCGCTCCCGTTGCCGCCTTGAAAAAGGTTAAACTCGTTTTCGTTTTCGTCGCTAATTAGACTCGTTAACCGGCACGGCGTAGCGCCGGTGAGCGTAGCCATAACCGGGCAACTCTACACCAAGAGAATGAGAGAGAGAGCGCAAGCGAGATGAAAGAAGGAACGAGAACGAACGAGAAACCAATGCTCACGCGGAGGCTAGTTTGTTCCCGTCGCCCAGTCCTCCAGGGTGCGTTTCGTGATCGGTTGCCTTATCGTTCTCGATGAAATTCACACGAATTTTGCTTTTGCAACAGCGTGCAACTATCGTAAAGGCGTTATACGACGAAACCGCGATTCCCGGATTTGAGATACGCAGCGTGTTGGGTTTGAACTTCGTAGTGACGAATAGTAGTTGAACATTTCTCCGTTAGGCTTGTCATCTATGTTTACCGACAAAATCTCAATTCGGTGCAGTTGAAATATGCAATTAACACGATGAACCTTTAAAAAAATCACGATAAATGCCATCTTAATGGGTGTTGATGTGCTTAATAGCTAAATTAAATCACGGCTCAGTGAAAATTGCTGAAAAGCCTTAAACGCAACAGTGACGGGACAATGTTGCTTCGAATCGAAATAAGAGTTCTATGAGAAGATTTACAGAGGATACTCGACGACTACGGAGGGTTGACGGTCGATGCGCAGTCGAGCGGGAGATACACGAGCAGTCAGTGCAATCGGTGCTACCGATCTTCAGGAAAAACTGACAGTCATTCGTCTCCGCGCTTTGACCATCGGGCTACCTAAAATATGTTTGAACATCGCGGAAGGCATCAATAATAATTCATAAGGTTATAAGCACCGGTGCTGTCAGATGTTTCATCCCCGTGAAGTATACAGTGGAGAGATAAGAATCTTTTTTTCTTTCTACCCGGTGTTTATGAGTGCCAGGGGACTGTCAACGTCGAACGACTCTGTCATCGAGCGATCTGACGCCTCAGACGAGAGCCCTTGTCCCTCGAAATTCTTCATTTCCAATGCAAACAACCTCCCTAAACACTGTCTAAACAAAAGTGTTCCATACAGTTCTGAAAAAAAATGCAATTAATTGTTTAAAAAAACAGTCATCCGATTAGGGGGATTTAATTCACGATGCATTGTGATCGTGAGAAGGCGGCACAGTGGTAATCGCGATAACGCGTGGTGTACCTTTGTAATATGGTAAATACCAAAGGATTTTAATCGTGCAACTTACGTATAAGCGAATAATTTTTGCATCGTTCGTTCGGTTAAAGCGAGCTCGGGTACACGATTAGAGGAGGATGGAATAATGACGTTGTAAGTGAGTGTAAGAGACATAGAATGATTCTCACACAAACCGTGTGGGGTTGTACGTATCGTACGGACAGAGGTACGACTCTTCTTCTTCCTCTTCTGCTTCTTCTTCTTCGGCTGCGGGGCCAGTTCTCGCTCCTCTCGATACTGTGTATACACTCGGTGGGCGGCCATATTGAATCGTGATATGGGCCCGCAATTAAGGCCGAGTAGGCCACCCGGACGAGAAAGAGAGACGCTCAAACGGTCGCGATAAGGTGAGTTCTCTTCCCCCGTGGTGAGCTCCGACTCGACCGGGGCTAAGCTTGACCCCGTGACCCTCCCACCAAGTTTCTTTGCTATACTTCCCAAAGTATATTCCGAGCCTACGAACTGCCTGTGTACGGTGAATCTCGAGCTCGACGACGATGCCGCTCTGAGGTCACGCTCAAGGACCGCGCCGATCGGCGAAGGCCCCGCGCGCGCCGGGCCCTAATAACTGGGATAGCCGTATGCGCAAACTCTAACAGCGTTATAGTATGCAACATACCGATTCGGAGATACGAGGCTTCCTGCACGTGCATTGTTGGCTTATCCTTGGTTCTTTCAACTCGTGCTCGACAATTACTTTCGAAAAATCATTCAAATTAAGTTTGCCGAAGTATCGAACAAGAAGATTCAATCGCGGATTATGCGAATTTTTCAAATACAGATCCGACTGACATTTCTCGGATTCCGCCGAACAAAATCGCATTGGGGAGTTCCACGTTTCCCACGGGTTTTTTTTCCGAGTCAATAAAATACAAGATAATTACATCACGGTATAAATTAGCGTTTGATAAAGACATCATAGTTTCGTGCTCTTTGTCCACGTAAACGTGTATATTTTCGTCCACCGGAATCTTCGAGCCTTCGATCGACAAGCAGGTAGCCGCGAGATATAATATCCGAAGCCATAATAATATCGTACAGCGCGAGGATGAACGAGAGACCGTTTCGATACCGCAATAGTATTGGAATAGGGCAAACAACGACAAAGCATATTCTCTTTTCACCTGTTGTCGCTTCCCCGAGCTCCCGGCTCTCTACGATCAGATAAACGACTGTGTGGCCTCTCTGGTATGCAAATCCCGATGGAACTAATGAAGATTAAGAATCCCCCGGAATAAAAGAAAAAAAAAATAGTAAAGAAAAAAAAGAAAGAAGGGCGGAGGGTTTGGTAGAAGTCCGTGGAACGAAGAGCGAGCGACGAAAGAGAGCGAGAGATGTTTGCCTCATTTCTAAAACATCGTTCCTAACGAGTCGCGATGCCGAGAATTCCTGAAAAAATATCCACGATCTCTTATCCCGGGGATTTTCTCGTTTCTCGAACGGCGAAGTCATTCTCTCTTCGTCTCTCGCATAAGCCGCGCAAACGGACGCTATTGTTTCAATAGTATAGCCGAGTGTCGAGAAAGCATGCGTCCGCGACCGTATAGCATCGGAGAGGTGCGGGCCTGTTTCGCTTCTGCCTTTCCCGATGGACCTCCAACGGAGAATTTCATTCACTATGCGAGGTCAATTTATTCTCGTGAAGGAATTAAGCCCGTTCGAGTCCAAGATGAAGACGGGGTAAAGCGTAAAAAGATACCGGGCGCGCATACGGTAGCTTTTATATGTACCGCGTGTGTATATATAATATATATAGAGGAAGGTGGGGCACATTGGACCGCTGCAGCAATTCCGAGAGAAGAATCTTGAAAAACAGTAGACGATTAGAATTTTTTCAATAAAAACGTCAATGTTCCTAATACCTTTCGAATGGTTAATTTTTTTATATCATACAATTTACTAACTACAAGCGGTATCTTAACTATTCGATGCATTGCAGCCAGGTCTTGTTCTCTCTTTTTTGAGGCCACCACTGATCTGCAGCATAAATAAAGTCCATGAAACTTAGTTCATGAATTTTAGGATCGGTGGATTACGCCCCAAAATTCATACTGCGTGGCTTTCCCATTTTGCCCCATTGGCCCATTTTGCCCCACCTTCTATATACATGCATGTATAGATCTCATCGGATCGGAGGCTTTGGGATCGCAGATGGATAACTAACTCGCTCGTTTCAACGGTAGCTGGGAAGCGAGCGAGAGATGATGATGAAAGCTATGAGAAATTTCTACCGTTTTGCCGCCCGTCCGTACGACACACGTTCAGAAACACACCGCCGTGCGCGGCCTTTCTGTAACGTCCTCTGCGTGCGACCGGCGATCCGCCTTTTTCGGGGAGGGCGCGGGTAACGAATGTATCGCGCTTCTGGCACACTGGCACCTCGAATTCTTACCTGGTCTCGATCGGCACAATCCCCACGGGGACTGCGAGAAAGAGCGGGAGAAGATTATATATATTTCTCTTTTCGGAATGTCCGGTGAAACGAAGCGACGCGCGCCACTTAAAAATAGCATACGCGCCCACAAATCATTTGCGGGCTTCCACGATTATCGCCGGCTCTGTCGCACACCCGGCAATGCCGCCCTCGGTGATCTTCGCCGATCACGGGAGGAAAGCATAGAGGTTGAAATTTCGATGCCGACCTGTATGTGGGTATATCAAAATAGTATAACGAACCACGCGCCTCTGATTCTCACGAGCTTCTGGTACCTGAAATTCAGGGCTTGGAGGGATTCAATTAAAATTGTCTAGCGAAGCGCACGGGATCGATTCGAACTTTGGTCGTTTGCAATAAAAATTCGGTAATCATTAAAACGATGATTAATTTTTTGATATTTTCCAATGATATTTGCCCTTATTTAATTACTCGTTATTCGAGCTATTTAAAATGGTAATCAAAGATTTTTTTTGTTTTTCCAGAGATACTAGAAGCGGAAACGGACCTGAACTGAAAAACAACGTGCAGCAAAAATGGTATCGTTGATTCATCTTTTTTTAGCATGATGTACTTAGAAGTTTAGTTAGTATTCTTTAAACGTTAATCGTTGGCAAACGCAAGACACGAATTCTCTCACACGACGCAAAGGGCGAACGAAGAAAAAAACACTAAAAGAGAATATGAGGAAGAACTATAGCGAGTGTCTCACCTGAACTTATTCCGCTTATCCCATTTCGTTGTTCATCTTCTCGCTTCTCTCATCCAGCGTCCCATTTAGGTTCGGTCCATAGTCCAGACGCGTTCGCGCGAGGAGATAAATCATCGTGCCATAAACAACCGATATTTCTCTCCGAATGTTTACCGAGTACGCTTTAAATGCCTTGTTAAAACAAACCTACGCTCGTGCCGGAGGGGGAGGGGGTTTGGTGAAACGTTGTCGGGTTTTTCTTTTATTTTTTATTTATTTGTATTTTCATTATTCTTTTCTACCCCGACTACGATGGGCGCGCGCGGTCACTCGATACTCACATTCGCAAAGATGAGAATGGACCAAGAGAAGAAACTAACGCGTGCGTCCGGTTACCTTCCCCTGTGACTTCTCTCCCGGCGTTGCAGCGCATCATCTTTTACAAATGAACCCGAAGCTCTCCGAGTGGAGACCCTTCGAGCTATCGTCGACTTCGGGCACTTTGCTCGACGGTATAATATTCAATATTACATCGAGGCACGAGGCTCGCAGCACGTTCTTACGAGCTTGGCGAACTCGAGACTCTCGCGATTGCCGCTCAAATATTACAATGCGCATAATTCATTGTGGATAGAAGTCGGAAAGTAAAAGTATTTCTACAGACACGACGTAATTAATTTTTTTTTTCACAAAATTTAATACAAATCTCGAATTTTTGTTTCTCGCGAATTGTTATTAATATTCGCATAAAATTCAGGATTGATGCAAGGCCCGAGAAGACTCGTGCAGCGCGTTGTATCCCGGGGGGGGGGCTATTTACGTTATTCGGTCAGTGATCGGGGTGAAGGCCTTCGCTCATCCCATATCCCGCTAACTCTCTCGTTTCTCCTCGCGACTCTTAAAAGTTATAGGAAAAGGCGTGGAGTAGGCGGGTCTCGTATCTCATCGGTCGATTGAGTTATAGCGCTTTAAACTAAAAACCGTAGCCTAAGTTTACTACTTGAAGCAAACTAAACAGCAGTTCGAGGCATATTATGCATCCGCGGTTCTTATTATTTTCTTTCGCCGCGTTATACGCGGTGTATTGAGTACGGTTACCGAACGAATGAGAGATGATGGATAGCTTAGCCCATCGATCGTCCGTGCCTTATCGACCGTAAAAGGCTCGCTAAAGCGTTTTCCAAATCACTACCTTCGTCAATTTATCGCTCGGGTAATATAAACCACGATATTTCATAGTTCTCGAATATCGAAGAAGTTACGTTTTCGACCTGTGAACGGAAATAAATAAAATTTCGTGCTAAAAAGTTGAAAAAAAAAAAGAATAATGAAGATAAAAAGAAAAAAGTTTCCCTCGACACGTTCTCTCGTTGCGAACATCTTTTATCGATTAAATTTCTTATTTATACCCGCCGAAAAAAACACGAGGGATTGCCAAATATGGGCGAGAGATCTAGACGGTAGGAACACGGCCATCGAGCGTTTTATCGGGCCCGATCGGAGAGGAGAAATAAAAGAATGAAAGAAAAGAAGCTCCATATGCCCTTTGAACGCTGCCTGCAAGATTCTGTCTCCACCCCTTTCGTAACCGAGTCGATTCGACAGTCCCAGCGGATGCCCAAATTAACTGGAAAAAATAACTCCCGGAGGCTCTTCTCTTCGACAAATAAATATTTCGATCGTTCCTGCCGATCTTTCAGGAACGATTTCGAATTATATATAAATATAAAAAAAACAAGTATCCCACGACACGCTTCCCGGGCGAGCGATACGGTGTAATACAGATACACAGCTTGCGGGGAACGCTAAGATAGTGAATTCTTGCATACGAGCGAAGGTTGATGTAACGCGGGTACGCGAATATAGTGGATTCTTTTTTTGCGTCGAGCCCGGTGGATATTCTTTTCTCTTTCGCTCACCTTGTACCTATCCGTTAATCTTTCAGTATGGGTAAACGTCGGCGAGCGAGGGAGAACGCGTAACCGACTTGAATTTGCATAAATCGCCATTTTCGTGTCCCCTTTGAATTCCGTCGCTATGGCGACCTTTGTCCAGATCGTGCTACAATGGCCACTATCTTTGCCGGGAGCACCAGGGGGACGCGTTCTCTCCCGGGGACCATGCGGTCCGCCTTCTCCACCTCCTTCTATACAACTACTCTTCTTCTTCTTCTGCTTCGTCTTCTTCGTCTTCTTCTTCCTGGAGAGAAACCATCGCAAACAAAGAATCTTCGTTGCGAGGGCGCGCGCGCCCCCGTCGAAGAAAACGGTACGAAAAGGATAAAAAAACGATGATACACGAATAAGCGATGCGCCGGTTGGATAATCCAAGGGGGAAAAAAAACGAAGCTACGAGAACGTGAAGAAACCTTCCCTTTGCTGCGCGACGTTCGTTCTTGGTGCTGAAACTTGCAGCATCTTTCCGTCCACACTTCAGTACGTATATTCTATGCTCAACGTTCAACACGTACAGGGTGGCTCGACCAAAACGTATCGAGCCCCGAAACATGCGATTAAAGCTCTCGACTTTAACGATCGCATAAAACTTACGCATCCATAAATCCACCCGGATTTCTCGTCTCCGTTCTCACTCCATCATCAATTTAACGAGGCGAGAACCGAGAGTTCTCGATTTTTTTTTTATGAAGAATATTCCCTTCAGCAGCTAGTAGTCATACTCGGCATTAGGCGGCTTTATTGAAATTAATATCATTTGCACGGCAGCAATTTTGGATCGATAAACAATGAGGAGTATAAAAATTGGAATGAATTCAGTTTGCGAATCAAAGACTCTTCAGGCGAAAAGAGAACGAAAAATCGAATATTTCAGAGCCTCGACGTCGAATGGTGACCCAATAGAACTCGAAACTCTGGTCAAAGCCGAGAACGATCGTCTCGCGGAAAGAATCGAGCATACAGCCTCGAAAGGGACATTCGCTCGCGAATCAGTTTATGTGCGACAGGTTTCAGCGACGGGAAGAGCAACGGTGGTCCTTGCGGGGGCCAACTGGGTAGCCAAGACTCGTCGAAGCACCGAGAAAGAAAGATCGAAGCACAGAAGGAGAGAAGAAACAAACGTTGAGACAGAAGAAAGAAGAAAAAGAAGACGCCGCGAAGGCAGAAGAGACCAGAGAGAAGGTTCAGACCCTGCGCGCTAACTCCGGAGCTCAACCGTGCGGGCTGTTGGCGAACCGCTCGCACGGCCGAGAGTAGCTGCTGCAGCAGAAGAGGAGACATTATTTACAACGGAGTCCACGGTAGACAATGCCGTGGACCAGGAGCACAAGCGAGCAGCGGCAGAACCAACAGCGCGGCCATCTTTCGTTCCTTTTCTGTTCTCCATATGCAACAGCATCTGCCGCTGACCAACCGAACATCGCGCAAGAGCGACCGCGCGATTCTTCGTTTTACCATGCAGAAAATTCAGCCTATACACATTGGTTAACCGTAGGAACCGCAGAAGATAAGGCAGATAAAGAGAGGGCAAAAAGTAAAAGCCGGACCAGAAAGCTCCCGAAGCTCGTATAGCCTCTCTATCCGCGCGCGAAATCCAGCAACTCGCCAAGTATGCAATGGCGCGAGGAAAGTAGCTGGTGCTCGCTATCGTTATCATAAACTCCTGGCGAACACGGAATTGGGCTTCCAACCGATCCGCACCGCCTGTTGTATTTCGCTTCCTCTTCAACCTTGTATCTCTCGCCCTCTCCCCCATCAATTTCGTATTCTCATTCGCTATAACCCGCGCACCAGTCTCGATGCACTTTCTTGCAGTATCGGCGCTCTTCACCGCCCTTTTATATATATCCAACCCGAAGGATTGCATTCTGCTACACGTGCGGTCGATACCACGTTCAACAACGACAACAACAAGAGCTTCCCTCTTTCTGGTGTTCGCAACGTGTGCGCGACCGCTCGCCGCGAGCATTTCTCTCCTCGTGAACATTCCACACTTGAATTCTTACGAGCGCGAGGCAAACCCGTAAACGCAACCACCTTAATCCACCACCCTGCAGTCTTCAAGTTTACGAGTACTTTTTGGAATGATGTAGCTCGGGGATATACCGATGGAAGAAAAGTTAACGCGTCCAGTTGGTCATTAGTTCGAACGCAATGCTTCTTACAACGATTTAACACTTAGCGGACGAAGAACAAAGATGGGGTAAAGCCGAACAACGTGAAATGCCGACAGCTACCGGCAACTTGTCTTTTATATTTTGAAAAATTGCCTGTCGCAAATGCTGGGATTTCTTGTAACGCTAGCAGACCACAACAAAATTTACTGGGTTGTTCCATTTTGGCAATTTCTCATATAATTTTTAAACTGAAGAAGAAACTGCAATGTGTCTCAATGAATTGTCTCACACATTTTCCTTCCATCGTTTTGTTGGTATTCGAGTTGCTTCCAATGTTTAGTACTCGCGAGCTTAAGCTCGTCGTTATTTGGCATTAACGTACTCAACTTTAAATTGTATACAGTACAGTGGACTGGCTTCAACGTTCACGAAAGTCAGGGCACAAGTTTCCGTCGATACAATCTCACCAGGTGCCTGTAAATTTCATTCATAACATACACACAAACGACGTCGGATAAGTGTGCGGTAACCGCGGCTCCGCAAGTATTCGAGGACAGTTTTATCCGAATAAAAAGTCTGCAATGCAAGCAAGGCAAGGTAGGCTCGGGAGAATTTATTTGCAAACGTCGAGGACGAGGACATGCTCGACGGTCGTACCAAGCGGCGGCATTTGGTATATATATTCCGGATAAAAGGGGGGGGGGGGGGCGTGCGCGGACCGGCAGAGCAAACTGTGGAATACGATGGTCACGTATGTGTTATCCAGCATGAAACAGGTGAGCCACCGCTGTTACGCGGGACTGATGTACGGAGATAGAAAACACACATTGAGAAAGCCACCGAGAGGGGAAATAAGAGAAACGTTTTTCAACTTCGTTATCATTGAATTTCCTTACATTTAAACCGGGGCATTGAAGGATGTGACGCGATAGAAGAGAAATAGAAGAGGCCCGTACGACAAACCGCGGGAATAAAGCGGGATGAATAAGAAGGAAAGAAAAAAATAAGTCCAAAAAAAACAATAAAGGAGGGAGAAAAGAAAGAAAAGAGGGACATTGGAGTTGGCGAATCGAAATGGCGGTAAGTCTCTGCTCGGGAGGTGGGTATAGATAGATACGTGTAGCAGCTGGTCAACCAAGCGGGCAGGCAGGCAACCCTTCTTGCGTGGACACACCACCGTCACGGGGACACCGTGCGCGCGTTCTGTATAAACTCCGAGAGTTCTCTCGGCCATACATCGTCTCGAAGAAGAATACTATACGGTGGAGTCTTGTGGGGCGGCGAGGTATAAGCGAGAAAGCTATAACGTCGACGACGAGGACATTCGGCAAGGGTCTGAGATATAAGAAGAAGAAGAAGAGCCAGCGGCAGCAGGAGCGCAGCCGCCCCAATAAAAACTCGCTGGCTCCCGTCTCCATCTCAGCGTGCGCGAGAGCTACCGAGCTCCGTTTCCACAGAGCCTGCTCTCGAGGTAGAAGCGTGCGCGCAAGGGTAAAAGAAAGATAGAGAAATCCGGGGGTGGAGAGGGAGGAATCGCAAAGGACGACAGTGGACGAAAGAGGACGAAAGAGGATGAAACAAGAGGAAGATAGGAGGACACGAGCAAAAGAGAAAGAGGTACGTTGAGCCCTGCGACAGAACACGAATGTGAACCGGCGCGAGGGGAAACCGCGGAGGCGCGGTCCACGGTCCGACGTTTGACAGAACAAAAGACTATCGACCGGCCACAGGAGAAACTGCTTCCTTGCTTCCCGCCTCCGAAATAGCTATCTGACGACAATGCGTCCCCTTTCGCATTTCCTCCATTCCTTCACATAAGCTCCTGGCCACCATTTCGAACCGATCTTTCCTGTACAGTTCAACTGTTTTTTTCGATGGCGTAGCATTCTCACTCTTTCTGATTTTGAGGCTACTACTCTGTGTTCGTCAGCGTGTAGAGTAAATGTACCAATCAATGACCGCTGCAAAGAATGCAAATGAACGTTCACGACATGGCTGTGTAGACATATGATTAACAGTGAAACTTATCCGAAGAGCGAATAATTGTTTGTCTTTTCGCTCTTTTCAGATAATCCCATTCATTGATTGTACTTGCTATCGAGTTCCGCGTTTTTGAATTTCTGCAAAAATGTATTTTTTTCCTATGCAATTCAGATTAGACAGTAGGTTGTACACCAGCCCATACGTGAACAGGGTACCAGGTTGTTTATGTGCGTCACACGATTGAACGTCCGTGTGACGCGAGCTCGCGGTTGTTTATGGGCGTCACGAGTTTCGCTGCCGTACTGTAGTCCACAAGCTACACTTGCGACTGTATGCATGAATATATGTATATGGTTGAGATGGATACTCACCTTCGTAGCTTCAACAGCATCCGCGGGATGTTGCACCGCGTAATCTGTGTGAGCAGTACCTCAGTGTATGAGCTAAAGGAGCCGATTGTGTTTGAGCAGAGGACAGCGGACTTGAGCCGAGAAGGTCTACGCCATCAAGATCTCGCACACAATCGTACCGGAGAGTGAAGGATACAGTCATTGACTTCGGGTCAGTAATTGGCACCCTGCAGTGAATGACATAAGAGGCGGGTTGAACAGAAAGAGATCACGGTATGCCAACGACTGGATTAACTTAACGGAACTTCTCATGCTACCAGTTGGAAAGAGTTCCCAGCGTCCGATTCAGTCTCGAACCAAGTGGCCTCCGTCGCAACGGACTACGGTCCAATAATACACGCGCGCTCGTCCCGCTGAACTGCCAATACGTGCATTCGCGCTCGCGCGGCTTACCCCTAGCGTACAAATTACTGAAAATTGGTCCACTTTTTTCGTGTCTCCTCGAGTCGAGTCAACGGTGGCTGGAAGACGCGATACCTCTCTTACTCCGTCGATCCCTACGCCCCTCCGCTCTCGCATCTCTCCCTCGTATGGGCGTTGTGTGTTATACGGCATAGGTGTGTTATGCGCGGCGCGATGTAGCGGAGAGGAAATACCGATGTGCTCTTTCTTGCCGGGTACATCAAAGTGCAACTGGCGGATCGATTCTCGTTGGTCTTCGGGACCAGAAACGTCGGGGCGAGCTCCGGATTCGTCGTCTTTCTGTATCCGTCGAGGAGACTCCTCGGCGCACGGTCTCGCGTATCTTCTCTACCGCAGGTTTGGGATTTATGATTCCGCGAGATAGGTGCTCCGGCGGCGCAATGCCTTCCATTGTTGGACATGGACCGCGCCAGGATTCTTGAGAATGTCTACCTCCCTCCCGTGGGAAACTCGACGAGAGCTTTTACGGCTCGGCTGTTCGATGACTTTTGGGCCACGATGAAGCGTTCTGCTTTTTCTGACAATTCGCATTATTTCGTGAAGACAAATATGTTGGTCGTCAAAAACGCGCCGATACTACCGGGTGGACGACGCATTTCTGTCGTTTTTTTAACAGCCTTCTTTGATTCTTAGTCAACTGAGGAGCATTGTAGTGGCTCGTATGTATGGTGCATAAATGCGAAGCTTGAAGTGTCCTTGAACATCGAGCTCCGAGTAGCATGGCTCGAAGTAGCAGTAGATTTCGTTCCATATGCATTTCCCATTACACCGAGAGATCCTTCTCATTATAGCTCTAAGACAGCTCTCGGACGCCTTCGCGTGCCGCTCAACGACCCTTGGCTAATTAACGTAAAATTCAATCAGTCACGGGACAAGCTTCCTCGCGCTTTTATAGTAGTAGTATCGAAGAGGCTGCAAATCCGTACTCTCCTTCATGCCGCATTCAACTTTCGGCCAAAATAGAAATTACAAAAAGACAAAAAAAAAACATCAACTTTAAAGATTTCCCTAGGTATGAGGTTGGAAAAATAAATTTATATTTTTATTAGACTGTCGGGGGTGTGGTTTCATACGAATTTAGTGACAGGACTAACCGGCCGGTTGTTTCGGGGTATAACGGTGACCGTAACATTTCTCGCGTCTTCGTGCAAAGAGAAAACTTAAGGAGGTGATATTCCCCGTCGGGCGAACGAATGCAACGCGTATAGTCCAACAGTCCCGGCGCCGCCATTGTATCTCAAGTTCATTAAATATTAACGAGAGTCTCAATTTCTTCATTTCGTTGATGAGTCGCGCGGAGCGCCATCCGAGAAACCCGCATATAGATTGAAAATTAACTTATATGAGCGCCGACAAAATATACGGCGTGCGGCCCTGCGCTGACCGGAGAGCCCGGAGAGACGACCGAAGCTCAACTCGCGAGCCCGTGAACTTATACGACGCGATTCCCTTCTACAGCCGGTCTACAATTTACACGAGAGCCAACTCTATGTTGGTATAAGCTAAGTAGGCAACGTTCGCTCCCCAAGAACGATACCTTCGTGCCGTGAACCAACCCCGGCTTATAACACATCTCATACCCCCGATCTGCAATTCGCCGAGAACGTGAAATCTTTAAATACCTAATTTGATGCTAATTAGGATACTTTCAGCCGGTACGCTCACACGCTTGATCACTTCGCAAATAGACCCTGTTACAGAAACACCTTGGGAGATATGTCGAAATCTATTAAACGCGCACATACCACGAGACTGAAAACCAAATTGATTTTGGCACACGAGCGACGGAACGCTCCGTCTTAGGAAAAAAAGGAAAAAACATTATGTCCTTCTCGCCTCGTACTGCGGAAAGACTGATGGGATAAAATCGAGGATTTATGGCAAACATTTGTACAAAATTGTGTACGTTCTTGTTATTCGATAGACAATAATATAATTTCATTCCAATTGTAGCACAATTTTTTTTTATCTATACACAGAGATTTTACATCATTGCCTACGACCCGTTTACACGTTGCTTCTTTTTTTAATACATATATTTTTAAAAATCTCTTTCTCGCAAACCCGTTCTTAAATAAATGATTTTGTCGAATTTATTCTGAAATATCGAAGGCTCTTCTGTTTCGGTTGTTCCTTCGGAGAATTACGTACGGAATTGGCACCAAAGAGAATTTTTTATTTTTTCATTCGACTCGAGGGCAAAGTTCGACACGCCATTTTTTAATTCATATCGGTGATTACTTTTTAATAACTCGTCCCAGACACTCACGTTATCTCATGCATACCCATAATATAGAAACTATTTGTCTATATAATACTTTGGTAATTCGGATGTGCATGGAACTATGGTTATTATCACTGATTACACGTAATCCTAACGAATCATAATTCGCATCGATAACAGATAGATCTTTATCCTCCGACTATCGGTACGCGATCGATTTTCAACCACAGCGGGTCGTTTTTTCTTGTTTTCCATAACTTACTCATTCCCTAATGACTAGTTTCGGGGTTGTCAAAGAACGACCCGAATATATATTACTCTTTTTCTTCGTTTTAATTATAACGACGGAGTTAATCTTGTTTTTTTTCTTTCACTGACTATAAAACAAATGCCTTCAAAAGTGTTCTACACTTCGAGTAAACGTACTGCGCGACGATCGCATCGCGAAAAAAATCGTGCGATCTGTTAGTCATTAATCGTCCTCGTCGATAACTCTTCGCGTTATCACTTGCTGAAATCACTTCGTGAAAACAAACGCGCACTGTACAAAACAAAAGCAAAAAATCGTGAATCTCACCCCTTCAAGCGAGATGATTCGAGAGAGAGGAGAAATTTTCCTCCTCCATCTCGAGCCGTCGTCAGTAAAGATCCGAAAACGATACCTGAGACGAAACACCCGAGTGTAGATGGTGAAGAGCATGAAGCTCCTCCATGGATGTCGAGGGCATGCTGTTGCTGTCGCCGAGCATCGATGAATTTTGACCGATGTTCGGCGAACCACCGGTACTCGACGGTACCGGCGTTCCCGGACAACCTATGCTGTTCGCTCCATTGTTTCCTTCCTGCCTCATCATATTTCGTCGCCATTTTGCTCGGGCGTTTTGGAACCATACCTAAAAATTAAAAAATGGGAGACGTATCCAATAAGTAACAAAATGAAATTATTGAGGCTTATTATTTTAGTACTCATAATAATATCAAGAAAATTTCCGGGACACATTTTTTAACCAAATAAATACTTCCTCTGCGAGGGAAAAAAATACGATTCACCGTTGTGAAGTATATCGATTACCTGAAGCACCCTCTTCGACAGTCCGGTCTTCTGAGCCAACTGCTTGAGATCCTTCGCGTCAGGATTTTGATTGATGGCGAAGTAACTTTTCATGGTCCTGAGCTGATGATGCTTGAAGCTCGTTCGCATGCGCTTTGTTCGTTGACTCTGGTGAACGGGCCCGGGTGATCCAACCGATGCGTCGTAAGCCGCTAGTGACTCCATAGACGACGATAGTTCGTTTGGATGGAGCAATTCTGCAAAAGGACAATTATAAAGAGAGGACGATCTATGCGACTCTCGATTCGCGCTAATCCTTCGATGCTTCCTCAACGCGTACGAGGATTCATTTCTCAATGGCGTTTCGGTCCAAAGGAGCGCCACGATCGAGAAGATTGATACGTGAAACTCGAGCATTGTGTGTCATATAAATTGAATCGAATTTATTGATAATTGGATCGCGAGCAATTCCGGGACGATCGGCATTATTCGTATATCGGCATCGATGGCGAGCACGTGCGCCTAAATGCGGACAAACGTGTTTTATGTATATGGCGGAGAGTCAACCGAGAGAACGAAAAATTGGAAGGCGAAAAAAGCCAAACCCGCGGACAGTTTGGCAGCTGCGCCGTGCGCGACGATGGTGGCGGAGCGAATTTTATGCGAGCGCTGCGAGAAAAACGCACGGACGATCGAAACGACGAGTGTGTATAAGGTACACAGTCGCATAGTACGAATAGCATTTCATTTTATAACGGAATCCATCGCCAACACGAAACGAACTCGATGGAAGAAATGCGCAAAGATCGGTAACTCAAATGAGAAAATAATTTTACCGATATACGACCGGTTCCGATGGGTGCCTGAGTTATCGCGATGCTCTCAACGATTCAGCGATATTTGTGAAAAGAAAATTGACGCGAAAGTTGCGCAAAAAGGTGTAATTCATTACTCGATAAAGAATAATAGCGATCTCAGACGATTTTGTACAGCGGACACGGGGGCACGTGCAATGAAATTAAAAACATAATGCTTTAATTTCCTCGATTAATTACTCTGCCGCGTTCGAGACGGAAAACATAATGCGAAGTGCTCGTGGTTCGCGAGGCAATGGATCTTGACGGACGGCGCGGGGCACGTGATCGCGAAAACGCTAAATCAGTCTTTCCACACCTGCGCGTTTGAAATTTATAACCATCGGTAGAATGGAAGGCGAGTTTGCGAAGTGTAAGCGGAGACGGAGCGCGGAAGAAGTAGGCGAGCTCGAACGTTTAAGCTCGTGAGCAAGAGTCATCGGAGTGTCATTAATAACCATCTGAGCTTAACAACCAGTCGTCGAAGCTGTGCACTAAATATAGCGAAGAATCTGTGCAAGGAAGCTGAAGATCTATTACAGCGATGGGTTTGAACTTGAAATTCATTGCGAACTACAGTTACCGTTTTCTTCGTAGATTCATTAAAAAGTTGCAAAGTCGCTAACAGATTAATGATTTAAGAGCTATTAAGGAAGTTCTATCGCTAAATTCTCGGCTCAAAGTTAGATTACGAGAAAATTTCGAAAACTTATCCATGAGATAAAAATCTGAAAAAAATCAACCAATTAGACGGGACTAAGAAAATTAATTTTCCATTATAATGATCCCAAAAAGCTGTATACAAATAAGTTAGACAGAAAATAGTTCAACGACTCAGCCGGAGAACCTAGTTTGTTTTTATGGAAGTTGATTCGATCATTTATTCGCATACAGACTTTTATAGAATTTTTCCTTCTTAGGACCGTATGCTTAATTATTTTCACATTTCATTTATATTGAATATTCAATCGAATTAAAATTACCGGTTTAAATATACGAAGACAAAGTGAAGTCATTGAAATTTCGATTCGTTCAAAGCATTGAAGAATAAAAATAATATGAACTGTGACGAACACGAGATCTGAGAATCGTCGTGATGCAAGTAGAATGCCATTTCCGGTTTGTCAAAAAACTCGATACCGGTGTTCATCGGAGTTCTTCCGCTTGACGCATCGAGCCACGTCTCGTACGTTTTTCTTTTTGACAAGAGTTCGCGTCCATCCCAATAGTAAACCCTTCGTCGCTCCATTATTTTCGTCGAATAACAAAAAGAAAAAAGAAGAAACAAGAAACCCTCCTATATATCGAAGGTACCTAATTAAGCGGCGAACGATCGAGTATTTTTGCGCGATGGGTTGAGCGACAGCGATCCCGATGCGTGATCTTTCGCGGTGACTGTATAGCGGGACAGTTGCACGCGCTGTTAGGTGAGGATCTCGAGCCTTAAGAATGAGGTCACAATTTGTCACGCCAAGGACAAAAATTGGGAAGGATGCGAGAGACGCGATCGGAGAACTCCTAACTCTTTCTCACTTTTCGAATTTCATTTTTTTTTTTTTCTTTTCCTTTACTTCTATCACGTATATAAAAGTTCGTGGGATACGCGAAGCTCAGGGATGGAGGGATGAGAAAGAGGACACAGGGATGTAGGTATTAGTGTTCGCGGCCATTCTGGACTGGAAGACCACGTATTGGTCGCGGTGGTATTCTTTTCCGGGAGGGAGCGGCCAATCGATGCATCTCAGCGTCGATACCCATCTGTCACTGTCCCCGCGGGGCCCGCGGACCGCGCGGACCGCTTCTCGTTCACTTCCCTCCGCGTCTTCTTCTTATTCTTCTCGTGTGCTTTTTATTATTCTTATTCTTCACTCGGGGATAAAGAGAAAGCCCCCGATCTCTTCTTCCCTCCTCGTTTATACGTTATCTTTCTCTCTCTATGTCGAGAGACAAGGCGTGCTTGTATGCTCTTCGAGGACCCAGTCGCTATGAACATCCAAGCCACAGCTGTTATAGATGCTTGTGGCGTATCTCGTTGATACGCCTAAATAGGCCGATTGCTCAATTATCTTGACTCAAAATTTTGCCATAGACGATTTCCGCTTTATTTATCATAAAATCATTCATACTCGCTATTAACTACCTTATTAACTTAAACATTTCTTTTCTCATATGTATTATTTTTTTATAAATGAAATATTTAATCTTTACTTTTGTTTTATTCAATATTTTCGCACATAAAAGATTCTCTGGGACAAATGTGGAAAATTACCTAACTATCATAAATGTCCGACATTTTTTCGGCTACGAATTGAAAATCCTAGCACTCTAAGCAAAAATGCGATGCGTTGCTTATCCTGAAAGGATCGCCTATAGTTTACGAAGAACAAATTTCCAAACTGCGCTCGAGAAAGTAAAACAAAACAGGGTTTTTTTTTAATCGTCCAATCGTTCAATCTCGAAATTTAATAGGCAATTTGTTGCAGAATTCCTTCTACAAACGATGATAGAGCTCCGTTCATCTGTTTCTTAAGTTTGCTTTTTTTTCATTTATTTCAACCCGCGTTTCGGCGTTTTTTCGCATAGTTTCGCAAGTCCGCGAGGCGGACTGTTATATTTTCGGCCATGACAGCCATCGCGATCGGAGAATCTCTCCCACACGCACACACAAAAGAGTTCGTGAGCCCTCCGTCGAGAGTATTACAGTCGGGGGGAGAGGGGTTTATTGCGCGGACATCGCCGCCACTGCCGATTCGTCCGTCCACGGTTAGCGGCTAGTTTCGAGAACGCGAAATGTTCCTCCGGACCTTTGCCGGTGACCGCGTGCCCGGGCAAAAAAGTAGCGCAATTATATGGATATACACGTACACGTGTATGCGATCGAGGGCGAGCCCTCGCGGCGGCGAACTCTGCACGGAAACGCAAAAAAAGAAAAAGAAGGAAAGAAAAACGGAGTGGAAAGAGTCGGGTTGAGAAAGGGTCGGAGCAAGGAAGGAAGAACGAAGGAGCAGAGGTGCGATAAGGAAAGACGAAGAGCAACACATGTGTCGAAACAATAAAAGCGCCGGGGATAGTTCGAAGCCGTGTGCTTCGTGGTCGGTCGGCATCGACGATCTTCTCTTCCCATACGGAGAAACGGCGAGACGAGATCGGCGACGACGACGACGACGACGAAGAAGCAGAGGAAGAAGAAGAAGATCGAGAGGGATGGTTGATGCTGGGTCGCGCGGCGTCGCGCACGGGTCTTCGAGATACGTTCGCGCATCCACGATTTTATAGCTTCTGCGCTCGTAAATTCCTTCACGACGGCTCTCGGTGCTCCTTTCTCTAATTGTGCGACGATTATAAAATAACTTGAAATGACGTGATCGGGATTCACAGACATCGGACGAGTGAGCGCGTTATAAGCGTTCGATTGCGGGGGCGGGGGGGGGGGGGGGGGGCAAAGGTTTAAATGTCTGCGGCCGTACAAGTTCGAGGTCCGACGATCGCGATTACATGATATTCCAAGAATAACGAATTCGATTCTATGCAACACGGTGACCCGTTAATTCATTTACTCTATAATGAAAAAAAAAACCAATTGATTCGTTCTACAGAAAGCAAAACACCTGTTGCGGTATCAAAGGAGAAAGGAAACATTTTAAAAATGGGAAAAATATCCTCATTAAGGCTTTTCGATGAAAGGTACACTTAAAAAACGGTGGCAGCTCTTCCGGAAATCGAGTGAGAAAATTCAGAATACCTTCAAAAAGTGTTATGCCCTTCCACAAATTGAGTTAAAAAATACAAAGTGACTTTAAAAATGCACATGCAAAGTTTCATACAACAGCATTGAGACCCTTTTGTAAAGACCTGAACTACACAGAGACTGGTAGAGCTCTTGAAGAAACTTCAAAAATCGTGTCTATATATTATGATAAAATCCCAATCTCGACTCTCGAGCAAAAACTACGAAGATACTTTCACATACAATCTTGATGAGTACACGCAGATGTAGTTACTATTTCTTCTGTTTTTCTTCTCTCTACTATTCTCATTGACGGTTTCGTTCATTCAAAACGAGAGCGAAGCGTACAAAAATGAGTAATTAGCGCCGGTCGACCGCAGCGAAGTGGGTAAGTTTCGTAGGATACGAAGAGAAAGGGCAAAAAGCTCCGAGAAGCGGCGTGAACGAGTATTACTACGAACTTTTACTACGCAGGGGAGGCTGGGGCAGAACGGAACGGTCCACAACTCGTGATTTGGGGCAAAAGGGATTAACTCTGAAATTACAGAATTTCTTCTCGAAACAGGTGCGAGTTTATTTTTTCGGTCAAAAGTAGTGAAAAAGTGTCCTGCATATCGACAAAATTCCTGGAGTCGCTGAAGCGCTTCATTATGCACCCACCTTCCCCTGTACACGAAGTAAATTCACCGACGGAAGGGTGAGTGTAATTGCCCCGGCTGGCAAACGGGTTGCGTGTGTTTTTTCAAAGGTCCGTTCTAAGGCCGAAGGAGTCGGCGCGCAGCTTCCACCGTAGCGATACGCGACGGCCGTCGAGAGAATGGGTGATGTGTAGGGTTGCTGGTTACATTGGAAGGGCCTCGAGCCCGAGACGCGATTTGTTTTCACTCGACAGGTTGGGGGCGATGTTGAACGTATTATTTGCCGAGCAATATAAAATCCCCGTACATATCGTAGTACCACTACGATATGCTTCGGCTCATACTTCTTCTTTATTTTCTCTCATTCGCTTTCTCGCTTCGCAATGCAAACAACCTCCGCCGCTAGGCTCGCATGTACATATCTCTATTGCAACCAACTCTAAACAACCTATATCGCCTCCTCCCCCGACAAAGTACACATAATTCACTCTCTTTCGCTTCCTTCGCCATCGAACAAAGTTGTCGAGGAACGCGCGCTTCAACACCGGGTTTTAATGAACCTCTCGTCCGTTCCAAATTGTCGTGCAAATAGTAACTTCGATTCCCGGTGCGCTTTGAATGCGCGCAATAAAGGAAACATAATTTTTTTGTTTCTGCGCCTCTCAGACGTGATAACTATTATGAGGGTCGCTCAAACGTTATTCATTGTTTTTCCGTTCGTCCAATCGTCTCGACAACAGTGTCAATAGCGTTGGGTCTTTTATACAGTACATCGTTGTCTGCAATCTTTCTCTCATCGTTATTAGAGCCACTTATATACAAACGAAAGAAGCAGACAAGGCTTCGACAACAATTGCATTTTTTTCGATCAAAAAAGTGGATAAAAGATTAACTATCATCCATCAAAATCGGCCGAAAATGACAAGTGCGAAGGCTGCCTTGAGGAATGCTAGTAAAGAGAAAATCCGATGCATGAACTCACCCAAAGCACCAGCGGCGAGTCTCATCGTCACGGGAAGCTCCGAGCCTGTGACTTCCGACAATTTTCGTTTTCTCGGACGTCCCTTTTGCACCGTACCACCCGAAGCCACTGGACTCTGTTCCGCGGTGCTGTAGTAAGCGGGAAGTGGCGACACGCCCGGAGAACCGATGTCGTCGATGCTCCCCGAAGTATTTCCGTAATCGGCCGCGCAGCATATCAGCTCGTAGTGTGGCCTTTGCGAAAATTCAGAGAAGAGCGATATCAAGTTTTGCAGTTCCCAGATTTAACGAGAAGGGTGCGAAGAACTGAACGCATGTTTGATACGGATTTTTTTACCGATAAAAAAAATAAAAGAGGCTTTTTCAACACGAAATCTCTAAATCCCCTTTAAAACATATTTACAAAAAGGATGAACATTTGAATTCCTTTGGCTTATCTCTTACCTACAGTAAACGAGGCCGTCCCTTTGACCAAAGTGGTCGCCCTTGTTGAGAGGGATGCTACAAGATGCGCAGGTGAAACAGGCCACATGGTAAACGAGGTCTCGGGCTCGCATCACGAGCTCCGAGGCGGATATACCGGCCCGACATCGCGAACATCTCGAAACTGCGAATAGCCTGTTAACACAAAAAAAAACTTAACTTTAAAAAAGTATAATAAATCCATTGTAACGAACGAATCTTTATCACAAAACCGAAAAAAAATGAACTGTTCCATCGCATCGTTTTACTCGATTTCCCAACGAATCGTGAAAATCGACCATAGAATTCTCGTATCGCTAGTCACGAAGAGACCACACGCGTATTGTGTTGTTCCACCCTCGCGTTAACTCGCCGAAAGCTCGAAAGCCCTCCCACATTTCAATACGCTCCGCGCACTCTCGTATATACTCCAGAAATGGCAGACAATGCGGGCTTTCTCTTGAAACGAGGCTCTTCTCGTTCTACCGAGATAGAGTACACATTTTCATATGCGTGCAAATACAGAGCGAGAGACCAGCGCAGCAGAATGGCGAAGCTCTCCGGGCGCTCGTTTTGTATAAGCTTATTCTTCTTACAATGAGCCAGAGTATCAAAACTCGAAGAACACACGCGAACGCGGCCTATGTTTAAAAATCCATTTTGTCCGCCTTTCAACTTTCTCGGCGAAATACGAAACGTTATCCGTGCATTTTCATAAAATAAAATATTGTAAATAATACATATCAAATATAAAATTTAATAAATCGATTTTTTAACCAGCTGAATTAAATAATATAAATATGATAAGAATAATGAAATGAAAGATATTCATTGAAATCTCATATTTCGGTGTATTGCCTGTCGGATTTTGCTTTTTAATGACTTTATACCATGGAAAATATCCAATGCACGAGAAAACAACGATAGGGACGAAGAATCTTCGTCTTTACTCCTCTATGTATTTAATTTCTTTTATTTTCTTTCGTTCTGCCTTCTTTCGTCTTCTTCGTCGTCCCACCGTACGATTCACTGTTTCCGCGGGCGCCCCTGTGGATCTAGCGTCGTATCGCATTGTTGCATATTGCATGGAGTGTCGTTGTTTTATACCCTAACGAACCAGAACCGCGAAGATACCGGTCGTCGCTTCCTTCCCATCGTGAATCCATTTTATCCGCGTTCGGCTGCGAGTTTTATAACGCTCTGGCCCTACGATAGCGATGCGGATGCGGCGTGCACAGAAACAAAATTGTGAGAAAAATTCTTTGGAATACTTCGGCTACTGAGTTGACAACATCGAGACCTATTTCCTGCGCGGTTTTTTGTTCTCTTACGATGGAAATAAACTTTGTTATCGTGGAAAAAAAAGAATTCAATAAGGCGACTTCGATAATGATCGATATATTGATTTAAATTGACTCATCAAGGATAGAACAAATCTCGCAGATAACATTTTTTTCACGTTGCTTTCTCAATGACGAACCACCGTGAAAATGTTCTATCTTCAGGCTTTTCGGAAGGTGAAACTCCTCCGTTAAACGAAAGTTTCGCATTTAGTACAGTCCGAATCTCGGTGCAATAAATCAAGGCGAAAAAACGGCATTATTCACATCTTGTCTCATCTTTCATCAAAAGCAAACGATCGAATTCGGCGTTTTCCACTGTCGGCACGGAGTTATTCACAAAGACTTCCGCCTTCCTCGCGGTACCGAAGAAGATTGAGTGGTGCACATCGTGCCGAGACAATGGCACAATCGAAAAATCTCACACAGAACTAGAAAACACGTATGCAAGAAACGATAGTCAACCGGTACTTTCACTCTCTTGAACGATGGAAAAGAATGTAACGACGTACGTACGTATGTACACACGTGTCGGCGGCTCCAATGGTAACAGCACAAATCTTCGAGTAGTGAGTGGTGTGCGAGCGATAAGACAACTATTCTCGGATATCGAACCAACCACCCGTCCAAAGAATCGTTCTGCTTACCGCGGTAGACAAGCTGTATACCACGCGATTGTACACCGTCGTCATAATAAATCAACGTCCAGCGAAAAAAAAAAGAATGAAATTGAGATAGCAGATTCCACGCGTTGCACGGAAGAACGAAGTAACGTGAAATTGAAAAATTATCATATTTTCTCGCCTGGAAACTCGTGTCCCAAGACCAGCTCAAACTTTCCATCTACGCTATTTTTTCGTTTGTTACTCAAGAGTAAGATTACAACCTTAAATAATGATGACCGGATCATCGTCCAATCATTCATGGTTGACTATTTTTATTATGTATTACTCTATTTTTTTTTTCATTCTTTCGCGAATTCTTCGTCGGATTCTAAAACTCTAAAATTTTCTATCGCGCCCGCATGCAGACTTAATTTCCCTATCCTTTTAGATAACGCGTTTTTTTTTCCTTCGAAGATCTTGCAATAATCTTGTAATATGAAGTTTGATTCGTCGTTGAGAAGAAGATGAAGAACGCGTGCCTGACAGTCCGTAGCGCTGCGGCGTATCCTTATGATGTTTTCGTATGTTCGAAATTAACATATATTCCCAGCAGGCGGACTCGAGTCCTCGTTCCCGGAGACTGATAACCGGTCCTCCGATCGGGCTCCCTGGGCCCCCGAGTACACCGCGGCTCTCTTCACGCTCATTTTATCCTTCTCTCTTTCTCTAACTCTTCACCCTCGGGGTCCCAACGACGACTCATCTCCAATAAGAATATAACACTTTCATGGGCTACCGCGTGCGCGAGGTCTCCGATCTCCTCGGCTTCTTACGAATGGAAACGCGACGAGACAGCGTTTAATGGCCGATGATAGGGCGATGACGCACAGAGATATATCGCAACGATCCGGGCATAACTCGTTGCGGCTCTGGCTCAATATAAATTTTAAGGGGTATCAATGTTATAATAAGACTTTTCTCTCGCGACAGTAAGAAAACTATTCAGCCGACGTAACTCAAGGTGTAATTTTACCGTTTCGAAAAATTGATAGTCGGAAGTACGCTATCAAAAAATAATGGGCTTTACACAGTAAGTGTAGTACTTTTATGATTTAGAGTACACGATCCATTGAGTAATTCCTTAGAGGAGACCATCAATTTTTTTACAGGGTGAATTTTAGTAACATTTGCAGTGTAAATTAGAAAAGATAAAAGTACATACGGGCTGTCACATTTCTTCCAGATAGAGAAAGAATGAAAAATAATCGAAACGACTGGCGAGAATATTCCCCGAGTCAGAAGTGCGACAGAGGTATAGATTCGCAGATAGTCCGCTATGGGAGGGATATCGAAGCGCCCATTAGTAGGCATTTTGTGTGGTCCGCGGAACATATAAGTGACGCTACTATGTAAATTCGCCACTACCCCAATAAATACCGAAATCGCAGAGATGTAGCGCGACGTCTGGCGCGCCAACGCCAAGTAGAAAGAAATATATAGATCTTGCGCGAAAAAAGCGGACACAATAGTCCCGGGGAAACAGAGGCATGCATTTCGCATTAATTCTAGATGCTTCTTCCATCAAATCTACTATTTTCTTTATTTATTATCCGCATGATTGAATAATTAATAAATTTACCTTCATTTATCATTTTAATAATTTTGGGTATAATGGAGATGTTTGTTAAGTTCCAATATAAATATATCAAAAAATATAGACATTCCATATTTTTCCAGAATTATAAAGCATCAAATTACTTATTAATTCAAAAAATTCTGTTCTGCGTTCACGAATTGAAAGTCGGATGGATTTGCTTGACACATAAGAAATTTATCAAAACCAAACGGTCTGTGCCTTGAGATCGTAAATCATCGTATAATGTATCTATAGTAGCGAGAAGGGCGTTTATAGTATACGAACCGATAGTAATCCTCCTTGCAATAAATATTGCCATCTCGTGCGAAACAAGTCAACTCGGCGGCAAGGGGTACCCGACAATGGCAGCATTGCAAGCAACCGCAGTGCCATGCACGATCGGCGGCTTTCAGGTACCATCGTTCCGCTATCTCTCTGCCGCATCCTCCGCAACCGAGTCCACCTTCGGGATTGGTACCTTCAACATTGCCGACTTGACGCCCGCTGACCGCACCATCTCCCGGCGGGGGTGTACTGCTGCCGCAGCCTACTTCCTTCAGCATTCTGTCCTCCTACCTCGCCGAAACCACTTCCACATTCTGTAATACAGAAAAAAATCACTTTGTCATCCTCTAAGATACAAACTTATCAAAGAATTAAATGAACTAATACAAAAAAAATGTTAAGAAACATAACATTGTTAATAACTTTTCAGTGTTATTATTACACAAAATTAGTTATCTTTTATGAAGATGATTCCTCTCGAATTTTCCTCCCATTATAAAGTCTTAGAAATTCCCTCGAGATCTCATTTTTGACTGGAAATGTAGCGATACGCCCTCCTTAAACGCCACAACGAATTAGCGTGAATCAACGGGTTAATGAAGTTTTGCGCCAGTCAACGTCCTTACGTTATCGTTACAAATCAGTATCTCGTGATGTAACTCTCTCTCACGCGCGGTGAAAATACCGTAGGCGTAGTAGGCTAATGATGGCAAAGGTATAGGTTCGTTCGTCTTTTGCGTTCATTCACGATTCAGGACACGCTTGTCGGTTGCTCGTTCGTTCGGGGTGGTCAAACGAAGTGCCTGGTAGAGAGAGAGAGAGAGAGAGTCTCGGGAGCTAAAAGTGCCCGAAGATTGGTATACGCACGAGAAATCCATGAATGAAAACAATTCGTGACCGGCGTTCCGTTAATGAATGGATTCCGGAGTAGTAGCTCAGTTTCGAATTGGCCACGAGCGAAAGGGAGATAGAAAACTAATTGGTAGAACGCGAGCGCGCGGAGGCGAAGGCGCGCGCCGTTCACCCAAGCAGCAGCAGCAGCAGCAGCCACAGCAACCAGCCGCGGCAACGCGATAACTCAACGTCGCGGGTGAACGAGCGATGCCCACGTGGCGCGAGTCTCTCTTCTACCCGCTGATCAGTGTTAACCTCAATGTAACCTTCTCTTAATCGCAGTTCTGTACTAGGTTTACTAACCTTGTTGGTACTCGATAAACCCGTAAAACAAAGGCTCTCATCGCGATAGTAGCAAGTTGAAAACAAAAGTGATCCGCGTTCTTGATGCTGATGAAGCAGTCATTTAAGCCATTTGATTGCAGTTAGTAAGACATGTGGGAAATGTAGACTATTCTCAGGACCGAACTCAAGTTGAAACCCACGTCTAATCTCCGGTTTAAATTTATGTGAACTTAACCTTCCACTACGCTTTAGCCAATAGTTCAAATCCGAACTACTCCAACTTAGGTTCGCTTGAGTGACAATTGGATCTGATATGTTTAGCTTTTATAAATCGTTTATATGGCATTGAACCGGTAAAAACTCGTAGGCTTCTAAAACCGGCATTACAGATGCACTTATCAATCCATGTCTCCGAAATCACGACAACCGTCTCTATTCCTTACCCGGGCCCTTTTGCCCCAACCTACTCAACCACACCGGTGTCCAGAACGACCGAGCAACAAGCTTCAAGCATCGCTCTAACTTTCCTTTTGAATTGGTCAATTTAGACAGGGGTTGTGATCCCAGGAAAACAGGATATTCCGTGAACGGTCACCTCGCAGAAGACAAAACAGAGACTAAGAGGGTGCGTGTGGAAACGAAGGAAGCTGAGTCAGTGGAATAGAGAGAAAAAGATAGGACGAAAGGGGAAGTAGGACGAGAGGACTCTCCCAGGTCATTTTGGTCGGTTGTCATCGAGGCTACGACTATCCTAGTATCCTCGTCTCGTTTCCCCACACCACCCCGTTTCCACGCAACCCTACAGACCCCGATGTCCTCTCTCTCCCCGTTACAGCACAAGGCACAGAATCAGGCCGAGCACCCGAGAAATTTTAATGATCACCTTCTCGTGACTCTTGTGTTCTTACCTACCTGGAGCTCTCGGTTAACCAGCTGGAATAGTAGCGGCGAATTCCGCTCGGTTCCCGAAGCTCCTAGCGCACACGCGGGGACTCCCCTTTTACTTTCGTCTCTTTCGATCTTATGCATCGCAACGATCTCTGTCTCATTCTTTACCGCGTTTTCTGTAGTCGAATGCAGAGACGGTCTTGGGTACGCAGCGAAAGAAAAGAGGCAACCCAACAGCTTCGCCGCTTCTCACATCGACTGGGCGCGACCACCCTCCGCGGTTTAACGTTCCTCGGAACTCACACGAGAAAAGATCTTTTGCCAAAAAAATCCTTCTTTTCACATAACAGTTATATCGATAATGAACATCTTTTTGTTCCATTGTTTAGCTCAATTAATGTTGGTATCACTTTCATTAGATTTTATAAATCTCCAAAGTCGTTTATGACTTTCTATGAAAATAGTACCGACGTATTAATACCTTAAAGGGTGCTCCAAGCCATGGAATAACAAAACAAGACGCCACAGTTCGGCGGTTTAGAGAAGCGTAAATGGCGTGTAAGAGGGCGAGCTCTTATATCAAGGTGGGTACATAAAAAATACAAAAGGGAGAGAATGCGTACGATGCGAAACGGTAGCTGCGCCTTGATAGTCTCACTCGAGAAATCTCGATCGTCGCCGGTGCTCGTACGGCGCACGAAGCAAAATTGCCTTCTAGGCGTCTAGACCGCGTTATAGGTTCGCCATGCTTATACACGAAAGAAAGATGCTATTCTCACGATATCGCGGTAACAGGGCCGCTCTCCGTGCGTTGTAACCGGTGCGCGCGGGGAAGGCGCAAGGCGCTATAAAATTATGTAAGCGTATAATTTTATCACTTATTCTTCCTCCCGCGATTGCAATGATAAGTTTTATAACCGATGCAAGGCTGCGAGGCCGGCGCTTCCCGGTGCTCGTTCGTCCTCATTATCCTTGCCTTTGGCTATATTTAACGCGACGAGATAACGCATTTATTATAACTCTCGGCAAAAGTTACTCGATTCGGCGTGCGCACGAAGTCGTTTCTTCTTTTAAATTCCATTTCTCAGTAAACATGGGATCGTGGAGAAATGAATAAAATAAAAAAGAAAAAAACTTCCTTCGTCCCGCTGAAAACGAAAAAAAAAATTAAAGGTGCTTTTTTTTATATCGCAAGAATCGACTCACAGTATCGCGTGCGTAATCATCAATGAAGCTCCATTCCTCGTCGCTCGTCTCGCCTCGATATCGTAGAACGACAAAATCCTCTCAACGCTTCGAGTTCTTCCACGCTTCGAGCAGGAACTCCATAATCGACAACGCGGAGTGGGATGCAACGGATAATGAAAGAGATCCACTCGATCTCAGCGGTACAACATCCGGCATAAGTGATCGTCGATCGTGACCGATGGAACGATAAAAGTTTTGCCATCGCGGCGCTCGTCACGTAATCCCATAATCGAATCTGAGAAATCGTAAAAGAATTTCATACTAGATCAGCCCTCGTACGAAGGTTGATCGTTCTTACTATCGCAGCAAAGAAGGAAAAAGAAAAATACAATAGAAAATAAAGCTCTCCAAGAACGAGACTCGTAGCTCGTAAATTCGCGACCAATCGTCGAAGACAGTGTTCCTTCGGCCGCGTGGCAAAATTACAGTGTAACGTTTAATGATCGTGTTAAGCGAAGCTTCCGAGACAGTTCCGAGAATATATAATCGAACAGTTAATCGCGAACGTGTAGGGATGCTGTTGGCATTGCGTCGAAGAGAATTGCGAACTAACAGCCCCGGGGGATGATGACGAGAGAAATGATCCGGGAGGCTTCGCGAAGTTCGGATGCTGGGGAGGGGCGGGAGGGAACCGGAATTGCAAAGAACACGACATTTTCTCGCGTATCTCGGCTGTGCACCGACGGATCAACGAGTTCGTTGACCACGAATGGACGGGCACGCACAGCCGTACAGTTGTGTGCGCGTATGATACATATACAGAGACAGCGTATCTATATACGTACGCGAATTGTTCACGACGGGTACGAAACAACGAGAGAATGACCTCGAAGGAAGGGATGACGAATTTCGTCCTCGTCGAAACCGAGCACTCCGATTCTCCTTCTTGCCTTCGTTCCTCGTCGCTTCGTTTCGTTCACCACCCAGCTATGCGCTACCGGTTTGTTGTCTTTCCCTCGCGGTTCGATTTTGCCGTTGCGGCCGTCGGACGTGATTCGCTTTAATTCACTTGTTCGAGGGCCCAGGGACGTCGATCACTGATCCCCGTTTCGTTCCGTCGAGGCGGCATTAAAATTGGCTCGTAATAAATTAAATTAACGAATATTGAATCACCAGCGGCCTATTTTTTTCCAGGAAAAATGATTCTTCACTATCACAATCAAATGCACAGTCTGTATTCGTTTTTATCATAATTTTCTTTATCGCGAACATTCAACAAAATTGCACCGCACCCACATTGCCTCGTTGGTAGATAAAAATCTCGTCGATGCTACAGTCGAATACGAAAAATCTTCGTCGCACTCTCGTCTCGGAATCTCGACGACGACGACGAGTAGGAATATCGCGCGCGCACGTAGTCGCGTTATAGCTAGCGGGAGAAGCAGAGCCGCCGGAGGCAGAGCACAGACGTCAGGAAGAACGAAAGAGAAAGAGGGGTGCACAGCCGGAGTAGAAGCGGCAGGCTAGCAAGCCGAGGCTACCCGATGGCAGCTATGCCGAAGGGGAGGGGTTTTCGACGCTCGAGCGTTTCTGTGTATACTTACTATATACCTATAGCTGATACACATTAATACAGGGGCGAGAGGGACCACTACCAACGTCGGATTCTACTACCACGAGCTTTACGCGAGTTTTAGGGGTGTGCGCGCCACGAGGGCGAGACGAACGGGGAAGGTCGGGTAGGTCGGCGTTTGCGCGGTGATAGGAAACAGCCGCTGTACCCGACGGCGTCGACGTCCGACGCAGACGAGGTAGCCATAGACTGATTGAGCACCATAGAATGTGAAGTCTCGTTAAAATTGGTTGAAAAAAAAAAAGAAATTTATTTATGCCCTTAATGATTGTCGAGGAAGCAACATGAAAATCGAAATTTTAACCATGTTTGGCGAGTGTTAATGATGCGAGGTGGAATAGAAATTCATCTTTGGCGAATTTACTTGTTGTCGATGAAAGCTTGAACAGTGATTTTTAGTTTTAGCTTCACTTTGGATAATTAGAAAAACATTCATATGTAGTGTAATACGTTTCTGGGGCCGTGAATCGTTGAAGACAGTGTTAGAAGCTTGTTCAATCATTTTGTCTTACTAATGTCCCGGAATTGTTTGCTCATTTTACGCAAACTAGCTTCGCAGTGCTTTCTTAGCTTTAACGAGTACTTCGGATCGGAGATTATTATTACTAGCAATAGCGATAATTGTCAAAGGTTCGTACACTTTTTGTTCAATGAAAGATATATATTTTTCAAATTTGTTTTAAGTCGCTTCACTTGCCAAAACTAACAGGGACAGAATTTTATTTTCACAACTGGTAGCCGAGCTAATTAGTTACGAAGTTTGATTTAACTTCGACGATCAACTGAACTGATCGAGAGCGATGACATTTCCAGAAGTTCAATTTACCAACATTCCATACTTTATTTGAAAAAAATAAATAAAGTCCGAATGTATCAAGCCCTGTAAACTGCGAACTTGTGCAGTGGCAAAAGCGCGAAAGTTCCGAAGTCGAACGGCTCTCGAAACTCGTAATCCCAGTTTGCCACCGAAAAGTACTCCTTCGTGGAAAATCAAAGATTCTGCGATCTTGCGATGCGAGAGCCGCGGAGAGAATCTTGGCTCGAAATACGACGTAAATTCTTTGAAAACCTTGGATATGCCGTAGTTTGAGTGTACGTCTCCAAAGTTGGTTTACGCTCGAGCGAGCGGGGCAGAGATTGCGCTTCGCGAGTTTCGCTACATCGATCTCGGAGAGAGAAAGAGAGATGAAAGCGGAAGCGGGAGAGTCGCCGAGTGGAAAAGCGTGTGCGAATGAAGCCGAAAACGTCGCAGCGACGCATGGTGCACTGAGTGTATATCGAGACGAAGACGAAGAAGAAGAGGAAGACGATCGTCTTTTTCCAGTGGGGAAAGAAGAAGCTGGTGCAGGTGAAGGTACAGTAACCCCCGACCCATCGGTATATATATATACACATATATACATGTATATACGAAGAGTTTCGTGTCAGTTGGTGAGGAGTCACAAACAGCGCGCAGCCTCCGAGCTAGGCGCGGCTTGTGCCGGCGCTCGCTCGATAGGACTCAAGCTCTCGGCCAATGAAACATCGTCGGTGCGATAAAGTCACCGCCCGATTGGCCCGTCGGGGAATTCCCCGCCGCTCCCGAACGGGCCGAGTTTGGCATTCGAAGGGGATATCTTGGGCCACGGCATCGGGGAGAGACACAACAGAGATGAACGTGCTTTGCCACCGAACTCACAACCGAGAGAGCTCTCGCACAGCATCCGAGGGATCTCTCGCGTTCAGCGGCCACGGAGGATCTCCCGGCAATGGGAGACCTCTCGCGGAATCAGTTCGAATCAACATCTTCGTATGTTGATTCCAATAAACACTGCCGGGGACAAATAGGTAGAATCACCGGTAGAGTAATGTCTAATGCAAAAATCATAAGTGAGATCCATCCAACAGATTTTCAGTTACCGGCCGTTCGTTATATTATTATATTTGATTGGGCGGGACATCATTTTGTGCGAAGATTAAAATAGATAGGTAAAAAAAAATAACAGTTATATTTTACTATGTCATAATGATACCAAATATTATATTTTGTGCCGGTATACATTTTTCATTAAAAAGAAAATCGTAAAAAACATTGTCTCTTGCATTCACAAAATAAATATAAATACATATTAAATAATGATATATTTTTTAAATAATTCATAGTAATGCATAAATTACACTATAACAGTATAACATATATTATAATTATTCATTTTAATGATGTGATAATAGGTGTTGTAACCCATTTTTTTTTGCAACGATTCTTCCAATCCATTCTTTTTCTTCTGACGTATTTATACTTCTACCTATGTGCATTGCCGCATTGGTAGAAGTATAAAATTATACTGAACACAGTCAATTTATGCGCGAAGCAATGGTTTTTTTTTTCTTAAGTGGAAGAAACATTAGTAAATGAGAAATAATGTTACCGATAAGATATACCTCACGAGTTCCCAGTGGTGCCCGGTGAAGTACGGTACTTCCATTCTAATCTGCATTATAACGCGATGCGATTCTCGTTAAGAATAGATAGTGTCAAGCGGTTAATTAAAGATTTGTTGGTTCTGATCATCGCGCAGGCGGTTAATGCCACCGCGCTGCGGAGGTTACGGAAAGTACACGCGAGAGTGCGGAAGGGGAAACAAGATATCGTCATGGTATAGGAAACTCGTGGGGTAGTCTACGAATGAAGAAATTCGTGTCTCCCTCTTCCTTCTTCCCCTTTCGCGTGGGTAAAGACGTTTTACGAAATTATCATAACCGCAACACGAGTTATCAATTATCCTCTAAGTACCACGGGAGTTCATGGGCTTCTCCTCTACATCGTGATATTCACTATTCACAGATCTTAATCCGTTGATAATTCAATGAGCAACGCCCAGTGGATATGAATATTCACGCGACTCCCGGGTGTGTGTGTCCCGAGGCATCAGCATTTAAACAAAAAGAAATCTTGCGAGTCACTTAATTCTATAAAGCGCCCCCCCCCCCCCCCTCCCCCCTCTCACGGAACTTTATATACATTTGGTCTTATCTGCCCATCGCAGGACTCGCGTTTGTCTCTATTTCCTTCGTCGCGTTACACGAGAAAACTTTTAACAAACTGAACACACCACCCGTGTTACGAAGCGTCAATCTCGACACGGGTCAAATACGTTTTCTCCTTAACGCTTCGAATACAAAATTTAGGAGCCAAAATTTATCTACGTAGCGTCATTAGCCAGACGTCACTTCGGATATGAAAAATATGATGTCAGTGTTTAATTACTTTTTTATGTTTACACCAATAACATTAATATTTTTATTGTTTTACAAATAAGTAGGTAGGCAACATTTCGTTTAAAAAAGATTAATTTTCATCTTCTAAATTAGGATTCTTAAAAAGAATATGATGTTTATTATTCTGTTGAATGTTGATGTTTTTTTCTTGCCGAAAAAATGTAACAAAACGAAAGGAAAAATTGAGGAGAGGTCATTGCAACGCGAGACCTCGGATTACCTACAAAGGATACCCGTTTTGTCGAGTGTGTGCTCCACTACAGTACATTATGTAAAACATTCGTGGCATACGTCTGCGGATAAGCTATCTCTCCTAGTCGAGGCCCGATTCTCTCCCGCCAGTTCATTCTGTCTGTCTGCCTGTCCTTACCACACGACCAGAGTAAATAAGTGCAAAGATATAACGGTTAATTTCCGTGTTAACCGGGCGTATGTTATCAGCGAGGTCTATCCAAACTCAACGGTACGGGCGCCACTGTCTGCAGGATGCCCGGGCATCGTCACTACACTATCGCAATCCATTCTCTTTCTCTATCTCATCGACGACCATCTCGAATCTTTATAAAAACTCGCTCTCGGCACTTTGCTGCGCAAACGAGATTTCGTGATCCGACAATTTCGACAATAATCTGGAGCCTCTTCTGAAGCAAATCTCTCATATCTTCTTCAGCGGGGAATTAGCACATTTTTCACCATATGACAAAACATGCGGAAAAAGTACCATTTATATAATAATTTAAAAAAATCAATGCAAAAAAAGATTAGTTCTTTGACAATGGACATTGAAACTGAGAGTCTTTTTACCCAAGTTCTTGTTAGAAATTTGATAACATTTAATAATTTTTCATCGACTGAAATAATAATAATGACGAGCGATAAGATTTATGAAGCAAATAATCGTCGTTTGTAAATTCAGCGAAACTTCGCGCTAAAAGATCTCCGGCATGCGTGACTCCGCCACGCGTATTACTCGACTCTATTCGTTACGTCGACCCTTCAACGAGGCGGTACTCGAGAGACACAGAGAAATATCGAAGCGAAATAAGAGAGCAAGGTATTGCAGTATATCCGAGTGCTCGTGTACCGGGTCTTACGCGTATTACGCAGTTCCGAGACGGACTCTCTTCTCTTCTCTTTCGCGAGGTCCTCTTCTTCATCTTCTTCTTCGCACCTAAAGGCAAAGTACGCAAAGGTATACCACTGCGTGGAACACATGCGGTCTATGGTGGTGGTGAAATGCCGCTGGTTGAAACGCAGAGAGAAACGTACGACGACGCCTCGCGGTGTCGGAGAACGAGGTTGACGTGGATAAATGGTACGTTTCACCGCGGGAGACGCACGCCTGGTGATCTTCCGGGCCGTGTCGACGCTATCCTATATAAAACACGATATAGGTATCCGCGAGTATGTATGTAACCCATACGTATACATATAATATATGCTTTACCCGATCGGCGCAACGCTTTCTTGATCTTTCTTTTCCCTCTTACCGTTTCTTCTTCATCTTCTTCTTCCTCCTCTTCTTCTACGATCTTTTCTGGCTTTGGCCATGCCGTCCTCGGAGGGTAAGATCAGGAAGCGGGTAGATGTTGCACTCTTCAAAGTCTCGTGCGCGCACGGTGAATCTTCGTTTGCCATGCTGTTGCGGTGCGCTACGCACTCGAGTTCGTTATAGTAAGATACACGGTATTTTCTATATACGCGAGGTTGGGAACTACCTATGTGTACCATCGTGACGACTATTGCAACGTTGTCTGGTACGGAGAGCGTGTAACTCGTCGGAGTTCGAGTATATCGCGACGTACCGCTGCTTGACGCAGTTACTCGCGGGATCGGATTAAGATTTTGCGTAGCCTCGGTCCCGTTACTGCAAATTTAATCCATGATTTATTTATTCATTCATTTACTGATTTATTAATATTTTCTATTTAATCGTTGATTCATTAATTTTCAATTATTCATATTATTTCATATCGACGTATTGCTGTTCATGTACCAAAGTTCATTGACCAGTGAAAATCGAGAGAACCGGCTCTCGGCAGCGATTCGCGGCGCCGAAGCGATGCACCCGAAGAATCGTTCTTTCGACGAAATGACGAAGAGGCACCGTTCGCTTACCAATAACATCCAGGTCGCGCACGCGAGACGAGCTTTCGGTGGTTCGGTTCTTTCATCTCGTTCGTCTCGCGAGATAGCCGCGTTGAGAAAAACACGAAGTACTCTTAAGTCCTTCGACGAGTTTCTGACACTGTACGAGAACGAGATGGCGAACCAACTGCGTGAGTGGGAGCGAAAAAAAAAGAGAAACGCGGGAGCGGAAGGGAGAAAACCGTTTCGCGGAGGATAGATTGTCATCTGCACCATTTCGTTGTTAACGTTGGGATCTCGTCCCGTCTTTCTCGATATCGGTCCAAGTTGTTTTTATTCAAACATTCCATTCTTCTACTGCCGCGTCGCTCGGAACTTCGGGGCTCGCAAAACTCTTCCGGGTCCTCGAGCTCGCATAAATTGTCGAGTCGTCGCTCAAATATTCACTAAAACAAAATTACTGATCATAAATAATTTTTTAATTATCTTAATAATATTCTTATGATAATAATAATCAGGTACAATATTTTTATTTTGTTGGCGACAGTGAAAAGACAAATACATAGCGAAGATACATTTCTCGTTTCGGTCACTTGCTAAACTTTTTTCTTCATTCGCCCCCCCCCCCCCCCCCGGTCGCTTCTCTGGCCCCGCCGTTTTGCGACTCAAAGTAAACTGAGCTAACCTAAGCGTGTACTATGATAACTTATCGAAGCGATTAATTACGATGCTTTGCTGAGCTTTCACTGTGCCGCTTGAAGGGCGGTAGTTTCACAACGCGAGGTAGCAGCATCTACATTGATATTTCGCGTTTGAGCGTCAGGTTTACGAAAGCCGATTTGAAAGCTCCCGAGACTCCCCTGTGAACGTAAGCCCGGTCCTTCTCTCGTTCTCTCTCCGCGTGCCTTTGTTTGTTCTCGAGGGGCTGACGCACCCCTTTTTGCTTGCGCAACCCGGCGAACGTCGAGAATCGCGTTCGATTCGACTCACGGGTAAACTGATCCGTCAATAAGGCGAGTGTGCGAATGCCGCAAGGGAGAGAAAACCTATCAACGTGTTTGCCTTTAGGATAGAAAAGTTATAGACGTTTTGTACGCTTTGCGCACTTCTGGACCTAGCGTAGAAACGCATTTGTCAAGTGTAGAGCATTTTCGAAATAGCTTCCATGTCCCGGCAATGATTTACCGCGTCAATTTAGTCGTTGAAACGCGAATTTAAAGCAACAATGTATTTATACGACATAGCGACGGAATATTATACTATAAATTACAGATTGAAAAAAATTGAAAACGATAACGAATGGGTGCATTAAATTCAATCTAAATGCGTATGAAACGGACGAAATGAAAAAATTGGTTGTTAGTTTACCGTTTGTTGTAAAAATAGTCGAAAATTCTGCACGAGGGAAAGGTCTAAGCTCCGATCCTTCGCATCGTTGTTAATCGGCGCGAGGACGAAATCCCCACGAGTACGCCGAGCGAGAGACCTTGACGTGACGACGACGACGACGACGACGACGAAGAAAACGACGAGACACGATGCCAGAGAGAGGCCCGGGAAAAGAAACGTCACGATAGTATCTACGCGCTCCTGCTCGAAGTCCTCCGTCTGTTCCTTCTTCCACTTCGTCGTTGTCCTACGTCTCGTTTATAGTACGCTCAGACCCCGAAGCCAAAAGATCTTATCTACGGCTCATCAACTTGCGTTCACTCTCTATGCTCGCGCGCATGGATTCAATCCAACTTCGATGTTTTTTTTCAGCGTCTGTTTATTTATTTATCTGTTTTCTACCTTTTTCCTTGCCGACGATGTCGAAGACCGGCAGGGTTTGCTCGAAAAATCGTCTTCGTTGCATATTCATTTATCTCGTCTCCGTCGAGTCTCGCGCTCGGACACGATATAGTTGCAACGATTCGTAAATTGATACGTTGCCGATCGATGCTCGCCGATCGATATAAATTATCTTATTTTCGATGCAAGGTGTAACGGCAAAATTGAACGCGTCATTCGCGCGCCGTTTATGCGATCGTCGATTAGATCGAGAAACTGTATCCTACAGCGTGCCACATAAATCCGAGAGAAATCCACGTGAAAGCTGCTCAATGGTATATAGGCCTTGTGCCATAATAACGCTCGACTTTTTTCAACTTCCCAGCGAAATCATTTTTTTCTTTCAATTATTCGATAATACACCCGTTGCGTTTGACGGAGACGGATAGGTAAAAATACATACCTTTGAAGTGTATAATTCAGACTCCAGGGATGACGTAATAAATCTTGAATATACCCGGAGATCGGCGAGGATAGAGATCGAGCGGGAGGTAAAGAAGGGAGGGGTCTATATCGCCGTTTCTTTTCTCTCTCCCGACTCCCGCGCGATAATATTTATGATAGAGCGAAACTTGTATAATCCACTCGGGGTAACGTGTAACTCAAGAGGAATGAAATCCTCATTATTCTCGTGAGTAAGTTAGCTGCGCGTTGAGCATCCGGCGGGAGAGCGATTTATTTGAGCTTCCGTCTCTATCGTAACCCAAGATCGCAATGAAAGAGGGTATAGACCATAACCAGTTTACACTGTCTACTTACCACCGGTATATTCTAACCGCGCGCAATCTCGGTCCTCGCATACTGTACATACTTTCGTGAACCTTCGCCTAATAGTTCGCGCTATGATCTAGACACATTCTGCCGATCGACTTCGCTGAATATCACTCTTGAGAAGGTTCGCTGGTCCGCTTAACCAAAATGTATTTCCTTTCCACGAATAAACGATATAATATATTCAGTCTAAATTGTTTTGCTGAAAAAATGTTAATATCAATGATTAATTCACGAAATAATGTAGAAAAACACTTTTTTTCATGCCTTTTTTTTGTAATAATTATAATGTTGTTATAAAATAATTAATAACAACAATCACTACGGTTATTATCATTTAAATCAATAATAAATTTAATTGTTTTTTTTATTTTTATATCTGTTACCGTGACCATTTCAAGTTGAAACTTCAACATAGCAGACAGTAGCTTTTCTGTAATTCTATCCGAGCCGCGGATATCGTTGTGCCAAGATCTTATCCGTCCGCCGAAAGTATCGGGTGGAGGGGAAGAAAGAATCGAAGGGATCGGCGTATGCCGAGTCTCACCGGCGTCCGGAAATAAACTTTTTGTTTACCAAGGTGTAAAATGTGAAACGCGCGACTTATTGCCGGCGGTCGTTGAAGATCAGAGAAAAGCCGCCGCGGTTGCAACAGGGCGAAGGGCAAGAGAGCCACCGCAAGTATCGTATCGTCGACAGCCGAGAGTGTAGACGCGTTGCTCTCTCGCTCTCGTGTGGCGCGTAGCCGTAGCTGCTACCGGTACTCAACGATGCGCGCCAGGGTGCACAGGCGTGTTATGTTCCGAAGGGTGAAACACACACGTTGAAAAACGCGCAAGAACGTGACGGTTAGCGCGATCTCTCGATTGTTTACCCAGCCTCGAGGGTGTGGTATCTTTGCTTTGTGTGTACATACCATCGCTACATTCGGCTATGCGATACCACCGGCTCGTCGGAGAATTGCGGCTTTGAGGCATCTCCACCGGCTTCGATATACATTGTTAAAGCCAACGCTTCCGTCATCAACCGCACCGCATACTTGTTAAACTGTTTGCACAAACAATGGTAATTACGTGCAGGAGAAATAGAGGAGCGTTTGCAGACTCGAGGAACAAGCATTAGGGCCAGAGCATTGCCGAGATGCGTTATGGTGAATTTTCTTCTATTCTTGAAGTACCCGGTTCATTTCTTTCACTTTTCTTACCCTACATCAAATGAAGGGAGAGTATTGTGATTATAAAAAAATTGGCTCGCAGTGACTTACAGGCAGGATAGGTTTCAGCACAAAAAATCAGTTTAAAAAATGAGAATAAACTCTTGACCGAAAAAGGCATGTAATAAACAAACAGTACAAAGTTTTTCCTTTTTATAATTCATATTTTCCGAAAACGCGGCTGTGAAAAGAGTAGGGATATCAGTGTGCCTTCTAAAGTGTTAATTAGTGACAACGGTAATTTCCAATTAGTATTTTTTCATTCCCCCGAGCCAAGGTTTTTTCGATCGCTTCATTTGCTGAATAATATCTTCCATCGAGGAAAAGCGGATTGTCGTCGAAGTAATCAATACGGTGTATCGTTGCGTAGCACGAGAGGTTTCTTATTTCCGAAGGATTTAATAAAACATGAGTTGAACACGGTCAATGTTAATTTTCAGGGATTCAAGAGGACGGAGTAAAAGCGTCTCGGAGATAGGAAACTATACGTGTCCGCAGGAGCGGTAAAGGGGGCCGATTAAAATGCAACATTGCGTATCGTCGAGACGTTCGAGACGAGCAGCACTATCATGTGGGTGAGTGCAGTTACAGTATCTACTATAATACACGCAGTATGCGTATGCCGCAGTTAAACCGAGACGAGCGCTCGCCGTGAGCGCGAGAGAGAAGCGCCTCGAGAGATCGAGTAGCGCAGAAAAAGGCTAGCGGGTATAGGAGAGACTGGTTAGTGGCTACTGCCTAATGACTCTATCTCTGATAATTAACTGCTCTCTGTGTGTGCCCTCCTATGAGACTACTGTGTCCCCTCTCTCGGCTCTCTCCACTACACCTACACGATCTCTCATTCATGCTGCCCAAGAAACCCGGCGATTTATTCGCTGCTGCTGGTGTTGCCGCCGTTGTTCCTACTGTAACAGTGCCCCCGCTTTCTTTCTTTATTTATGGATCCGGTGCGACGTGCCGGACGTACGGTCCAACCTTATCCTCCGGACAGAGTGAATGCCACTTTTGTCTCACGTTGATATCGCGCGCTAGCCTCGGTAGAGTAGGCACGAATCGCATCATCGTATGTTTCAATATATAGCCAAAAAATTTAATTCTTGTGAATGAAAATATATTTTACGTACGAGATCAATTATGCTCGTATTCAAACAATTTTTGATAATATTCCTAACTTGATTAAGGTAAAGTAATAACGATGATTATTGTTGAATTATTGAATTTAATTTATTTTTTGAATAATACTTAAAGCTTGAGATTTTCTATCAAGATATCTTTGAGCGAGCGGATAATTTGAGTCGATAAACTCGGCGTAGCGAAATACTCGTGCATGTATTCTTTTTTTTATTGGACAACGCGAAGAGAAGAAAGGGAAGGTGGGCACTAAGGGGTTAACAGCGATGGGCGATATAGGTAAACGGACGTACAGATAAATGTTAAGATCCACGCGTGAGCTGTCCGCTCGATCATGCGTGACCTTTGTGACGGAATTTTGATAACGACGTGAATCTCGACGGGGTATCTCCACTCGGTGGGAACTACCCGAGTTTCAGAGACTGGTATTCTCATCCTCCGCTTTACCATTCTTTCTCACTACGTGTATTTTTTTTTTTTTTTTCTTTTCCAAAAGACCATGAACGCTCTCGGAGCTGGCGCGCGTGAGCTCGAGGCGCGCACTTGTCGTAAAGTCGACGGCTTTATGGTAATGCCCCTCCCTCGACGGCACTTACAACGTGTCGGTGTCAGTTCTCTGCCGCCGTCTCGACTCGCCGCTTCAACTCAAATTCAAATTTTTCGTCGTATCCCGTCTCACGCGCGTGTTCCTCTTTCGGTTAATATCGAAGCCGAAACTACTCTCTTACGTGAATTTCTTATGACGCGCGCATAACTCTACCGTGCTACGATTTTTTTTATTTTTTATTTTTCGTGTGAATCTCCGACGGAATCGCCTTCGATTTGGCTTACTGTTATACCGGGGAAAATCCGGACGGTCATATATTATCTATGGACGAATAGAAGTGTTTTTTTTCTCTCCGTTTTTTCATTTCGGGAATAATTTGGGCACGGATGACGAGATTCTGAACGGTAGTAAAATCCATGTTTATGGCATTGGTGCTGACGAGTAGATGGCTAGATAAATATAACTCTCGGGTACGAAATATTGCGTAGGAATGATATATCGTAAGCGTATTATAACCTCGCGAAATATATTGCACGGCAAATGCTTGTCTAATATCTTCGTGACGTTATTACCGAAAAACGTTTGGACATGCCCAAATCCTCGGGCTGTAACTACTGTTCGCTGACGCCTCTGCGGTAGTCCGTTCGATCGCTCGAGGCGAATTATTTATCGATCGTTTACACTTTACCGTTAATCGTCTGAATCTGTAGCTGGATCATTCTTGCTTTCCAACGAAAATCTTCGCTGCCTTCCGAGGTCGTGCGGAAACAATTCCGATGCAAAACGAAGTATCATCATTGCAAATTAGGTTCTCTCGATAACGAAACTTGATACGAGCATGTCATACAAATTGGTTCGATAGTGAAAAAAAAAAAACATTTTGCTGCTGATGAGATATTGAGAGAGATTTTTTTTCTCTCACGAAAGTGGAAAAAAAACTGGTCGACGTACTCGTACACTCTGACCTGCGCAATACCATATCTCAACTAAAGAGCCCGTGGAGCCGCGGCTCCTTCACCTGGCGTTATAGCGCACGGTCTGCGTTCATAACTCGCTCCCTGTCTCGATAAAATCTTCGTCTCGGAAGGTGGCTCGCTCGCGTGTTCGAGCCTCGGCTCACGAATGCTCACGCATTCGTATGTACGAATGTTTCACAGCGAGAAATATCCTTTTCCACTCAACGTGAAACTTTGTTGATCTTTGAGGGAACATTCGGCGATTTTAAACGGGAAGACGCATTTCATTTTTGTAAATCGACTCAAAAACATCGTGTCACGTAGCGCATATATTTTTTTTAAAGATTATTCATTAAGATTATTAAGAAAAAAATTGAACATGCTTTTTAACCGAAAATTGCCTAACCCACCCTTAACGAAAACGAGACAAAAAAACGGTAATTAACAATTAATGCGTCCGTCGAGCGATTTATCATTCGCAGCTCCAGCGGAAGTTATCAGTTGGCTCTTTTACGATTTGTGACTCGTAGCTAGCTTATTTAATGTGCTAGAGAGGCGCCACACTTTTTACGCCCATTCTGGTTGGCAGGCCGAGCACATCGCGCTGCGCTCATGGTGCATCAGCCAATGGAAAAATTAAGTCCGTTGCAGCGTCGCGCCACCCTCGCCGGGGTGGCGGAGGTCATTGATAAATAGGGGCCTCGCTTCTTCCGGTGAAGAAAAACCACGCTTAGCGCCGGTCCATTCATGCCCATCGCGAGCGCCTCCTCTCTTACTCCATCCATATGCTTCGAGGCGTCCTCCCTCCATTCTCCATGCTCATAGTATACACACAAGCTCGAGCTTCTCCTCTGGGCGGAGGAAGAAGTGTCGGATATATTAGTGTCGGTGGAGTTTCGCCGCTGTTTAAACCGGGCGCCCCATATATCCTGCAATCTAATACGTATCGTTAAAGAACCAAGTCGCACGTTTCCAAGACGTTATTTATGTTTTGACGCGCGGTTATAGGGCTCTCTCTCTCGGTTCCCGAGACCCGAAACTATCACATGAGCGCCGCGAACTCTAATACCAGACACTGGTCCATCCCCTTTTGACCTTCGAATTTGATAATTTACTGGACGCATAAATTACGCATTATTGGCTTTTAAACTTTTATCAGTTTCTTTCTCTCCTTGCCTCGAGCTTACGGCATATTTTCACGATTTTATATGGTTTTAATCGCGAACATGGATTCGCTAAATTTTTTACAATTTTTTTTTTCTCGAAGAAACCACTTTTACTTCCATGCTTGCGGAGAATAGCTCTAAAAATTCGTGTGTCGTGTATACGTGTATGCCTCTACAGAGCGGAGGCAAAAGGATCGTCTTCCCGAGCCTCGAGGTCGTCCGGGCTGATAATTAAAATGCATTCAACCGAGTTATAAAGTTTTAACAGTTCCTCCCGTGTCCATCGACCCATTCCCCGTCGTATTCTTTCCTACGCCCATTTTATGTCCACGACCCATTTTTTGCACCGCGACTCCACGAGTTTACGATACAATTTATTGCTTATTTAATTTTACCCCTTGGCTCATTGATTTATCTTGCTCAGCCGACGGTTCTTTGCAGTCCCCAAAACTTCCCTGGGTTTGCCATTTTTTCCGTGGAAAAAAATACAAATAATAATTAAAAAATGAAATCGATTAATAATAATTCTTTTTTATTAACTTCATTCAATGCATGTTCTGATCGAATATCTAAATTTAAAAAAAATTTCGATAAAGGACGTTGAATAAATAATTATATAATTGAAAAGTCCGTTCATATTCGTTATAATATCATAAATGTTAGCGAAGGCGTCGTAGAACGAGCGCTACCCCTGATGAAAATTGCAGAGGCTGGTAGCGACCCCCGTTAAGCACACGTGTATAAAATTCAATCTCGGCCCGTTAGTCGACTCGACGACGGTGGTTCGGTGTAAAAAGCGCACGTGACAAGCGTTAGGGGTCCTGTGAAAAACACAACTCGGTTATAGTTCGCATTCTCCGAAAGTTTCTCTCGACTTAATGTGTGTATAGGAAGAAAGGCCAACGTTGCGTTAACTCCGTCCGAGCGAATAAAATCCTCTGCGTCGCGAATCGCCGACGAATATGATCAAAGGCTCCCGCGCGACCGCGACGCGAAACTCCACACATCCATGACTCTTCGCCACTCTCCGCATATACACCTATAACTATAGTGTTACGTGGCGTCAGAAATTTGCTTCGAGGGGTGACGGCTCCGACACCCACCGTAGGCCGTGCTTTTTGCCACCACCATTTGGCATTTTTTTCCCCCCATTGAGAAGCAACGAGCGAGCACCGAGAGAATTCGTCCTTTAATCGTCTCACACGTTTCACAATTTTTTTTTTCATTTCTACACGAGAGTTTCACGCACCTTTTATTCGCCTCGTCGCAGGCACGAGTAGCCTCGAACAATAAACCTTATTAACAATCATTTTTCAGAGGCCTTTGAGCCGCTTTTTTTCCTTTCGAATCCTCGTCGACATCTCGTTATAATCGCGTCACGAGTCATTCCACGCAATGGAGCTCCGACAAAGGTGATCGACGCCTTTTTCATCATTTATCCGAATTTGTCACTATCTTTTTTTTTTTTTTGCAATGTCAACAATATTCGTGCCAAAAATTGTATTGATTCGAAGATTAGTGACAATCGTTGCAGATCGGAATTTCGTTTGATAAAAAAGGATTGAAGGATGAGAAAAGTGAATCCCATGCGCGTCAGTCCGTACGGGCGAATCCATCGCTTCCGCGTGCACACACTGTATATCCCAAAGCGTATTTTAATTAACGAATCGCTCGAGCACTCTCGCACGGGGATGCGGGAGGGGCCAGGGAAAAGGCAGAGCAATAATTAATACCGGTGGCTCATACACAGTTTCCAGACCTAATGCCGACGGGCAGTCATGCAAGAAACGCTCTCGCACGAGGAGAGAGCCACCCACGCCGCCGACTCTCATTGCCGTCGACTCGGTTCCTATACCGAGGGCAAAGGTTAGTTATTCACGCGTCAAGGCGCCAGTGCGTTCGCCGGGGAGAGAGTCAACCGAACGCCAGCGCAGCGTCGGTTATTTGCATCAGACCATGCGGATCTAATACGGAACCGACGAAATTCTAAGCGAGACCGCGTGAAACTTCGCTCCTTTATCCTTCTATACGATCGTGTTCCCCTTCTTCCTCTCGCGTCACACTCTTATTCGATGATGCTTAAACCGCACGGATTCTCCGATATAACGTCTCGGTCCCGTCGTTTAACATTCTGATCGCGGCTCGGTGAATAATCGCGAATTGTGATTGTGGCAAAAAATTAATCTATCGATGCAAGATGCAAATCGATAGAAATTATTGCAATTTATTATTATTAATTGTTGCAATCATTCGAAATAATTGTTATTAATTATTCAGTTATTACACATAAATGCTTTGGTCAAAACCATTGATTTACGTCAGAAGTTTCTATCCCAAAAAAAATGTAATGCGCATTTTTTGCGTTGTTTAAAAGTTGATAAACAAAACAGCTCGCAATGACCACGCGAAACAAGAAGGAAGGAAACCGTCGACGCGAGGAAGAAAAAGTATGACATTTTTATTAATGTCTTTCTTCATCGACTGGGACAAGATTAAAATGTACGAATGATAGTCGTTTTGAATTTGGGCTATTGGCTCTATCTCACGCTTTTGGCAACTTATGCAAATTCGCTTTTATGACGAACGAGAATCGCGCCAGAGTCTCGATTCGGGTATCTCGTGGGAAGGTTTTACTGACGGAGCGATGTTCCGCCTTGCGGTCACCCGTTTCTCGTTAATAATTCACGAAAGAAGGGAATTAAAAGTCGTCATATCCGTACGGCTTGCCAACGCTACACATTTTTTTTTTGTCTTTTCCTTACCGGGAACTCGAACGTACAAGCCTCACGCTACGCGTGAGTGCATTGACTTATTACAGAACCGATCGTTACTTCGCCGGCCGCGGTGGTGCAATAAACTCTTTGATCGTCAATAAATCCAAAGCGCCGTGAACTCTTCGGTCGAAAAAATAATAAATAAAAAAAAAACACTTCGCCGTTTCGGATCCGACAAATATCTCGCGATTCGCATGCGAGAAATATATTTCTCATGAATAATGCAGCCGCGACCTGACCTCTTCTAGGTGAAACTTTTACAAAACTGGTATCATCGTTTTTCCTTCTTTTTAAATTCTCAATCATGCGTCCGTTAGACTTCGTTCCAGCCGTAATTAAGTTTCGATCTTATTCTTAAAGCTAATATTGCGGTGATAATTTCGTCGAAAATAAATCGAATCCGTTTTTTTTTCTTTTCCTTGACTTCGAAAGCTGAATCGTACATCCATTCGGAATCATTACAGCAGCAATTGATTTCGAAAATAGAGTTTCACTGTTGTTTTATAAACTAATCGGGCGGTGTTTATTTCTTCGGAAATTAAACAAATTACTAAACGCATTCTCCTCTATATGATGGACGATGATTTGAATCACACAACTATTTAAAAATGAATATTCATAGTCATATCTAAAACTTGTATGACAGTACACGCATACATTTTTTTTTCGAGTACTTGGCATCGGAACGCTGCCACGTCTCGCGATGCAGTCGACACTCGAATAAATCAAAGTGTTATTAAAATTCAGAAAATTTCTTTAAACTATTACAACGGTTCATCGATCTCGGAAACGAATCCGCGAGCTCGTAAGACGAGGGAACGCCGATGATATATATCGGTGGAGGGAGTCCTTAAAATTCGGTATCTTAAGGCGTTACCTCGAGCTTCGAAGTCTTCTCGAGAGTCTTAGAGAGCCCAACGATATTTTAATAGACACGTCCAGATAAATCATTGCACCTTTCGTATATATTTTAACGCATCGATTTCGCGCATAGTCGTGAAAGAAGCGCGTAAGCGCATTCGAAACGAAACGGAAAGAGACGACACGACTCTACTTTGGCGCATAGTATATCGCTGTATGGACACTGGGAATGAGGGATATGACGAGGATATCTCTGTGTGTCCGTACGATGAGGAAGAAAAGACCACGCTCGGGTCGGATAGTAAATTGAAATAATTCTTTTTGAGAATGGCCCGTGGGCAGCGCCAGAGAGAGGCGAACGAAACGCGGGACGGAGACGGACGAGCGAGGAACAGCAGCAGCAGCAACCGCAGCGGAACCAAAGTGGTGTGGGCAAAGTCAGGCAAAAGGCATGTATAGAAACGAAACGAACTGGTGTAGGCCCCGTGACGACGCAGTCGTAAATCGAGGCGAGTTGATGGCGCATTGATTGCCTCGCATCTCATCACGTTTAAGTTTCTAGCGAGTCTCGTAACCCATTGAATCGTCCCATAGAATCTCCAATCTCGAAATCTTTAATTTCGAACGTGAAGACAAAAGACATTTTCGCGTGTTTCATTTTCTTTTTGATTAGGAAAAACACTTTATAAATATTACCGGATAAGATTATTGTGGAGTGTCAAATGAGTTCCATTAAAAAAAATATTTACTTTTTAAAAAATACGGTTTCCCTACACTGAGAAAAAAAAAAAAATTCAGCCAACCTCCACGCGAGGTTGGCAAATTCGGGGTTGTCTGAATGAAATCGTCGTTGAGGCAACTTTGACTGCTTAGAAACAATCAAAAACGCTTTGTTGGGCCAACTGCGTCATAAGATTGGATTCCAGTATAACATTCGTTTGAGCTAACCTCGGCTACTGTTCAGTTAATTGTCGCACGCTGCGTTGGAACAAAATCCGAGGTTGAACCAAACATTTATGAATTGTTCGTTGAAGCGCCCTTGGGGGGTGAGTCTAATAGATTTTGTATGTGGACGAACACCAAATTATGTTTGACGCGTTGCTCGTGGAATAGTTGCAACAACTTTGTGTCCATGTTGAGTGAACTGTCATGTTGATTCAACCACTCAAACAGGAGGTTGAGTCAACCTCTCGGACGTATTATACCAGCTGTCGCTACAGGCTGTTTCAAACGCACTTTTTTTTTACGCGATGATACATGTGATTGGGTGAAGAGTACGACATGCTGTACGAACGAAATATAAGTTTGAAACAAAGATCGTCATGCGGTTATCATGCGTATAATAAGGGGTTGAATCAATCATAAAATACACGTAAATGAACTGTATGATTTTCCTGAGCTACAGCCTCGAAGAAGTCGCGAGGACTCTAAATCAGCCTAGAGAGAATTTCAGTGCAACTTGATACAGCAAATTAGGCGGTTGGCTTAACTTCCCTGAAATACTCTGTCAATTGTAACATCAGCCCCGGCTGGACTCGCATTTTTTTGAAGCGATGATGCATCATGATCGACGAACTACGTTACATGCCGTTTCAACGGAATACAAGATCGAATCAATGATATCTCATTGATTAAATCGCATCTTATGATTAGTTCAAGTAATAACGCAATGTCCGTGAATGAACGATATTTTTTTTTCACGAAATTTATTTCCCCTGAGAGATCTTTCGTGTGATTATTCGCAAATTTTGCATGACAATTCGAAAAATCCCAAAACTGCGTTGCATTTTCAGGAAGAGCGAGATTCCACTGAACAAATCAGAGGACCATTATTTTTATATCTCTCATTTTTCTTTGAGTGAGCTACGTGTTACTCAATTTAATAAATTTACGTTTTGACTTTCTGACGGTCAGTGTGAAATATTCAGGTGAACATCAAGTGAAATGAATAATTGACAGTGACAGTGTTGACTTTTATACACAAAAAGCGTAGGTATACGTTTCCATGTTTAAAATATTCGCTCTCGTCGGGCACCGCAATTGCAGGTCTCCCTGGGGGATCACCACCGAATCGAAATTCGGAGATTCATACTTACTCCGTGAAATTTCGAATATTAGCATAACTATATGCTAATATTCCAATTTTGTTCGTTTTGTCGAATTGTGTATATTGGGATTTAAGTATTCAATCAAACTCGTTGTTATGCCTGGAAATTTTTACACATCAGAAAAAAATTTCTCAAATTCTCATATTTCGAATTTTTATTTTCATTTACATTGAAATTTTAAATTTTTGAAATTTTTCATTTTTCGTTTTTTGAATTTTTTTCCTTCAATTTTTGAAATTTTCCATTTTCCATTTTTTCAATTTTTTTCCTTCAATTTTTAAAATTTTTCAATTTTGAATTTATGATTTTTTTTTCAGTGCTCTAATTGAACTTCTGTTCATATACGAAAAGTAATGAGCAGAAGTGACATTTGAAGGTCATTGTTGATTGCCGAATTATTGCGTTTGCCGGAAGGCATCGTCACAAGGGTCTACGAAGAAATCGTATGATCCTGCTTGCCGAACGCAAATCGGGCGGGATGCGAAACGGCGATCGTCGCTCGCGCCAGGCCCGTACCTCTATTGTTCTCGTGTCTAGCATAAAGAGTTGGCACCAGTCGATTGCAAGTCGGGCGGGAGACGATACGCCGATTCTTCGACGCGCCGCGTCCGAGGCCCGTGCCCTCTTGAAAAGTGTGCCTGCGTATTGTGAAAAAATACTGGCACGACTAAAAAGTTTTTTTCGCCTCCCGAAGGAATCGCAGTGAACCGCGCTTGTGTATTGCGTGAATGTGTTGGCGCTTTCCCGGACGCAAATCGAGCGAGACAGGAAACGCCGAACGTCGCTCGCGCCGGGCCCGATGCCCGTGCTTCTTGATATTGTTTTCATGTCAAGCGACCTAGCGTGAAGGTAGACGATAAGTCAAATCTTCGTCGCGCCGCGTCCGAGGCCCGTGCCTCTGGATATTGCTCGGTTCTCTAGATACATTTCGGTGTCGACGTTCGCACGCAGTTTTATGCCATTGTGTGTCCAGTTCCGTCGATCTGCGTTTCGTGGAAAAATACTGGCGTGACGAAAAAAAGTGTTTTTCGCGTCCCGAAGGAAAAGGAATCGCAGCGAACCGCGCTCGTGTCTCGCATGAACGCGTTGGTGCATGTCGCTCGCAAGTCGCGCGGGAGACGCTTCGCCAAATTTTAGTCGCGCCGCGTCCGAGGCCCGTGCCCTCTTGAAAAGTGTGCCTGCGTATTGTGAAAAAATACTGGCACGACTAAAAAAAGTTTTTTTCGCCTCCCGAAGGAATCGCAGTGAACCGCGCTTGTGTATTGCGTGAATGTGTTGGCGCTTTCCCGGACGCAAATCGAGCGAGACAGGAAACGCCGAACGTCGCTCGCGCCGGGCCCGATGCCCGTGCTTCTTGATATTGTTTTCATGTCAAGCGACCTAGCGTGAAGGTAGACGATAAGTCAAATCTTCGTCGCGCCGCGTCCGAGGCCCGTGCCTCTGGATATTGCTCGGTTCTCTAGATACATTTCGGTGTCGACGTTCGCACGCAGTTTTATGCCATTGTGTGTCCAGTTCCGTCGATCTGCGTTTCGTGGAAAAATACTGGCGTGACGAAAAAAAGTGTTTTTCGCGTCCCGAAGGAAAAGGAATCGCAGCGAACCGCGCTCGTGTCTCGCATGAACGCGTTGGTGCATGTCGCTCGCAAGTCGCGCGGGAGACGCTTCGCCAAATTTTAGTCGCGCCGCGTCCGAGGCCCGTGCTCCTTGTCGTTGTTCGGTTCTCGGGATACATTTTAGTGTCAATATTCGCTCCTCGCAGTTTTTTGCATCGTGTATCCAGTTCCACCTATCTGCGTATTGTTAATACGTCAAGTAAGTATTGTCACTTTTTTCACGACACGAATTTTGGTATCATTATTGGCGTCTCTCGAGAGAAGCCTATGAAGCTGCAGATTCTAATTTCGGCTGGATCGTATTTTCATGAAAAAAATTTGAGTCCGCAGACAGTATCCGACGTTCGGTAAAAACTCTAGTAAATCTCTTCGTTTGCCGGAATTTCTATCGAGCTAGCACTTATTGGGACGAATTTGCATGCTTCAATAAAACATTTTCGACTGTTGAAACATTTTCTATTTTGTTCGAATAAACACTGGCGCAGAGACTCTTGATCTGAAAAAAAAATTCCCGCTTTCGCGCGTCATTGTTCATTGTTGATTCATTTTCCTGTATACAGCGTGCGGACGCTATTGCCAATGGCCGTAAAAATACGTACGTCTTCTCATCTATCAAGTCATAATTCGTGTTTCCGCATAATAATCGAAACGAGTATACTGATTGTCCATAGGCCTTATATTGACTCGACTTATGAACGGCTTTTGCACATTCCAAAGGAGTCGCAACGAGAAGCGCTCGTAGCCTGCGTGACCTTGTTGGTGTTTCTCGACCGCGAATCGGGCGGAAGGGGGAACGCCAAACCTCGCTTGCGCCGCGTCCGAGGCCTGTGCTTCTTGTTATTGTTTTATTCTCGAGAAAGATCTTAGTTTCGACGTTAGCTCAAAATTTATTCCGTTGTGCGTTTGGTTCGTTCGCGTCCTTGCAAGTTGCCCTGAAAAAGCCGCGGTACGTGTTCTCGTTCATCAGGATATAATTCGCTTTTTCTCGTTATTTTCGCGGTTTCGCATTATTTCGTTCGTCGACGGTCCTCAGCTCGAAAAATACTGGTGTAACTAACGGACTTTTTTTTTCGCGTCTCGAAGAAATCGCTGCGAACCGCCCTCGTGTTTCCCGTGAATGTGTTGGCGCTTGCCGATCGCGACTCGGGTGGCAGGCGCAACACCGAATCTCAGTCAAAATATCTCCCGATGCGCGTGGCGTGACTTTCTTCGGCTTCCGAGAAATTTTGCCTTTTCCACACCTGCTCGAGATATGAGTGAGTGTACATTGATTCCATGGAGTGTAACGCCGAGATCACGGTCGGGAGGACAAATTCACGCCATTATGCGTCTTTTATTAAATACAAATTATTCGAAAAGCTTGAGTCGTTTTTTCTAATGGGGCTTGCCTGCCTTGATGTCATTTGCTGTGAAAAAAAAATCGTTACGCGTTCTCGTTCATCAGGTCATAATTCGCGTTTTCTCAAAATAGGCGGTCATTGATGCTCCTCATCTCAATATATACCGGGGTCTCGAAAAATGTATTTTTCCCGTCACGAAAAAATCTCAGCGAACCGCGCTCGCTTCTCGTGTGAACGCTGAGTCTTATCGGTCGCGAATCGAGCGTTAGAAGGAGATCTGATCCTCAAAAGTGCCACCTCCGAAGTCCTCACTCTCAACTCGCGAGTGAGATCTTATGATTATGTTCGGGTCACACTAAAAATCCACGTTCTTGTGTTCTTTCTTAGGTACGTACGAGATAGGATGGCCGACGAAGAAACGGAAAACTTGCTGACTCAGTGGAATTTCGAAAACCTTATTCCGCAATTCAAAGGTGAATATCGCTATTTCGCCTCAAACCGCTATCTCCTCCACAGATCTCCATATTATGTATAACCATTGTTCGCTTTCAACTTACAGACAACGAGATCACCATCAATCGGTTCAAAGGTCTTCGGAAAGAACTAATCAACGAATTGATTCCAAAGATCGGCCCCAGAATTGATTTCATCGAAAAGTGGGAGAAAGAATTTTCATCAGCGAAAATACAACGGCCAGACACTCCATCCGTGAGTATGCAAATCCTGTAATTACTATGAAATGATTGCGCAACACTTCGCCATACTAGGTGAACATCTTTGTATGTTTTAACAGGAAGCGAACACGAACGGCACGAACGGTGCCGCAGATACATAACCGAGCACGAACGGTGATGCAGATGTGCAAGAGAATCAGAAAGATCGTCAGTTGGATCAGTCGAATGATTTGGATCAGTTGGATCAGTCAAACCACTTGGATCGTAGTTACTCAGCCGAAAGTAATTACCACAGACACCGTAAGGATGGTCAATCGAACTATTTGAAAGATCTTTTGGCGCGCAGTAATTACGGCCAGCCGTTGATTACGGAGTATAAACGCCACTCGGGACTATCGGAAAAATCGTCACTACTTCTCTGTGAGATAATCACTTCAGATCTGATAACCGACGTCCACAGGTATTTCCCCTCTATTTCCTCAATATTCTCATCTGGGAATAACAAATATCTGCTTACTTCGTGTGATTTATTCCAGTTTCTTGACTCTGGCCGATTACACCGATCTGACGGCAGAAATATTGGTGATTTTTCCGAACGAGAATCCACACACCTATTTCATACCACCGAAGTTGAAGCGTCAATCCATTGGAGGGAAGGGAGAACGGGCCCGTGGTCGACTAGTGGACAAGTTCCACAACAACTTACAGAGATATCGGGTTATGTGCGGCTATTCCAAGAAATCGAGAGACACTGCGAGCAAAGCTACACCAGTTTTAAGTAAGTACACTCTGTAAATTCGTGTTTCTCCTGTATTCGCCCGTTTCGTATCTAGAACCCAGGTTTATTCTCGCATTATCCCTTACATGACAATTCAAACCCATTCAGGCCAAGTCTACGATTCTCGAAACTTAATTACGCGACGATTATTTTGAAGAAGGGCTCTAAATACAGTTACTTATTTGGACTGCGATCCAATTTCATGATTGATTAAAAACACGAGATAATTTTAGATTTGCGTGAATTAATATCGAATTCATGATTGTACAGAAATCTTGAGGTGCATTGTATTCAGATTTTATTCATTCTCTCAACGAGTTTTTTCACGAGTCTTTCGATGCGATGATTCGGTTTCTCGAAATTTCCATTCCGATTGAACGCATAACATCCCAGGTTCTACAATCAAAAGAACTCGTAGCAGATTCTTCGGGTCATCGACGATAGAAACGAATTATATTCGTTCGAAAACACACTGCACGACGATGAGATTCTTCACGAGACGATGAAAATCGAAATCGAAATCGAAAATCGAGTGTGTCTCGAACCGTGTTTATCTCATCGCTCTATCTGATTTATTCCAATCATTTAACTCTCATTGAAGCTGTAAAATCATATGTTTAATTATTTTTTTTTCTGAAAGCCGAAGACGTTGAACGTAGTCTCCATTGGCTCGATCATAACAGGGACGAAAAAGAAATCGAGCCTCATTGGAGGAAAACCGCGAGGACGCGACTCGATACGTTGACCGCAACTTTTGGCACAGTGTCTGATTACTTCAAAAAGTATCCCGTGCTGACGGACGCCAAAATCGGGTGGAAGTTGATCGACATCGACTTCGACGAGCTGTTCGAATCTCAGGCTGGCGAATTATTCGTGGCGTGGGGTCCTTTCTTCGAGAAACTCGTCGCTGTCAGAAAAATTAATAAAGTCAAGGGAACTTTCGCGACATTGTTGGAACTGATTTCCGATGATGAGATCGATCAACGTGAGTTGAAAGACCTTCATTCTCGGTTAAAATTTACGATCGATGCATCAATATCTTCATTGTACTGATATAGACGCCAAGGAGTTCATCCAGATAATGCTCTTAGCGTATCTCGTACCGCCACGAAGCGGAACAATCGTGAAAGGTGGAACATCTTGGAAACCATCTGCGGAAGAAAGTGCGAGAGGATTCGCAGTTCACGTCAAAGTAAGTGGTCAGATGCAGTATTATCGTTCGTTTGAATAATCGTGCATTATCAATTAATCGCATTTCGAAATTCCCCATCGATAGGTACCAGGAGATATCGAAGACGTTCATGTGCGAAAAGTGAACACGATGTACGATTACGGATTGACCGTACAACCGTACATAATCGGCGTAGGAAACACCCTCAAGACCGTCAATCAATTCTACGTCGTCATCGATAAGGTGCGTTATCACTTCGATTCACCCGTGAAGGCACTCGACGTCTGCTTCAAAAGCTTCTTCACGTGTAACGCCGAGTTCCCTCGAGAGTCTGAGCAGATTTGGATTCTCTTACAACACGGTCTCTATCGTTGTAAAACAGACACGGACAAAGTTAAGCCTCATGTTGCCAAGATTTTGCAGCAGATGAACGCGAAATAACCGTCTTTACGTTCGGCAGCAAAATTGGTGTTACCTCCAAAGTTTTATCTCGTTGATTATGGCGTATTTTTGTCCGTTTTGTACCAATAAGTCGGCTGAGATGAGCCTATTGTTCGCGCATATGAAACTCAAACACAGTCAACGTTTTAATGAAGCAGTCCAATGTAAACAATTTCAGTGTTTAAGAACTTTCAATAACATCTACAGTTTCAAAAAGCATTTGAAGACGAAACACGGTCAAGCTACAGCTTGTCGCTCGAATGCGACGATTGAAATCCAATTGGATCAGATAGAATCTTCTTCGCAAAATTGTTTCAGTGAAAACCCTGACGAATTGAATACCGATGACAATACAGACGAAAATCCGAAAGTAACTGTCGAACAGATGAAAGCTTCTGTGCGTAACGCAGCCGTGTCGTTCCTCACTAAATTATATTCGAATCCCAACATAACTAGAGCAGCGATTCAAGTCGTCGTCGAAAATACGTCGGAATTATTCGGTTCGTGCGGGGTTGATTTACTCAAGCAAGCTTTGAAAGAGAAGAATGTTATCGATGCAGATCTGAATGGTATGTTAAACGCTGTTGCTGAACCTTTCGTTGGGCTTGAAACTGAATATATGCGACAAAAATATTTAATCTCGGCGAATTACTTAATAGAGCCTGTGCCATTCACGATCAAGACTGTTCCGTACCGTCGAACTAGCGAGCACGATATTGCTCTGAAAAATTGTACCGGTCAGTTTATACCTATGCGGAAGGTATTGAGACAATATTTGATGTTACCGAACGTGTTCAACTATACTATTGAATATATGAATCGAATGAAAACGATTGGAGACGATACGTTAGCTAGTTTCGTAAACGGTTCGATTTGGATGAATCTCGAACATAAGTATGCCGGAAAAATTCTTCTACCACTAACGATTTACTTTGATGATCTAGAAGTTAATAATCCTTTGGGATCTCACGCTGGCGTTAACAAAATCGGAGTCGTGTATTATAAAATTACTTCTCTGCCACCTGAGTACGCGTCGATGAAAGAAAATATACTTCTAGCGTCAATGCACAAAACAGTTGATATGAAGGATTCTGACGGCCATACTTCGAAAGAAGTGTTTAAACTATTGATCGACGAATTGAGTTTTTTGGAACGGGAAGGAATCGAAATTGACGTAGATGGTAGCACGAAAAAAATACACTTCGCTGTTGTGATAGTCGCAGGTGACAATCTCGGCTTACATACGTTATTCGGTCTCCATGAAAGTTTCAATTCGAACCACTACTGTAGAATTTGCCGTGAACCTAAGGAAGTGTTGCAATCACAGACGGAAGAGAATGAACAAATGATACGAACTGTTGAAAACTACGCGCAAGATTTAGAAAAGTTGGAGAACGGTGTTAAACAGGAATGTTTCTTTAATAGTTTACCGAATTTCCACTTCGTCGAAAATTTGTACGTCGATCTCATGCACGACTTCGCCGAAGGAATATACCGATATGTAATACCCGCCATTCTGAATCAGCTCGTGAACGTTGAAACGCTCCTGTCGCTCGATTTATTGAATCAGCGAATCCAGTTCTTCGATCACGGCCACACGGTATCGAACAACAATATTCCTCCTATTAAAGACAGCGATTTACGGAGAAATTACTTCATCTGCTCGGCATCGGAAATGCTCTACTTGGTCAGAATGCTGGGCTTGATGATTGGAGATCTGATTCCGCGCGGTAATAAATTCTGGCGACTGTACGTGAAATTACGCGAAATAACATGCATCTTGACACTCGAGTCTTTTGATGAAGCGGTTTTGGAAAGACTAGAAAGCTTGATCGCAGAGCACCACAAGGATTACCAGAAACTTTTCGGAACACATTTGAAACCTAAATTTCATTTCGTTCTCCACTACGTGCGAGTCATTCGATGTATTGGGCCGCTTGGGCCGCTTTCAACTATTCGTTTCGAGGCCAGGCACAAAGATTTGAAGGAACAAGCTCAAGTTAGCAAGTCACGTACGAATATATGCTACAGTCTAGCGTTAAAAAATCAGTTAATGATGAGCGAACGATTGCACGCAAGGCGAGGTTTCGAAAGGCGGGTAGTAACGGGTCCTTCCGTAACACTTACATTCAGTGAACTAAGCGAATTCGATGTTTTGAAAAAATATGTATCGCAGGATTTTTGGACAGAAACCTTTACTGCAACAAAATGGATCGAAATGAATGGTACAAAATATAGGGAAAAAATCATAATTACCGTTGAAAAGAATAATGAAACGCAACAATTTGGAAAAATTCAATATATACTAATCAAAGACGACAAAGTACACTTTCTTTACAAAAAATTGCAAACGGTACATTTCGATAGACATTACCACGGATTTCGTATTAGCTCAACCGAGGAATGGGGCATGAAAATGCAGAATGATCTGCCACAATATATGCCAAAAGATCAGCATTCACTTGCTGATGGATACGAATATGTGATATGTTAATGACATGAAAGTTTTATTTCCTCACAGAATTTATAGTAGTTGATAAATATTGTTATATTATTACAGCCACATCGAAAACAATCTTGAGTTATTTTTAGTTTATCGTCCATTTTTCACTTCTCGAATTATCTACATAAGATTTGTAATCGAGAAATATTAGAATATAATCATAGATAGTAAGATATGTATCCATCATTTTATATATCGAAGATAATATATGAACCATTATATGAGCAATTGCACTTGTACTCGGGGTATTATTTATGTGTGTGTGTGAAAGAATGCGTTCATTTTGCGGAAGTATCCGCGACTGAATGCCGGTCCCGGATTACTTAAAAAAAAATTATTTGAAGCATTGACTAAAGCTCATCTATGCACGACAGATGATTCATCCACCAGCGCAAACCCTTCCCAGAATTACGCATGCAGATGGAATCGACGTCTTTATTACAGCAAGTCTACCGTTGACGTGGTTTTCATAAATTTTGCCTGGTTTCGTCCGGGTATTTTCGGTAGTTAGCCCAACCGTGACTAATTATTCAGCCGGTCTATCAGCGTTTCCGGCAACAATCAGAAGGTGCAAACGGAGGCCATAAGTTGGTTGGAACAAAAACACAGTGATTCCGACAACCTTCCGAAATTCCCTATTTCAACAGATAACAGATTGAATCATATCAGCTGGTCGTTTACGATAAACTGCCATTGATTCCACCTAAGCTGTATGCGTAGCTGAGCCAACCGCCTATAATAGTTCGATAGTATGTCGGAGCGTTCTGCGTAGTTAAATCAACCCTACACTCATTTTTGAATCAACGAGTATCTCTTCAAATTACACGAACGGTCCGATAGGACGAACATATCATTTGCTTCGACGAAAAATGTCGACTAGTTGAGCTAACCGTGGATAGAATTCATACAATTCGTCAGCGTCTGTTACAATAGTTTGGGATCTGTGAATGAACCTGAAAAGTTAATTGATTCCAAGACTCGACAGTTCAATCGACCGTATGAACCTTTTGAATTAATGAATATCAGATTGAGTCACTTTAACGGTTCGATTGGACTAATATATCAATCGCTTCGACGAAAACTCTCGCGTAGTTGACCCAACCGTGGATAGAATTCTCACAATCCGTCGGCGTTTATTCCAATAGTTTCAGAGGTTTGAATGAAAACTGAATGTTAGCTGGACCGATGATTCAGAGGTTGTCTTAACCGTACGAGGGTTTTTGATCAGCGATACCCAAGAACCGGCTGGCGAGGTTGGGTCAACCTCCTGAGTCGTTTCGCCGTATCTAACCTCGCGAGGAGGTTGAGCCAACCCCGAATTCGTTGTCGTCACCAAACTTTTTTCTCAGTGTACGATTTGCAGCACTTAGACCTGAGCATTTTTTTGCATATTCAAAACACTATCGCCAACAAATAACTGCATGGAATGACTTCGTTTGGACCTTTTTTATATCTATAGAAAAAATCAAACCCTTTTTTTCCCTAGAATGAGATAAAGTTTCAAGACTTCTTTGCAAAATGTCATAAGATAACAAAACACCCTTGAAATCCATCCTTCCTCTATACCATAAAGAAGTTCGATAAAAGATTTGTCATAAAATTAATTTCGTCATTGCTGATTGCCAACTGTGATTCCGTAGAGAAAAAAAACATTAATTTCTCCTATTCGTCATAGCGGCGCGAAGATATATAGTTTGAGTGTTCAAGGGGGCGTAATCTTGACCATACGCAGGCGAGAGACTTCTTCCTTCTCTTCTTCTCTCACCGGTCCATTAGTTCGCGACCGTAATTTACGTATTTGTTCTACGACTTGTAAATCTTCTCTCGTTCTCACTCTCTTCGTTCGTATTCGCACACGCGAAGACTGGAGAACCTCTCCGATTCCTATGTGAGTTCGCATGTGTATGCATACGTTCGTATCTATATGTATATATCTATATTAGTATTAGGCGCCAAAGGTGCTCGCGCGAGCCCGTCTGCAGAAGTGAGCGAGAGCCAATATGGATAGGAATGCGTGACGTTACCATAATATTAATAGTTTATTTGCCGAGGCCCATACGTCACCGCGTCGAACGCTCCCCAACTCTGTGTTGGTTAACTCTTTAACATCCGAGAAAAACATCTACACACTTCATCTGCTTACACGCTATTTCATCGCCGCTTTAGACCGCTTCCCAAACACATACGCATAAACGTGGCCATAATACAAGTATAATACCGTTGGTGGAGCGAGGAAAGGCGAGTTCGCGCGGTTCTTCTTTCCTCTCGTTGATGCTCCGGGCTAGTATCACTAAATATTCTTCCACGCGAGTATGCTGACAGGGTTGAGAGGTACGGTCTAGCACCGGCGAGTTGTCAACAGCCAATATTGATGGCAGGATGTTGCCTTGCGCGAAAGCATACACCAGGGAACTCCGGTAAGGAACTGACCATCGGATGTGCACATACGAGCCGAACAGACGAAGAAAGAGTCGGTAAACGCCTCGCACTATAATGCTATCCTGTATACATCCCCCATCTACCCTCGGGCGTTCCATTATTTGAGAGTTAACGAGAAATCGAAAGTGCATCTCTCTCGCATGAGGCTCTTCGTACACTTCTCGGTGCGATGCTCCGATGCCACGCTGAGTCTATAGTATATGGCATTAGCCATACGATTTCTTCTCTCCGTTTTTTTTTTTCTTCTTACTCTTCACACTTTATATACCCGCCACGCGTTACGTCTATGCCTACTTTCGTAGACGGTAATAACGCTATGGGGGCACAAAGCCTGTTTGTGCATTCGTGCGATAATGGAGATTGCAATTTGTCGAGATTAATCCGTGTGATCTTACGCGTTCATTGAGGCAGAGTCAACTAAATTACGGCGATGTTCGTGGTAGTGAATACTTATTTTTTCAAATGACGGAAAAATAGTTTAAACCCTTTCCAATTTTTTCTGAGCAATTTTACTTGATCGCACTGGTGATAATTGTCATCGTCAGGACAGCATTCTCAAGAGAGTGAGTCGAATTGATAAAAAAAGCAACGTGATATCCTGAAATTTCGAGGTTGAAAGATGTCTCGTAAATTGAAGAGTTGTCTTCCAAGTTTTGTAAATATGTTTGCAATCTTCAACGTGGAAGCATGTAATTCTAATAATTATCGTGAACATTCCTTATAATTACAGTCCGCACTTTGTTTTCGACGGTGCTAACGTGTAAAGCTGTACATTACTTCGTAGCAGTGTAATATTCACCGGAATATTGTAATTGTTTTTTTCCCTTGTACGTTGGCGAAAATCGGCCTAATTTAGAATTCTCGAGCCCTTTAAACGCGCTGTAACGCAAATTGCATTAGCATATCTTTTTGTCATGTTCCGCGAACGAAAATTGAATGAGTATTGAATTCATGAAGAACAAACATTATTTGTCGATGAATGCTTTTCTTTTTCAATCTCGAGAGCGTCGTCAATGCGCCGCTTCGAGCCCAAGAGAGCATACGGATATGTTCGGATCAACGCAAAGATATTCCACAGCTCCAAATTGTAGTTGCGTGTTTGGGGTAACGACGCCTCGTATAGCCGGGAGAAACGTCGTTTCCAGAGAAAATTTCGTGATGGGGCCCCCATGCCGGCCGGCACACACATACGCGGCTACGCTGCCGTACCCTCATCCTCGGAGGGACGGGGAATTTCCAGGAATGCGCATTCGATAATAATGGCGCGCGGCAAGGAAGAAAACAAGGAATGAGAATCATCATCCGAAGTTACAATAATGACAGAGGCCATGTTAAATGTTATTATCTGTATGTTCTCTCTTGTCGCTTTTGCCCGCTTTCCGTACACAAACCATTGCGTGTGTTCGATCGAAATGTGTCGCACTGTTCGGCCGATTGCGACTACGACCGAGATCGGGCAGACCGATATTATTATTGCTTCGTTTGCTGCTTACTTATTTCTCTTTTCTTCTCCGTCGCTTTTTTTATTTATTATTGTTTTTTCTCCAAAATGTCCCGCAAAGTGTTGTTTCCTTTCGCCGGAAGGGGTACAAGGTGTAATTGATATTTTCGGAAGAGTGCGCTCATTCAGGTATACAAGCGTGCCCACATTTTCGCTGCGTTAATAACATTCTTAAGGCCCTTTCCCTCCCTGATCTTCGCCGCTCTTTTTTCATGTTGTGGTTCGTAAGGTAACTCTTAAGTTCCCACGAGGCGAGAAATCGCAGCGGCCTCACTTTCGCTACCGGTATTGACCGTCCGTAATCACGACGGCACGCTTTTAAGTATCTCTTCTCCCTTCGTTTACCGAGAATAAGCAAGATCTCCGGATGCCGGACCGGAAACAAACGTTTTTAATAACTGTTTTTCTTACCACTGGAGGAACCTTTGTCTGAATGAAAACAACTTGTTTTCCAAACAATACGACTGATTTGATCATTTCAATTTATAGTAAAATAGGCCCCAATCGGTACACTATCTGATTTGTTTCTTCTCAATTTGACTTGACTGCCGAGCGATAATAGAGGCTCTCACATTGCACAGAAGTGAAGATGTAAAGGATGCGAGCATCAGGGATATTACAGAAGTCGAACGGTAGGGCATACCGATGACTCGTGTTCAAAGCCGTGTGAGGATCGAAGAATTCGCCGAGTAATAGAGGTACGCTGCGCTATTAAATGGTCTTCCATCGACGAGACAGTCGGGAGAGATTCCTCGGCTGCTGATCGTTGGGGTCCGGTCCGGCAAGCGTGTTCCTACATAGTCGCCACGGCATAGCTCAGGTAAAGTCCTTTCGACGATTTGCCCTCTGCTGTCACCGACGTGCAGGCTCTCTCGCGTTCGCGCGACCGGCTCGTTACTTCTTCTACTCCCACTGCGACATCGTTTTGTATCAGGGACGTGTGATATTAAAAAGCCGTTTGAACCATGACTGGACAGTGATTCGAAAATGCGCAGTGAAGTTTCGGGCTTTGAAATCCTTAAACCAACCACGGCACTGAAGAAAAACCTAATACTTTGTATAATTCGATGCGCGCTTCCGACACAGCGAGAATTCTGATGACACGGAACTATAGACGTTGACATCTCACGGAGTTCTGCTATGTCACTCCTGACGAATGCCACTTGCGTACACATTCCAAACGCCGTAAGGTGACGATTAGTTCGAAGGTATTTTTATTTCACGGAACGTTCCCAGAGCATGGTACACACGGGGACATATAAACTTGCGAGTTGATTTTTAACTGACGCCTACCAATCATGATTATGAGCTCGAAATAAGAAAAGACAATTATAAAATTCTACTGGCAGGGACACATTTTTCACCCTTGGGTCTTTAAATCGTTACAAGAAACATATCGGCCCCCTTCACGATCTAATTTAAAGGTCGAATCTTGCACTAGAAAAATATCCGACGATAAACTCGAATAAGAGAGAAAGGACTGTATAGAATTGGAGACTATCGGGAGATTGTACTGTACTATACGAAGCGACAGAGTTAGTTCAAGCCTTCGCCGCTACGCCGCGCATGAGGCCTCCGGCCTTTCTCGCTAACGAAACAGTGCGCTGAGGCTGTTATATGTTACTACCGAAGCGTGCCAAAGCATACTTACCTGGCGCAGAGGTTACCGTGATCAATAAGGCGGTTCCTCCAGGGCGAGGCTCTTCCATTGCACTCCGGTCGAGCTGACCCTTGCGAATATCCCTAATGTGGATATCTCGGGCGTATAATTTTTGTTAGTCGGGACTGCGTTCGCGCTATCCCGGATAAATTTTAATCAAACACAAATCTCCGAGAATCCTTTTTGCAAGTAAGCAAAAGTCAATCGGACAAGTTGCTGCAATATCATTGCAATATACTAGTATCATTACGAGCCAAACATGCTTTTAAAGTATCCGTAGAGCTACCATAGTAAAGTAGAGAGTAGATTCCAATAGTAAAGTATTGTGTATTGATTTAGCTTCACTTTTCGCTATCAGGTTCGAAATCACAGAACTTGCAGTAAAATCAAATTGATTGGCCGATGGGTCGATCATTCTATGCATTCATACTTTTGAAGTATTACCATCGAAATCCGAACAAATCAGAATTCGACAGCAATTCATAGTAAAAACGGCTACATCCAATGTATATACCCTAGATTATTGCTTCGTAGAGTTGATAGTTGATGGGAATGCTGGCAACGGCCCAGAGGTCACTCAATGCTGTTGGCACGCGAGCAAATTCCGTCGTTGAACTATTCTCACCGAACGCCGCACAAGTGTGCCTCTGGCTGCGGCATGACGAGAGATCTTTTTTTCCGCTGTGAGTTGCGATGCAGGATGAGAGGAGATCGCGGTCCGCAGGAAATCCGATCGAGTTTCGGACGGTAGAGTAACGGGGAAGGAAAGAAAGAGATGAGAGTTTCGATGATAGGGCATCGGTCGCCGTGGGGGTATCGGGTCAAAGACGCCGGCGCAAGGCCCCCGACCGCCCTTATCTCCTTCCGAAGTCGAAGCTCACCGCGGGATGTCTTCAACGGGCGCCGGGCGGCGATTCCTTGGACACGCTACCACCAGGCGAGAGCGATGATTGCCGGAACATAGCGGGCCACTGTGCCATTGTCCTTTGTTCGTATATGTAGTGCAGTATAGATATTGTAGACATGTATTATGGGTATAGGTATGATTTATACAAATATTTATCGAGATCTGCCCGTACTTTCAGATCAGAGATTCGGATAAGTAAATACTCCCATAAACGGGATCATCTCCCTCGTTTCGTCTTCGTCTTTATTTTAATACCGCTATGCGCATTGCGCTCATTGTCCGTTCAGTGAAAATGAATCAGAAACGTTTCATTAGCAACGACATGCATTTTTTTGTCCTTTTTTTTCTTTACAATAAAGAAAAAACAGAAAAATAATACGTTTGAGAAATTTTTGGGCAGATAATTTTGTCTCAGTTTGTCCGATAAGACATAAAAACGAAATTTCTGGCAGCGTCGTCCTGTAATACGTCTATAAATCATTTACAAAAGTTAAATGGACCGAGGAAAGAAAGAAGCTTACGACGATCATCCGCGTGTTTTAGGACGGTAGGAACATTAAGATGAGGAATCTGAGGCTTTTTGATGCTTCATCTTGTGGCGCAAACGCGCGCGTCCGAGAAGGGTTCCGAAGGTCCAGCGTACCTGGCTCTGTCTCGCTCGACCACACGGGCTATTTATGGTGGAAAGAAGCGCATTACACTGTGGAATGTAAAGTCGTACCCTTTTCCAGTGTCACCGGCAGCCGTGGCGCGTTACAAAATGAGAATTCCCCGAGTTTCGCGGAGATCTACGCCGATCTTCTCTCATCCTATACCCCTCAACACACGTAAAACACGCCTTTGTAACGTGCGTATGCGTTCACGATGTGCGCGCGGCGGTCCCTGTGTTATCTCGTCTCGAAAATCAGAAATCTCGGAGATTGAGATGAGAGACGGAGAAAGAGGGAGAGCGTGAGAGAGACGGGAACGGTGAGTGTAGCACCACACTCATTATTATCTTCATGAGATCTGGCGACGGGAAACGGACCGGAGCTTAAACTTCCACGAGAGGTCCGGCTCTACGAGAGTTTCTCGACTTCATATAATAAATGTTCGAATTTATGTGAGAAGGTTCGGTGAACCTCTACGTTGACTCCCCGACAACTTTCGCCCCTCGTAAAGGCAAAGAAGCGAACTATGCGCAAACTTTTAACCTGAATCTTACCCAACTTTTATTTTTCGTTATAAAAAACGACAAGAGAGAAGAAATAGAAGACTTACTAAAAAAAAATTAATGAAGCAGCCTCAATCTCAGGGAACGCTTGTATGGTGATCCGAAATCTGACGAATCGAAATCGAAAAATCTCAAGGGTCATCTTCCGTCTCGTTCCACGAACGACCAATCAGCGTCGGCTTCATAAATCATTTCTATGTACCAACTTTTACAATCAACTTCTTGTTTCGCAAGACCACATCGACTGTCTCCATACTCGTTATTATTACTCGTACAGCCTGTACCAAGAATCGAAAGAAGCAAAAAAATATATATATATAGAAAAAGAATAAAAACAAATCGGAGCGCTCGTACAGTCGCTGGTCGGTGAGTTGACCCACTTTTCCGCAATCGTGAGTTCCCGATGCGTGCGTGCGTGCCGTAGCTCGGCTCAGGACACCAGAATCGATTCTCTGTTAGCAACTCTTGCAACTCGATGAGCCACCGAGATATAATGGGGAGATCCGCGAACCTCCGAAGGTTTTCTCTGGTCGCAAATGTATCTGGATATACGAGAGATCGTTGCTCGCTTCTTCGGTTGCATCGTGACCGGGCAGTGTGTGTCGTAACGATCGATTTCTGCTTCGAATTGAGAAAATCAAAGGCAAGACACAGAGAAAGAGAGTCGAGTTCGCGAGTTGTGTGCATAATGGCCAACGTTCTACCGATTGCTGAATGCCGATGCTGCGAATCTCAGATATTCGAGTGCGGAATCTCTGCTGACAATTCCGAGCGCACGGTGCGTATCGAAGGGTGGAACGTTACTGGCGCTTTTGCCTTCTGGCGATCGAAGTAGCAAACGCAAATGATTAATGTATCGTCTTGTAAAGCGCAACGACGAAAGATCCTGCCGGTCTCTTTGCGGTCGTTCCCAGTTCACCTCCCTTCGTCGCCCCGTCGTTCTTTGCTCGTTCCTTTACGTTTATTTCTCTCTCGTTTCTCCCTTCATATCTGCTCCATTCGCTGAGCCTCTAAGGCCAAAGCGTTCGCGTACGAGTTACGTCTTAATTCCGCGGGAATAATGCCCGCTCTAACGACGAAGCCTCGGCCGCGCGGCGAGAGACATCACCGCGAGTCACATTCGTCGAGTGGAACGAGAATGAGCCCAATGGTCGAAGACGTGAAAACCATCTCACCGGGTTGCGCGCTCGCTCCGCGGTAGCCGCGCGCGCCGATAAAGAACGAAATATCCCCTAGCCTGTTCGTTAGCTTCTCTTGTTAGGATACATACCATCGGCCGTGTATGTATTCCGTCCTCTGCAATGCTCGTGACTCCCGTTGGACTCTTCATCTCCGAAGACCGCGATGAAACGCCTCGACCTACGGACAAGTCACCAAGTGACTTGTGCTTATAGCGTTCGTGGCGATAAAAAAAAATCATACAAATCCCGCGTACCGTAACGCACAATGTACATTTTTTAAGCTTCTAATCCTTCGTTATTATGATTTCCTTTCGTACCGTGTTTATTCAAACTTTGATTTCACAAGTGTGAAACGGCGAGGATGAATAAATGTACCGAGCGTAGGATAAAAAAAGTTAAATGTACGTTGTAGGATGAATGGAAGTCGGCGAGTCTTGATGAGAGCCGCACGTCGTTGCAGTGGTTGTAAAAAGAACATCTTTTTGAAAAATCGATAGATGAGGACGTCAGTTCGTGATACAATAATTCGTGAAGAAATAACTGAACGAGTTGGTTTGCAATCGGCGCAGCTTCTATTCCATTTCTTCGCCAGCCGTTCTTCGACGTATATAGTGACATGTATACATATACAATATGGTAGATATATACACGAACGGTATGGTAGAGAGTAGACTGATTTATAGCGAGGCAATGATTAGGCAATGTGCCTCTTCGGTAAACGGTGCCTTTTATGATCGACTCTTGAGCCGATCGTACCACCGACTATGATTTTCCCTTTCATCATCAATCAGTTGCCGTGTTGCTTGCCTCCCTTTCACGCTACCTCACGCACGCACAGGACCATACCGACCAAAAGTATCACAGTGTCGTGACGATTCAACGAATCTTCGGTCCTTTGTTGTCATAACAACGTCTTTCTAGGGCCACTGAACTGTAACTGATGGTCCACCGTTTGCCGATTAACACCTGCATCATCGGCTTCGGATCAACGTCTGAGATCAAAGGTATCCTATTCCTCACGAATTTTACGAAGAAACCCCGTCCTATCGTGCAGAAAGCGGGCAAAATATGGTTTAAAAATTGGAAGGGTCGATGAAAAATGTTGTTACGGAAGTTATGGAAGATAGAAGGTTGCTAAATTTGTCTTGTGTGTCGTTGAATCTAATACGAAACTATGTTCTGGATTTTTTGATTTTTTGCTCCGCCCCTCGTTTTTATTTAAACCGATTTTATAAAAAACCCAGCATCTACTTCTGCTGTTATCAGAAGCAGTTTAAAAAGGTTCTACGATCCGTTCGCATAGCGTCAAAAGATATCCGTTTACTTAGAAAATGTGTTAAGTGTTCAAATTAGCACTTATCGTCATAACCGGCTTCTATTTCGTATCTCCGAAGGCCTAACTCTACTTGATAGTTTTTGTAGCTCGTTGACGTGTAAACACACCAACGATCCTTATCTCAAGCGAGCACGAGCCTCTGCCGTTCGATGCTCTCCTCCCCTGTGTACACACGAAAGATTAAAATGTGTTTGATCAAAAACTTAGTCTCACTCTAAATCCCGACTACCGGGACTGCTTGTTCAGAAGTGCGATGTTGTATGGCTGTGAAACGCATTTATCAGACCCTCCTGGCAAGGCAGCGCCCTTTGTTTGCCTATTGCTTGTCCAGGGATTGCGCGATCATCGGTATCCTCATGTTTATTTTTACGTTTGTGACTCGTGATACCTATCAGTGACTTTAACGGGGTAATAAACAAATCAGGTTTTCTTTTATTAGTTCTTCTTCCACGCGGAACCGGTGCAACAAATGAAAGATTTGCAGGTATCACTTCATAACACCTGCTCTGCATTGGGTTTCATTTTTCTATCTACCCCGCGGCCTTTCTTCAATGGCATTATTATCCGATAAGCTGAACAATTCGAATCACTCGGCCAGTAAACACGTATCTTTTCCACCCTTGTTAAAACTGAACCGACCAAAGGCTAGATTCGGTTATCCATCATTTTCCATCGATGCCTCGCAAAATATCGTTCGGTCCATCGCTGCACCTTCTCCAGAACGAGCTATATAGTACACGACCAGATAAATTAATATCTTGGAAACGAGACCAATTGGACACGAACAAATAAGTCAATCCCAAACACTCAGAAAAACCGTGATTGGGTGCCTATCTTGACTTTTCTGGTCGCAGTTTCTTATCTTGTCTGATATTCGCAACATTTCTGGCGTTAACTTACGTGGTAGTCAACTGTACACCATTGCCACTTTGCGAAAAGGCCAGTGTTATCGAAGCATCCCTTAGGTGTCCTCTATTTTCACATCAAGAGCTTTCACCCTGTCTTTATCATCACACCCCTCGACTGGTTAGAGTTCATCGATGCCCTTGTTATTCTGTAGTGCTACGCCGCGTTCTAGAAAAAAGGACCCGATAGCTCGATATTCATGGTGGGCAGGTGCGTTCTACCGGTTAATAAATGGCTCAGGAAGAGCATGATTTTGCGAATCGTCCGATCATACACGAGAGATAATTCAGGCTGGAGATGCTTTTTCGCTCGGTGGATTTTTCGCGTTGGGGAGGCTGGATGTATCAACCCGCCTCACATGTCTATTGTGCGCTTCAACGGGGCAGGAGACCCCATTGAAATGGCATCGGCAATAGGGAACTGTGGAAGTGCAAGCGATTCGTCACAGATATTATTCGAAGGGTCCGCGAAGCTTGAGCTCTGGTACGATGTTCATGTATCGTCACGTTTCTCACTCGCTTACGTGGACCAACATTTGTCTCTATCTTTCTTACATCCTCGATATTTTCTAAGCCCCGCACGGTTTTCTCTTCCCTCGGCTGAGGGCTCACAATACAAGTCAACACGGCTGTCTGCGTAATGAAGTAGTTTCCGAGGGTAGATGTTACAGGGGTTGGATTTGGAAAGATCCAATGCTACCAGCTTCTCTTGCTCGTACCGTTGCGGGGCTTTCGCTAAAATCCCCCTTCGTTCGAGAGAGAAACGGCACGTCGAGAGGCGCCCCTAATTGGGGGGTAGGCCACTCTTCCCGCAACCCCCAGTGGGACCTGGCGAAAATCTTCGACATATGCTACGCGTAATCCCTACGATTCGATTCGCCCTGGCGTGTAATAGATAAATAAAGGTCGTGTTTCTACGTCCAATCGATGAATACTCAAGAGATAACTCCCGCGGTCTCGGCAAGGGTTGTAAATATTCATTCGCAATTCATTCGGAGAGGGTTTTTTCTTTCTTTTCGATATAAAAAATTATTATCCTGAATTATCGGTGGGCATAATCGTTATCAATCGCTTCAGCGGGAAATATGATTTGTGTATAGAAAAAAATCTCGTGTGCCATTAAAATTTAGCGGCGCGTGTGTCGTTTACACTCTCCCCGTCACTCTATTATTCATTCGACCCTTCCGCGATATCGCTACCGCGATAAAAAAAATAGGCACATAAAATAAATTTATAGCATTCGCAATTAACAACTCCTACGGACTTTACAATTGTTTTTTTTCTATCCTGGGCAACTAAAGCGTTAGTGTAAACAGGTTCCGGGGTGAACTCTGATTGCGACATTAGAATTCTATTGTCACCCGACAACAAAACGTTTTTCCGCAGATTCGTTTATGATATTGTGTAATTTTTTTTTATCGCTCAACTCGGCAAAAGGTTTGCGAGATTCGCAGCTCGAGACTACACATATGTTGGGTAACATTGAAACTTAATTACAGCCGACCAAGTCGGCTAAACGCACATTAAAAAAAATTATTTATTACAAAATATAAAACAAACTATGTCATTAATATAATATAATAGCCACATATATTGCAATTATCAATTATATATGATATTTTTCTTAATATATTGACTTTTTTTGTTATTAATGAGTTTCTAGGTGAGTAAAATTTCGTATCATTTTTTGCAAATTTCGAAACGAAAATTACTACTGTCTTGATAATACCGATCACGCCATTTCGCTTCTGGCTCTCACTTCCATTAACGAAACTCCACTTCAGATATATCGCAAAATCGCAAATCGACGAGGTTCCTTGACAGTTATTTTCACCGTCGAATCGAGCAGCGAAAAAACAGAATTGAAGTGTGTAAAAAAAAATCTTGATTGCAATAAAAAAAAAAGTGCGCCTCGTGTCCTCGTTGAAACTCATCTACGAGTTGTCACATCCACGTGACTCGGTAGTCAACATGCTCTCGGGCGTCAGACCTCGACATCGTTCCTCGACGATTCCCTCTCGTCCCGTCGTCATCGCTACGTTTCTAGCATTTCTGTGCACTCCGCTTTGCCGCGGGTCCAACGCGGTCCTGTGGCACTGCGTCGTGTCTTCCACGTGACTTCCATGCGCGCTCGTTAGCGTCGGCTTTAGTTCACCGAGCGTCGAGCGAGAGATCGAGAGCACTGACGTCATCGAAGGCAAGAGAGAGTCGGAGCGAGCAACCGAACGAACGGCGAACACCCGCGGTGCCAGGGAAAGAGGCGGAAGGAGGATGGAAATAGAGGGACGAAGGGTAGAACCGTAGGAAAAGAGGGAAGCGGGAGGTACATAACGGGAGTACGGGAGGAGGGTGAGCGCGGATTCGATGCTGGAAGTTCTCGCTAATTGGGGTGGAGCCGATGCTTCCGTCGCCGCCGAGGCTGAACGACAGGCGTATCGCGAGAGTCGGGGATGGTTGCAAAATCGAAGCTCCGACTCAATCGCCAAACCGGGAATATTTTCAACGAAGTACCGTCAGTCTCGGCCCTTCTTCATATCTCGATTCTTCCATTTCATCCCTCGACTTCGCAATATCTCAATTTTGCTCATAATGAAAGAGACAACAAAAAAGAAGCAACGATTGTCGAGCCGATTTCCGCGCGAACTGGCTCAACATTGTGTATACGGGCGACGAAAAAAGAAAAATGAGCGTATGATAACATTTGATGACGGGAGGTAAATCAATCAATTATCGCGTGCAGATGGGCGCGTCGCACACAAACGTTGCGCATTTGTTTGTCACGCTTGTTAGCCACCCCTATCGGTCAATCAAGCAAATAACCCGTTCGCGCTATATATTGCGGAATCTGCATATACGCGTACGCTACGTATATTTACGGAAGGCTGCCGCTAAAAAAAAAAATATGTTGAAAAAAAAGGCATGAACGTTAGGTAAAAAGAATTGCAACAGATAACGGGCGGGGGATTTTAATCTTGGCGGGCGATGAATACGTTTCTTTTCTCTCTCTCCATCGCGAATCCGGCTGTCGCGAATACAACTCGAGGGTGGTGTGTTATGCTCTCTCGCAGTTACAAGCAAATTTAAAACATTCGGAAAACCGTGAAACGAATTTTTAATTGCTCGAAGATCGAATCGGATGCGAAAAGGTTCTCGTGTTATGCAGAAACGATTAGCATAAACGAGAAAAGATGAGGGGGGCACGGGGGGGAGGTCTAATCGCGTTGGGTCACGCAATGTCTACCACAATCCGTGTGATTCGAGTGTCCTTTGAATAAGTTTCAGCGCTCTTGCTCCCAGATAAAAATAAACTCGTGTGCGGCTGTGAAAAAAGGACATGTTTGTATGTATATATTCATTGTAACACACGGGCTCGTGTGTGTGGAGAAGCATAATAAGCCTCCGGCTCTGCCTCACGTGACAAAAGGTACACCACCGGTTAATGTGGGGTGACATGTGTTTATAAACACACCGGGGGAAATGAGCTGGGAGGGTCGCGGCGGTGTATAGCGTATAAAATAACAGCAGCCGGTGTGTACTCGTTGCAACCCACCACTTACATCGTAGTATGCAGAGCATTTAGATCGCGGCCCAATTGAATGGAACCACAAATTTGTAAAACGCTTCGCGCGTATCCGGGCTATTAGTCTTCAAGATTCTCCCAATTTTATCATTTTCATTAATTTTTTTCTTTCGACCATTACGACTTCTTCATTTCTTTCGCCTGACGAGTGTCGGTAGTCACATACGATTATTTACAGTATCATATAATAATGATAACGATTAACAGTTAGGAAAATTAGATCTACACATTGATTCTTCACATTGTTTCCAATTAGAAATTTCATAAAAATTAACCGATTCTAATAGATATTTTTGATAAATTTGAAAATTGGACGAAGTCGTATTGGTTGCAAAGATTTTGACCAAAAAATTAAAAATATTGATAATTGTAAAATTCAGCTCGACAACCGGAAACGTTTCGAAGTATCTTTTCTGCTCGAGTTACAATACAGTTACTATTGTTCTGAATCCAACGTGACTGGATGATTTATGATTAATTTCCTGCAGGATTTTGAGAGCTTTATTTTATATGTTTTATTAAAAAATCCTTGAAAGCCTTAACAACATATCCTTCAACTCGCCCTCGCGTTTCAACAATTAATACCGCCCGTTGTGCAATATGTGCGCCTCTCTATTTCTTGCCCTTCGCTGTAGAGGCAAATCGGGAAACGTTATATTTTCACGTTGCCGCCCTCGTCGGCCTCGCAGTTTGTTATTTTCAAAATCTCCTTTTCCGCCTGTGAAACTCGACACGGACCGTTGTTAGAATAGCCTCTTTACTCTTCATCGTCCAGACTTGGTTTTCCAGTAGGCAGGAGAGAACCCAAAGCCGGCTCTCACTCGCCGACTCTACTTTCTCCTTCCCCCGTTTCACGTTTGCTGCGCGCACCGACCGTTTCCACTCCCGTTTCCTCTTCACCCCGTTCTCGCGCGCTTCACCCCTCTCGAAGCTCCGCTGTTCTGGTCCGAACTCTCTTTCTCCCTCTATCTCTCTTCGCGCCGAATCCACCGTCTCTCGTCTCGCCTGACTCCCCCCGCCCGACGTATATATACTTCACAGCCACCCTTCCGCCACGGCGAAGAATGAAATTACCTTCGTTACTCGAAACGTGCCTATTGCCGAACCTCCGGCACATTCGAGTTTCTCGCTCTCTTGCTTTTTCTCTTCCTACTTCTAACTCGTTTTATTTTTATTTTTTTTACTTCGTCTCGTATATATAGTGCTAGATTTCAGTCCCTTCGTTGCGAACACACATTTATCCATATAGTTTTTACGCGCGTATCCATGTGCAGAATTTTTATTCTTATTTTTCCGTACGTAAGAGAAAAATACGCGATCCGAGACGTTGTGTGTCTCGGGATACACAAACATGTCTGCAATAATTTTGTAGCGCCTTCACCCTTATCTGGAGGACGAAGGGTTTTTTTATGTTAAAAATATGAGGCAACGGTTACTACTGTGTCGATGTTGTCTTAGTGCCTTTAACAAGCTGCGCCATGCTCGAGGTTTACCGGCCAATATATATACAATCTTTATGATCCTGGCACGCGACACCCTAAGTGGGAAAATCTTCGAGACACGTGCGCGGAAAGCTCCATAAATTCGATAGAATGCGTGTCGGTTAATTCGCGATTTATCCTGACAAAACGCTTATTTATTGAAAGATTGGGAAATCGAAACGAGTCTATAAAAAGTAAAAGTTATAATAATCCATTATTTATTAATAATTAATTATTAGATCACATATCGTATAGACAAATGAACATGTTAGAAAAAATATGTAAACATAAATGTACAAAAAGTAATACATTTTGATGGCGGTTATCATTTACTTAGTATTGAAAATAATTAACGGAAAAAAGAATCATCACTTTTCCCTGTTAGTCGATCGCACTTGTGGATAGTTCGTAAAGCAAGAGATCTCCGGATGCAGTATAGTTCGATGCGTACCTCGCTTTTGTCCTTTGAAGGGGGCGCCTTGTCAAAACTGCTGTTGTAGATTTGCTACGCGACATCGGAGCCGGGGACAAGGGGCAATGCTGCAACCAGCAATAAGGGGGGTTACGATAATCTTCATCGTTTCGGTGAAATTCAATAGCTTTATTATCCCGTTAGGAAGCACGCTCCGCGCGTAAGGGTGAGCATCGTTACATCTTTTTTTTCTTCCGATGATGAAACGTTGAAATTATCAGCGACATTGAACGAAACACGGAAACACAGAACAGAAAATTGATAAAAATTATAAGATCTTCTAATAAGGCTTCATAAAAACAAAAATGGGCACATTCAAGAAAAAATTCTAAGCGTCGGATGAAATATGACAAAAGCTTTCTCGGAAAGTTGAGCTGTTTGGCCTGTACCGCCAGTTTCGCCGACGGCCTAATGCATATCTGGACGGCATTGGTTACTGCAGAGCCCGTCTTTCTCGCTGCTCGAGCTCTATAAGTCCATAACGAAAGTGCGCTCGTACGGTGTGGGGTAAGCGAGACAGGCCACTGGCCAGGTTTGATGAATGTCTTCTACGCGGGGCTCGGAAATAGCTCGAATTCAGTGACACGCCCAGGCTGCCTCCTTCCACGCGTCATCAGTGCCGAGCTTGTGCGTGGTCTTCGGGCTTCTCTGGTCAAATGTCTTTCCCTTTTCTTCACATGTGCCTCTGTATGCATTCGTGTGTGCGTCTATAAACGCAAACGACTCCTTTGGCAGCCCTTCCGAAAGAAAAAGGCGAAAGTATATGGTAACGAAAAGATTCGGCAACCCGAGGTGACGGAGTTTCGCTGTCGGTGACACCCCCGCAGACGTATCGCGTGTCACGCTTCCAACAGGCCTGGCGCCACTGTATCGTGTTCTTCCGCCTTTTTGTAAGGATCCCGCGCCGCCGTCACAAGCTTCCTCTCCTCTGCCGAGCATAGAATTTTTATGCTGTTCAGGCGCGGCAAGACCGACGACTTTTCATTCACTCCGCTATAAGACCGGCGACTTGCGTATAATTCTGCGGGTCAAGAGAAGTTCGCGTGTGGATCTGACAACATTTTTTCACACATCGGAACCAGCAACCCGAAAGTTGCATGTCAAACATGCTTTTTACATGTTACAATTTTACATCGTATTTTTTTAAGGAAAAAATAGAGGCGGACGGTGTTTGGAACGCAGAGACGGCGAGATTTTTTCTTGATTGAAGAATTATAAATCTCGAAGGCTTAGGAGGGGTTATCGCTAAATTCCAAAAATTACGATTCGGAGAGATTCTTGTTAACTTCTCGTTGAAATCAAAATCTGAATAAAATAAATTTCACAGAAGGTGCTGAAAACGTTAATCAGACATACCAATAATGGCTCAAAGCTGTCAATTCAATAGTTTAAAAAGTGTTGAATTGAATTAAAAAAAAACCGGAAGATAATTTTCTTACCAATTACGAAATGTGTTGGTTCTTCGTTGGAAGCAATATGATATTAATATTGTGCAATGATAATATAAATAATATCATATCCACTTCTTTCCATGTGGCCCTCTTCGATGAGACGTTTTTGTGTAAACGAATCGTTAAATTTAAAAACCCCGAGTAACCGGGAATCCACATAAAGGCACAGTAATAATGATTATTCATAAATATATATAAGTTACGTACGCCGGGGTCGGCTCCTTTGGGCTCTTCGTTTCTGCGGAAGAAGGTGTTGCCGTACGTCACTCTTTCCTAAAGGCTTTCCGATCGACCACCCGTCGGTAGATTTATACTTCCGAGAGGTGTGCAAAGGCAGCTATCTCACGGCCGCGACGTTCCACGATCCGAGACCGCCGGGGTTAACCAGTTTATAGACTCCGCGCATCACACTGGCGCTTCCTGTATGCAAATATCGCTAAATAAATACGAGGGTACAAAAAAATGATGCATATAATTTTCTCAAGCAATATCGATAACCAATAATTAACTCCGGTTATTGTCTTGAATCGTAAAATACAAGCCGAAACTATTCTCACATTTCACGAGTTTGATTTATTCGTCTCCCTGGGTTTGTTTTTATTTATAATGCCCAGTCGTGTTTTGCAAGCGATCTCGAAGGAATGTGAAGAAGTGCTTTGGATATTTGTATGTCAGAGAGACGAGAGAGTGAGCGCCGGGATGTTGCACCGATTCACCCTCAGTTCATCCGTAGGACAGGGACATGCAACGCCCATATTTCAGGGGAACAAGAAGCTCCGTGCGCGGGAGCTCTAGTGAGTAATGTAACACCACACCGCAGCATAAGCCCACAAACCATCCGTTTTCTCGCATGTTCTTCCTATTCCTCTTCATCGCTACCGAAACACTCGAGACTCTCGAGCTTTAAAAAAAAAATCTACATCAATTATCTCGTTTACAACATAAAATTGATGAGATTCATTCGGCATCGATTTTTTTTTTAATTTTTGATATCAATCACACGTTGTTTTCGTAAATATTTCGGCACAAATTTATGCGACGTCAATGAGAGACAAAAGTCGTACAAGAGATCGTGTGTAATCGCGCGGACGAGCTGGGATAACGTGGAAAAATAAATAAAAAAAATACTTTCGCGTGCCAAATCGAAGCGATAAATATTCTTCCGGCCATTCGTTACCGGAGACCGTCATCCCGTGAATACGCACGGGATACACACGCGTTGAAGCGCAAAAGGGGATGAATGGGCTCTATTGATTCGACTTATTAATTCCCCGCTGAATTATGATAGCCCGAGGGTGACCGCGGGTTTTTAAGTATAACAAGATGGAAATATTCTTTTCTCTCTCTCTCCCTCCGCATCGTGGGTTGTTTTTAATATACGCGTTAGTACGTTGGATCACGCGATTTTAATTATACAGTAGATACCGAGAGAACTCGAGAAAAATATATATACATTTCACCCTTAACGCTCCGTTATGATGCACTAATCGATGCAATTTGATCGGAGCATCTAAAGATCAATTCTGCAATGCCAGGCAAAAAGCGAGCTTTTTTTATACCTGAAAAAAAAATTGCATCGCCAATCCAACGCATTTATTTGTTGGGAACAATGTTCCGACTACGTGAAAAAATTATGAGATCCAAATGCTAAAGGTTCAAGAAATTCAATCTTTTTAAATGGCCTTGAAATGGCCGAACCCCCCCTTAACAAAAAGTATTTCCTGACAAAATAGTAAATGGACCTGTCCACTGTGGTACTTTATGATTTTTTGTATGATTCTTCGAAGATATGCATTTGTTTGTATTGGATTTGAAGGTCACTCGACCCCCTTAAATCACTATGACGCCCAACGATACTCAAGCTCAATGTGAGAGATGCTTTGTCCGGTCACGAAGTACTAGAAGTATCGGCGATCTATCGGCCAATGAGATCCACGAGAGAAATCTCATCGGCAAGATTGTATAGATCACTGTGTAGAGTAGCCAGAGTTTGCCGATCGTATTCGCCGTTCACAGCAGGTGCTCGCCTCAATATTTACGGTGACCCATGAACTTCTGGCCGGGTTCCGTGATAAGTTTCTTGCCTTTGCCCAAGGAAAGTCTGTCCGAGGGATCGACGCTTCGATCACGAATGTTCGGGGGGGCCGCCTCCAGTTGGACATCGCCGTGTCGACTGTTCGGTATATTTTCCTAGGCTCGATTTATGCGTGGTCCAACTGTGCGACGCGAGGAAGTAACGATCTGTAAAGAGGTTTGTAAGTTGGCGGGTTAGCGAGCACCCTGCTGAGATCTTCGGGCTCTCCCTGGGTGTCTCGGACTTACCGAACTAGAAACTCGGCACTCTCGATGGTTCTGCCGATTCAGAACTCTCACACATACCGATCGCTTCGTGACAAATTTTCTCTATGATTTATCCACTTAGCGAGTTCTTCTGCGTAATGAAGTCGAATTCTGTAGAAAAATCGTCAAATCCGTCGATTTTTAGCTTTTTTTTTACAAGTGAACAAAAATCACAACAATTCCGTGCTTTTTTCAAAATCATTGTCGGCAAATATTTACACTTAAAGACGAGTGATTAAGTATAATTTTTTCTTATATTAATATCTGTAAGAAAAAGACGATTTCTCACATTAACTCCATATTAAACTGCACTGTGATATTTTATGAAATAATAATATAAAAAATTGAGTATGACTCATGAAAGAAAGACAAAGCAATCGGCATTGAAAGCTTTAATTTTGGATCGGCGACTTCGTCGATCAAGATTGAACAAGCGAATCATCGAATGGGAATTTCAAAAATATATCCACCCAGTGAGACGTACGTTTCATCGAGCGATGTATCTGGTAAACGACGATCGATCGATCATAATTCTCGAATAACCGGTCAGCGATAAAGACCGTTCGGATTCCTGTTCTGCGCGATCTTTCATTCGCGTCAACGCTCAATTCAAAGTTAAACGTGTCCACGAATTCGGCTGCTATCAAAAGGATTTCTGTATATTCTTCGTCTCACTACCGGTCGAATAATCTTCGCCGCAAATTACTTTATTCCATAACAAAAAGAATTTAAATAGTTATTCAAATTTTCATAAATCATGAAATCTTGCATTCAAGCGAGCTACAGTAGAAGCGCGATTCCTTCGAAAGTCAAATCGTCCTCTGGCCCAAAAGGCACACGATAATTTCTTCGTGTATGTCAGTATCGTCTGCGAGATAAGCCGAGGCATTCGTAAGTGTAGATGGAAAACGAAACTCTCGAAGAATCCATCAGCGTTAGTCGCGCTGACGCGTCTGTTTTGTCGTCGTGGTAGCACCGAACAAAATCATCGATCATCTCGGAGCCTCGAGAAAGCGAACTCTCGTTCCACCCACACGATACTGACACGCTAATATTATATCGGCGGTGCACACCTTCGTATATGTACGCATATCCTGTCTCGTCTCTCCGAGACATCGGACGTAACATGAAAATAAAAATATATTTTGAGACTCAAGAAAAAAAATACAATATAGAAACGTCGCCCAGTGTCGCCCGTTACAAAAAAAGAATAGCTTCAATATTTACTCGCAAGGAGTTCAAGAAGAAGAACAAAAATAAATGAATAAAAATTCAATAGAAACAGCTTCAGTGTCAACTCCAAAAAAGTAAAAAAATAAATAACAAAATAAATAGAATATATTGGTAAACATGAACAAATAAATTCAAACTCGCACGAGTGTTCCGCGCAAACGAGCGAAGGAAGGGAGACGAAAAAAAAAAAGTAGATGCGAAGGAGGAAAAGAAGGATGAGGAAGGCAAAACTTGCAGCAGCAGGTCTCGGTCCATTGAGACCACACGCAACCGCGAGGAATCCGTGATCCTTCTGCTGTTGGTTTGCTCCGTGTATTTGAACTGGGAGAGGGGAAAAAGGTTTGTGCCATTGTACCATTACCGCGACACGGCGCCGCACGCGCTTATGTCATGCCGCCGCCCCCTCGCTACTGATTCTTCTTTGCTACCGAGGCGAAAAAAAAAACTGAAAAAATCAACGAAGAAAACGAGCCACTCTTCCAAGATGTAAGGGAGTTTCTAGCTCGCATCGTATATATGTAGGAATCGTCACTAACATTTCTCATTTTGGCGGACCTCCCTCCCCCTCCCCCTCTTGTGTGCAGTGCCTTCTACGAAACTCACACAGGAATATCATCGACGTGTGCACACCTGAGAAGTTATGCTCGGCTAACATGCTCCTATATACACGCCACGTATTTATTGCCTGGGGTTTGCACGAGAGACTCGTTTGTGCGATTATTGGAAATCCTCTTGGACCCCCCAATCGCCGCGAGATTTGTGAAAGTTTTCATTGTTCCGATTTCCTCTTGTTATACTGCCGCGCCGTCTCGTCGCCCCGGTATTTCTTACGAATAGATTATGTATATGGAGCTACGGACTTTACATATATATGTGTATCGCATTGTGCTCTCGGGGAGTAGATTTCGCAGAGACGGGTTCCGGGAATCTCGAAAAATGCTGTAGAATCTCGAGGCTTTTCGATTTTTATCATTATGCCAATAATCGATGTCTCAAGATCAAAAGTTCGGAGGATACGAAAAAAGTTTCCTGTAACTAGCGAAGAAGTTAGATCTTTAATCTTCATCTTGCAAGCCTTGATACGGCTGATCAGCCAAAAATCGAGTTACGAGAGAATTTCAAAGGGTTCTCAATCGGATAAAAATCTGAAAAACATAAATTATATAGAAGGCGTCGAAAACATCCATTCTACATCAAAATAGTGAAAAGAAAATGCGTAACGTATCATCCGACTACATGATTTTTTTTATGGTAGTGTAATTCTCTTTACAATTATTTTTCTGACAATGATGTTTTTCACTATTTTTTTCTACAAGGCTGACGTGTAACGATACGATCCCAATAGTTGAATAGATAAAACGGATTAAATAGAGATAAATAGAGTTGAGTAAATAAATTGAAAAACGTAGCAGGCTCGTTTACTGTTTTATCGCGACGTCTGATCGGGTTAAAATCTGATACTCTCACGCCTACATAACCAGTGGGACATACGAGGGTACCCGGCTAAACGCATCAGGAGACCGAAGAAGAGACGAGAATCAGCGATAACCCAACGAGACGCGCTTTACTCCCCTCCAGGTCGAGGTTTACGGGACTTCGCGACTCGCGTACTTCCGTTCGCCGGTGAAAGACTACCGTACGGTATATCTGCGACGCCTAACATCCAGCTCCGGACTTGTATGTAAATTTCGATTGTTACCAAGGTCAGATTGGTAACTCTAGTCGCGAGAGAGTCTCGAGAGAATTTAAACCGCTCGCGCTACGAGGAGAGTCGGTGCGCACGTTTGAATCAACGCACTCGACTTCTAGAACTCCGCTAAACTTCCGGAGCAAAAGGGATACACCGGCTCGGTGCGGTGCGGAACTTCCTGTTGCGAAAAACTTCGCAGTGTTCTCTCAACCAGTGCGATATACAACTATGCTATAAATCGCTTCCTCTATCGAGACGGATAAATCAATTGAACACACGGTTCTTTCATATTTTTTTTTCTTCGAGTCTTTCTAGAGATTTGATGATTCCGGGAGTTTAGTAACTCCGAAGCGCGTTGCTTGCGCTGTGCGTGAATCATTTGCGGCATTTGTACGAAATATTCGAGTGGATAGTCTGAGTCACTGGGCAACTCGCCCATCTTATCGTGTGTTGCCATCTTTCGGCTTTTGCCTCGCCTCGAGGCGAGCCATCCTATCGATAAAGGGCTTCTTGATATTTCCGTATTATACACTGTACGCAACTCCCACGATGAGGAGAGCGTGGGCCACGAGACAATCGCCACCTACGGGCTGACCATTCTTTTTTTTTTCGCGTTTTTAGCCAGGGGGGGCGCGCAAGCGTACATCCATAGCCGCACCGCAAATACAACTGTATGCACTCGGTAGATCGAAGATTTACGATTTTCTTGAATTATGGCCAATTAATTAAGGGACCCTCGTTGCTCGCTTGACTCGCGAGCCGGTGCGTCGATCATGGAACGAGTAACGAGATGAACCGGCGAAGGTTTCGCGAACTTCACTTTCAAGCCTCTTTCCGGTTCACAAGAATTAACGCAGGCTTAAATCTTAAACCTCAAGACCCCGAAAGAAAACAAACAAAAATTCTGTGGTAAACCCGCGGAACTTGTTCCAATAATAAAAAAAAATGAAATATAAAAAAATTTACGATACTAATAATAATGATGAATAGTTACTAACGCTTCAACTTTTCTGATTTTCTGTTAAGAAGTACCAAAAAAAAACCAATTAGAAATCAATACCAGAAAATTAGCGATCGACTCATTCACGTCGCTGAGCTTTCGAAATTAGTTTGGTTATCGTAAAAGAAGGGGTTCCAGTTATCTGAACACCCAAAAGTTGGTTTTCGAGCATGTTGACTTCGGTAGCAGATAGAAAATACTTGCAATAGCGTAACGTCAGAGTTATCGAGCCACGAAGAGAGGTCGTCGTAGATACTTAGTGCCGGGTATAGTTTGCCCATGTGCACTGTGGGTGGGCCTTTCTCATCTATTTCTTTCTTACTTCTCTCTTCTCTCCCCCTACTTTATACGCCTCCTCTTCCTCCAAGATACACGTGTTTCGTGACGTCGCTCTCGTCGTGGGTAAAGATCCTTGGACGAAAGAGAAAAAAAATGGAATCGGGCTCTCGTATTGCCCTTGTCCGATGATTCTCTTGACCGTAAAGGCTTTTCGTACAGTCGAGTCAAAGTGCACTAGGTGGTCCGTTCGCACCGCGACACAGTTATAACGATCAACAGTGCGGAGAAGAGAAGAAACACCGCAGTTAGAAGAAATGAAATATTTTTCGAGCTCGCTGGAACTATGTATGCTTATATCAGGATTGCCATGTGGCCACCAGCTTTTTGGACAACGTCCGACGCAAGTTTCGAGGGACTCTCGCGGAGAATGAAAGAAAGACGAGGATAGTATTAGTCTACGGTTACAGGAAATTAATGTAGTTTGAAAATTAATGATCACGCGCGCGGGGGCTCGCTTCGGAGTCCCGAGTCTCTTTCCGCTCCAATTGCGACGAGAAGCGCCGTACGGGCCCGAGGAAAGAGAGACTCCGGTGCCATCGCTCTTTCGTTCTCGGTCTGTCTATATTTAGTTGTTTTTTCTCACGCGCTTTCACTGCCAGACTACAATGTAGACGCCGATACTATAAATCTTCGATGTTTCGTTAGTTTATTCATTTATAATTAGTCTATAGATTACTGGAAGGTTTGGCAATCGAGTACCGCAAATTATGAGCCAAAATTATCCAAAATTCTTGCATGCTTTTTAACTATAACTTTTGTTACCTTTTTTTCTAATAGTATATAACATACGAAACATTTCTTCTTCTTCTTTATTGCCAGCAGAGATGGAAATTTCAGGCCAATATTTATTTTTCCGCCACATTTGAAATACCTCGCAAGCAACTCGATAACAAGTATTCGTCCAAAAAAGTCCAATCAACCGACAAAATTTTTCGCTTTTTTTTCGTATGCACTCGAATTCCCCGGCAGGTGTGCCAAATACCATGAGAGCGAGCTCAAGGTCTTTGTAAATATATGTATCGAAGGACAATACTGAAAGCTCTCGAGATGCTCTCTTGCTCCCGTCCTCGGGGTAATACTCACTCTCAGATAGAGAAGATTCCGACGAATACACTTGCGAGTCTCGCTCTCTCGGTTCCCGATCTCTCGTTTTCTCTCGTCTCTCGCGTAGCCGGGTCCAGACACACAGACGATCGAGGTGCAATAAATTCAAACGATACGGCAAACACTGCGGGCTGGCGAGTGTATCGAAGCCCCGAAACTCTAAATCACGACGAGAGCAGCAACGGAGTCGGAGTTCTCTGTAGGGCGAAAAGCGCCGAGAGAGCGAGAAGGAGCGAAAATGAAAGAAAGAAATTCAACGTTTCTCGCCCCCGCTCGCGTCCTTCTTCTTTCGTTCGCGGCTCTCACTCGGCCACGTGGATATATAACCCCACCGGGCCTTGTCTGGCATAGTGACTGGATAAATAAACAAATACAGATTAGTTCCACCGCGAGGTAAGAGTGTAAATCATCGCGGGACTCGTTACCGGCATTCATCTATACAGGTATATCACACAGGCATAATATAAATACAAGACACCCGGCATAGGTGGAAGCGCGTTTATGCGATTTGTTGCGCGCGCTCATCGCGAAATGAAACGGACCTTCGTCCGGGGGGATAGAAGCGCTGAGGGAGACGGAGAGTTCAACGTTGCTAAATAGAAAGAAGAGAATCTCTCGACTCTATCTAAGATATCACATGGTATCTCCCTAATATATAAACACAACGTATGTATATATTTATTATATACGGAAACTTTATTTATCGTCGAGTAGTATTCGAGACACACGGTATTGCATCATCGTGGCAATTATTACCGAGCGTCGGCTTAATCAATTTCTTTTTCTCGCCGGGTCTTTCTCCGCGCAGAGTCGACAACTTCATATAACGATCATTCCCGGCGAATTATGTACGGGATCGTTTAAACACAATGATCGTAATTCACGAAGCTGTCGCTTTCGTGTAAGATTCGTCTAACGAGAATTTTCCTTAATTGCCGCAATGATTTATCATATTTATTGCGAATTTATGCGCGTCTATCGACGAAAAGTGCATTATTGTAAAAAAAACATGGTCGTTACGGTTTTTTTCATAATCTTTGTATTTTCGGATTTGATATAAATTGCTATATAAGCTCTTCAACGACCGATAAAAAAAATTTGTTTTTTTTTTTTAATTTTTACAATGATACACTTTTTGTCGATGGTGATATTTTGCATAATAGTCAGTGAATTATCAATATTATAAATTAGAATAAAGAGTAATAATAAATAATAAAGGGTGCGTAAAGCTGTAGATCGAAAAGGCTTCGAGTTACATGTTAATCGAGGTATCGGAACGGAGCAACGAGTCTCTCCCCCGCTTGTCCCCGGCTCCGTGCTTGTAACATGTGTCTGTATCGTTGGTCTCGCTTGTTACGCGATTAAAGCGTCGAAGGCTCCAACGAAGCGTCCCGGTACAATCGAACGATTCGAGCGCATCGACAGTGACACCGTCGTCATCATCGGGTACAAGCTCGCAGCATCCACGGATGCTGTGCACCTGTGCGCTTAATGGTCGAGCCGGAACGAGAGCCGGCGTAGCACGTAACCGTGTTCGACCGCCGAATCGTACACGTGAAAATATACACGTGTACGACTCGTTCGCGCAACGAGCCCCACACATTGACATTTCATTAACGGATATATAGCAACATTGAAATAATACGGTATATATTTGTTACCGGCGATGTACACGTACGTGGTACATGAGCATTGGGTGTACTCGCTTACTAACGAGGGATCCATCGCCTATAAGCTGCCAATTAACGAGCTATGAGTCTTATACGCCAGATCGGGGATCAATTAATTTAAATTCGTAGCCTCTACCCTCCCTTTGCACTGCCGCAATCCTCGCTACATCGCTCTCTACGGTTCGACGGTACGAGATAGATTCGTCGTTACGTCCTCGGCTTTGTGAGCTTTCGCACGAACGCACATTATCATCCCTTTGCATTAGTCGGTTCTTTCGCAGGTGGACGAAAATCCACCCGCTTATCGGCCTGACGACGCGGCCCGACTTTCGGCCCCGGTGTGCTCGCAATGCGTACTGCATATATTTCGAGTAACGCCGATCCGTCTGATCGCCGAAATGTTCTTTGAAGTTTTATCGCCGTACATCGAATTTCGAACAGTGTTTATTCGGATAACGATCGGTGAGCTTTGATACCAGCTGGGCGTCGCGCTTTTCGAGGGCGCGATGCTCCGAATTTGCGATACGAGATATTAGAGATAAAAAAAATGCTCTAAACTTCTTTCGGACTAGCTAAAAAAATTAAGCTCCTCTAAACTGCTTTGTTTTGACGTAAATATGAACAAAACCATTTTTTTTTGTCTTTATTCGCACAGAAAAAAATGTTTAACTCAAAAAAAGGTTTTGTCCTAAAATTACAAATACGCATTTCGTTAACCGAATCTTCATTCGTTGTTCGGATGCATTGGGTGAATATACGAGCAACTATATGAGTGAGAAATGTTCGCAAACGTGACTATCACGCTTCGCAGTATCTTACGAGCGGCTGGTACTACTAAATTTGTCCAATACCGCAATGAGCTATTGCATCTGCGGTGAAATTCGCAACGCTTTTCAACCGCCACGTAGGAAGCGAGATGAAGAAGAAGGGCCCTTTGGCTTTGGTACTCTCTCGCAATGGTCATTTTAACTCGGAAACCGCACACTCCGCCACCGTTTCGTGTGCAGAGCGGCGATCGTGCGCCTCTGAAAGCTTTGAAGTTTCCCTTTCCCGAGGATTGTAACGAAGCAGTCATTGCGCGTTGCGTTCTCGCGCCAAGCGAAAAAATAAAATAAAACATTTTCCAGCACTTTCGTCAAAGAGCCTCTCTCTCCTTCTCGCCTCTTTGAGAAAAGTTGTTTCTTCATAAGCATCGAAGAACTGAATCGAATGACTACCCTCAATTCTCAAACGAAATAATAATTATTAAAGCTTGAAGAGGACGATTCGAACGAAAAAGCGTTTTAATAATGTTTTTCATGAGAGAAAAAAGAAATTAATAAACTGATAAACAATGCCAACTGCTTCGACGTATTTCCATGAATTAATTTAGTAAATACATATTTTTCGTACCATTCGGATCCGGGGACTAAATGAGATTTTTTTAAACCGATTATACAAAATGAATATGGCTTTTGATTTTTTTTTTTCTCAAACACAGTTTTAAAAAATTGAATTAGTGAAAAATAATGATTGAATAATCACGGGAAGGTTGCCGGTCTGACTGTGAGTATGTACAGATACGCGTCAATTCGTTGAAACTTTGACCGACGACGGGAGCGGAGGCGTCGAGAATAGTGATAAATTCCGACGCCTCGCTTGATTGATATCTTAATGAAGCGGGCGGCTCGTACCGACAATAAAGAATCGCGTGGAAGCTTATCGCGGAGAGGACTCATGCCGTCTTGGGCTCTCCCATATGCTTATAACGCTACGAAGCTGTACATATAGCATAGTGTATATACAAGATACAAAACAGTGTTACCTTATAGCGGTTGTTGCCGATCAGGGCAAACGAGCGAGCCAGTCAGCCAGCCAGCCGGCCAGCCACCGATAAACGATTCTCTATAATAATTAATTTTAATTAATTAGCCAATCATCGGGTCGTCAGCGATAAACGAGGAGACCGCAGATCGGTTGCAGCGTTGGTGGGCATTACCGTGGCGGTGATTATTGCGTCACTCGCAGCGAGCCGTTCTCGTTCACAGCTTCGAGACACCGTTCGCTAGAAGAATATTTCAAAGCTGATTGGCTCTTGTAGAACCGTGAGCGAACACGATTGAGGAACAGCTCGCGGTGGCGTCCATCTACGGTGGAACGATAGCGAGCGAGGATGATGTTACTTGTTAGCACCGTGGTAAAACACAGAAGAAACTGATGGCGTGAAACATCGATTAGTCGCGCGATATAGATGGTACCTTACATGGGCGAGCGTATCGGTGTAGGAGCGTCGGGAAGACGAAAATTATGTGAATTGGAATGAAAAGAAACTCGATCTATAATTAGACACTTTAGCGACAATCTATTTTACAAACTTGTCCCGTTCGCGATGTCAACGAGGCCTATCTGCACCGCCTAATATAGCGATAACAATATATCGGTTTTCCGTCTGTAAAAAGTAACTGATATCGAAGTCGATCGATCGAACGATCGGTAAATTACTTCATCAATTTTATCGACTCGAGTCTCCCTAACCGATCTATCGATTAATTAAGCACTATCGATAGAAGGCAATGAAAAATTAGAAGAAAGTGCCGGCCGGAGACAATCGGTGAGGTAAGAGATAAATTTCTTTATTGATCGATGCATCGATCGATCGGTGAATTTCTTCATCGGGTCGTCGACTCGGCTCTTCTTAACCGATCTATCGGCTAATCAACTGCGGTCGCGAGAACCCGATGAAAAATCAGAAGAAAGTGTTGATCAGGAGGCAATCGATGAGGTAAGAGATAAATTTCTTTATCGATCGATCGATCGATGGATCAGTGGTCGAGAGATCGATAAATTTCTTCATCGATTAATCGACGCGTGTCGCCTTAACGGATCTGACGATTCATTACCTGCGGACGAGAAAGAAAACGTTAGTCAGAGACAATTGATGATGCACGTGATAAATTTCTTTACTTGTCGATCTTTCGGTTAATCGGTCACGGGGCATTAACGATTGTTGAGGTGCGAATTACAAAAACGGTTCACCTGCTACCCTTTGCTTTTCGGTTGAGCCATTAATATTCTTGGAGTTCAGTCAACCACGTGGGTGATCGCATTTTGATAAATATGCAAGCGAGTATACAACGATGCGTGTTTCCTCGCGGAGAAGACGACTCCGCCTACCGAGTTAGCTTTGCGAGCGGCGCGGTAGTGCGTGCGGTCACGTATCGCTCACAGATACGACACCGCGTACACAAACCTACAAAAATCTCCGAGTCCGCGCTCGAGAGTAACTCGTTGAAACGACGCCGCCGAATGTACCGGTTCGGTGCTCTATCGGCGCTAATTACTCACGAGTTACGATAATGCTTCTCTCTCCCCGGGGATTTATCGTATTGCACGGGCCGTTCCGTCGACACTATTCGTTCGATGTTTGTCTTCTCGCGAATCTTTGTAATCAATAAGAACTAATTTCATTTTTTCGGAATTATTCGCTCGAAAGGGCCTGTTTATAAAAAGAAACGTTGCTACATTAAATTCATAGTTCATTATTATCATTATTAGTACCATCGTTTTTATTTTTTTTCTTTGAAATGTAATGTTGACAACGGTGTGGTTGCCAAACAAACTAAATAATAATAACAATAGCCCGGATTAATTATAATTCTTAATCAATTTCTAATTATTTTAATTATCATTAAAAATATTATCGTGAGATCAATAATTTGTGATAATCTTATTGAAATGATCGACGATTGGACGATTATATCGGGCAAGAATGTTTATCTTGGGTAGAAAAAAGTAATCGAACGACAATTTTAGTCGAGCTTGTACCCCGGTCGGCGTGACATCTCGGCGCTATTACGCTGACTCTCGGTGGCAGGTGGAACATCGCTCACTGTCCTCTCCGCCCATATATATTCAAATACAACACTATCTCCTTTTCTCCGTCTCCGAAACTTTCTTCGTTTCCCTCGTTCTCTTGCCATTCCGCTCGTGCGCGCAACCCTTGCATCCACGCGGTCAGAGCGAGAGAGAGATAGCCACCCGGTTGTACAACGTCTTGAAATAGTTCTTTTTTTTTCTTTATTTTTTTATCGCACGCGCCCCACTGTAGTACGGCATCAGCGCGCGAGGCCGTGAACCGCTAATTAGCTTGGAGTTTGCGAGACTCTCTCTATAGCGGATCCGTGGAATCCACGGTTGTTTGTCACCCGCGCGAGTTGTGCCACGCCGCGAAAGAAGAAGCGAGAAGGGATAAAAGAAAGAATAAAACAAAACGAAATCGCGAAAGAACTGCCCTCGAAGAGGATGTGTGCCCCTCCACTCCTCCCCTCGACGCTCGACCGGGTGCAGCCAAGTGCGATACACGCTGCCGCTGCCGCCGCTGCCCGGCCACCTCTGTACGCCGATTCCAGACCTCTCTTTGAGAAGATCTTCCATTTTGTCGAATATCCCCGGAACTCGAAGCGCGAGAAGAGTAGCGTGAGCGAGCCTTCCCTCCTCGGATGACGCCTTGAAGTCTGCGAATTGCGACGAGGGGACAGATGAGAAGAGAACCTGCTTGCGTGCCGGCATTGTCGGGAGGCATCCGGGCATCGCGGCTCTCTTGCGGACACGAATCTCTAAGCACCCGGGAGACTCAGACTCCCTACCGGGAAAGACACTACATTTATAGGACTTCGCTGTATAGATCTTTACCCGCTGGGCTCGTGAACGAGTTGGTTCCTCGGTTTCACTTCCTGCCTTTCCAGCCTCACCCTCCGAAAAGATCCTTTTTTCCTTGCGACCCAAAGGGTGGAGTCTTACCTAACTGCATGGCTCCTCATTTCTCCGAACAAATACGGAGCTTTCATCTTTTTTTTTCGCTGCTATTCCATAGTTTTTTTTTATTCGAACGAATTTCTGTTGTATTTTTATCGCATACGAGAATAATCAATTGGCTCGAAGCAGCAGAACCTTCAAACTGAACGTTCCGATTTTCACCCGGAAGTGACCTTACAAAAAAATCTATGAATTTTACAATTTTCTGACGGAATTTCGTTGTTTTCTCTGTGACCTCCGTTCCGGCAAAAAAACTGAGATTTCAGAACGAAATTGATTCTGTGTCGTCACTACCGATTTTAGAATCTCCGTTCATAAGGCAAACCACTGCTTATTTTTGTAACTTCAAAGTCGTTGTTCCGTTCGAGCGAATGAACATTTGAAGTCTCGCGATATTCACGAGAGCGAGATGTTTGTCACGCGTCTGCCGCTCGTTCGATACTGATATAGTGATCTTGCGTTAAGATCCTCGGACAGGATAGATTCGTCACGTGAAAAAAAAAAGTAATAAAAAACAAAATAAAGAGGGATCGTTTTCTCGAGCGTGTCAACGTTGCTCGCCTTTGGACATCGATGACGACGACGACAACGACGACGGGGAGAGGCGCGTCATTGCCGACGGAAAGGAAGAGCGCGCGTTCCGTTCCTATAGAATGACCGCTCATTCTCGGAACCGATGAGGCGTGAGCCAGGAAGAAACGAGTGGAAGAAAGAGCAGAACGCACGATATCCACATTGGATCGTCAACTTCGTCAGATCTTTCTGTTGATGCGCGCTCGCTTGCTCTGCTCGGGTTCTCTTCGAGCCTCCGCTTCTTCGCGTGGTCTCGACGGATCGGCGGTGTCGATAACGGAGATGATCGATGCCTCTCTCAGCGGCCGCGAGGAACGAGAGTGTGTTCGAAGATCCGAGACAACGGGACACGACGAGCCTCGGCGACGACGCGACAAAGCAGTCGAACGATGAAAGCGATCGCACTCCGGTTAATATACTCCGCTCGCGAGGGAAAGGATGTGAGACACTCCGCCCGATGACATTATCGAACGTACGACACGCAACTTTATAACGTTGTTTGATAATACTCGTTCGAATATACAATTTTAAAGGTGGGATAAAGTGGTTGACGGTTCAACGAAATTCTGACGTAGAGTCATTTGCTCCGATTGAAATAACACAAGGCACGTCGAAGACCCAGTGAATGACCGGGTCGTAGTCAAATGGACGAGTACGTTTGACTATTATGACGTCATTATTAATCATCGTTGATTAATACTTTGGTTGCGCCAGTTACATAAACACCACGATTGAGTAGATCTAAACAGTGACGAATGGTTTCATTGCAGTTTTATTCGCTTGCCACGAAAGTAGTGTCCGAGTGAATGACTGATTTCGTCAAATGATAATTCAATGAATCTTCAAGTATGAACAGTTCGTGTATTGCTCGAATATCATTAACTAAAATAATGATCACCCGATAACGCACTTAATAAGCCTGACCGCCAGAATCAGCGAAGACAGCGCCGCCACCTCTATCTTCAATACTTTCGCATTCATTCATAATGTGTTATCAAAAGTGACTTATCATGTCAGAAACTATTAACGACAGAATAAGAAATATTTTACTGCAGATAGACAATTGATCGTAGTATTTATTTTCATTTTGTCATTCCAATATAAAATTCGTGCTAACTTAATTCAAGAGAAAGACCGCGGTGGTTTACAATTGATTGTTGCTCGAACGTTACATGTTGGAAATTAAACTTCGTCTTTTATTTGACTTTTTTAGTCGACTTCAATTTTTTCTTGAAGCTTGTAACACAAAAGTGGAATAATCTTCTCATAGAACCATCTTGCAAAATCTCGTGTATATAAGAAAGTTAAAAAAAATACTATTCTCAATACTCCATTGTAATCGATAGATCCGATAAGCTCGTATTACCGATTTACCTCGTGTCTCTTACGCAAGTATCACATATCAGCCCCACGTAACATCATTCCCGACAATGTAGTTAGTAGCTGCGAAACTACAGCATAGGATGATCGTGCGTCGATCTTTGACGATCGGTAGTGGGCGTGGGGGATCGTGGCGATCCATCTCGATAGCGGCACGGTACTACATACATATATGCATGTACAGTGAATGTATTCTATATATACCAAGGAAGAAAGGGATACTACTGGCCATCGTGCTTACAGGCATATACATACGCATCTCGTCGAATCGGGAAAGAATCGAGAGAGATCCTCTCTCCATTCATGGAGCTTCTCTCCCCTTAACAGCGTTACGTTCGACCGCCGCGGCAAAGCGGCGGCGGCGTTGGCTAATTAAGATCGTAGGGAATTGAACAACGTCCGTTCGTGGGAACACGTTACGTGGAAACACACATAGTTGCCAGGGCAAAGAGAGGATACTCACCGGCCTCCGGACTCAAAGCCGGCGGATAGCGAGAGAGCGAAGCAAATTGTACAACATAAATATCGTACATACGAACGATACGTAAGATATGTACGTCGGGATCTTCGAGGGACAGTAGTAATACAAACACGTACCCCGGTTGTATGCGTACGTGGAAATCCTGAGCTATGCGTCTTCGGTACATTACCCGAGAATCCACGGTAAAGCATTCTCCGCTCGAGTCCTCTTCTCCTACGGCGCAAACCCCGACGAGATGGATTCGCCGAGCGCTCGCGCCGCCGCTTGTAACCGCGCCGCGAGCTTCCACGTGTGCTCGAGACCGGTGGCTACCGTTCGCAATTCCCCGAGACAGTTTAACCGTGCCTCGGCATTTTCGTCCGATAGAAATCCAACCGAGCTCCCGAGGCAAAAGCGTTGCTGAAGAACAGACGCGAATAATCTCACCTGGAAATCGCACGCGCGCCTTTCCACTATACCGTATATTTACAAGCCCGAGCGTCATATCCCAAGCTGGCACGGTGTTATCCTCTACCGGTAGACACTAGCTCCGATACAGCAGTGGCTAGCGGCTACGGTAGCACGGGAAGCTTCCATATGCCCCTTTTCAAACTGATAACTCTGAAAATACGAGCTCCAAGATATGTCGCGGTTTAGAAGCCATCCTCTCACTCCTCTCCGAGAACCGAGCATCTCTTATCGTACTCGACGAATCTCCAACGACGACCAAAAATATCCGTCATACCGAGAAACCTGCGCTCGCTAATAACGACGCTCGGTTTTGCGCGTTCGACTCGCGATGAGCTTTCTCATCCGGAAATCCTTCCAAGTTCGAACGGTGCGCGCGAAATTATTTGCGAAAAATCAGCACTTTTCTGGGATAAATTATTAGGGAATAGTTTTTTTCTTTTCACCGAGGTTTCGAGGGAAGAAATTATCGGGGTACAATAGAACAATGTCGAGAGCGAATATTGTCAAAATATATTCAATGAAAAAGTTTGTCATCTTGTAAAATTAGACAATCGTTCCGATTCCGCGTTTACACGATAATATTTTTTTTTTGTGTTTTCTTTTTTCGTTTTCTTGTTCTTCACGATAGTAATAATAATTATCATTCAATCATTATTACAATTAACTACAACGACCGCTACCTAATGCAAGTTACATCATCCCTACAACCTAGCGGTGTGTCTTTGTGTATCTGCGTGAGTGTTCGTTTCTGTGTGCTTAACAAATTCGAGGAACGTATCTTTTATGTACAGATATTTTTTTCTTTTCATATATATAGTATACGCAACGAAGATTCACTGACGTGTCTGTATTTTTTTTATTTTCTTAGTTTCGGCGACTGATTCTGTCACACATTATTTTTTTTCTTTATATCCTATAGTTTACAGAGTTACGGACGCTTTACGAGTTTCACTGCGTATATTTTCTCTAAAATACAATAAATATCTATCGGCCCATCGATCGATATACGCTAATAAATTCTTCAACGTTGTGTCTCGTCATCCGTCAAAAGCTTCACACTAAAGAAAGCAATAGTTTGTTTTTCATTTTGTTTTTCTTGCGGTGAAAAAGTCGACTTTAAATTTATTAAAAGTCAATTTTCCTCGCGTCTCCAATGCTCGCATATCTTCATTTACAAAATGATAAGAATAAAAACAAATAAATTATTCATCGTTCACATCATACATACGTTTGTTCCAGCAGACGGTCTCATAGCCTTTCGTGGATTCGTCGATATGCGAAGGGGGAAGGGGGAAGGGGGAAGGGGAAGGGGAAGGGGGGGGGGGGGGGGGGGGGGGGGGGATTATTCGGACAGGAAACCGAACTCGATTAAAAATTACAAAAGAAGAAAAATATCTCTGGCCAGTGAAGTGGGGCGTGAATAATCCGACACGACGTCGTATCTTCTGAAATAAATATAATATATCGGAGTCTATCGTTCGCTATTTAATATAGTACAGTGATTTATTTTTCATTATTATTATTTTTTTTAACTCCCTTTCATACATTTTTTTCCACTCGTTATTTTAATATCTACTCAAGTATTTATCATCCTCAGGCAAATTCATCCGATAGAATCGTTATATTTCCATTTTTTTTAAATTCTTTTTATACAGAGCTTCGCACCGCTTCCGGCTTCATTAATAAATATTCACATCGGCGTATATGAAACACGGTTGGCCGTGATTCGCGATTTATAAATCGTTTTCTTCATTACTTCTCTGCCTTCAACCCTTTCGACTGTGAGGATTGGGTTTTTTTGTTTTTTTATATAAATAATAAGCAGTTTTCTCTCGCGCGGTTCGCGGACCGCGCCACCGATCTTGTTGCCCGCAATATAACTTCCGGTCGCGCGGCCGGTGGTCCGCGTAGACGACGGAGAGAGACCTTTCATCGCGGCGAACACCGGACCGATCCTAAAACGTCGTGGAAACGACGTTCTCGTCGACGTACGAAAGGGGAGAAAACACACGCGCGTGCTCACAGTCGAGCGCGGACAGTTCTTTCGTCGTTTGTCTAATTAACTTTCACCTTTCGTCTTCCTGGCTCGACGACGAAGCAACCGACAAATCGGGCTCTCTGTCGCTTCTCGCACTTTCACGATTTTACGGAGTCGCGTCGAGCCAATATCGAGTATTGTTTTTTGTTTTTGTCGTTGCTTTATTTTTGTTTTAGCGAATCACCGGATATTAGAGTTATCGGCGTCTGAACTTTATTCTGATTCATTTTTTTCATTGATATTCTTCTCGTTTTTTCATTTAAGAAGAATATCACGCCCATCACGCACAGTCGAGCGACGCCAGGGATGCCGGACTGTGGGGTCCACCCAACATGAACGGCGGACTCATCGGGGGTCCTCCGCTACCAGCGCTGTTCCCGTATAATTCAAGGTCACCGAGCGATCCGCCGTCCACTCCGCCGCATTTGTCCGACTTGCCTTCCTGCTTCAGTACCATTCGTCGCCATTTTGCTCGAGCGTTTTGAAACCAAACCTGCAAATAGCGAACAAGAAAGAACCAACGGTTAAGTACATTCTTATTTTGTCGTTTATGTGGGATCAAAGAAACATAAATAAACATTACATAAATGATCATTTATCATCATTTATCTTACATAAATAAATGAGCCAATAAAAAAATTGTTCATTGCGAGACCAAAGAGCCTTTCGTAATTCATTGTTTAATGATCATTTGTTTCAGATTTTTGCTTTCGCCGTTCGTCACCGTCCGAAACGATCAAAGGCTGGCGTACTTCTGGAATCGCCGTTAGAAGAGAATTCCGAAGAAGATTTGATGTACCCGTGATTGATCAAATATCTTCACTTCGCCATCTGTACTTATTGGCGAGTTGCTGAATTAAAGAGTTAATGGCTCGGATAATCAGCCAATGAAATAGTCGAGTTATTCGATTCGCATTGCCTACAAGTTTTCGGGTCAATTGAGCAAGATAATAGAGCGATGTACACAACACTGTGTGCTTACGATCTAGAATTTCATTGATGAGACGAGATGAACATTACAACGGAGTGGCACGTGGCACAGTTCCAATGGATTCTCGTCAGCGACCTTCGTGAGGCGCGAAGGCGAAACTCGGATACCATAACTGGTTGATAAAGACTATCGACTTCCGGTATACGATTATTTCCCTCTCGCTAGACTTCGACACACTCTATTTAGAATCTATTTAACACATTAACGTCTCTAGAAGTGAAAAAAAAAAAGGAAAAAACCTTGGGTGACGCAAGTTCATGCTCCAAAATCATGTTTCTACTATTACAAACTTTTTCGCACTGCTGTCCAAATATTGGACAAACCTCGTTTTTTTTCGCTTATCTCGTGAGAACTCATTTTTTATTTTACGAGCGAATTAAAAGAAGAAGCTTCGATTGTGTCCGTCGCCATTTTGGAGTCTCGTCTCGTTTTTATGTATTTCACATATATACGTATATTTGTATGTACATACAGTAAAATATACCCAAGAGAGTTACCGCACAGCGTACGGCAGATGGACGCGGAGAAACGAGGGAACAAACGAACGGAGAAGAACGAGTGTCGGGCGAACGGGGGCGGTCGTCGTTGCTCGTGGCAAGCGGTTAAGATAAAGAAGGAAAAGGTGAAGGCAAAAGCTGAAACATAGAGAAGGATGCGAAGAGAAGTTGTGCGCCTCGCGGTAGGTGAGGGAGGCGAGCCGAGTATTCGCGCGTCTCGCGATCAATATCAACCAAGATGGCGGGTAGCTCAAGACCCCTTGGCTGCGCCCGAATACAATAGCTGTCCTCTCTCGCTCTTTGGTACTCTTTTTTTTTTACCTCCTCTCTTTACTCTCCCCCCCCCCCCCCCCCCCTCTCCCTCTCTCCGTTGCCATTCCCGTGGCCGTCCTCTTTTTTTTGCACTCGTTTCTTTTCTTTCCCCTCTTTCCTCATTCTCTCTCGCGAACCCTCCTCGCAGACACTCCCATCCTCTCCTACCCTTATTTCCCTCGAGTCCTCAAGCTCTCTCTTCGCTCCTCGCTATCTTCGTTTTTTTTCACTCCCTTTCAACATTCGCCATCCCCTCGACGCGTTTTCTAACGTTTCTTCCGCCCCCTTGGCGAAGTATAGTAGAAAGCTGGATTTATATAGGACTCCGGTATGGAGATACGTATGTTTTATAGGTACTGCGGACTGGCTGTATGTCTGTATGTCCGTCTGTCTGTAGCACGCCGGCGACCCTCGAAGCCGGCCTGGAAATAAATATCCGAGAACCCTTCAAACGTGGAATAATGAAATACTCACGTTCCTTCGGGTCCCAAAGAACTTCGGTCGAGGACGCAAATGTCGCGACGTCTAGTCGATTCGTCTAGGATCCTGCATATACTTCGAAACCGGTGATTTTTCTTTCTATTCCTCGATAATATTGTTATTCGATACGAATTTTGTTCTTCATCGTTGGCAGTGCATTTTCGATGTTCACTGCAATTTTTTTTTTATTCGCTGTAATCTTGATGAGATTCGATCTGTATTTTTTATGAATTTTTCTTCACGATACGAAGATATAGACCACTCATTTTGCCTCATTGGTCAAATTTTTCTAAGTCACGAGTACACTTCAAAGACTCACTACGTCGACGAATTTTCTCTAAATTTCAATTTTTCTCGATTCCAACGACTCGTATCATTGCAAAAATATATATATATATATACATAAAAGCGAAGTAGCGAGTAAATAGCCGGCTGGACGCTGCGAGAAATTGATATGGGCCGCAGCAACTCGGAAGCTCGACGTTAACGCGATATCAGATTGACAAATAAAAATAACGCGCACGCTCCCGTGTACACTCTGTTCTCGATGTTAACGGAAGGAAGTGGGGAAGATGGCGGCTTTCCTCCCGGCTTTATATTCACGGATATACCGCTTATCATTGATAGATAAATTGACGCCGGGCGCTACAATAATAACAAAAAGCCTGTAATACCAAAAAGCTCGAATCTTCGCGTTTCCTTCGTTATATTTCTCCCAAAATTTCGTCGCTAATACCATATTCATTTTCGCATATCTTAGCTCTATTTTCACTAAAATTTCGACGATAATTCACGATATTTTTTTGAACGTCCAAACTATGGCAAGCCGAATGAAGAGCCTTTCTCTCGTTACAGGAAGCTTTTTTTCTCGAAGAGACCGAACGAGCTTTTTTCGTTCCGACGTCACCGAGGAACCTATGAAACTGATACTCGAGTGAAGAACCCGAGTCTCTATGATATATATAAAATGCATATATATATATATCCACAGTTAGCAAAGTGTAGATATATAAAAGACGAAGAGAAACTGCGCGGAGTCTCTTCTCTCTTCCGCCGTCGCGTTTTAACGAGGCCTCGTCATAAGCAACCGGGCGATGCACGATCTCTCGTGCAGGCCGTTCCGCAGGATTTCACTGCAGTCGCAGGTTGACGAAGTAACGCGGGAACGCGCGCGCGTGCGGCAACAACGAAAAGGAGAGCTCGAAGCAGCGCACAAACCGCGGGGTTTTTCGGTACGCTCCGGTGTTCGGCGTCGACGGAAATATCACGCTAGGCGTCTACTCCTCTCCTCTATGCCTACGGGCGTTCAGTTATTCAGACCCGGCAGCAGCGGGCAACCAGGCTCGCGTTTCTCGTATATAGTAGACACTCTCTGGGACGCACTAATTGGGAGAACCTATATACACAGAGCTCCGACGGTGGTACGTCGGACGAGCGAGATGCGCGCCCGTGAATATTTTTATAGGGTCGAACCGCGAGCGGGAGAACGAGAGAAAATAAAAGACGAACAACGAGAGTCGATCTGTCTTTGCGAACGGCACGTCTCCATTGAAGTCGAGCTCAAATTCATTCTTTTTTCCTTTTCTCTTCCCGAAGGAGTGTCGAATTTGAGAATTTTCATTTTAGATTTTTAGTAACAGTTTCGATCATGAGAAGGCTTTTTTTTTAGGTATTCTAAGTTGCGAATTGTGAAAAAGAAATGATTTTCTGTATGAAAGATAAATCGCTCACCTGTAATACCCTCTTTGGCAAGCCGGTCTTCTGTGAAAGCTGCTTAAGATCCTTCGCGTCCGGATTGTGATTGATAGCGAAGTAACTCTTCATCGTTCTCAACTGATGATGCTTGAAACTCGTTCTCATGCGTTTCGTTCGACTGTTAGAACCGGGCATGCCGGGAGTTCCGGGACCTCCGCGCCCGAACGGCATGTCTATGTAGTCCGAGTTCAAGTCTGCAAGAAAAATTGGAGAAAAGAAAGATAAACTCGGTTAATTAGACGTTTTCTTCCTAGTCTCTATTCGTGCAATGGGAATAATTATTTCCATAAAGAGCACCAATATAAACAATATACATTTTTTAAGCTTCAAGGTTCAATATGAGTTCAAAGAAAAATCGGGCAATGTGATAAATATTTTTCTTTAACAAGAAAAGTAGAACGTTAGGACGTGATTAATTCTCCTCTGCAAACTTTGTCAAACGGTGCACTACAAAAAAAAAAACCTTTCGCCATTCCTTCCCAAATCGAGAATTCGCCGTGGCGTCATTGTAAAGAAAAATCGAGAACGGGGATGCCGCAAAATCGGCGCGTGAACGATTATTCGGTGACGATCGAGTGAAAACGTTCGTCTCGTGCCGAAGGTATATAGAATTACCACCGGTAGAGTTCGCCGATACTATGGAGTATCGTGCTTACACACTATCAGTTGCATAGAGTTGTAATTGGTCGTGTACATACTCGGGTCTTTCGTAGCGAGAATACGCTATCGCTATGTGTTCTCTCCTTCCCTCTTTCCCCCCGGTATCTATCAGTTTCTGTCTTTCCCTATCTATCCTCGTGCATTTCTCTCTCTTTCGTTCTCTCGTTCTGTCGTTTGCACTCACGGCGAAGCTAATGAGCTGTGATACGCATCAAACAGCGCTAGAGAGCACGGGGACTAGGCTTTAGGCGGGGGAGAACGCGCAAGCCCGAGCTTCCGACGGTTCTTCGCTTCGGCTCAAGCCATAATTACCTGGTCGGGCGATAGCTCCATCGAACCGAATACCAGATACCTCCACAGCCACCCCGTCAGCTCGTAATACTCCGTACTCTCTCTCTCGCTCTCCCCATTCGACTCGCCGCGCCAATGCCATTCTCTTCCCGTATATACGACTCTAACACGAAGGATATATAACGAAATTCATAGCGAGTTTATGCAAAGCAGAGCAGAGGACGTATCCTCTGCAGAAACTCCAAAGCCCTCTCTGATAAAAGGTTGATATATCAATGCTTGGAGAATAAGAAGCTCAATGATTCTTTTTTACAGAAAAAAGCTGGCATTTAATTGAATTTCCAATTAAGTTTTTGGAAAATTGTAACGTAACGGGATATTGATTACCGGTAAAAATCGGTAATGAAGAGAATTAGGTTTTTACTACGATGCGATACTATAAACGAAAGATCGATCGAGCCTATTAGGTTTCCAGTGTTTTGCCAGAATACCTTTGCCAATGCGATCTTCTTGGCGAGTTTCAATCGAACCAGGAACGTAAAGAATTTCGAAACAATTCCGTACAAAACATCGTCTCGCGTTTCCCAGAGAATAATCCGCGGATTCGTTAATCCCCATCATCGTTGCTGCGGGTTTCGAGCTAAAACTCGGTAACGCGATTTTTTTTTCTTTACCCCCCCGCGACTTCTGAAGTCGTGGCCGACGAGAGAGTCTTCTCGTCTCGGCGTTTGTATCTCTCGTTCCCGATCATCGCCATCATCGGCACGCCGGTGGCGGCGTCGAAGCCAAAAGCGTGCGTTCGAGTCAAGCACCAAATGGGGAAACGCGACGTATACGCATTTCGCAGCTAACGCACGTAGGTTTTCTACCTGCCTGTAACTATCGATCTATCGAAAGCAAACGATTCGCTCGCAACGAACAGCGCGGTCTCTTGAAATAAAAATAAAATAAAAAAGAAGAAAAAAAGAATCTCGAATGCCGGTCGCGAGAGCGTTTCTTGATGTAATACAAGCTTCGCGGTATCTCGCATCGATGATTTGTAGAACGTCATTGTTTTTTCCCACGGTTTCGCTCAACGGAGACCGTTCGAGCTGAAAGATTGACGCAGGTGTTTGTCGAATTTTTTTTTCTTTCCTCAATTTCTTTGACTCTTCGCGGAATCGATTTTAGCCGACTTTAACGCAAAGAAAGCAAGAGCCAACGAACAATTCGTGATCGAATGAAGCACTAATTATTTTTTCATTTTCTCATATAGATAAAGATATTTTTTTACGAAAATCTTTTAGACAAAAAATATAAAAAATTTCATAAACATATATAGCTATATAATAATCGATAAATGTGGAACAAGTTAATAAAAATAAATATATACGCAAAATAAAAAATCAACTATCGAAAAATAGTCACTCATAGTTATCCCTGAAGCGTTTGAAGCACTATCACGATTTCTCTGAGTATGCAGAGTCCTCGCACCGAAGTCTCTCGCCCACGCTCTCGTATTCCCTATCTTCATACTTTCTTATTTCTTTTTATTATTTTTGTAACCTTTTCTCAAACTTTCTCTCCATCTCTATCTTTCCCCCGCGTTACTCCGTAGTTCCGCGAGAGCGCCGAACGCTTTGTTGGATCGCGAGAGTTTCGTACTCGTGAATTTATGTCGACCGGACAAATTTTATCAGGGTTCGGTGGCAAACGGCGCACGCCCACGCCTCCTATAAATCACACCGGGTCGTGTGCGAAAATGCGATCCGCGAGAGAATAAACGAGAAGTGAGGTGAAGTAACCAGTTAACACCGAGAGGGGGTTGGAGTGAGCGAGATAGCTACGAGAGAGAGAGAGAGACAGCGAGATGAAGCTAAGAGAACGAGAAGAAGATCGGAGAGCTCGAATCTGGATCGCGGAGAGTCTGAGTCTTGAAACTATGTTCCAGAACCGTAGATTCGCGTAGCCATTGCCAAGTCCAAAACAACCGAGTTGAAGAGCGAGTTCAACGTATTATATAGCCGAGAAGGAATCCGCATCGCCGTCGTCGTCGTCGTTGTTTCCTCGTTTTCAGTTAACAGTCATGCAATTTTCGTCTCCGCTCGTCGCGATCGTCTTAAAGCCCGATGCTACGGCAAAACTTGGGCACCGTGTAAAACGTAGTGTCCACTCTCAACCCGTAGTGGTCCCGGTCTTGTACACCGAACAGCGATTGCGATCGGGCTCTCCGATCCTCGACGCTCTTGGCGAATCCATGTATATGTGTATCTATATATATTCACACACAGCCAGGGCTGTCTCTCGCTCAGCCATAGCCCAGACTCCGTGAGAAGACTCTCACCCGTGCGGATCTCTGAATCCATGCAAAAGTCCTGCATGTAGGAGAGTTTCGAACAGGCCTTCTCAACGAGGCGCCGGGTGGGTCTCCGCCGAGACGCGACCCGAAGGATCGTCGAGGAGCGAAGAAAACGGCGAGAGGAAGAAAGGAAAGAAGGATCTCTTGTTTCTTCGTTGCCTCGACTTCTCGATATACCTTGGCCTCTCTTCGCCTCCGGAGTTTCTCGATAGCAGCGGAGTTGAGAAAAAAAAATAATAAAAATGAAAAAAAAAAATTGCTCTTTACAAATCGGATCCACGTTCGGACCGTGCCCGACGTTTTATCGGAAGCGAAGAAAAAAAAAAAGAAAGAATCGACGCTGCTGCTGACTGCAGCGACAATGGGCGTGGAAAAGAATCCCGTTTGCGGGACCGTGAGTGAGAGCCGAGTCGATGAAATTTGGTTGGGAGGTTTTTTTTTTGCTCCCAGTCGTTTTTAATTTTTTTGGAATGTAACTTTGCGAGGAAGAGAAATCCTCTAAAAATTTTCTAAACGCGGTCTTTAAGGGTATATAATTTTTTTTCTGCTGAATAAACTCGTTACGCAGTTTTCAATCCTACTGGAATTTTTCATTTTATTTAAATAAAACGAAAAAAAAATGTTACCTTCGGTAAAATTTATTCTTGGCCACAAGTCTGAAACTTTTCGAGCGAGCCTAAAGTAGCCCAGATCCTGCGGTAACAGTATCACGCTCGAGTTTAGGCACAAAAAAAAAGGAAGAAACGAAGAATCGTAAGAAACACGAGAAGGTTCGGAGGTGATGAAGAAAGCTACTGCTCGAATTTTTTACCGTACAATTCGTAGCAATTCGACCCCATTGGAGTCTGAGGATTGCCCTTCTTTGAAGCCTCGAAACTATCGCGCACTGTGAGCCACTGCGGCATCGCATTCGTTGATGAAGAAGGCGAAGAGGAAGAACGAAGACGATATATGACACAGGGAGGAGGGGCACTTTGCTCGAAATACACCGTGCAGAGCAATTTTACGGGCTGCGTCAAGCAGCTCGAGCTTCGGAATTGTCTGTGTGTGGAAAAGACCGACGGGACTTTTTAACCTCCCCTCATCCCGGTGTCATACCGTAGCCGCGCATACACTGTGTTACGCTTTGTCTCTGACTTATAAGCGAAGATTCACGGTCTGCGTCTTCGTAATGGGGCGCGTAATTCTCGTATTTTTATCGCCACCGGCAAAACCGTCTCGATTAGCGGAACAATGTAAGCAGTAAACACGAAAAACACCCCTATGGATCTTGCAAATTAATTTTCTATATCGGTTGCCTTCTTTTGTCACTAAAAGTATTTTTTTTCCTCCGTACACTACCGATATAATGTATAGTACAAAAAAATAATAAGAAACTTAATTAATAAAATTAAAGAAAAGTATCAAATATAATATATTAATATTATATTTAATACATAACTTTCTATCAATATGTCGTTCTTATTATTGACTTTTGTATTACACAATTGTTTTTCCACTGTTCGATTTAATAACAATTTGAAAAAAAAAAGTAACTCACCGAGACTGGCGGTCATAGCTTCGAGATCCTTGGGTTTCCGTTTTCTCGGTCTACCCTTCTGTCGGGGCGGTGGGACGGCGTTCGTAGCCGCGCCGCCGTTGAAGTACGGAACTTTCGGTGGTGAACCGCCATCCGGTCCCGAGGGCGTAGACGGCTGAAGTGGCACCGGACTCGCGTGTGCGAGTTGATGAGGGTGTTGCGGATGCATGGAGTGATGGGGATGAGGCGGTACAGCGGGATGTTGGCCGGGCCCGTGGGGATGATGATGCAAGAATTCGGGCGATGGAAACGGTTGACCGGGATAATGTTGGGGTCCCGGTGGATAAACCGGCACCGGTGGACTCTGGGCAGGATGAAGCTCCGCGCCCATCTCGTAATGGAGCCGGCACAGTACCGCCCCGTCTCTCATCCCGAAGTGGTCACCCTTCGTCAACGGTACCGCGCACGCCGCACACGAGAAACATCGCACGTGAAACACAAGTTCACGAGCCCGCATAACGAGCTCCGAGGCGAGAATCGCTGCTTGACACCTGGCGCATCTCTTCATACTGCCGAACATTCTGGAACGAAAAAAATCAAAAGAGACCCGAGGGAACTCGTTTAGTTAAGGACGCATGTGAGAATCTTTGGCCTACGTTAAAAAAAATTCTTTAAACTTTATACAAGAGATATATATTTTTTAATACTGTTTCGATGCGTAAGAATACATTATTTGCATTGACCGAAGGCAAAAAAAAAACGATGAGAATGAAAATCAAAGCTGTCTTTCTAATTGTCAATGAAGGATTAATAAATAGACCGTAAGTTCGAAAAATTATTTTCCAACTATAACAATGAATCGCCGATGCTATTCCGACCAAAAAAAAATTCGAGCCCGCCTAATTGGTCGGTGTTTGTCTTACGCTGAATCTTTACACGATAACTGCACAGCCTCGCTAATCCGGGGCTTCTCGTAGTCAGTTCACGTACCCGATATGTAAATTCGTCGAATAAATTCGTGTGTTTCAATAAATAATAGTACTTAATGGTTTCGGTCTTTGCGAATTCTTGGCGGATAAAAAAATATGTAATAAAAAATACGATATACATATACGCAGAATATATGTTTATACACAGGAAGATTCGATCTCTTGGCGTAGGAGTCGAGGCCGTTTCGTCGCGCGAGCTACGCGGCTCACGAAGAGTAGTACGATAAGCGTGAGGGGGTTAGATAAGGCACGTCCGAGAGCGAGCATTTCCCACAAGTTCTTGGACCCCTTCGGGATTCACTGTTTCAACTTATTTCACGGCTTTCCTTCTTCTTCTTTCTCGCCGCCCCGACTTTTGATCTCTCCTTTACTCTCTCGGCTCCTCGGTTACGTTAAAACGAAGAACATAAGAAGCGAACAAAAAAAAATGAAGGAATCTCCGTATACGTACAAGCGACTGGTATCAAGAGCGAGTCCGAGGCATCGAAGTTGACCGGTACAAAGAGTGTCGGAAGAAGGAAAAGGGGAGGATATTCTCCGATACACGTTAGACTCCGTGACATCGCTACTGCATTAGCGGCACCCTACAGTCTCCATTACCAGCTCTCTCCACAGCAGTCGGGCTATCTCGAGCGATATCGTCCTCGGCTACCAGCCTCTCCTATACCTCTATCTCTCGAGAGCCGCAACACCAAATATATTGCGTCCTTCGGTCAACCGCGAGCCCGCGGCCGCGAGAGCAAACGTGAAAAGGAGCTAGATAGAGACGTAGCCGATCTTATAACGGGCTTATACTCTGTTTCAAGCCTCGCCATCCACGACTGGCTACTTCTTAATGTTTCTTTTTTACTTTATTATTTTTCTCTCCGACCTCTCGAGAACGGGCGAGACAAGAGTCCTCGAATTTAAACGTTACCAAACAGTTTCGAATTCAGTGGTATATACATTATTTTGATCGATCATCGAAGTTTGGTTGAGATAACAAGAAACATATACACACCGGAGAAGCTGGGGCAAAATGAAACGCTTTAGAAGACACAAACGAAACTTTTCCGCTATTTTCGACTTTTGACGGGCCAAACGAGTTGAATATAATTTTGTTTATTTGCGTATTTTTTGTATAGAACGTCGTTCCTGATATTTTTGAAAGTAAACAGCGATCTGCAGAGTAAGCAGTGGTCATCAAACTTGAAAAGGGAATTTATAAAAAATTTCATGAATTTTAGGGCCGGTCCATTTTGCCCCAAAGTTCGTGTTGCGCGACTCTCCTATTTTGCTCCACATTCCTGTACGTTGAACCAAATGACATCGAATCAAAGGCTTATAAATCATTTTCACAGTCGATGTAAAAGGCTACAATAATTTGCTTTTCTGATAGAGAGGCACGCACACTCGGTGGTGTCCTTCGTTATATGTCGACTGCGAGTTTCACTTTTATTACTATTGTACAATCGTTTTATTGGGTAATGAACGAGCAGAACAAATCCATGTTTGGCAAAATATTGACAAACTTCTTGTATCTTTATTTTCTTTGCTTTCGATCTAATTTCTTTACCTGGTAACCGAGGCGGAAAATAGTAGTGTCGAAGTTTTGTCCATATTCGAAAGCTTTTACGGGCGACCAATCGCCAAAAATGGCGATGTCGTTTCGCGCCGATCGCTAATAGAGTTCGAATTTAGTCGCGCACACGCGCAAGGTACATTCACGGGGCTGAGCATCTGTGTAGGAACAGTTTAGACCTTTCGGAGCAGAATCGCGACGAGAATACAGCTGTCAAACTCGACAAGTTCAACGTCGTCGACGAGACCGCAAAAGCCTCTAATACTAACGGGGATTAGGAGAGAAACGAATGAACGCTGGAACTGTTGCGTTAAATCTTGGGCGAAGGGTCCTCTTGACTCGAGACACATTGTAGCCGTGATCCTGTTGGCCCTTCAAACGGCGAGTTCGCTTACGACCCTCCGTGGCCCTTCGCTATTTAACGGAGCGCAACGAGGGTGCATATTTTTCAATTTTTCTCAACGCTAATCGGATCCGACGGTGGTGGCTTCGAGCAAATCGTTCCACGAAGACTTCACGATCTTGGGCGAATTTCGAATTTCCTTAATACCGAAGAATCGATGCTCCGAAAAAAAAATCCTTGACTCTTTTCTCATAAGGTCGAATGATTATAATAAATACTGAAACATTCGTTAATTTTTTTTCGTAATTTCAACGGTTTTACGTAAGCATGGGGACGGTTCGCTTCTCGAGTGTCGAGAATCTACAAAAATTCACAACGCTCGTTTCGTTCGGCTCGTTTCCCCCGTCTCGCACGCATCTATGCCACAAGAGAGGCGCTCATACACACGTTGAAGGTAAAGACGAATGAAGGAGCGTGCAAGGAGAACGATGAATGAGCTCGCAAACGGGGAATAACCTCATTCAGGGTTTCGCGCGGATGCGTTGTGTGTTACACGGACACTCTCTCTCTCTCTCTCCGGCGGTTCTCGAGACGAATGCACCGGAGGACGAGGACGACAACGAGTCGACGAGCCGACGCATAGGACAACCCGCAGAGTTTTACAAGTAGCGCCATATGCGTTACATTATTATACAAGGCGTATTCTAAGCCGAGCGTGCGGTCCCCGCAGTGCTTTCTCTCTTTATTTCATTCACTCGCTCGCGGGGCATATAACCATTCTAACGCTGTCGCTTTCGTGTAGTCCCGGCGCGCGCTTACGAAGCGCAAGCAAACACACAAATCTCCACAAAGAGTCGGAAATCTTTTATGACGGCGACGGGGATAGACCACTTGCCGTGCGTTCGCACACTCGGCGGGTTTTCTACAACGCTACACTGTGTATGAAATCTACCCATAGTCTCAACCTCCCCTCGACCTCGTACGCGACCTTTTTATTCTCAAAGGTGTGTTGCTCCGTAAACGTTGAATGGACAATACGTGTAAAAAAAAATCCTGTGTAACCTATTTGTCTATTATGTTTTTTCTTTCGCGCTCGATCGAATATCCGGGAAAGATTATTGGATAAGATTTGTATTGACGCTATTTCTCGATAATTCCGATTTATCGAAATTCGCTATAAACGTTTTTTCGCTTCATTTTCAAGGAAAATGTTTTATATGTATAATTTTTACGTATAAATTTTTTTTAATTTTGTATTGAGAAGGGCAAAATAGGCCGCTTTACACTTTCGTATTCCATCGGGCATTTTATCCCACCTGGACCTATTATTTTTTAAATCTCTTTGATTCTCTGAAGACGATTCATACACGCAGCATTTAATTTTTTTTTCAAGTCCATTTAATAAGAACTGATTTGCGAAAAAAAACGCTCAACTAGAAAAGAACTCAAAGAACTTTATGTAGAAAAATGAAATAACTCTCGTCAGTTACACTGGCGGATAGCGAGGAGTTAAAAAGCAAAGATTAACCGACGGCGAGAAATCATCGGGGTAAACAGTGGCAAGGTAAGTTTCGGCCAAGTTGGCAATACGTTAAGATTGTATATGCCGCGTTGCGGTGAGTACAACGCCGTGGATACAGAGTTCCGAAACGCACTTTACGATGTCGTGTTCTCGTCGCATTAGTCAGGGGACAGCGATGTCCGAGGCGCTCGGACACCCGGTGGTGAATATTCGCGCTACTTATAATGTACCTTTCGAGCTATACGAGCAGAACTGCATACGCGCACACACACGCACGAGGGTTTTAAATACACAAACGCAGAAATATCGTACAACCGAGTCACTCGTATTACACTCGTTTCGCCTTGGGATGATGCATTTGTACCTCTTTTGCGTACCCGACGTTGTAAATTATTATTTCTTCGATAAAACGCGCCAATGGCAGCGGCGGAGGGAAAGGGAGGGGGTATTCGCCCCGCGAGAGAGCCGGGCGGACAGAGAGAAAAGGTGGAATCCCGTAATTAAAATACGACGGGTTGCCACTGCTGTCCGGATCGCGCGCCCGGCATTCGAATCCCTCGAACCCGGTCCTCGACATATCTTGAGCGGTGGCTCCCGATAAGAAGCTTTAAATACAAAGAAAAAACAAAGAATCGCAAACAGGACTTGTCCCTCTGGTATTACCGGCGAATACGTGTGTTAGCAGCGACTTTGCGAAAAGCCCGCTCCGGCACGAGGAGAGTTACTCGACGGGATTTTGCTCTAGGTTATCCGCCGAGGCTCGCACGAGAGCGTTCGATGCGACAAATAGAAGATATTCTTTCAATGAAATTTGCATATAACTTCCTGCGAACTGCGAGGCGAGTTTTGAAAATGAAAAAAGATTGAAAAATGTTCAAAAAATTCAATGTGGCTCGAAGACGTGTCGTAACACACATCGAAGATTTTATAATACATGGGTTGTTGCAAAAAAAGTTTTGGAAGCATCGAATTTTTGCTTTTTTTTTTACACGAGTGATCGCGTTAAGGGGCACGGTATGCCAATAAAAAGATATGCGCACACGCGCGCGCGAGTTTCGCCGCTGGTAATATAATGGCTATGATCTAGATTAATGCAGGACGAGCCCGGCAGCGATCACGTAGCGTCCCACGCGCAGCGGTGTCCCGCTGCAACGTTTCTGCATCGGGGAACGCGACAACGCGCGCGTCGCGCACCGGTAGCCGAGAGACACTCTGGGTATACGCGAGCGAAATCGCTACATCATTCCTCGTTTTTTTAAATAAAAAAATTATACGAGAGGTGTACAACGCTCAGCGGTCGACGACGATGGGGTAGTGGAGAGCCGTCTGCGCTCGATGGCGAAACAATTTTTTTTCTCCTTGCATTTGGTAATGAAAATAAAAAAATCGCGAGCAGAGCTGGACTCTCCGTGGATAATCGGTGCCTGTAACTTCGCAAGGAATCGCTGAGTCTAATTTATAGACACGGTTTCATATTTTTCCAACGAATAAAAACTGAATTCTATTCCATTTTCGGCAATATTATCCGTGAAAAAAATTAATACAATCAATAATATTATTTTTTCATTTACCAAGTTAATTTTAACATTCATTGTAAATCGAATAGAAATGATTTATTCTAGTTTTTTGTTGCACAGTAATATATTTATCTACGCGGCTGAATTGCGAAATGAAAAAAAAAATTGCGATTTCTCGTGAGATCTTCTTCGTTTCGTGCAGTACCGCGATGCATTTATAAACGTGAGAGGAAAATACCGGGGCCGAGAGGCTTGAGAGTCGCGCGGTTTAGAAGACCGCAAGAAGCGCGCCCGCCGCCACGTGGTAACCCGATACTTTTGTAAGAATGGTTTATGTGGTGACACTCGCGATTCCGTGGCGGTGGACACACGAGCCCTACGACACACTGCGAGAGAGATACGAAGAGAAATGAAGGGGAGGAGGAGAAGTCTTTCGCGGATTGCATATAGGATGACCTTGCGAGACCCTTGCGGGAAACCCCCCGCAGCGATACGCCGAATCCTCTTACCACCGTGGACGGGGAGGGCTTTTATAACGAGAATGAGCGACGAGCCTGCTACTCGTAAAAATTTTCAAGCCACGCTCCTAACAGGACGAATGAATTTGCGTGTCGAAAACATTTTATATTTACCGGTTGGTTGAATTACGTTTAGAAAAAAAATATAAAAAATTCGAAGTAACATTTTTCGTTGTAATGGTGGAATTGTAATTATGTAATGTTAAGCGAAGCTGGGCGAAAGCTGCGCGAATCTGGATAAGCATATTGTAATAACGAGAACGGTGCGCTGGTTGTTCATAGCATATGTGTGCGCTGGAGTCCGCTAAGGGGCTCGTATGTACTCGGTAATCCTTCTGTTGAGTACCGGAATACGCCCATATAAGTACTTGGAACTTTGGCTCAGCTCCATTGTTGAAAACTGTGGCAGCGTTAATCAAGAAGTTTTTTACTCGAAAAACAGTATTTTTCTCTTATTTACCCCAAAGGCTTGTTTTTTCTTCCTCGTTGCAAAATAATTTCTTTTTATTTAATCGAATGAAATTCCTTTACGCTATTTTTCGATTCAATCCCGATTTCGAAAGCTTTTCCGCTAGCGAAATCGAAGTTTAAACTGCCTCTATCATAAGCGAGCTGTATGTCGCTGATAGAAAGAAATTGGAAAGACTCAAATTCATTTTGCATATTAATTGCTTCATATGGAAAATCTAATGTACTGACATTATGCTATCGTGAATCATCGTCCGCAACCTAACCGGCAAAGAAATAGAGTCGTTGCGAGCCGATGCTGAACTAGCCGAAAAGCTTGCGTATCTGTTTCCCTATCGAATGCACGTGGAGGTGAAAATTGCTTTTTAATTTTTCCCTTTTCGACGCTGGGAATACTCGTGAAACCGTTGAAAGGCATCCCCAGGTGATGCCGACGACCTTGCGAGCCGAAGTCGCGTTACAGCGTTATTTCCAAGATAAGAAAATTAATACTTGTCACGATGATTTATAATCTCGAGTATAAACCGGCGACTCTTGATATATACGACAAACTGTAACGCGTTAGTGGCGGTTTTCTAGCTGCCAAGCTTTATACTCCATTAATATATTATATCCGCGAAGGACGCTTCGCAACGCGTTTAATATCCTGCGATACTTTCGGTACTCTGTCTTTCGGGCCCCAGCCGCAAAATACAAAGATGCCCGAGGCGCGTATCTATACTAGTTAATATGCGAGACTGTATATTACAACCTCTCGCCCCTGTCTTGTACCCGGCTCGTTTCCGTCGCGCCCACGTTATTATAGAACAAGTTACACCCGGTTTACGCGAGAGTACGAAGAACATCCTGCACAAGATACTCAACCCGCTCGTGTGTGTGCTCGCGCGCGCGCGCGTACATTTAGGTAGTCGTATAATTCGCGGTGAAGAAACTGCCCCGCAAAGTAGAATTCATTAAGAGCATCGATACGAATGCGTCAGCGAACCGAAGCGATGAAAAATCGACTACGATCGTTTAACTAAGCGCAGTTTAAGCTACCGGAATAATATTACTTTAATGTTTTTGTTCTTACACTCGGAGAGTAGATTTAGAGAAAGGGAGACGCGGGATGAAATGGATATAAAAAATAGAATTAATATAAGCACTTTTTACTCCCGATTCGATAGAGGGGAAAGCATTACTTTTAAAGGCGATAAATCTATCCTAGAAAGAAATCTCTGATGTAAAAGAAATGTTTGAAAAAACGTTATTACGACCAATGTTCGCGGATTTTTTTCGGGCTCGATGCGAACGCGATAGAAAAATCAGAGCCAAGCAAGACATTCCCACAAAAGCCGCGCTCCGTCGAAATGAATGTTTGCAAGGAGGAACACGTGTGTTACGCGTACGTGAGTTGCATTTTGCATGTCGGGTATATAAGGTCGTTTTCGAGAGACAGAGGAGAGTATCTGGCAAGCAGAAGCAGCGGCACATCGTCGCGATGATGCATGGCAACTCGTTCGCAGGTGTCGCGGTACAAATGCGTTCATCGGCTATCGCCACGAGATCTACTACATCGCTATCGTACAGTATATACCCCGAGCGGGCCACTAACCTCCCGTCGCTATCTATCTATATTCCTGTAACCCCGTATTAATCACGCGACGGAGCGTCCCGTACCGGAGGCCACTGCGGGAATATGCGAGTAATAACTTCTCGAATCTGTCTCGTGTGTGTGCTCGCGCGAGCTACCGCACTGGGACCGAGTGTCCGGCCTTTATACCCCAAGCTAAGTTTAGCTAGATGAAATAACGATGATCTTCATTCCTCACCACCTCGAAACATTATCTACGAATTGCAGATCGTCAACCGATCAATCAGTAAACCAATTACTATCCATTAAACTCTCATAAGGCGATCAAAAATATATATAAATAATTAATATAATTATTATTTTATGAATGACTTATTTATTTTTTCTTATCAGAAGTTATTTATTTATTTATATTTATACGATTTTTTTTTAACTGCAAAGCCCACCTCGAGGCTTCATGGGCCGATGACAAAATTATCGGTCAACAAGAAGCGCCAGTCTTGCGGCAACGCGTTTGTATATCACATCGCACCATTAGAAAACGGCTCGCAAGGCGTGAACGCCCGCGTGTGTGTCTATGTGCGGTGCTTTACTCGCGGAGTCGAAACGCGCGTGTTACGATCTCGGAAAAGGGGGTAGTGAAATATACTGCGACATCGGGCCGGCTACCGATGATGCATGCTCCGAGTGTCACGCTGTCACGGTGCTCCACCGCCTCTCGGTATTATGTTACGCTTAGCACCACCGCCGCCGCTCCAAACAACGTTACCTGCCAAGTCGACCGGCTCGTGACTCTATCATATTTATGCCTCAAGCTGTTTTTTTCTTCTTTTCTCAAACGAGGAAAAAAAATCATACCGAGACGTCGAGGCTAACCGTTCGAGAGAGCACGATGTTACCGAAGAATAGTATCTTTTTTTTTACTAATAATAAAATCTGTAGTGTCAGAGAACTAGTGAAGTTCGTCGGGGGAGATCGGGGCGAGACGAAACAGAAGTTATAATAATCAGGGAATTGGTGTAGTGCAGTATTGCACCGTAAGAAATAATTTAATGCAAATATCATTATTAAAAATACTCCAATTCGATAGATTTTAAACATTAAATCGTATTATGGAGTTTCGGGTCGCAGGACAAAATGTCGCAGCGGGGATGATCGCGAATCTTAATTACGAGCCTTAAACTCCGAGAGTGAGCCCTCGGCGCTGAAATGTTTGCGAGTTCACCGAGCGAGGGTTATGGCTCAATTACCACTCGCTGTTACCCTTTGCCTTTGATTTAAGACTCACGATGGGGAGAAGAGAAAAGAAGAAGCGCGACTTCCTGCTCGCCTTCAAAAAGTTACTTCGGACCAGTCGCGAACGCCACATCGAGTTAGCCGAATGCGATTTATCGCTTCTCGGTTCTCTCGAGAAATTCAACGTCGAGTTTCGGAACGGCGCGCATCGAGACGGCAAAAATCGTCGAAAAAATGAACAAAAAAAATCCTAAGTGGATGTATGAAAAGGCAAGAGAGCATCAAAGTAGACAGAGCATTGGGAAACTTGTTCCGGCAAAGTTTTTTATGTTTAAACTGTCTCTACAGTTCTATGAACCGTTCGCACGTTCTTCAACGGCGGAGAATCGTTTCAGCTTAAATTCCCGACTTAATCGTGACGGTAAACTCGTCACGTGCATCACAGAATATAATTCTCATGTAAAAAAGAAAAGTAAAAAAATAGGAAAATCTCCCGGATCAGAGAATTATATACATTGTATAGTAAAAACGACGCTGGCGTGCGAGATATGTATTCGCGAGAGTTTCCGAGGCGAGGAGGCCTGCCTGCTTCTTCTTTCCCCTGAGAAAACTTTGACGGGGCGCTCGCTCGTTCGCTCGCGCGCGCACCCGCCCGTTCGCGAGTCTATCAAGATGTATACGAAGATTCCGTTGATAGATATATAAGAATATACGTTGGCAAAAGGAATGGACTATATAGCGGCATTCGAGTTCAGCCATCGTGCAGTACAGACACGCGATCTCCCGAGAAACAGACACACACACGCGCGTACATGCAGTACTAGTCTGAGTTTTGCTCTCTTATCCGGCAAAGCCGAGAGGAAGAGAGAACCTAACAGAACGGGGCACGGCAGAGAAAAATGAAGATATAAAAATAATAGAAGAAAAAAAAAGCGAGGTGCAAAGAAGGGAAAGAAGAAGAAGAGGAGACTTTTGCCCACAAATGCTCGCGATGCTCTGTACGCGGCGACGAGAGAAGCAAACTTACGGAAGGCAACATTATATGGCTAATAAGAGCGCGGGAGTTGTTGCACGCCTCGTCTCGAAGAGTGACGAGCTCGTCACGTGCAATTCAAGTCCGGTGCATCGTGCCTGCGGAGATGCGCTCTACGTGTACGTCGCTGCTCCGGCAACTCTCTTTCTCTTCCCTTGCCCCCCTTCAATCTCTCATCGCGAAGCTTCAAACACGCTATCTTCGTGCATCATGCGTGACCATTGCCACCGACGTGTATATCTTATTTTTCCTCTTCTTTTTTCTTATCTCGAAAAAATTTATATTCAAAGTTCGAACATCGAAGATCCGATGTAGAATTGGACTCGAAGGCTTTTTTATTTTTACATTTCTGTTCGTTCATTTGAGATCGAAAGATCTCGCGCATCGACGCAGTGCGCGGGAGAGAGGAATTACGCAGGTGAAAGACACGCAGGCACGCGTGCGTTCGAAGCATTCGGAATCTTAAACGATTTTAATTTATCTACGAAGTACGCGAGCGAGCTTAATGACCGTGGTAGCCGATCACTCGGCGAGATTTAAAGGGAGCGAGCGAACGACTCACTCGCAGAGTTTTATTGACGCTGATAATCATCGAACGAGGCGTTAAACATACGAACTGATATTTCTGTATTCAGAGAGAAACGCACGCAGGGCGCGTACGCGAGTATGCGAGGCTTAGACTTTTGCATGGTAGAGACACGAGCTCATTCTGCACGGATTAAACAATGCGTCGATGCGATTCTTATTTCATTCAATGAATTTTTGAATGCGGCCGGCGAATTCAGAAAAAACGGGGTTCATTGTTTTATTTGTGTTAAAACCCCAGGTACAAATATTGAAAATTGTAGTCGAAATAACCGATTTTATCAAGCGATACATTTTTTTAAAAAGATCTGGATTTTTTTTCACCAGATCCGCAGACCGGTGAGAACAATTAATCGTATGGAAAGATAACCAGTATATTTTTGCAACGAGAAAAAAAATGCTTTGTAGACCTAGAATTGCGGAACTTTACCATTTCTAAGAAAAAAAATGTCCAGAAAATATTCATCGGCGTCGGAAAAAAATGTATTACAAATATCTGCATCGTTATTGTGCCCGAAAGTAGGCAACGTCATTTCCTTTTGACATATTTGCCGAATGTTATCTCTCCGGACAATGATTAATGTCCTTAACTAGACTGAACGTCGATCGCGATTTCAGTTAAATAAATCGTTGTATCTCAAGAATTTTCTTTCTTTTTCGTTGCACGCACGATTTAGCAATAAAAATTCGTCGTATCGCGGGTCGCCGATGAAAAGCGAGCGCGATACGCGCGAGGTTTCCTCAAACCGGTTCACAAAGTGTTGTAAAATCTTGGCCGGAGAAGCGTGGAAGTGTTTTCCGTCTCAAATGAATGGCTAAAACTCCCGGAACGTCAGACGAGAGCGAGTAATATACGTTCGTACGGTCGTTAATAATCGAATACTCCGCGACTTGCTTCCTCGTACGATTTTATAACGAATAAATCACTCGTTCGCGAAACAAGTTCGTTAGAAATTTATTTAACACTGAGCGCGCCTACGATCGACCGACACAAAGTTGCTCCGATTGCTGCTCACTTTTTACGCTCGGAGACGCGAGCGATGTAATTATTTTGGAAACAAGATTTTTTTATGGTGCATATATCAGTGCGATGTAAAAAATGCGATATTAGCGGGACAGTAACATTGTTCCACGTTTCATAAGTTATTTAATGGACCGCATAGTTAATTCGTTTATACGGTCAGATCTTTCGTCGGAATCGGTGAATCTTCATCGACGATCTACCAGCCGGCCACGCTTCGATTATCGTGCTCCGAGTTATTTTTCTCGGAGTTTTTTCTTTTTTTCGCTTTTGCGAAGCGCGCCTACTAGCCATAGGAAAAAGAAGAAGAACGCTGAGAATAATCCAGGAAGTTCTCAGTTCTTATAGGTGTACGTATACCTCGGAGCCCGAGTAACGATCTCTTTACGCGCAAGCAATTTTTACGACGAAGCTCGTCGGCCGGCCCGAGACGGCACGCGAAGTGACGCCGGGCAAAAAAACAACACATAGCCTATCGGTATTGCGTATGCTAACGCGTATCGCCTCCAGTGCACACATTATTTACAATTTTATCCGATCAAATTCTAATTTTATCCTCATGTGCATAACGATCTTACGGATCAAATTCGCAATAAAAATTATACTTTTACAAAAAACTCAAATGATGTGAACATTTTTTTTTCAATATAATAAATATAACTATTACACCGTAATCGAGGCGCACGCGTCTTGCCCTTTCCACCGACGACTCGCGGCAATCGGCACCTCCCGCAATATCCGCGATGCGAACTCGCAACTGCACACAAGGTTTGTCTCAAGATTTTGCGATTTCGCGGAAAAAAAAACTGCACTCACGGAAGAGAGGAGAGGGTGGAGGGGAAAAAAAAAAACGAGCGTGCGAGACTCGGTCCGTCGCGCTCGACGAGGACGTTACATGGCCCGCGACGAACGGACGCGGGACAGATAAATTTCGCGATGGCTCTTCGTAGATGCCAGTCGTAGATGGGACAATAATAACGGAGTCGGGGACGGGCGAGAGAGATTCGCCTCGCCAGGGCAAAACGATGAAATGAAAGAGGATGGAAATGTAGAAATGAAGAGAGTGGAGGAATCGCGAGCGAGCGGTGCGGAAGATGCAACGCGCGGCTCCGGTACGATAGTGTCGCGATGGTTAATGGATATAAGAACCACCGAGTTATATATTCGCCTACTGTCATATATATATATATATATGACGATATATAGACATATACAGACTGATTCAAAATAAATGTCGCCCCGTTATTTGATCTTCAATTCCTATTTCTTAAAATGTTATCTATTCTTTTCCATTAACAAAACTATTATTATTATTGTTATTATTATGATTTTAGTCTCTTAATAATAACGAATAATAGTTAATTATTATCGAGAGAATTGATTTTTCTTTGTTATTGATATTATAGTCATTGCATTTCAAAAATGTTCAACTTAGTTTTCGGAGCAATTTTTTCTTATTGGAACGTAAGAAGGAAAAAAAAAGGTTCGATATTTATTGCAAATCACCCTGTATATGTAGAGGCTTGAGGGTTTTATATACACCTACGTTATCCTATACAGAAGGCGAGCACGCGATGTCCCCGCCTAATAACGGACGCCGGGCGTGCGAGCTACGAGAGCGCTTGTCTCACGAGGAGATCGCACATGCGAACCTTGCAGATAAGTATACGACGGTCGCAACTGTGAGTCCTCTGCCTCGCTTCGGCAAGAACTCTTTTGCCTCCTTTCCACGCTGTGTGTGTGTGTGTGTGTTTGTGTTTGAGCGCGCGCGATGGTCTCTCGGCCAAAACAACTCGTGTCGTGACGGGATGTCCGATACTTTTCTCTATCCACAGTCATCTGCTCGATCATTTCGCGCGAATACGAGCCACTACTTTACTGATATCATGGGAATATCTCAGTACTATTTACTCTGTAAAACCTATACTTTTGTAATTCGTGGAGACGATTGTGTTCTTCCGATCTTCTTTTTTTTTTAATTGCTCGGCTTCTGCGGGAGAGCACGTGTCCGCATACCGAGAGAATGAGGAATTGCGTTGTAAGGTCTATTTAGACGTGCGTGTACGATTTTTATGATTTTTTTTTAAGGAAACTACCACCGCCACTTGGAATTTTTTTTTGTTTTTACATTTCTGAGTAGTTTTGCACTCAAATGAGATATTCACGGTTTCCATCTTCAGCGACTTCGATTTTATTATTGAATCTCCGAATGACGAAAACTTTTGGCAATCACAGGCAAGAAGACGATTTTTTTTTCGTACATTGGAAAAAAATTAAATGAAAAAAAAATTCTAATCGCGAAATGCATTTTTAGCTTCCGGTTTGATTTTGCGCGATAAAAATGTATGTTGGGTCTTGGAAGCTTCAGGAAGACGAGACGCGTAGTGCAAATTCTTTTAATTTTTTTAACCGTTCTTTTATTGTCGTCTTGTGTAATCGTCCGTAGTCTGATGCTCGAACGACTCGAAGTTGCGAATTCATGCGTGAGTTTTCTCTCCTCGTCCCGACGAGAAGCACGTGTCCCTGATTTAGCTTCGCGACAAGCTCCTCCCGAGCTTCCCTCGCTCGGCGAGGTTTTCTGTGGCGAAATTCTCGCTAGAATTATATTATTTTCGGTTCTCGAGTAGTGCAACGTTTCCAACAATGTAACACTCTATTCCGTCGTTTACGCGACGCCCGATACCGAATAGGATTAAACGCTCGTTCTGTTGTTCCGGTGTCCGTGCTTCCAGAAAAAGCCGATCCGCCGGGACGAGCCGAGCGTGAAATCCTGTTAACGAATTTATAGTTCCGAGTTTTCTCTCCGTACCATCGCGGATAACTCAATTTGCCCGAAGTGCCCGTATTAACATTGTAACAAGAATAATTCTTGTTATTTTTACGGAAGCGTGAAGTTTTCGCATAAAACGAGTATGCAGTGAGTAATGTTTATAGCCGCAGCAACGATTATTCGACTTGCTTGAGCAACGATTTTTGTTATTACAGGTACATACCGTTCACGAACATAGAACTGGCTGTACGCAAGAGAAACTTTGGTGGATGAGTTGCGCGAAACACTTGACCGAAGCCGGAGATCCAGCAACGAAGCGTAACAGCGTGCAAAGCGAGAATTCACAGAGTCAAAGGAAAATCGGTGAGACCTCGAGGATATTATGCCGCGATGGTGATCGGCGTTTCGTTTGTTCTTCGCGCTCGATCGCATTCACGAAATCGTCACTGACGACCTTCGAGACAGTCGCTGATCAAGAGAATCGGAAACTTCGAAGTGAGCGACATTATTTTCTATCTGAGCTATAAAAATCTTTGCATCCACGGCATCTTTCATTTTCGGCTTATCGGACGATTATGTAGTAAAATCGATAACGGAGTTCATCAACCTTCACAGTTCGGTTCGAAAGTTTCACTTCGGAAATAGTAAAGTCGACCTTGAAAACGTTCGGTCTTACTTTTTTGTCGAATGTGTATTAGAAACGGTGTATTTTGATTTTTTGGCAATAATCCAATGACGGAAATAGATTCTAATCACTCTCGCAACTCGTTTCGAAAGTTTTACTCCGGAATAGTAAAATATGACCTTGAAATTGTTCGGAGCTCATTTTTTTTTCAGATATAAATTAGAAATCACGTGAATTTTTTTTCGCAATGTCAAATGCGTTTCTAATTCGTGTGCCTGTTTGCAGTGTCTGCAGACTTGATTTCCGCTTAACCGGGAAAGCGATCGTATTCTCGCGTGTGAGCAACGAATATACATATCGGGGAGTGGAGTATTCGTGCGGGCCGGGGCATCGGCACCGGGCCGCGCTCGCACACGCCGTCTGTATGCTCCGGACTCTCTCGTGGGTATCATCCGTCCGCGTGATGAAATGTAGATCGACGGTGATTTACTTATCGCGAATCGACGCTTCGCCGGAGGTAAATGGCCGAGTCGTGACCATTAGTCCGTGAACGCGCCCGCCGCTCTATGCAAGTACTCGGAGGCATTACACACGTGTATGTATAACAGAAGAGGCAACGGAAGGATGCGAGAAGGGACTCACGAGAATAGTCGTGGAAAAGTTGCCGCGTCGGCGGCGGGAAGGGTCGAGTTGTGTGCGGGGGGCATTGCCCACAACACAAATTGCGTCCGATCCGGATTAAAAAAATCACGGTTTATTTTTGACACAAGCAGATTTGTCGATCAATTAATTTGATTAGTTAATTTTCTGTAAATTTATGATCGATCTTTTTTCCCCTAAATTTTCATCGTACGGAACCTGCACAATTCTTTTATTTCGTACCGTAAGGAGTGCGATAGATCGTGAACAAATCTGGAGAAAGGTCACTTGTTGCATTTTCGATAAATAAAAGTTTGAGGGACAAAAACTATGGTGCTCGGAACTCGAGAACCGGTATCCGGATAAAAGGGAGCATAACGCCCGTTTCTTTATAAACTCAACTGCTGGAATGAGACCTTTAATACGGATTTGCGGTCTCAAGTATACATAGTATATAATAGATCTCGGTATAAGAGAGTCTATGAGCAGCAGACAGGTGAATTCCGGGTATTTCAAGTACCAACTAGCTCTACAAACCGCTACAGCGTTAGTCCACGGTGTACGATTGTTTCCCGGAATGGAAACTAACGTGCTAGCCTCTCGCTGGCGAAAGTGAGAGACATAGTGTTTTTTTTGTACCTTCGTTTTTTTTTCTGCGGAGTCCAACGAGCCGGCTCTAGTCTGCATTCGCTGCTCTCGAGACTCAGGAATTTCATACTCCCGTGCCGTATATAGAGTGTAGAGGAAACTTCCCTAATATCTTCTAACATTGCCGATTCTCTCGATTGATAAATCCCGATATGCCGGATTATATGAAATCTCCAAGAGCGAATCTGCGATTCGCTCTCTTGTAGATACAAAAACAAAACGCAATTCTCTCGGTGAAGGGACCGAACGAGCACGACTCTCATTCGAAGCGGTGCTCGTTTGCCATAATGGAACGCTCGGGGAGAAGGCGAACATCTTGCGAAACAACGTGCGACAACCGTGGTGCGCCAGTTTCGACTCGGAACTTTTGTCACAAATTTTGTGAACTCAATAAATAAACGGAAAAAAAATAATTTTGTGTTTCGCTAGGTCAGAAATATAATCTAAATTTATCGCAAGAGCTGGTTGCAGAAAATCGCAGGAGAAAATACATTTACCTTTCGAACGAAAATTTCAGATGGCAATTTCGGCTGATAGGATAATTGAAGAAAATAAAACTTGCGAAAGGCAGTAAAAACAAAAACAAGAAAAGAAATGCGACATTAAGATTTCGGCGTAGGTAAAGAATTCCACTAGACCCGCCGCGGCGCGGGGGAGGGAAGAAATTATCACGAAGTAGGCGAAGAAAATCTCAGTAAATCCTCGAGCAGCACTTTTACAAGCTGACCCCATGAACGGGAAGCTTTGGAGAGCCAGAGGCGAGCCGCGAACTTTTAATCTCGAGTTTCATTCCCACCCCGAGTGGATTACGGTTCCGCAACAATGCAAGCCGCAAAAGCCCTTGGTCTCCTACTCGTTTGCTCGCGAAACCTTTGTTTTCATCGTTCGCAGATTCGTAGCTCTAAGAACGGTTTTCCCTTATTTCGTTTTTCGGCGCTTGTTTCGTTCGAGATAAAAAACGAAAAATATATGAATGAAGAATTGTGAAACGCGAGCATGCGTCTCTATTGCGAAAGAATAGTTCACCGTTAAGACAAAGGTATAAAGAGAGAAGTGGCGCCGTTTATATTCGTGCGGGATAAGTTTCGTAAACTATTTCGTGACTGATCTCGGAATATTTATGGCTGTTAAAAGCGAAGCAAACGCGCGCGCACGTGTTCCTCGTAACACGTCCGTTTCTCTCTTTCCCTCTTGACTTCGCGGACGCGAAGCAGTCTCGGTCGTGAGCAACGCGAGAGGCACACGTGAACGTCGTTCACGAAGTCTGGAAGGAATGACAGAAACGCGATGGTGACTTTGAAAAATTGTGTACCGTCCCGGAACGATGTTGTGCGTGGGGTGGGTTTTTGCTTCACACCGAAGTCCACCGATACAACGAGTATTTCTCTCCCTCATTCCCGATTATATAGTTATAACGAAGCACGAAATCGCGGATAACGATTACAACCCGATGTGTATCACTGTGTTTCGCGTATTTTCGGATAAACGAGTCCCCGAGGCTCTCAGAAGCATTCGGAAAGTTTCGTCAACAAAATCGGTCGATCTATCGAAAATACGATAAAAGTGACGATGCCAAGAGAGTTTTGCAGTCATGAATCGCATATTGCTCGCACGCGATCATAAAAGTAGCAGAAATATTTATACAAGATATACATTTTTTTTGAATTCACGAAAAGTCATCGTAACGTTTTATTAATTACTTTATTATCATTAGTAATGATAATGCTAAAATAATTAATAATACCGTTTTATTGTTCATTTTTTTAGAGATCTTTTTAATATAAGTAAATAGTATTTATTTATACGAATTCGTAAGTTTCTTTCTAGTTGCAATATTAATTTCACTGTTAATGGTCAAGTATTCGCAATAAAAGTTCCCACCCTTGATGATTCTCACAGCGATGCGATTGTTGACGATGAGTGAGTAAGAGTTTAGCGAAATAATTGTACGATAACTCGCGATCCCGATGGTTGTCGAAGCAATTTATATTGATAATAAAATTCGATAAACTCACCGATAGTAATCCTTTTTGCAATAAATATTGCCGTCCCTGCTGAAGCAGGTGACTTCGCCGTCGAGACCTTGACGACAGTGTGAGCACTGTAGGCAGGCTGCGTGCCACCTTCTGTCGACCGCTTGTAGATAAAACCTGTCGGATATCCTCAGTCCGCATCCGGCGCACACGACCCCCGGTAAATCGTCGGACTGCGAGGGGGGCGTTGGCGGCGGTTCGAGTTTCGGTATCGCGTGAATGTCATCGGAATTCGTTCGTTGATCGGTCTGATGTTGTATTTGCGTCTGATGCTGCAAATGATGATTGTGCTGGGGATGACTGTGACTGTGACTGTGATGATGATGGTGATGATGGTGATGATGAGGCGTCGTTTGCGGTGGCATGCTCAGGTCGCTGGGATGCTCGTAGCTCCCGCTATTTCGGTACTCCGGGCCACCTGTCGGCAGAGGCAACACACGCTCTAGAATATCTATACGTATTTTCGTGTATTTTCATATACTCCCGAACCACGTAACAAAATCAACACCCATTCTCATTCGGTGAAAAAAAATTATGCGTCGAAGTAATTGACAATTAATTGAGAATAGTAATTTGTAGTCTATCTCGTTTAGAATAATTCAATTTTCAAATTAAGTATAAAAAACGCGTGATCTATAATTATTATAAGAATTTGAGGGAAACCTGACTGGGCAAACACTACAGTGTCCGTCGACAATCCCTCTCTGATTAAAAAGAGTGGTTATTTTTATCTACAACTGAAACTGACGCTTTAAACTGTCAATTGTGAATGACCCACGAAGCGTGAATGCTCTTATATCGGGATGTACGGAAGCATCGATGAAACGAAGCTTGCATCGTATAGAGTTTAGTAGAGAGCGTATAATACCTCCTGGTGAACCGTAATCCCTGCAGTCGTAGGGGGTGGTCGTTCCGTCGTAACAATTGTTGTTTGTTCCGCAATGTGTTTGGTGAAGCGTCGTTCTGTGGGACGGATGATGATGATGATGGTGATGGGCCGCGGGAGGGCTGCATGGAAGGGTAGTCGGTCGTGCAGCGTCTCCCATCGACGCGGGGAGGCATGGGCTTAGGTCTCTCGCCTGGTCCACTGCTCCGGGTCCCCCCGCGCTACCTGGCCCACCTTGACACCCCAAAGCCAAGCCGCTGCCACGCTCCTGCGAGCTCGGCGGCTGCTGAAACAAATTACACTTTAGTCACTCAAACATTCTCGATTCTTCCGGCTCTACCCCCCCATTCTTCCTTTTCCCTCCAGCCATCATAAACTCTTCACGGACTTGACGCTTTGAAAAACTTCATTTACCAATTGCATCGAACGTTTCTGCTTCCAGATCATTTACATATTCAACTTGTTGACGTGTTTTATATATATGTATAGATCATTTATATTACCTATATATTTTCAATTATTCATAGCCCTTTTATATCGACATTTTTTCATCGATATTTCCTGTAACAAATTGATTAATCTTTTCTAATTTGTCTCCAATTTATCCGTAAAAAAACGGATAGCGAAAATATGTCTGTAAAATATATTTTCGTCGAATAGATTCGTAGGATTAGCCTTTTAAACATTACTTCTACAAATAAACGCTACTAAATAAAAATATAATTAATTACATTTTTTTTCGGCGTCCTTACGCCGAATGTAATTTGTTCCTAACATATTGTTTTATCGAATTTAACTTCCATGGAAACCCTGAATTTTTCTAGCCACCCAGATCTGGCATGAAAAAAAAAACCAAAAGATAAAAAAAATGGGTTTTTTATGCATGAACTGGTTTACTAAATTCATTTGTTTTTTTTTTCAGTGAAATTCCGACGCATTGTATAATCGCGGCGTCGTAGCCGACAGGAAGGACTCGAAAAAAAAAGATAACAGGAAGAATCGAACGGCGCGTAGAACGCGAAAAGCCACGGAATACAATTCGAAGGACTCGATAAGCGCGAACGGGAGTCGCTAAGAGGAGAGGAGAAGCATACGAAGAGGAGGAACAAGGCAAGGCGAATGCGATATACGATGCGAGAGAATCCGAGAGTCAAGAGAGTCCCTGGCGAGTCGCGAAGCATCCAAGAAGAGAGTGTGCGGTATATACGAGGAATATATACGTGTAGCGTAAGAAGAATGGCGAGGGAAGGCGAAGTGACGGCGGGTTACGCCGTGTGACAGGAGCGCGGCACGCCAGTAGACGCTGATGGATGTCGCAAGCGCGAGCGCATGCGCGCTCACCCTATAAGGCGCCTACGTCGGCCAATCGTAGCCAACGCCGTGTTTCAACTGTCAGCGCGCGGTGCCCTCTCAGCGACGACATAAATTATCGGCTATCTTTCTTTCTCTCCTCCTGGCTCTCTCCATCAGGAGAGAGAGCGCCAGAAAGAGAGAGAGACGGAGAGATCTTTCTCTCTCCATCTGCTTCACATCTCTCCCCGCGCGTCAACCTTTTCATTCTCTCGCTCGCTCGTTTCGTTTGGCGAAGCTCTGCTCGCTGCGAGGAGAGAAATTGAACGGATAGAAACGAGGGGAGCGAGAGGAACAGTTTCAGCGTTTGTTTGGCCAGCAGAAAACCAATGCTGCACTCTTTACGACAGGAGATACCGGTATTTACTGCTCTCGGTCAGACAGAGACGGAGGTGCGCGTGAGCTCGCGGCACGTTTGGCTACGAACCGCGACCGGTAGACGTTATGGCTGCTTCGTCGTCATAAACAGTTTTCCATCGACGAGCCAACTCGAAATGGTCCTGTATAGCGTATACTGCACATATATATATATATATATACCGGACCTTACCCCCTCTGTATCCACCGGGCTTCGATGTTGTTGATGAGATAGAAGCGGTACCGCGGAGAGAAGACGGTACCAAGATGGAGATGGAGAACGGAAGATGAGAAGCGCCCGCTTTTCTTTGGAAGGACTATCTCGCGGTTTCATTATACATTGAGAAAGGCGCGCGAATCTATGTCGCGAAGAGGGGCTCGAGAAGATTTTTTTTTATAAGTAAGCGTATAGCTTGCAACTGTTTAACGATTGCAGTTTGAGTATTTTAGGCAAAATAAATGTACTTTTTTTTATTTTAGATGGAATAATTCCTATCACTATTGCCATGCGACTGAATGTTGCTATTAGTGTTGCGAATTCACCAAAAAATGTCAAACATTGAAAAATCTAGGAGAAGAGTCTTTTTTTTATAGGAAAAAGATTGAAGCCTGATATAAAAAAAAGGAACTAATTTCACACGTTGTTATATCAGGCGTGGAATTGTTGATATGATGTTTTTCATCTATGAACAAAACAAATAAACCGATTCCTTAGACTCGAAAAAATGCATTCCTATCGAATACAATGCATCAGTATTGTACTTTTAAGAGAGCGCCACTTGACTCAAGAAAATGTATTCAAATAAAAAATCGTGGAGCAAATTACTCTATCGCTCGGTACGATCATTCGTTGAACTTCTTTCTAAAGCCCCTTGTTTTTCCTCAAGGTTTCATGCGACTTCTCGAAGTTTACATGAATGTAACAAACTTCGTTCTCCGCTTCGTCGCCCATTTGTACAGTTTTCCCACGAAACGATCATCGAGCTTGGGAGTCTCACATGCGAGCGCGTAATCGATCTCATTCTGTCCCTCGATGTTCTACTATACGAGCGTATACTCGTACAACCTCCTCGCGTATCGCGCCTCCCCTTCTACCCTTTCCCCTACGGCGACACGACATCTTTTTCCCATCCGCGGAGTGGACGCGGGTATAATAGTCCCGGCATCGGAGAGTATATGCCCGGCCCGGCGAACGGTCTCCGCACGCTCAGTACAGCGATGTACCTCCACGATGATGCACGTTAATACCCCATCGACTTTCACCACTTCGAAATTACGCTAGTTTCCGACAGAATCGTGCAATTTCTTAACTTGGCATATGATAAGATGTATCTAACAAAGATCTTTAGACTCACTATAAATAAAAATAGTCGAGAGCTATCATACAAAAAGAGATTCTAAAAGAAAGTCAAACGATAATTTTGTATACATTATAGTATTAAATATAAACATGTTTACGTTGTGTATGCCTAATAATATGCAACATAGAATTTTATAACATGTAACATTATATACCTCGCTAATTTACAGAGTAATTTTTTATTTCATGTTATAATTTTTTTATATCGTATGATAATATACGAAAAATTATAAATCTTGCGGCAAAAAGTTCTATATCTCGGTACATACCTCACTTCTATCTAGGTAACAGTAAACGCCCCGGCCGCCACGATACCGCGCGGCAACGAAAGCACGAAAGGAGCAAATATAAGTATAGTTTAGGAACATCGAGTGGCTTTTCGCCGTCGTGTGCCCGTCTCGTACTTCAAACTGCATACGTCAAAATTCTTCATGTCGCGGTGAAGGGAACATTTCAGAAGATCGCTGACAGGCCCGGTGGTGCCGTACAGGTTGCATGATACAGTATGAGTACGTGATGTATTCTGCAGACACGGCACGAGACGAGAGTGGTACGTGCGATCGGATCTACCGCATATACACAACCAACTCCCGTGAGACGCAGCCGTCGTCGAATTATTTATTTTCATATCGCTGTATCGCGAGAAATATCAGTATTGCATATATGTATATCGGTATATTATGTGTGTACGTCCAAGAATTGCGTAACCAGGTCGCCGATCGTTTCCTTTTGATAGCATCGATTTTGCGCCAGCTATACCCTCGCAATAATGCACGTATAGAGTTGTACGCGGAGCTCGTCACGAAAAGTTCTTCGAATTTCGCGCTCATAGATTTTCTCGCTGCATTTATCAATTCATTTTTTTTTCACAATTTGTTTCTCTGGTTTTTAACATTCTTTTCACACTTTCATGTTGAATAATATTCAGAATTCGAAAAAAATAGAAATCAGAGAAAAATTCAATAAAGAAATGTTAAGTTTCGCTTTTTTTTCCACTTCCGAATTCCATTTTAACCCTGTGGTTTTTTTAAGCAGCGAAACTTCAGTGTGGCTCGAAATACCAGGACGAGCACTCACGTACCGTAACTTCGATCGCGATGAAAATTATACGTTGCTCGCTACCGGTCGTGCGTGCGAAATGGTTGGGCTTCGATCGAACCATCGCACATTCGATTCGATCGCGAGAATCGAAGACGCATTTTTTGTTACAATTTTTTTATTTTCTTCGAGACACGAATTACGATAGCGGCCGTTTCTGGGAATGCATATTACCAACTCCGCTTCGATGGATAACTTCATTCCACGATTCCTCAACAAGGCGCATATTAAGACGCAGGTGCCAATACCGGTTGTACGATTATCTACATATTTTCAGCCCTTCCGGGGCACACTTCCATATCGGAAGCTACGAAATGCAATTAAGTATGAATTTTTTTTTTTAACATTGATAACACGTTGAATGTTCGGACAGAAGTCGGAAGAGCGAAGCCGGTAAACTGGATCTTCAATGTTACTTGAGCATGTGAGATTAAGAAATTCATACACGGGCAATTTGTGGTTGGGAATCGACCGCAGGCTCGCTCGGTGTGCAAACCACCACGCGGTAACACGTACCCGGCTCGTTGTCTACGCTGCCGTCAGTTTCTCCCACTTCCCTGCGCTCGCCAATGTAACATCGATAATTCACTAACGCGATAATGGCGTGTCGAGGGTGTTAACGGCTCGATAAAAGGGGACTGTTGGCAATTTTTCTTCCTTCACGCGAGGATCATTATATGCCAATGATGGATAAAAAAAATGACATAATCGCGAGCCTATCGAGATGTAACGAGTACCGAGGCCTTTCAGCGTTTATGATAAACGCATTTATTATTTAATACCAGCGTTTTTTTTTTACGGACTCGCACGATACTTTATTTGTATAAAAAAAGTACAGCGATAAGCCTGGGTGCAAATTTGAACTACAAGAAGTCGTTGGTTCTGCGTATATAGTACATTTCACGAGATAACGAATGGCCCGGCGGAGCGTTCTCGTTCCTTGGCCACAAGCAAATGAATGGTCACGGTGGTTTCTGGCGAGCGCGTGGGCGGTGGTTAACACCGCGAGAAGCGATACCGGCCGGCTGCTATCTGCTTTTCCACGCGTCAGCCACCGTACGGATCGTGCACGAGCTGTTCACGGGTTTCTAATAACTTTAAAGGAACTCGGGAGCTACTGTTTGCTCGCGAAGTTCCTACACGAACTTCCTTTCTACACCCGCCAAAAGGCAAGGACGAAAGTCGATTTCCAGAGAAATAAATGTGTTTTTTAAAATCTTTTTTAGTTGGCAAGTAAATCTTTTTTTATTAAAAAACAAAACAACTTTCTATAATTATCGTTGTTTTTGAACTTTGCTAAAAAAGTTGTATTTCATTCTAATATAAATAAATGAGATCGGTAAAAGGAAGGATTCGGCAAATTCGAGTCAAAAAGCCCGTCGAATTTTTTTCTAATCAGTAGAAGAATTTGTATAAAAAAGTTTTTTTCGCTTATGAAGAAAGAAGCACGTTACGTTGCCGATCCTCGTGCAAAGGTGCATCGCACACGCGGAATGTATGGATTGTATCTGAAGACATTCTATTTGTTCTGCTTACATATTTGAACAAAGTTCACTGGTTTAATCTGCCGCAAAGCCGCAGATCGTTTCCTGACAAAACCGCCGAAGCGAACCTATAACCAACGATGTTAAACCGTGACCGCACAATTGTTACCCGAAAGGTCAATACGGCGCGGTTAATGGAGAGGGGTGATAGACATAATACATCGATAGACCGTGTGATAAAACATGCTTCGTATTCGTCACGAGCTCATAAAACAAACTCGGCAAAAGACAAATAACTTTGTAATGGTGTCTAATTATTTATCGTTTAATAGGCTATCCAATAATCGTTAAACTTTCGAAACCGGAGCCTATTCTCTCTCTGTATGCGCGTATCCGTAAAGCAACGACGGATATGGAATAATAATAAAAACAATTGAATTTCAGCGATAACGCGAATGAGTGACAAGTTGCGAGGTCGATCTTCGGGGTTATCGAACTGGCTGAGGAACGAGTTTCCGCGATAAGTTGACTAAGTGCCTCGTAGGCTTCTATGCTAGAAATTCGCCGAACAAATACTTTAATCCAAACATTCGCCACGATGTTAACGTCTCACAGCAGATTTATGCTCCATAAGTGTTCCGCGAGCGTCCCCGTATCTGCGAATTGTACAGACGCCGATCGAATTGGCGCAGGAAGTTCGCTCGATAAATGTTTGCAAACACTGCCGCGTACCACCGGGTTGTTCTAGAAAAATTCACGCCTCGCTTCTCATCTAATGGATATTTATTCAAATACGCGACCTTTAAGTTTCGCAGTGTTCGCCGCTTGAACGGATAAAAAATGTGTATTATTCGTATAAAAAAAGTAATTTTTGCAAACTTTCCTTTTCCTCGGAGAATCTCGATTTTTTTAGGAAAGCCGCTTTCGAGATTTTCATGCCAGCAAATCGTCCAGAACTTCGGAAAAAGTGGTTTAGAAAAAAATGTGTCTATATATGTGCGTGTGTGTATGCATGGCTGAGTTATGTTAACTCTGTAGCAACTGCAATTTTTGCGATAGAGATCTTAAATTTTAATCATACATAGACCGTTGTTAAATATGGTTTGGAATTAAATTCGGTGCGAATCCGTAAAACGTTTAGCATTTATAGCGTTTAAAATGTGTCGAATTTCGAGCTTTTTTGAAAAATACTTGATTGCGTTCAGAAAATATATATTCTCCTAATAATTAGCGTATTCTATTTTCTTATTTTGCAATCTTCGAGATATGGGCTAACATTTTCCTTAATGTATCCGAATGTATGAATTTTGACCTATCTTCGCGACAGATCGAGACATCGAAATTTATCGTCTGGATTATCTCCGATCAAAGTTCAAACTCCATGAGCAATCTTGAAAAGTAAAAAAAAATGTATACTTCCGGCCAGATGTTTGAGGAAAAATCTATCGTTACAGTCTGCGAACTGTGAATTTTCGTCAGTCTCAAGACGAGCGTTCCCCCGATTTCTCGTGACGAGAAAAAAGTAAAGAAAAAAAAAGATAATTGCGATTATACTGTCAGGACAAAATAGAACGAAAGAATTGAGGAAAAGTTAGTGCGGGTCACGAACCGGGTCCAAGTATCGCTGACCCCGCGAGAGAGCGATCGATGATTACTGTACCGGCGTTACAAAGAGAGCAACTTTTGAGATGCAACGCCGAGGCCGACGGATCGCGCCTCGTGTCTCCGAACTTTTCCGAATTTCTTCAATTTCTTTCTATCGCTGCCCCTTCTACGTAACTTTCTTCTCGACAAAACACGAATTCGACGATCGTTATCTCTGGCTTGAGTCAACAAATTAGATTCTTTTTTTCACGAGTTATTATCTAAAAAAAATATTATTATCGAGAAGTGTTTCCCTATCGATGTTTGTACCTGGGATCATTAAAAAAAAAATCTATAATCACTTTGACTCGATTAAGATTTCGGTTAACGAGCCGAAATTTGGCACACAGTTGATACAATAATTGCTCTTCGGGTCTTCGATTATATATATTTAATAAAAAGTTTCTATTTGGAAAGTGGAGATTATTATTTTCTTCTTTCTTCGATACGGATTATATTTTGCCGTTTGTTCGCTTGTGTGCACGCGTGTTTATTAAATATCATAAGCAGATATAGAGATAAATATAATCGTCGTTGCATTAATAAATTATGAGTCGGGTTGGGAGAGACGCGCCAGGGTCCACTATCGCGGCCAGACACGACGAGAGAAGATGCGCTTATCGCGTCTTCGTCGCTCTCTCTCTTTCTCTTCGGTTTGCTGAAGAGTTAAAATAATCGCCTCGACGCTCTTGGGACACATTGGCTCTATATTCGTTCGCGAAGACTGCGAGCTGCGCGTGTGCATGTTTACGAAATTACGAGGCTTGCGCGGCAAGGCCTCGGGAACGTTCGAACGAGACTAATCGACGCCAAATCGAGACTCGATCGATCCTGTCCGGTGCTATTGCTATTTTTAAATCGCCTCGAGGCTAGAATTCGATCGAGGGGGGAAAAAAATAGCAGGTGGTACTCCGGAATCGTATAATCTGACAGTTTGAACATTTCATAGTCACACTCATTAGTGGAATATTAAATAAAATTAATCGAGAACCTATTAAAAAAAAAAAAACAATTGTAACCTGACAATAAATTTGATTCTCAAAAGCAATGCAATTTTTTTTCGATTATTTTATTGCAAATTATGCGACTCTATTACATTTTTTTTTCTATTGTTTTCTGACCATAAACTAATGTTCCTCATTGAGAGAAATAATTTTTCAAAAGCCGATTTCAGTAATGTAGAAAATAATAACCACGAATTTTATATTTATTTATATTATTTTAACACTTTTTTTTTCTGTGGAATGAAGAGACTTAAATGTGAATGGAAGAAGCAATATGAATATGCATGATTCTGCGAGTCTATGGTATTTAAGTAGCGGGGAAGTTGTAGTAGCGGAATATTATAATTTAATACGCGTCGAGACTTCCAAGTACTAGAAAAAGGGTTGTGCAAATCGCTGGATAGGACTCTCGCGTGGCTCGTTGCGCAAGGGGAACAATGTTACACCTCGTACAATAAATTAAAGGTAAAATCATAGAAAGAATAAACTCTTCTGACGGTAGAGGCGAGAGAGGGGGAAAGAGCACATCTAGTTTGTGTGCGCTATATAGTTTTACAAAGAACGGATATACGGTTACGCTTTGAGCATATACGAATATAATTATCGCTCTCGCGCGGTAACGCCTTTACACGCCGTTAGTCGAGAGATAGAGACACATCCGAGGGTGAGTTACATTTTTGCTCCAGCATTGAAATCAATAAAAGACATCATTTCAACCTATTGAGATATTTTTAAAAATCAACGAATGAAACTTTGAAATTATTTAAAAAAAATCAATCTCGAATTATATTAATAAAAACAGTATCATCAATTGAGCATAATAATTAATCATCTATTATTTTGCTTTGAATTTTTTCAGCCGTTAAACTTTCGTTTCCACCAGTCAATGAGTTGCGAGAAGGAAAAAAGTAAACTCGCGATATTGTGCCGTATTAATAATAGATTTTACGAATTAGGAATCGATCGGCGCTTGTCGTCGTTAGGCAGCGCTTAGCGAAGCGTATGTCGATGCGCGATACATGCGAGAGGCAGTAATGGAATAAAATGTTGCAAGTGTATCGGCGATAAAGTAGCGGGTCGTTGGAAACCCGGTGACTTCGTGATAATTGAGGCTTATCAGATTTATCGGTTGTTGTAGTCAGGCTGCTTACATAATTGCGAGTGAACGCATCGATCGGTAGGCACTGTACGCGCGTTGTACCGTACCGCACATACTCGTTGCGACGTTCCCCGAGGTGTCCGTAGCACGAGAGCGCGCCGTATTGCATGCAAACCGCTCGCGGTGTACAAACGACACATCGCCTACGCTATTAACCGCACGCTTAGGCCAAACGACGAAACAAATTTGAAGAATTTAACAAAATAAGCAAAATAAACTAAACAAAAAAAACAATGTCTAATTGATCCTATCGGTGGGGAACCGCGCGCCGCTTACTTAGCAATCTCCGTACACGCGTACACACTTTTAGTTTGCGATGCAAAGTAATCGTGCAGCGGCTTCCCTCTGTAGCCGGTTCTGTTTATCCCCTGACGGTTGTCGTCGTGGCTTGAGTTACCGAACGAGATAAACCAATCGCCGCATATATACCTCTTTCTCGCTCGCTTTTTTTTCATTCATTATTTATTTATTTCATTTTTTTGATTCACTTTTACTCTCCTCATTTCTTTCCAGTGGCGAGATTAGCCGCGTGCATTATACTGCAAATGGACTTTGAACGACCCACCTAATCATCGAATTGTTTATTACGTTGCACTCTTGTCAATGTACACTTATTGAAATAAAACCGGAGACGACGCATCGACAATCGGGGGGACCGGCGCATACCGGTTTTCATCGGCGCACACACGCTCCCGCGTATACTACTCGGCGTTTTGCATCTTCTCCAACGCTCGCGGTTCGATTAGTCGAGTTTTTCTTATTGCGCAATTCAGAGATTTTTTTCGCTCAAGATAAATAATAAATATAATTCGTTCCCTGATGCGATTGCAGCTTAATTTTTTTATTGTAGGCAGTAACGATTCGTTTATCGAATCCTAATTATCTCAGAATTTTTGAAGGATTAAAAAAAACGAATTTTGAAGGATATCTGCCACATGAAAAAAAATTAATCGAAAATATATTCACAGTAAATTACCCTCGAGAAAAAATATATTGCTAGATTTTGGGATATATCATAAAATTTATAGTACTTCATACGATTGACAATTTAGTTAAATAACATCATCGAATTTGATAAATTTCCAGTATTTTTTTTGCATAGATTTGATTTTCATGTTGGCCATCGAGGAACACGCGAAGCTCGATGTTTAATTTCGTTCGCGAATTAATCAACGTTGACGACAAATGCGCGGAGGGAGCTCCGAGCGACGGTATAATAGATAGAAACATATAGTTCTCGCGTAGTTCTGTACATTTCGGTACGGACGGCGGAACACAGACCGATCGCACGATATGTAGGTACAGACTCGGCGGATATATACCGAGTCTATTTACGTAATTGGCACTTCGGCATTAACACCCGGACCGTAGGAGAAATTTTCCTCCGTGTGGTCGGATAGCAAGTTGACTCTACCGCCGGAGTCTTGAGAGTTTCCGGTGCTGTGTGCAGCCTCCTTTACTCTTCTGACTCCTCGACGCAGAGAGAGAGAGATCCGGAGGGAGTCTCTCGAGAGGCGCGCGCTCGTGGAGTACACTTCGCTTGCTAACCCGACGTTTTCGAAGCGAGTCCGTGAAACTCGCACCGGCGGCAACAGGGAAAACCAACGGATATCTATGACGCGCGATTTGTAACGAGACTTGCCGCGCGAGACACCGGAGCTGTGGCAATCGTCGCGACAGGTCGATCGTGGAAGGTCGAATCTCGCGAGGTCTACATTTTCACGACAAAAATTCCACCGCCGATAAAATACGTCCTTCGCGATCGATCGATTTCGACTCTCAGTTGTACAAAAACACAAAAAAAAACGAATTTAACTTTGAAGAAAAAAATTACGAAAAAATGTCGACAGACTGATTGAAGATCATTCTTAGGGCAAATTAAGTTTTTTAAGTTAATTATGTTTTTTTTTACTTTTCGTTCTAAATGGGTAAAAATTTTGTGGTGAAAGGTTAAAAAGCGCAACGAGGTATTCGATGGGCGAAGCGGCAGAGAGCCCCGACGGGGTTGGATAGGCAGGTGGATCTTCGAGCGCCAACGAACGGTCAGCGACTTCCGAAGAACCGAGCGAACCGCTCGCCACGTTCTTTCACTCGGACTAATGAGAAAAATTGCGCTGACCACTCGAGACTCCGAGTCAGCTGTGCGGCGATTTTGAAGAGTTTTTCTATCGACTTTAGTTCGAACGGGTGTTGAGAGATATATTAACCAACTGTTCGCTGCTTCAAGTCGACTCGACTTTGTTTTAAGCCTGTCTTATCATTTCGGTTCCGATAGAATTTATAGCTAAAACTCAATTACTGAATGAAATGAAGAAATTGGTTGGATCGACTGAAACGGTACGAGCAATTTTATTTTTTGCCGGTTCAAAATATCGACTATCATCGCGGTCAACGACGACGTGAAAAGTTCAAAAGACAAACGGAAGTGTCGTGTAGACGAAACCGAAACGTTACGCCTTCCTTCAACATTTCGACGGTTTATTTTAACTCTCCCGTATTTGTTCATCGCGCTTCGAAATTCGCTCGACAGTCACACAGATACGCTCAGCTGGTAATAATAAATTTCCGACAAAATCGTCGATAATTCTTATATCGTCCGATAAGAGATATCCGAAAAAATCTTTCCAGTAAAATTTTCGCTTCAAAACAAATAAAATATGAATTCAAACCTTTATAATTTTTTTTCGTCGCGAGAAAGAGTTTATTTCAGACGAATTCGACTTATCGATACACAGTTTGATTAATGATTCATTTATGACGTCCGATAAGAAATATAAAAACGCGATTTTTCTAGAAAAACTTCAACTTTGAGACCGAAAAAAAATCTGTTCTCAAATTCTCAAACGAATTGAGTTTATCGATGCAAAGTTTCATTGAAGATTTTCTTTTACACCCTGTCGTTGTAAAGTTCATTGTAAAATCGTTGTGAAGACGACGAAAGAAAGAATATCGACGAGACACTCACCCAGTGCATGCCGGTGGTAGGAGGGGCGCGCTCCTCATACACTCCCATCAGGGTGGCTGCTTTAGCGGGGTGGTTCCCGCTGAGGGTGCGAGACGTCGAAGCGGTTAGGGGGGGACCGGGGGACCTGGATTCTGCCGGTAACGCGGAGATGGCGCCCGCCGCGATCCAGCCTCTTCCCTCGACCCTCGACTTCTTCTCTTTACCGACAACTCTTTTGCTTCGTTCCTTCTCCCCGTTCTATGTGTGCTTATATATCTTCCCGACACAGATGACACACTAACGCGGCACCAATCGAACGATCGATTGATAAAGCTTTCGACACTTTTTCACTCATCCGAATGACTCGATTGATTGAAAACAATAAAAATTAAGAAAATACGTTTAACGAGGTTTGCGCGAACTTGGGAAAGAATTTCTCGGCGAGAAGATCGAAGCTCGGAGCACCAAGAAGGAAAGTTAAGAACGTAAAACAATAAAAACCACTTTAAAGAGATTTAGGGTCCTCCGTGGTGGTTCCGACAGTCAGGACCGGGACGAAGGTCACTACGGTATCTCTCACGAGAAGTAGCAGTGGTAGTGTGATGATGGTCCTCGATGGCCACCAGGGATCTTCCCACGGTCACCCGCAGCGACATGGGGCCCTACGCGCAACTCTCGCGGGGGGGACAGAAAGGGGGGGAAGCAGAGAAAGGGCGGGAGAGAGAAAAGAACTCGTCGTCGTACACTCTTTCGATCGTCGGGACGAGATAACGTTACGTTGGCGACTCTCTCGAACCACGTTGTTATTTTTCTCTCAAATTTTTTCTTTTCCTTTACTTTTTTTTTGGAAAACTCGCCTCGTCCACTGTTTTCTTATCCCTCGTCAAATTCGACCCTTGTCTTCACTCCGAGTCGGTAACACTGATCGACATTCACAGTTTGACAAAAAATAGAAATAAATTTACAAAGTTCGTCGATCGATCGTGAATCTGTCACGATCACCGGCAACAGTTTATCGATCGACGAGTCGATCGACTCCAGCAACCTTGCCGATTCTTCATGGTTGCCTTCGCCGGCTCGACAAAAAGTTCTCCAATCCTCGGAGAAGAACACTTCGTAAGATTCACTTGAGAAACTCGTCGACTTTAAGCTTCACAATTCGAGGAGCAATTTTGTTTTCGCTCGTATACACTTTCGTTGCAGTCTTTCGCGAACCGTCGGAACACACTTCGTTAATTTCTCAATTTTTTCAAATGTAGTTTTCCCGCACTTCAAGGTGTTTAACAATCCTATCACAGAACACACTATGGAATTAGTCCGCACGCCAATTTCCCGAACGAAGAAAATAAAAAACGAAATAAACAAAACAAGCTTGACCGTACGTCAGATATCGCGCATCGTGGATTTTCGCTCGTTCGTCGAATCCCGAGAAAGTTTCGGAATTCCCGTGAAATAGTTTTGACGGATTGAGGTGAATTTCTTCAGCGCCCGTTTTCGTTGAATTGCCAAGTTCGACCGCGCCGCAAAGATTTTCGTTCACATTTGTATTAATCGAGGGGTTGAAGGAAAAAAAAATACGTTCGTAGAGTGAAGAGCAGCGAGCAGAAGCAACAACAACGGCGGCGAACGAAGCGCAGAGCGCATGTGCTCTGACGTGGGGGACTCTCGGGGACTGCGCGGCTGTTGCCTCGCGCTGCGTCGTCAACTGCGGACAGACTCGGCTCGGGCCGCGATGTGGAGTGAGGGAAACTTTCCTGGTGGATATCCGAAACCCCGAACGGGTCCAGGACGACGTTCGTGCGCGGCGGAGGGGCAGCGCTATCTGGTGGTTGAAACTTGAAATAGTCTCAAAGTAGGGCGGCCGGTTCCAATCGGACTGCCCCCTTAATCCCCGCTTTGGCTGCGTTACCGCGGTCGAAACTCCGCCCACGAGCGGAGGCGAGCGACACGTAAAGCTGTCGGTAACCTCGAGCGCGAGGGAGAGCTGCGCGCTCTCCCTCACCAAGGATGAGAATGTGTTGGTCAGGGGGATGGTTGCGAGGTGGAAGTTGGTGGGGACGCACATTCGCGAGGCGAGGATGTGTGTTAGGTGTGTTCGGACGAGCCTCGCGGGGCTGTATCTACTGTGTTGAGCGCTGATGCACTGCAGTAGGAAGGCGCGTTGCGCGATTGTCTGTCTACTAAAGGCGGAACGGCCCGTATCCACTCGGAGGTGGACGTAAAAAGAATTGAAAAAAGATGGGATTGCGCTTGGGACTCTTGAGTCACCGTCTATCGGCTGTGATTTGAGTGTTATTAAAAAAAAATATCATGGACAAGAAGTACTCGAGGCACTCGTCCTTGAAACGGTGCAAGTCATTTGGATTAGAATTGAGGAGAGATGCCTACATTTCTTATCCGGCAGATAAAACTGCAACAAAAATTAAAAGTAATATGATTTTTTTTGGTCCAAAGACTTTAACCTTGAAAGCGTGCAAGACGTTTGCATTAGAATTAAGAAAAGAATATGGAATTTGTTATTTTTCGGAGTAGACGGACAAATATGCACCAATTTACGTGATTGATCGGACAATTTATAAAAATGTTCATTTGTAAAATGTAAATTGAAAACAATTTTTTTTTTCTCAGCCGTATTTCGCGTGTCGAGAATCACGATTGAATGATTCACTGGGAATAAGCGAAAATTCGAATGGGAAATATGCGGTGAATGTTTTCACTCCGCATTGATGAGGATTCATCGGATCAGCATCTTCCTCGCGGCTATCCATTTAAATCGGAGCTGAGCTCACTCGACCGGACAGTCACATCCGGCCACGCTTTCTGCGGTTCATCCGAGATGTTTTTGCGGTTTTATTTTTCTTTTTTTTTTTTCACTTCCTCCACCTCCGCTTCATCGTCTTCTTATCGTCCAAGACGGTCGGAAAGTCGATTCAGTCGATCGGCAATTATATCTTTTTGCTCGCGCCGCATCGCCCTCGGCCTATCGAGAGAGCACCAAAGTTTGTTATACAAATCGGAACATCCGGTCCACTGAGGAGCAAACTCATAGAGCTCCCCAGTAGGAACTTTCGATTAGCGGTCGTTGAGCAGACTAAAAGTTCTGTTGACCGAGGAAAACCGATCGAGAATCCCGAATCGAATCTTACTGCAAGCAGACCGGGTACGTTTTTTCCCTTTCGTTTTTTTTTCCTTTTTCGTCAGTTTTTGTCAGCGCAACTGGCTCGGACAGACGTCACGCCTCGGATCTTCTCGAATCGACGAAGTTGCCACCGTAAGGGGAGGAGAGGAAAGAAGGGGGAGGAGTACAAGTTGAATTATCAAACAGAACAGCGCAAAAGGAGTCGTCTGAGAGAAGTGATCGAGACGCACAGAAACGAATAAGACGACGACACCGATATCTCCCTGGAAGCGCGGAAGGAACCCGGCTAACCGAAAAACCGGTTCTCTGCTGTAAAGACGGAAACCGTTGAAAAGACAAGAAATTTCACCGCTCATGTATATCGCCGGAGGGAATCCGAGCGAACGTATAACCCCCCCACCCTCCCCAACCCCCTTTACGCCGAAAAACCATTGAGACGAGATGCGCTTCCACTACCGACGAAGGAACTGTAAATTTACGAATGGGAACCGCCGACACGACGGAGCTGATGCATACTACAATTTTTTTTTGCCCTCGATCAAACTCACTTGTAACTCTATTTTTCATAAATTCGATGAGATATTGCTGTATCCCTCACAGGGAAAGATTTATAAGTAGTAAATAAATTTAAAAACGATGATAATAATACTCCGTTTGTTCTACATTGATTTGCGAAAAGTACTTGATATATTAAATGAAATTGGCATTAAAAAATTACTACAGCTCGTGTAAGAAGTTATAAGAGCATGATGAATTGAACGTTTGTTAGATCGAAGTGCGGAGTCGGAATCCTGACGAATCGGCAATGAAGCGTGAAATTTAATGATCCGGACATCAAGATATCTCGAGTCCATCGATCTTGACAACCCTCTGACGAATACACGAAGGTATTGTGTACAGCTTCTCGAGAATCGGATGAAGGGCAGATCACTCAATAAATGGAGCCCCAAAATGACGCCGGGTGTGGTTGTGAGCGACGCAATGCTAAGGAACGGAATACGGTCCCGGTGGCGCGCGAGGGAAAATTCGGAGCAACATTCGTAGGGAGTTCCGGCGTGACGCTGCAGTTGGTGTATATGGCGTATATAAACGCGTATAAAAGCAAGACCGACGAGGAGAGGGATGCTGTTAACTTGACGCGTGAATACTAAACAAGCAGAAAACGGTACAATGAACTCGGACGTCCCGTGGTGAACGGTACCCCGCCCGGTGAGAACGAAGAGAACCCCTCATGAGTGAGATTCAACGTGGCGTTGCAGAATTTCGATCGGAAAGCCGACTGTATTTTTCGTACCTTTATATACGCATAAATAGATTTGTATATATATATTTCGGGGATTTTGATATTTCTCGTAACATTTAACAAGCGGGCTTGAAAAAAATCATTCACGCTATAACTCAATCGCTGGGCATACAAATTAATTCGAATTACATTCCCGCTGGACTCTTTGCGAGCCGCGAGATAAGCCAAACATTGCCGACCGCGAATTTTCGCAATATTGCTGTAAAAGAAAAAGAAAAAAAGCTGCGTCCGCGAGTTGGTCCGGTGCATCGGTGCGTAAAAAGCACGAGAACGAACTGATGTATTAAGAATTTGTTGTGACTTTTATTAGAAATTCTCAGCACCCCGGGGTGGACGGAATCTTCATTATCTCAAGCCCCGAGAGAGCTATAAAGTCTTCGTGAAAACTCGTAAATTTCTTCGTGCGCGATAAGGGGGATAACCGAGGCCGAGAAAAAAAATGCCGAGAGGCGAAGAAGAGGAAGATCTCCGAAACGTGACTTTTATGTCTTCGTATCGTTCGATGCGTCCGCACCGATTTATCCAATAGCTTTTTATCTCAAAGTTGAAACTTGAAATAAAAAGAAAAAAACTTCCGACATACGATAAAGAATTCCGACTATTATAGATGTATTTTACGGAGTTCACTGAGGCTACGTGGTCGAAGGCCGTGAATGAAAACGTGAAAGAAAGTACCCGAGTGACGGGAAAAAAAGGATTCCGAAGCTTGAGTAATAATCCCGAGCAAGAGTACGCCGAGGAGAGACGAGAAAGGAGAAAATAGGGGGAAGTGTGCCAGTCCTTTCTGGGTCCTCGAATTCTCGCTCGGCGAAGGATCAAACGCAAGCGATTTTTCTCACTCTCGTTTCGAGTGAATGAGAGACGAGAAACCGTGGCGAGGAAGAGGAGCCGGAGAGAGGCGAAGAAAGCGTTTGAGGCGCCCGTAAATATTCCTTGTGGAAATTCAACTCTGCTAAACGAGCCTCCCCTGTGGATATTGTCGTCATTGTGGAGGCTAGCCGCACGGGGCACGCCCGCAAAAGACCGAACGGCCAGAAACAGCAACGAGTGCGAGCCGGGCAGAGACCCGAGTTCGACCGAGGGAGAAAGAGAGACGAAGAGGAAAAAAAAAACCGGCACACACATTGAGTCGCCAACGCTATGGTGACCATCGGCAACAAAAGAGTGGACACGGACCGGTTACACGGGAAGCAGAGAGAGCCGGAGGCTCGGCGTTTTAGCTCTCGTTCGCGACAACTATATCACAATTGGTGCGAGACTCGGTACGACCGCCTCCCATTCAAACACCAAGCCAAGAAAATGTTTTCCATTGTGCGCGTGTGCGTCGCATTGATGGAAATAAAGAATGAAACGGCAACGCGAGCAACGAGGGAAACCTTGTAAAGTCTCGGAATTCATTCGGATTTTCGGTGTTTCTGTTCACTTTTCCTTTTTTTCTTCCTTCCCTCACCCATCACCTTCCTCTTTTTCTCCCCGTGGAGAGCAGCCGGAGAGAACCGGACATTGGGGGACGCGTGCTGGTCAATGGACTCGACGGGGATTAATACTCGAAATTTAAGGCTCGTTGACATCGTCGACTCGTGCCAAACCTGGACTGCGCTTGGCGACGATTCGAAAAGATTTTGTTTACCGATAATGTTTGGCGATTCGATGCCATTTATACGAATTATGTCAATGGGATCAGTACCGCTCTGTATTCGAAGGCACGAATTATCGATTTTAGTGGAAAAGATTTTCCGATCGCTGACAATGAATTATCGATGCTGATCGTGACGTTCGGTTAACTACTTGGATCCATCGTCAAAATCGTGTTTGCCGCGCGAAATTCTACTGCTAATGATTTTGAGAGGGTTCATGATGAGTTCAAATGTAACTTACGGGTAAGGAACGTTTTTGGTATCTTTAAACATGTATTTAGTGGAATAATTTTGAGAGTAATTTTGTTTTTAAGAATTTAGAGCAATAATCATCCATGATCGATACGCTTTGGGAGACTATATTCTTAGTATCCCTTCGATCAGTGACCTCTGTCGAATATCGCCGCATAGTCAGCAGAAATATAATTTTTATTTGTTCCCCAAAAGACCTTTCTGCCGTCATCGAAACGCCAGCGGGCTCTTAAAATCACAAAATTGAAGAGACGATTGCGTCCAAAGCCTTCCGAGATTTTTGCTCTCGGCGATGAGTGCGCGGGGGATTAACCTCGATCGCGAGAACAGTCACGACGAGCGTTCTCAACACCGAGAGATGCGATATTCCACCGGCCGGTCTGGTCAATTTTCATTTTTATTCATTCCTTTTTCCTCCTCGCGATCCGGCTGCGCTTGGAACAAGATTTCTGACGCTCTTTCCGCGGCCGGTGAAGCGAGAGACTCGAGGTCCTTTGGCGGATCTTATAATTTTCGCGATTCCTATGCGCGCTCGGTGTCATATAAAGCCGGGGAAAGTGCGTACGGGCTCGTGCAGCACCGAGATCGCTGAAGGGTTTCACCCGATTCGCTGCTCGAAGATACCTACTGCGACTACCGCAATCGCTGCGTGAAGCCAACACCGCCGACCACTTTGCGATTATGCGTATACTGTACGACGCATTTTTTCTTGTTGTTTCTTTTTCTCTATCAAGAAACTTCATTCCCGAAGAAAACAAGATAAATAAATAAAAACTGCTAGATGATGCGATATAAAAGAATTTGATCCTCCGCAACTTCTAATGGATCAGGGAGATCAGCGCGCTAGAATCTTGCAAGAGCGATATTGATCCCTTCTTAATTTACGGATCGTCACCGTTCCCGATAAATTTTTGCGATCTATATAAGTTCTATTCATCGCAGCCTACGATTAGTTTGAGTCCAGAATCGCGGAAGTTTAGATCACGGATTAGGATATCGAATATCGTTAATTCGCAGCTCTGAATTATAAAATATGAAAATACGTTTCAACGTTAACTACGACGAGATATATTTTTTTGATTGCTAGATTATTACACTTTGGAGGGGTATTCAGGAATCTTTCAGCGTAAAAAAGCGGGTTTTATTTTTTCTTGTCACTGAATAAAATGTTATTAAAAATTCCAGGCGATAGATCATTGAGCAAGCTTATGGCAATGTGTACGATTACGTGTCGTTCCGTAACGCCACGTCCATCCATCGCGCAGAACGTCTTCTGCCCTCGTGTGACGAGTCACAAGCCATTAAATTTTTCTCGCCCCCGTTCCAGTACTATTCATCCGATCGTGGATAGAATCGAGAGACTAGCGAAGGGAAGGTGCTCGAACCCTCTTACTCCGGGATTACGCGAACCGGAGGCCAGTCCGTTAGTTTGGTTCGAAGCGGATGCGAGAGAGGCTGCAGAAAGGCGATGCAGGCATCAGGCACCTGAGCCCCCGGAGATTTCGTCGGGGGTCTCTCACTCCCCGTACGCTTTTGCGAATGGAGCACAGAGGAGAAAGAAAACTCGAGGACGGGGCATCGGAGTGCACGGCCTCGTGATGCTCGCCAGCCTTTTCTCTCCTATGACTGCGAAACTTCGCCCGGCCCGGCGGGCTCGGACGGATATCCTCTTACAGACACGTGGCTCGCACGTGCCTGTTATAACCGGCGACGAGAAGCCTTCGATCCGAAGCTAGATTTGAAGTTAGCAAGCTGCCAGTGCGCACTGCACAGTCACTGTACTTCGCGGGACTATTACACCCACACGAAGGCCGAATTCGGCATGCAGTGTGCGTTCGCGCCGAGCGTAAAGGGATGAAACGAGGGAAAGGCGAGAGAAGGTCCAAAGGACTGGAGAAACAGTGGGCGAACAGCCGAAACCCGGAACCCTTCGATCGTATAAGGCTATTAATTAAGCCAGAGATTCGAGACACGTAGGATTTTCGAACGCCAACCCTCGCTCATACAGTAACTCCCTCCTTTTTTTTCATTTCTGAAGCAGGGACAATGAGAGGGCGATAGAGAGTTGCAGCATATTCATCGAATCTACGTGCTCGAGTTCCGATGAAAGTGCTCGACCTCGTAGATGATGGGTTCCTATTCTTTCAATGGCACAAGAAATGGTTTTCTTTTTTGTGATCATTACAATTCTTTTTTTACTACTATCTCATTTTTCTTCGCGCGTTTTGGAGGATCGTCTATGTCGAGATTACAATGAGTCGTAGCAGTGACTAAATTAGCAGACTTATATCAATTAGTGCAACGCGGTTTTGCGAATTCAGTTAAGCTTACATAGGGGAGTCGACGAGCAATGTACCCCTGTTGACAACGTAAAAAAAACTGTCCCCCTCCATCTCACTGGTAGCAATTCGTATACGCTTTGCTGACGGCTTAATCCGGCATGTAAAGCGATACTTAGCTCTGACGTGAAACGATCCGAAGCCCGGGGGAAGACGATCTCTTCGTAAAAAAAGAAATCTCGGCCCTGACGATACCCCCAAAGTACAGCGGAGAATATCCACGTGCCTTTTTTATTGTGGGAAAATCGGATTTAATATTCGTCTTTTTTTTCGGATCGAAGCTTTTGCCAATTAGTTTCCATATGTTCTTTCCGCATTGTTGAAATACACCACATATATAGTTATGCATAGATTGGAGTTATGGAGACTATCGCCAATAAGCTATTATTTACGATCTAATAAAAACAGCTTTTGTTCCGAGCGTGTATGTTGGTGGATAACAAATATTGGCATTTACTTCGTCATTCGATCTTCATAAAAATTCAATAAACAATGCCGAACATTTCCCCCTATTAGGGGTCGACATGCGCGTGTCGCGTTACCGCGGCTACGGCGCGAGATTCATCCATCACTCGGTATGCAGAGACAGGCCCGGCACGTCCAACCGCCTCGAGGCAAAACCGCAACAATACGCGTGCTAACCGCAACGCGTGATTGATAAAACGTCAAATTAGCTCGGCCGGATTTTTGTGGCGAACGGCCGGGACAACGTAAGCTTCGCGTTTTACTCTCGTCGAGCATCGCATACTTCCTATCGCAATATAGATTATTAACCGAAACCGAATTTTCAGCTGCGAGGGGTCCGATATTATCAGTCCCACCGAAATTTCTGTCAGTGCGGAATAAAAAAAAAATGACTACAAACGACGCATGTTCGGAATTTTTGCAGACTTCGCTCCTTTTTTTATTGACTACATGCAACCGCTCGAACCGTGCAAACGTTGAAGAGTTTCGAACGCTAAGAAAAACCATAAATCAAACGTCGACTGGGTTCCGCTATTTTTTTTTACCATAGAATAACGTTGTACATCAAGAGCATTGAAATACTCGGCTGTTCGCTGATGTTCTGACGCTGGGTGGCGCATATAGCACGAGCCTTGGAACGCAGCGACTACAGCAGCCACTGCTCATCGACACCTGGATTCTGGGATCGTGCCGCGCGACGCAGGTGCGCCCCTGCAGCGACCTAGAACTCGGAAGACCTCCCTGGGGATCCAATGGTTGGACTTCGTACGTTCCGTCGTACCAGAAAAAGAGTGAGAGGCCGACAGAGGAGCTTGAAAGCTCCCCGACTGGCACAAAAGAGCGTGAAGGCACGCTGAGCGTGCCAAGGGTAACCGGACGATTTCACACAAATTAACCAAAGCGCTTTTGCCACCACTTTTCCCCCCTCTCTTTCTCTTCGCTTCTCGCGTTCCTCAATTTACTCTTGCTCTCTCGCTTGGTACAGCTCACCGCGGTTCCTCGTTACCAGCTAATAACGAGAGAGTAGACTCTCTCGCGCGCGCCCGCGTGTTTGCTCGTTGTACGCTCTTGCACTACGGCTAATGTACCTTTCGCTCTTCATCATTGTGCCAGGAATACCGAAGAAGGGAGAGAGAACGAGAGATGCTTTGCCGGGCGTTAAACGCGCCCATTTACTCCGAAAGCATCCGGTAACAAGAGCGCAGTGGACAACTCGCGCTGTTTGTCACACTTGGTCAGGCGTGAATCGCCACGGTGGTCAATAAGTGAGGGTAAAAGGGTCAACGGGGGATTGCGGTGAATTTGCGCTAAAAGGGGTTTTTCCGCCGATGAATCGTTTGCACGGATGAAAGCTGACGCGAACAACGAGATATAAGCAGTCGACAAATTGGCCGTATTGTCAACCGGGGAAAGAGCGAACGTCATAATTCACGAGCTTTTCGAGAGCGGGCGGCGGGCCCGCTGTTGGCTGGCCGATGCTCCTCTCGCTGTTGACAAATGTTTACTTTCCTTTGAATACTGCGAACGTTAATGAGCTTTTTCCGCTCTGATCCGCTAATACCGCGGTATTATTGGTGCATTGAATATCATTCGAACAGCTGGATTACTTACACTTTTTTTTCTTTGCATCGTTTTTACTTATAATTGTCTGGAATTTGTTTATAACGAAGATAGCACCAAACAGGAATTCAGTTCGCAATGGATAATAATTATGTATATATATTGATACAGGTTGTAAATAGTTTGGTTTCGATTATTCTAGTATACTATGCAAATTATGATTTGTGATTCCGCTCATTTTCGTTAATACAATTTTCTTAAATGTACTTATCTTTTTAAATTCAGTCAAATCGCCGGATTCGACGTGGCACATCGATGCACTCGCCTTGCCGGGACGTTTTAACTATCACCGTGTCAAGGGGTTACAGATATATGAGAAAAATTGCATGCGCGAAAACGCGAACTCGGGATTTATAAAGGAATACAAAGACTCCGTGTTTGAGCGCATTGGGATGACTTCATAGCTAAACATAAGAGGAACCAGAAAGAGTGTCTGAACCTCGGAACCCTGTCGAGAAGAGAGAGAGAGAAAGGGGGGGGGGGGGGGGGGGGGGGGGGGGGGGGTTCAGGAGAGAGGACGAAAAAAAAGAATCGAATTACTCGTAAAAGGCTGACGACGGTCTTGAGGTAGCTCTTCGGCGGCGATTTATCGACGTTCCCTGCGGTACTTATTAGACTCTTCTGGTTATACGCCGAAGCTGCGAGGGGGCTTTGGTATTCGCACGCGTGGATCGCCACGTGTGCTATACACACGCTGCAGGGACACACGCGCGACTCGTCGACGTCGTCGTCGTCGTCGTCAACGTCGAATCATTCACGCTTGGAAACCCGATCAACATCGAATACGAGTACGGTCGGTGCACCTACTCAAAGCTTCGTTTCAATGCTATTAAATCCTCGGTACACCCTGGTATTTCCCCCCAGAGTGCGATGAACCGGATATCAGTGTACGTCATGTAAAAACCTGTCGATACATCTATCTTCGTCCTCTCAAGTCTTACTATGAATCGTCAATGTATTAAATCTAAAAATGAAATGACGATGTACCTTCTTTTTCGAGAACGGAGTAAAGGCTATCAGTAAAAATTTGAAAAAAGCGTATTAAAATCATTGTTACTTTTTCTGTTGCGAAAATTTGCACGCGTTTCTCCGGAGCATTAAAATCCAAGTAAACGCGAACGAACAAAAGTTCGCATTGGACGAGGCACAATCGTGGCGAAGTATATGCCGAGCGATAGCAACGGTATCGGTTCGCCTCGAGTAATAAAGTCGTCGGCATTTGGACTGTGCGCGGCGATGATTGACATTGCCAGGCTCTCTCCGCGTAGCTGACATCATCTTTGCGTCAGCGCTTCTCTCTGGATGCTTCTCGGCGCGTGTTCTGTCAACGTATCCAGCGCGTTGCATATACTATATCGATGACTTTATTTATAACTCTGTATCTTGGGCTATCCTCGACGGACTCGAAAATTCCGACTGGCGTAAATTTGAGTTTGGTGGATCCGTTTCTCATCGAGTTCTGTTATTTTCCCGGAAATGCTTTAAATCTTGTGCCTATTATCTGTAGGTGAAAGTGGGGCAAAATGGGACAGTCTGTTAAACTTTCTGGAATGGTAAAGCGGTTTGTCTTGCCCTACCTTTCACCGTATTCTACTTGAACAATGCGATTTTTCGTAAAATACTATTTGCCTCTAACGGACCAAGTTTTGTTGAACGTTCGTTATCTGATTCGCCAACTCTACCGAATGCTTCTCGTCGCAGTTTTCTTCGATCAGATAACATCGGCAGATAAAGAATAAAAACTCGTGGCTCGAAACTTTCTCCATCTGCAAAGTCATCTCGAGGATCCTTTCGTTGGCCCGAGACGACAGGGCAAGTGAAATGTCAGAGTCGACGCGCATCGCCGAGAAATAAGTACAAATGGTCACGAGGTCTCGGTTCGAATAATGTTTTAGCCACGGGACGGTTCATTTGTTAAACCACTTCGAGACCTTCGGGTCGTCCGTAGTCGCGACAGATTCGAAATCTCGATAAACGCTCGAGGATTGTGTCAGCTTCGAGCTTCTGGTTCGAATCGTTTGAGATACAATTATTAATGAATGGTCCCGCACTCTTATCTCGCGGGAAAACTGTCCTCTCCTCGTCGGACGCGGACACTTGTACATTCTCGGGATGGCCTATCGATCATCGATGATCCCCTCTGCTCTCCAGAGTCAATATCATCGATCGTAAAACAAAAATAAAAAAATTTTACGACCTTCACCTCACAGCCAAAAATTGCATTCGTCGAAAAAAATGATCAGCTTTCATAAGCATATATCAATTTTCCAAGAGTCATCGAGCTATGACGGTTTGATTATAGTCTTTTGCCAAATTCGTGGTAGGGAAAAAAAATCAACGTCGATAGAATGAACAGGACTCCGAGCCGTGAGAAGATCTGACAAATGGTCGTAGGTGTTCGAGGATCTCGAGATCCCGAACGGAAATCTGCGGCTCCATTACTCAGCAGGATACTTGATAGAATAATTATCAATGGGCCATTTGTGGCTAGAAGACATTCCTACGACGTCGCATCTCTCTGCGGGTATAAGTAATTCTCCATCAAGATATGCAACGATCGTCGAAATCGCCGAGAGCTTCTGTGGTCGGAACGTTTAGAATGATTCATTTATAAATCGTAGCGTAGAGTCGAATCTCGGAGCCGAACCACCAACATTATTCCACTTTGTCACGAATCTTCGAATAATTTATAAAATCTTTCAGCATCTCGCTTGCCTTTAAAAAAAAGATTGATAAAAATCGTCATCTGTTCAACAAACTATGGTTTCCAAGTAAACCGATTAGCACCTTTTTTCTCGAACCGGCAGAAAAATTCTTCAATCTTTTTTTGATACCATAGAATTTTTTCGATTTTGCCTGACAACTTTCTGTAATAAAAACACATCAAAAAGGAATATTCTTCGTAGTAGGACGTAAACAACGCGATTCTACATTTCCGTCCCGAACCATCACCGTCAGAACGTTGACGATGCACTAAAACCTGCGAACTCCGCCCAAAAGTTCAATATCGTTGAGTATCGATAAAAGAAGATAGATATTACCTATTTCGTTCTGCGGACAATGTCTTCCGCCCATCGACATGGTATCGACAATATTCCGTTTCACACAACTCGTTTATAGGTGTCTTTTAGTATTCGCTCGCTGGAGCGCATCGGCGATATGCAGTTTGTAAGCATATTCGAACATGACGGTTATTTATAGCTGGGTGTATTAGAGGCAGATATAAATGTCGGTATCGCAAACACTTAACAGTCCGTATATCAATCAGACGCCAGGCACGGACGAGAGGCCAGCAGCCCGCGTTCGTCGGGTCTTCGGGGCTCGTATTGTTAGAATATATGCATATATACATGCGTGCGAGTTTCGCGTTGCACTCCCCCGTTGCGACACCCTGCTGAGTTCCTGACCTGCGGGATAGCTCATCCAATCTGTCGAAACGTGCCATTATCATCGTTGCCCGCACGCGAATTCTCTCTCAACTTCACGCTTCACCTTCGTACCTTCACACTGCATTGCTTCACCAAATGCGAGAAGGGCTCATGCGCACTTCTGATTGCACTCATACTATTTACGAAATATACGCATATTTAGACTCCTGATTCATCGGGAACTCTTAGAGTCGCAAAAATAGACAGTACCATAGAAAAATGTCGCTTTTTACAATGACAAAATAGAAATTGTGTGGAAATAAAGCTGCGGACAATGTACCGATGAAGAATTTTTTGTATTCATGAAAAAGCGGTCACAGATAAACGGATTATCTCATGCGACTCGGATTTTGTATTTTTTCTCGCGCGAAGACTAATCGGTAGACCCGTAATTTCGGGGGTCAGGAATATCTTATCCGAGTCACATTAGTTCACGATCGTCGTTTTATCAGGGCTCGTAAAAAAGAATTCTATCGCGCAGTATTGTCGATCCATAACTAATAGTCTAATCTAGGGAACTGAGGGAAAACGATACGGATCTTACGAATCAAATGGCTAGCGGGTCTGTGTATGACCTTAAAACGCTCGAGGCTCGTGCTAGCCTTGTTGTGTTTTTATTATTTTCCTGTCTTTTGTTTCGTCTCATACCAGTTTAGACCCCCGTGCCAGTTGGCGCGCAGTGAAACTCATAAATAAAGCTCGTAGGGTAGCAGAGCTCACGTCGTTCTTGCCGGTCACATCACTATACCGCGAGCTACCCGCTACGATAAGGCCGATAAGCGAGGCATAAAGAATGCTTGTGTCTCGACTTCACTCCGTTCTTGCTGCCGCGGTTTCTTTCTCCTCCTCGCGCGTTCCCAACCCTGTATATACCTATCTGTCGCTCTTTCTTGGTCATTCCAACCGCACTGCAGCGAGTGTCGGTATCTTAATGTTCACCCTGATGCTATAAATTACGCGACAGCCACGGCTCACGCAGCTGCGACTCGTCCTGATGCTCTCCGGACTTTCGTGACGTTTTCTTAACGCCGATTCTCTGTTTCTTTTTCCTTTTTCTTTTTTTTTTCGTCGTTTCGACGCTCATCGTCAGCGAGACGATATTCTTCCCCGTGCGCGCCGACGACGATAACGAATATTTGAGAAAGCCAATGTAACTCTCGTCCGATTTTCATTTGTTTCGTACTCAACCGTTAACAAAGCTTCGTCTGTGAGAATGTAAAACATTGTCAAAGATCTTTTCGTAACTCGTGCATGAATCGCGGCACTTTCCATGGCAGTCTTGCGAGCCGCAAGTGGCCAATAGCATGCCAGTCGCGAACCCGTGGTGAAATGATAAAGTCGCGCATGCGCAGTTCGTATTTTGTTCACTTTCGGCCCTTGGGAGTTTACTTTCGCCCCTAGAGTCATAACCTCACTTTTCAGTGTTCGTCTCGCGCGACTGCCATTCCAAGTGCCGCAGATTCATGCACTCGTTACGAAAAATATGATGTGCAACGAGGGTCGAATTGGCGATTGCGACTCGTGTGATTGCAGCCCTCGCTTCGCTCGGGCAGCAAACCTCACACTCGTCGCAATCGCCAACTTTCGACCCTTGTTGCACAATATACTATTCTTGTCATGTGAACTTTCGTACGACTAAGAAAACATTCAGCCCCAAATTACAATTTTTTAAACGTATATTAAAATTTAATGCGAAAATGTTAGACGCCCCTTTTATTGTTCATATTTCTAATTATACTGGGAGCAAATAATGCTGCAATTGAGAACATGTTCAGGTTCATCGATTCAAAGTTGACGAATAATGGTAATTACGTGTTACGTACAACACTCTGTTGCGCGGGGATACCGTGTAATATCTTATACAGGACAGCATTTACCTTGAAAAATAAAAATAAAATGTTTTACATTTTATATTAATTGTACGAATAATGCTGGACCGACGGAGTTTAAATAATCGTTTGCAAACAGAACGACCAAGCTTAGTCGCACCTGATTTCAACGATTTCAATTAGCTAATATTTTTTTATTTTTACTTCGAAAAGTAATTAACATGAACTTACTTCCCAAGATGATTGCGTACTGATGAGCATGAGAATAGCGCTCAGAAATTTCATGGCGAACGCCGAACGTGAGAGTCCGCTTTTCTAGACTGCAATACGGGACAGCTGTGACTGTTAAGTACATGGGCTTTGAAATCTCGTGGTACTTTGCGTTCGTGACATTGCTCACATACCACACTTCACTTCACTTCACTTTACTTTTTACAAAAACACCGCACATGCGAACGTCATTATTGGTTTTTATTTTCGAACGAGCGAGCATGGTGCTACAAGTACCTTTTTATCTTGTCATATGCAAATCAATGCGCTAAAAGATACCCCTATCGTTTTGTTACCCAATACGGTCATAAGTGATTAGAATGGATAATATGTATAATAATTCATCCATCATTCTTGTATATGACCGCGTGTTCGAACGTCATGGTCAATTTTTTAACCCGACCGAGCGAAAAGTGGCTTTTTTCATCACATACGAATGAACAGCCTTTTCACTTTTTGAACTGTACAAAATGGTACACAATTGTTCAACAGTCTGTTGCAGATTGACCGAATGAACCGCCCAGAAGTGAGAAACGTGTCGGTCCCCAACTATTGCGAATAAATGAGAAAGAAATGGTCTTTTTTGTGTAAAATCTCCGTAATCTTTGGTTCGGCGAGCAAGAAACACTTTCTCGTGAAAATACAATGAAAATTATAGATCGTCCCGTAATCCGGTTCCTGCCTTATCTCGCGACTCGATACAACGGATCTTGGGAAAACACGAGAAGTTCGTAAAGTACAAGCGACGGTTGGAAGCTCTGTGGCCCCTGTTATTAGCGGCAAGGAAGATCCCGCCCTTGAATTCGGCTTCACCGTCGAAAAACTGCATTGGGATCCGCGCGAAGGTGTCGAATGGATCGAAAGAGCGAGTAAGGCTTGTTCTGTTGCCGACGAATCGAGTAAATATTATCTTAGGTGGCAGAAATCTTCAAAGACGACTGTGAGGGAGTCGTGTCTTCGTCGTGGCAACCCACTTGAAACGGTAATCGAGACAATGAACGAGTAAATATTGAATTATATCGTTTACCTTTCGGCTTTGTGTCGCACCCTCTGTGATCTCTATCTCTCACTCTCTCGCTCTCTTTATGTACGCACCGACGACAAGGATCGCAAGTAAAGAAATTCATCGACTATAAAGATCCCTGAAGACCGTGGGCGTTACCGTGGGCTTCGGCTGACTGAAGACCGTGCGGCAGGTAACAAAGTAAACGATCGGCAAGTGCCAATTGACTAATAAGTACTCACAGTCATTTGTCGCAAAGACAATAAATTGCAACATAAAAAACCACCGCTACGAATGTTGTGAACATTTTTAAACATTTGCTCAAACTTTTTTGCAGGGCTTGATGATGAAAAATTGACGTCAAGAGATTAATGGAAAAAACAGAGCAAGTGGGAATGCAGAGCTATCTGGGTATTTCAGTGCCTCCGAAAATAAAATTCCCTAGTGCGTAACACATAAACGTCGGTCGAGGTCTTATCTGACTTCGAATGTCACGGCCCATCGAGCAAAGGTTCAGGAACATCTGTGCCAGCAGATAGCTGGTGTTCGTGGGCATTACGCTCCGTTCTAGAGCATCACAGCCGGAAGTATCTATCTCGCTTCGGTGGGAGCACACCCACAGTTATACAAGCGTCAGGAAATAACAGAGACTCACCGGATAAATCCCTGGAAGATCCACATCGTCATTGATCGAAACTTGTCCAGTTCTGCAAAAAAAACAAACTTTATTATTCACAAAAATATTTAAGAGCAGTTTCGACAATTTCCGGCAAAAGAAGGTGATTTTTTCTAACATTGGAACAAATTATAACGATTGCATATTGTTATATTCGCCCTTGGGAATGATTTTTTTCGTGAACAGAACCTGGACATAAGGATTTTGATAAAATATCTTCTTACCGATAAAGAAAAATGAAAAAACGTTTTTTGACCCAAAATTTTCGAAGTCTGTAGGAAAATCAGCTATTCGAAGAATCTTCGGAAGTTACAAAGTAAGTTTTACCGTCGAATCGTAAATTTACCGCTGCGTTACCGCAAATATTGCGAGCGTCCTTGAGCCTAACACGCGGTAACCACAAACCGCGTGCGTATATTCTGCGTTCTTCTCTCCCCGACCGAGGCGGCGAAGAGAAAAACAGAAGAGAGGACTCGAAAATGGTAACGACAAGAATATGATTTCTCCACGCTCGTTTACGACCCAAAGGAATATAAAATCTCGAATATATTCGTAAACCCAGAGTCTCTGACACTCGGTCGATCCCTTCGAGGATCGCTGGCACTGAGTTTCTCCTTCTCCATTTCTTTAATGTCTCATCTTCTTCCCTCTCGCGCGGCAGCTCGATGCATTCTCTTCTTTTCACTCTCGCATTCCCTTCGATTCGTCCTAATCGTGTGTGCGTTTCGTAGGTGCACTTACACACCTATATGTCAAGATATTTTGTATCAACCGAGTACAGTCGAAGTCATTCGAATCCGAAGGATACAGTACAGACGGTGGGATCGCGCGCCCGTCGCGCAAGTGTATTAGTGAAAGACACGACGGGTCACAGTTATAATACGATGCCGAGGAAATACGTATACATAGTTACACAAGGATCTATAATACCATAACGCGAGCCGAGGCGCGCAGCACGCAGCGAAGCAGAGTCTCGTCTTCCTCTTCGACTTGTGTTCGTCGGCCCGGGGATCGTCCTGGTTCTCGACTATACGCACACAGCAGGCGCGAGAGCGTTATGTGGACTCGTCGAGATGCCCAAAGCGATAGCCAGCGTCAGAGAAATAGAATAATAAAACGTAATATTTGTTGCACCCCCCGTAATCTTGAGATCTTAATGCCTTACGTAATACTCACATATTCGTTTGGAACGGCGGGCGGTGGCATTACGTTTCGTGGATCTTTTGAGTATTGCATGTATACGTGTGAGGGTTTTTTTTTTTTTTTTTTTTTTCAAATATGATTGTGCGCATGTATTCGTGTAAACGTGGAAAAAGCGCGGCGTGCGCTCTCGCGGTAACGCATCACGCCGGAGTGTCCGAACGGAGAATCCGAGGTCGCTGGACGACCATGCGACGAGTTTACGAAAACCACCGGGACACGCTTCGCTAACGCTTCATTCCATAATTCATCGTGTTATTAATTATGACGTTGAATAGTCGAGACCGTAGTCTACGAGAGTCAACGATTTCTTTACATTATTTTTTTTGTAGACGATAAGTTAACTCGGGTGGGTATCAGGGCGGAACGATATTTATATTTATGGAAAGCATTTAGAGGGCCATAATGAATTATGAGACACTGAGTGATTGACTCGAATGTATGAGAAATGTAATAATTCAATAGCGTTGAAATTTTACATTCTTTATGTGCATTCGGATAGATTTTATCTACTTCCGGTGCCTTTGAGAAATCGTTCTTACGTTTCCAAGCTGACGAAAAAAAATCTTAGCATTTTTTTGTACTAACGATATCGTGAAAAAGGTCTTCCGTGAGCGAAATCGATCTTGAACACGAAGTTTCGTCGAGCATGTACATCTCTGTTGGAGAATGAGATCCGCCGTGGGTTTGTCATGGTTGTTACATGCAATAACGTTAAACTTTATAACGGTTGTTGCTCGCTGTGATTTTATGCGCGTACGATTCACGTAACGAGTATAAAGCCGAATGCTAATGAAAAATAAAAAACAAAAGTGCGTGTGACGAAGGGAATGAGTTTGTGTGGGGTGAACGAGCGAGATAAACATGTCAGGTAAGCCACGGGGACCCCCTGTAGGGATGGTGGCGTGGAGACCCTGGGAGTCCCTGATGCCCCTTACCCATTGCTGCTCTCTGCTGATGCTGCTACAGCACTTTTCTACACTCGAGAGGCGCAGAAAACTCTGGCAGTATTGAAAATATGCCACTCTTCCTCGTAGTACTCGACACGCATCTCGTTGAAAGTTTTTAAAAATCAACTTCGTATGAATGTGAAAACTGAGTGAGACTCGTGGTCAGTGTCACAAATGCCACGACAAAAACAAGTATAAGTTGCAAATAGCAAATATTAAATATTAAATATTAATATTATTCTTTAATATTTAATATTAGATCAGACATATGTTAGCTCGACGAGGTCGCTCCACCTTTCTCCCAGGCGCCAGTACTATTTCCGAAAAGTCCCTAAAACAGACATTTTCATCGAAGGAGAGCCCGAGAGAAACGACGTGTGCCGAACTGACCGTCGGGGCGATCCAGCGGAGAACAGAACAAACGCGAAATCCCTCACGTCACGTCGCAGTCATTCATTCATTTCCAAACTATTTCTACCGACCCGGTCGGCACGTAACAGGGAGGTGCACTGTCCTAGGTGGTGTTATTTTTATTCCTTTGCCTCGAAGTTTCTCGCCTTTCCGACAATTTTTCGGAAAGCTCTAATTTTTCCCGCGTCAGGTATAGAATAGTCGGGACGAGACCATTTCAACACGCCGCTGGAGTTTTAGATCTTAATTTGGCAGGTAGAAGTATAGACTTTTGTCTTTTCGGTTCCGATATTCAACCGCGGTCTTTTCAACAGGTGGCGTCTTCTGCAGCGTTCACGCCCTTTGGGCTAACCTCGCCTCTTTTTCCACCTTTGCTTTCTTTCGTCCCTCGTCAAAGCGTGAAATAATTCGTTTCTACTTCGAGTAGTTAATAATCGACTCCGCTCTCGTTTCGGTTCTGTTCTTCTTCATCTGGGCTCAACTTCCGGACGTATTTTCCGCTGATTGAATTGAACTTTGACTACAACCTGTTATTTCCCGAATGGCAGCGAGCAGACCTGCTATTTATTTTTATGGCAAGTCGATGTCCAACGAGTTAATGAAACGTTACAGAGGCGCTAAAAATGTAGCGCAGAAAAGATTGGAAGACGAAATAATAATAACGAGCTAGAACCTCTCAAAATTTGACGATCGATATCGCGACGATTCGAAGGTAACACGTTATAAACCGCAACCAGCTCTGACTTTCGTTCGAGACTTTGCCGGCCTCAAATGAAAAGAAGCCGACGCTTGTACCAAAAAGTCGTCTCTTATCAGTTCCGACGCGTCATCTGCATCGCCACTGCACATTATCTTCTTACTCGAAATCTCGAACCGCAATTTCAGCGTTTAATGAATTGTGGCTCTTCAACATTCGGCACTGATATCTGATATTATTTTCATGGCGACTCCGTTATGTCGAAAAGCTTTCAGCATTTTTCGTCCGTCCTGTTTTTGATGGGACCTCGGGACATTATTTATTATTTTTATTTCGATGCTTCCAATGTAATCAATTTCGAAAGTACTACAATCATTTTTAAAATCACTTGTCACTAAAATTTTGAGTGTTCATACATTTTCTTTTCGAAACGGTTTATATCAGAAAATTAGAAACTAAGCTTTAAATATCGGACCAAAAATGATCCATCAATCGGTATTAATTATTTTCGTTCCTTTTTTATTTATAAAAGAAATAATGCTGATTGAGTTTCCGCGTCACCTCCTTATTTTGTTTTTAATCCAATGTACAAAAGTTCCTCTGGCAAAAAAGCTAGAATTGATGAAGTAACCTTACTGATAGAGGAGCCTTGTAGACGACTTTCTTTGGCTTGATTTTAATCGCTCAACGCAAGCGACAAAAAGGTTTATCAACCGGGCGAGTCATTGCGGCGCATTTGCACTCGAGTCAACGGCGAACTTGCGATGATCGGCCTCGTTGTAAGATAGCGCGACTGTGTTTTAACAACGAGAACTTCCTCCGCTCGGAATGTCGGATCACCACACAAGGGATCGAGATCGGTTGCAGTTCGTGTCTCAGTGCAGAAAATCAAGTATTTTATTCAGCGCACTATAACTATAGAAGCCGAGTAGTAGTCGCCGAGTGGAAGTCTCGCGGCGCCCGGCAAACGACAGGTCTTCATAAAGGTTATCTCCTTGCATTACCAGTGCCTCTCTCGGTCGAGCGCTCTGCATTGCCGCTCCAAATGCAGTCTTCAAATGCTGTGTTGGCGAGCGGGGAATGCGGTTCCAATAGTCCAGTGGAACTCAAACTGAACATACGAATATCCAACTAACCTTCTCGCTAAATTTTTAATGTCTATCAAATTTTCTACCACTTGAGGATCTATGCTCTTTCAGAATTCTTGTCAGATAGGTTTGAACAGAATAAAATACATCTAAATTAGTAAATTCAAGCCTTTCGTAAACACATGTTTCTGCGTAGGAAATGATGAGTAGTAGAGAAAATCATTTTTTTTTACGGTGAATTAAATTTCTAATTTTTGTTCATCAAAATCGTGTAACGTACGGCAGTTGTTGTATTTCAATATAACTTATCTTTATGGTCGATGTCTGCGCGGCGATTGAACATATATCCTCAATTGAGAGACGCTGGATGAATATGCCGTATTTAAGCATTGCGAAGAGGCGAAAGCCCGTGGTAGCCCAACTATGGCAAGCTCGCAGGAAACCCGAGACGCAACACACGGGAGAACCCCAATATCCGCGCGACAACTTCAATATGCATGCTGCATACCGTATATTATATAAAATGTTACGTACGTAACACGGCGTACGTACTCCTCGTTTCTGCATCGACATGCGGAGACCTCGTGCACAGAACGGCCCAGCGGATGAGAAGCTCGTGCCGAACAAGTTGCAAGAAACTTGCGGAAAGTAGTTGAACACAGGAAGCAACTATAATACCAACATGCAATGCACACGAGTATAAGTATGCTCGCAGCATACTTTACGCTATCCTAGATTCTTGTAAACGTCTCGCTCCCTGTGTTCCAAAGAAAGACAAAAGAACTTCGAGACGCTTAATCATTAGATTTGCGTTGCATATGCTTATCTAGCAACATTGAAGATTCTGGAGATCGCGAAGCCTTTGGGCAATGCTACAGACCCGAGATGACTTTTTTTAATCAGTGCCAATTGTTACAACGATAGATCGAAGCCAAATCTTAGCTATTTTTGAATGAAGAATTATTCTTCTTCCTTACTCTGACCACCGTTATCTATGAATTTCAACGATTTTTGTGATACAATTTTTTCAATCAATTAAAAAAAAATTAGCTTTTGATCCTTTTGAATGAACTCTTCGACCCGAAATTGCCGAAGGTCTCCTTAAGCCTACAGAATCATGCAAATAAATTTACATGACACGCCATCGTAAGCACGGTGATAAGAAAAATCAACTTTCACCAATCGTGCATCGTTATTTTGCGGAAAATGTATTTGGTAACATTGTACGGTATGTCTTGTCGCGCGTTGCATGGAGATAGTGTCACCGCCCGAGAACTTCATTAGCTATTACCCGGCCGCAAATACCCCCGTGTTCATATAGTATCGCGAAATCTAAACCGTGAGCCCCGCGCGAGTGACTAGATCTCGTAAATAACTAAACTGTCTCCAGTTAACACACAAACTCGGCTATATACCTGTTCGAGTAGATAGAGTCTGGTTGAAGCGTGAGCTTGCATCCCGCAGTATCCTATCCGCAGGGACTGTAATCAATGCGAGTTACGTAATCCGTTAGGTGCACACACACAGACACACCCGCACGCGTACAAAAACGGATAGAGCGCAGCAACGCTGTGTTGAGAGAGAAACGTGGGCGCGGGGGCGGGAGCGTTGGTGAATAGCTCGCAATTAATTATCTCGGTTAAATCTGCGATCCAGATCTGGACGAACCGCTAGTCGCGGCCTTTATTCCGTTGTCCGGTCTTCGTGAGCCGCTGCAATGTGTTTCCACTGCGTATAACCCTGCCGACTATGTAGTATGCGCTCAACGATGGATAGGAACAGGCTCGAAGCTTCTACGCCAGGCCAATCGCTAGCTAACAGCCGATTTTCATGACTCCACTTCTTTTCCCTCGATATTTTTCGTCTGCCATTCACTGCATCCTTCTAGCTTGCCTACTCTTCGTTCAGGTTCGTCTGGAGTAACTTGATCGCGAGTTATTTCGTTGCATCTATATTATATAAGTGAATCAAACGGTGTTCTGGCGCGCAGTCTTCCGCATCTAGCTTTTGATTCTTCCTTGTTTTCTTCTTTTTCCTCTGACTGCACATTTTTTTTCTTCTTCTCTCTTCGTCTCAGTCCCGAAGCACATCGGCTACTCCGTGTGTCTGTACAATTGCCACGCGATGGAAGCATTTAGCTCACGCTAACTCCACAGAAGACACGACATCCGCAATTGTTAACGCGTTTCGCGTCGTAGATTCTACGTATGTATGTGCATACATATATATACATGCCAAACAACTGGGCAGCTTCATTCATTTTTTCTTTTTCTTCTAGCAATTTGTAACTTTATGAGCCGGGAATTTCGTTTAAATCTTTCCCGAGCGATTGCGAATTGAATGAATGAAGTTGTACGAATGTCTGATATGCACAAACCATACGAAGTATACATACTTGATGTACTTGCAGAAACAAGTTGGCCGTAAGTATGCGTGTTTGTATATACGACTCCGCAACGTTACGGAATCATACGTGAGAGTTACTCTCTACCGACACGATGCTGGCACGTCCGAGAAAACATATTAACGTTAATCGGCACCGGAAAAGTGATTTTCCGGTGTGTTAGCTCGCCGGGCCGAGGGGGCCGATGCGCGGTCACGCGTTTGTGACTTTGATTAGAAAATGCAAAAATCGTAACAACCTTTTGCCGGCCCTGCGCCGCGGGCCGCGTAACCATGGAAGCTATCACGGGAATGAATTACAAATCGGCATCGTGTTGGCATTACAATAAAACAATTACAAGTGGAAATATAAGACTTTCCCATCACATTTCCACATCCGACTTGCGAATGTACGAAAGACTGCTGATTCTCGCTTGGCTAAACTACAAATCGTATCATATGCGGGTTTTACAATAAAATTAAACTGCAAATGGAAAATGTGTTTCAATCGTCGATTTTTCTTTAATCTTGCTACTTTGTAATGAGAGAACGCAATATCGTTGCAGCAACTACAAATCCGTAACTAATTAGTGCGATTGTTACTTGTTAATTGTTAAGTCTACTGTTTATATTTCGTTTAAATGTGTGTATTTAGTGCACCAGTGGAATTTTTTGTCGTAAGTCGTATGAACTTATAAACAACCACTTATTTATTTGATAATTTATCAATTGAACATTTGTCACTCGAATAATATAATGTCGATAAAATTAATAAATTGATTAATGCTATCTAATTCTTGGCGCCCTAAACTCCACCGCGATTTTTAATTCATAACCGCGAGCCAATGTAAAACAACCGAGTCAGATTTCTGTAGATCGTGGGTAGATCGATAACCGTTGTGAAGTCTGAAGAATTATTCAACGCCTTTTCACATCGAAGTAATAACCCTGTGATATGTTGGAGAAAAAAAAAGCAAAAAAAAAATATTATCTTTATGATCTCGCGACCAAGGGCCTTGATGATTGGAGTCCTTGGCTTTTTCTTCCAGCTGTCATCGGCGATCGAAATCTCAAGATCTCTTATCGAATAATGATTATGCACGTCGTTTCGCGTGCCTCATCGCGAAGTGGTTCCCCGTATACAATGTGTAAGTACAGTACCCGGCCATATAATAAAGCGTGGAAGCTCGCGTAGCATAGCGAAGGAAGTGGAATAACGCGGTAGTCCTCGATCGTATACCCAGAACCGATCTCGCTACACGCCCGGTTTTTTTTTCTTTTCTTTTTTCTTATTATTTACACACACATGACGTGTGCATGATATCGTATACCTAGTATAAATATGCGTGCGGCGGAAGTTCCGGTCTTGCCGTGCCCACGATAGTCGTGCCTCCCCCGTCAAGGAATCGACTGAGACGCGCATAACATAGACGATGCTATAAGAAGCCTAGCGTCTCTGATTGGTAATTAAACGCATGACAGCAACCCGCCCTTTTACCGGTAGCTCATCTACTCGGCTAACGACTGTTTGGCACGAGACTTTCGTCAGGACATCGACACAAACGCATAACAAAGAATAATCAAGCAACAAAAGAAATCGCTGGAAAAAGCATCATCACATTCATCACTATAGTAACGAATCGTCCAAAAAAACCGATGAGCAGAACGAGAATCAAATTTTTATGCAAAACACAGCAATAAACTTCGCCAATTAGAATTAAGAAAAAAAGGCCATCGTTACAGGAGAGCGCAATAGATTTCCCGTCTATCTGATTCACGAATCTCGTATAACAAATCTAATTTGCCCAGATACACCCGATAGGTGGAGCCAACGAATTAAATACTCTCGTTATACGAGCGAGAGGAAAAAAAAAAAAGAAGTTACATATAAAAGAAGAATGAAAAAAAATCTGATTGATCTACGTTAGAGCGGAAGCCGTCGAGGAACGTCGGTGAAGTCGGACGGATCTACGCGAGTACAGCTCTTCCGCTCTTCCGCCGCGGCGTTTTATTCCGTACGGCTCCGGTCGGATCGTTGAGCGCACTCGATCAGACTTGGTAACAACGAGAGCGCGGCCGCTGTGTGTACGTACTCGTATGAAAATCGAGTCAGTTTCCATGAAATACCATGGAATAGGACTGTGCAGCGGCTCGGCCGGAGCGGTTGTGTTCTCCCAGCGGCAACCTGTGACGGTGTAACATTAACATTATCGCCGGGGCCCGTCTAAGCATGGGCAATAACAATTACCGACGCTATCGCTAATTTTATGCGCGAGCAATCTCTCATGCCGCGGTACAATAAATACGTCAGCGTATGCGCGCTACAATGTTACGATGGTTGATTATAGATGGCTGTAACTATGGAGGTATTAGCGGGCTTTTGAAGCCGCTCAACGCCGCTCTCTCTCCTGTCTTCCGATGATTCCCTGTTAGACGAATGGATCTGACTAAGTAATACTCGGATACTTGGCTATATTGCTTCGATATACGTGTATATCGCCTAATGCTCGTTGCACGGGAGAAATGCTCGTATAGACTACAATAGAGTGTTGCACAGTAGAACCTCGATTAACGGCGAATTGTTCGAGCTCAACTAGCACGTAGAATGAGGCGTTATCATCTTCCGAGCTGATAATCCAGAACGGAGCTGATTAATCCGTTGCAATGGTTCCGTATTATTTTGGAGAGGAAGTGAATCTTATTTTTTCATCGATATGTTAGACCTCGAGCAAATGACATATTCACGAATATTTAATCACTGTAAACGGAGAGAAATATCTGGTACAATTTAACAAGCAACATTGGAACACGTCGCCGGAATCACAATTGTGTCTCGTTTCCTTGCGTCTTCAGGTTTCTCGTCGTTTCTTCTTCCACTGTTAAAGAGTCGCGAGCATGGTGAACTGCTACGGGGCACGCACGTCAACGCCGCAGCGTCACTCGAGCTGGTTCTATATCTACCTCGCGGCCAAAACGTTACCTAGGGATTTGCGAGAGCTCGAGGCCGATGAAATGAGATTGAAGGACCTCTCCAGAGAGTTTGTATAGATACAGATTTCGGTTTCCTCGGTCGACTGAGCGAAGGAAGCCACGAACTAGAGCTTCTAGCTCTGCATTAATCTCGACCACAGATGAGAGAAGAGGCATTGCAGGATTTGAATCGTTAATCACTGAGCATATTGCCCTACCGAGGATTACAATTCTCAGTGGCTTCTGCTTAGTTAACATCTCAAAGGATTCAAACATGTACTTAATCTCGCTTCCTGCAGTACAAGAGCTTTTTTTTCTCATAATCCAGAGTAAAAAAAAAGGTTTTATTCATATCTCTATTTTACCTATATCCCGTGGGCGTTATTGAATTCTCATCCCGGAAATGTAATAATCTCCAACTGGACAATAATAAAAATGCGCTCGGATATCGAGTCTCGTCGAAGACTGGAAAACCTTGTACACCCTCTTTATGCCATCGCGAGTAATACCCTCGTCTCAATTCTAATTCTCGCCTACTCACCTCTACTTTACATGTCTTTACGTTTTTTTTGTCCTCAAAAATAATTTCTCACTTTTCTCTACTAACTCCCCGAGGTGTACATTACAATTAACCGTGACAGACACAATAGCTCTGTAAACTAGCGTCCACGAGTTGAACCGCAAGAACACTCCTCGCGTCGCGTGCGAATCAAATTCAGGATATATTAGGTGGATTCAATGGCGACAGAAATTTGACATCGGACACCGTTGCTGCAAGGATCGCTTGGACACTTGAGGATCGTGATTCGCATGAACCAAGCCGGTCAAGCCTGTCCACTGTGAGACCAGCGTCCCAAGTACACCCATTCGAGCCAAGTTCATGCAGCCTGTCTCGAATGAAAACAGCCTGTTCAACCCATCGCGAAAGCGGACCGTTTCAGCCCGTTCGTTTAACCGGCCAGCGGGTGGAACTGCGTTGCGGAAGCGAATACCAAGACAGAATAAAAAAGATCTTCGGCCTAAATAAGCCTGTATACTTCGCGCCGGGAGATCGCGTCTCGCGTGGATATCTTCGGACTGGCATTTTTGCCCATCGGAGCCCGGGAGTTTCTGCACGGTGCAAATTTCCCCGGTGCAAGGAGAAACCGCGAATATGCATAGGAAGCTTCGGCAATACCGTCCCGCGGGGTCCTTCGGTCGCCGTCGTCGTCAGTGCAGAGGACGGAGCCATCCGAGCTCGTAAGCTTTCATATTTATACGTCGGTCGAGAGTATAAAACTGTTAGCTTATGTTTCGGTGTAAGCGCGAGATACACCGAAGTGAAGGGGGGAGAGGAAAGAGCAGTCAGAAACTTAGTTAGCTATACCCACGGGCGGGATCAACGTATGCTGACCAAGCACGGTCTCTCTCCGATACACGAACTGCACCCGGCTCGCAACTGTACATAACCAGCTCTCCTCTCACGTGCTGTAATTCGACTGGCGTTTGTAAAGACACAGGATGTTTTTTTTTTAACCCCGGCCCACTAGCCGCGCGCTGCGCGGACTCGGCTAACGGTTGAGAGGCTATAAGTCGCTGAATTAAAAAAATTATTCCTAGCCTCGGGTCAATTTTTTGCTCGATGAATATTCGACGATTTTTCATCGATCATTATGGACACTTTGGAAAAGAAGAAGGAAAAAAAAGCTAAGTAGCGAGCGCGGAGAATGTTTTCTCAAGATTCAATGATAATTGAATAAATGACAATGAACTAATTCAATAACAAAATAAAAGGTTAATTAAACTATGAAATTGATGGGGTTTTGGCATATATTTTTTTGCTCTAGGATCGAATTATGAAATCGGCGATTTTGAGGCGAGCTACGATCATTTTTTAATTTTTTGCTGCCATAAGCGAGAAAAATACCCACCAGCGAGTGAGGGAAGATTCGCCAGACACTTGATAATTAAACTGTTGAATCGACGTTTCGAAAAAGTGGTTGCCGTAATATGTTTTTTCCCCTTGGGAGTAAACAGTTGGTTCTGCGAACGAAGAAGGCCGGACATGCGAGAAAATAAAGAGAGAGAAAAGAACGGGCCATTTTTCGCGCCGGTGAGTATAATAAATACAAATCTGATAAGCCTTGCCTGGTACGTCTAGGCTCATGGGCCCCCGAGCGCGGGCATTAACGTGATATTCAAGCTTGGCCATTGCTGTACATACCACCGATGGTAACTTCGCTTAGGACTTTCCCTATATACCGAGAAGCCGAGCCGTCAACTGTTTACAGAGGTCACAGGCGTGAGATCTATGCAAGATTTTCACGATATGCCTCGTTGTCGTAGACACGGCGGTCGAGTCGTTCGTAGATACACGAGAAAATCGCCAAGCGCACGTAGACACTACATAGTGTACATACGCGAGGAACGTTTTCCGCTTCTGCATACGGTCAATTCTCTTCTTCATTTTTTTTTCTTCCGTTTTACTCAACAGCGCGAATTTATAATAAAAATATCACTGTTCGTTCTATCGCTGGACATGTAAACGAAACACATGTAATTACATATTTTTTTTAAATGACTTTTATGCCTCTGCACACGATCAATTCTTCCATTCGATTTTAATCAGAAGCGCGGAATTCGACAAAAAACGAATCTTTGGTCGCGCTAACCGCACAATAATGCTGCGATTCCGGATTTTTTGCATAAACACCCGTTACGCTTCTGCATACTGATGATTAATTTATTTCCTTCTCGTTTTTTACGCCACGGATGTTAGCAATGTTACAACGAAATCGGAGCCGAAACAACATTTTTGTTGAAGCTTTCGCGTCGTCCGAAAAGGTGCTGCCATTTTTCAAATTCGATTCTATAGTCAATCAAATATTAAAAACGAGACGCAACTAATTCTTGTCATTATTCCGATAATCTAGAAAAACGTTATTAAATGAAGCAGGTTGAAAAAAAAATGTGTAAATGGTTATGAACATTACGGTGCATCGATAGTTCAACGGAGTAATTATCGAACTGAACATTTTTTAATAGCGAATAAAATCTGAACGATTGCACGACACGCGGATCATTTTTTTGATTCATCGCGAAGGTGTTATTTATAAATTCATATGGAATATCTGATAGATCTGTTATGAACTGTGAATACATAAATCTCGTTAATCGCATTGTTAATATGTACAAAAAAAGCGTGTGATCGTTCTCGCGGCTTGACACGAGAACAATTACACGCTGTTGAAATAAGTCGTATCATAAGTCACAGAGAGTACAAGTGCGAGTTGGAGATTCTTCTTCTTCTTTTTTTTTCTCTCTCCTCGCAGAATGAGCATGCATTAGGATATAGGTAAGCATGGCGCGCGAGTTGAGACCATTTTTGGCGAGCGTCTGGCGGAACACTCAAGGATATAAACGATCTTGTTCTACATGAACCGCGTTGAACCCACCGGTCGGCAGACGGATACGTCGTGCTCTTCAATGCGTGCAACTATTTTTCTACCGATCTAACATTTTCTCCGGTGAAGAAAAAATAAACAAATTATTGCTACCCGCTGAAATTTCGAGCTGTTTAAGCTACAATGTTGATGCATTAAAACGAACTCTCTCTCCTTTCGCTTCCCAACTGTATAATAAACTCAATCATTAACTTTTACCGTGAAATTATCGATTTCCATTCGACTACCGATGAATTCCACGATTAATATAATTTTTTTTTCTTCCTTTCGTTCGATCATCCTCGATAATTGAACCGAAGATTACGGTTTATTAAAACTGGCCCTGGACCGGGACTCTCGTTGCTGCGCGATGAATATTTTTCATATGGCGCAACAAACCGCGACGTTCCCTTTTTTTTACACGACGAATCAAGCGTCCTCGTTAAGAACAAATTGGTCCCATACAAAGTGGCCTCTTATTAACAGAGCTGTTTCATCGATCGGCGATCGATTCGAGGAACGAGGAAGAAAGATAAGAGCAATCGAGCGCTCTCAGCTCTCAGGAGGAGCAGAAGCAGCAGCAGCGAGCAAGGAAATCGTCCACCTGAACACACCTGCCCGAGGTGCAGGCCTCTTACCTTTGCACCTCTCGCTTCTTCGTCGTGTCTCTACATTTTTTTACCCTCGGGGCTACCATCCAAAGCTCATTCTATCCTTATGAAAAATTTGAATATATATCGAGCGTCGCGTTCGCAGGGGTGGGCTTCACTTTTTATCTTGTGCACGTGTATCAAAGTACGAAACGAAACCATTCCGAATGGCTGTCCGATTGACGAAAAAAAAATACATGGAGAAATCAAAGGTAAACTTGGCCTTTCAACCTACTCGTTAAGAAAAATGAATGCAATTGCGAATTGCGAATCAGCACTGTCATCACTGGCGTGAATTATAATAACCTAATAATGTATGCGGAGCGCATACTTCGAGTTGCGCGTGTTTGAGACAGGAATTTCAGTGCAAGGTGGCCCCGTTGGCCTTATGTCTCGGTTAATGTCGACGATAGTGCAATTTGCACTGCCCAACTCGAGCTCTTCGAAGTTGGTGCAGATATAGCTAAACAAATTTCCATATCTGGACGGCGGGATACAAAAAAAAACTGTAGCGAGAAACAATCGTTCCGGAACACGCGAGATTAACTTCCCCGAGTTTAGTAACTAGAACTCTATTCGTCGATAATACGAATATACAATGTACAAAAAAATATTTCATCTATTGGTAATTTTTTATATATTACATTTTTTTTTAATCAACAATAATTGCAAAGAAAGGTCTCGACTCCAACATGCGAATAACCATTTGTTATTTCAATCCGTTTCTTGCTGCTGTTTCTTAATTACTCTCACTTTTCGATCGACACTTTTTACATTTTTGTGAATTACACCGTTGTTTTTCCGCAATCAGACGCATAAAACCAAACGGGCTAACATTGTCGATGAACGTAAATCGACTTATCGCAAGATCGCAATAATAGCGAATCATGTCGGAATTGCCGGAGTCGCGAAGGTAAGAGGCGTGCGTGAATAAAATAAATTTTTAGGAACGGTAGCACGCGATATCGCGATGTCTCGCGGACGGTTGGATAAGAGAGCGACGATAAGTACGAGAAATGTATAGAACGAAGTTACATCGGGAGCCTGAGAGGGGGTGATTCCCTAATTCATTCGCGATATCGGGTTGAAATAATGATTATTTATAAGTCGGTACCGACGATTGAGCCGGGTAAATACGAGGCAAGGATTATTGTGCGGAATAAAGGATAAAATATACGAACGATCCGGACACCGGCCAGCGTGATATCGCGACTAATATTATGCATATTTAGTTTTAACGTAACGAGACCTCGCCACAGCGCCGGAGATTGCATAAATAGTCGATCTAATGAAGAGGATTATAGATAGATTACGAAGACATAAGAAGAATTAAATAAATTGCCAAATGAAAAGTAGATAAAAAAAATTAAAAATGTTGTCGAAGCAATCGATGTTCGAATTTTAATTCAATGTCAAGGTTATTTATAGCGATATGATTATGTATACGGATTTCTTCAGTTGCATAATCCCCGCACGGGAACGGATCCCTCGTCGAAAGAAAATGTTTTTGTCGCTTTTGTTGCTCTTTTTTTCCTCGGTGAGCGATCAACCGAGTTTATTAAATACGGAATTGAGTATAGAGCCGAACGGATCGAAGATATACAGAGAGCACGAGGCATAAACACGACGCGAGATCGTTGCTTCATAATTATTCATTCAGGCCCGATGATACGGGTTCCGGTCACTGAGTGGAAATGTTCATCAGATACGGTAGGCGGCCACCTGCCAAAACCGATATGCAATTAATGCTAAATGCTCACGTGGCACGCAATCTTTACACGCGGCTTTTCAACGCAAATCGACGATCATCGCGGGATCCTCGGTGCGCACAGCATCACATCGTATATCTTTTCTTTTTCGCGTTACTCATTTTATCATCGTAACATCGTCAATGCGTTTTGCTTTTTATTTTTCAATTCGTCGTTCGTTGCGACTATAATTTCGCGAGAGCGTTCACTCGTAAGATTATCGTCGACGGGGAACGTGTTATCGAAACATATTGCGTGCGAGCAGCGAGAATTCGAAGAGAAACAGAAAAAAAGTTGATGCTGATCAAAAAAAGTAACTCAAATATTAATATTAATTTTTTATCGACTAAGCGCTGTTATTTTTATATTGACACGTATCAATAGATCGCTCGTGCTAGAAGCAGTAAAAAATGAAGAATTGCGGAATGAACAGAAATAATGATAAACACTAATACAATTAATTCATGATAATTTTTTTACTATAATTTTTCATAATTCGAATCTATAATTTTTTTCGAATATTATTATATCCATCTGATGAGTCGGTTACTTCACATATATTTCGAGCGTGTGTGTTCTTCCAAAAATCGAATCTATTGCACAACGATGTGCAGGCTGTTTATTGCAACGGTACTTTGCTACAGTCTACGGAAGGATCCGTAGCACCTGCCGTTGTCGGGGCTATTTGAATATTCGACTGAATAGACGTTAGTTTTCACTCGTTGCCACGAGCGCACCTTTGCTCGGGTACAAATTATGTTATATTAGCGGGTAATACACGCCCTGTTTCGAGAGCGACGAGTGGGTTAAAAAACAAAAATTTAATTTGAATAATCGTCGGGCTTAACGTTTATGACTCGGACGCGTGACTACGAGCGCTCGTGTGCGAATAATTGCCACCGAAAGTAACGCTGCGCCTCGCCGATTGAGACTCTAATCAAAAATGAAAGAAATTAGTCGAAAAAGTTGGAAACTTTGATGGTTTCTCGGCATCGACAAAATTCGCTTCGAAAGGTGCAGAAAAGTAAAATAAAAAGTTATTTCGTAAACCTTTCATGAGAAAAGAGTGCGCAACGGAGGCGAGAAATGTAACGAAACGAATCGATGCAACCTGTTGGCTCCTTCGGTTTACAGGTCGAAGCTTACCGTATAAACTTTAACGCTCGAGCATACGTACACATCATCGCGGGAACGTAATGAGATATCCTGGATTTAATTAAAGCAATTTGCGCATCGAGAGCTGGGAACGAGAATACTGATTGTCCTGAGAACCACGAAATAATACGTCCCGTCGCATACGTATATATATAGGCTATAGTTATGCCCCATAGAAGATCCACCGGTATCCTTAACTCGGTGCGAATCGATAGGATCGGCTTCAGCTTCTATTTTTCTCATCCTATTGCAATAGAATCCCATGCCAAGTTACACAAATCCCAGTGAACAATAAACCGCGAATAAATACTATAAAAAAAAAGTAGAACGATGTTAGATCTTAAGCTCCTATCATTTTGTTTCGTTGGATATTCTGGAGTATTTGTTCATCTACTTATTGATCTATTTATTCTTCTACCAAAATTGGATCCGAGTTAATTTAAGGAATTCTTGTGAAAGACGATTCACGCTTTAGGAAAAATAATTAATTGACTGAAATCACATTTGTACGAAAAAAAAAGACCTTGACTATGTTGTCGAAGCATCACACTCGATATTTGTCATATGAAAACTTCTTTACACACCCTCAAGGAAATCTTTAAAAAAAGCAATTTCAATGCTAAATTTTTTTCGATTGCTTCTCGATACTCTGGAGAGAAATAAACTCCAGTAGAGATAAGGTGTTAACTTGTGTATATGCAAACGCGCGTGACTTATAATTTTAATACATTCGTGAAAGTGACGAAGAAATAAATGAGTGACACATTCAATTAACGTTGTATTCCGGCCCATTAATGTCATAATAAATTACAATTTTCTTCGTGTCGTTCGCCACCGGGTAATTGATGCCACGGAAGGTAGAGCGGTGATCGGGTGGAGCGCGATGATGATGAGGGCATCGTAGCCGCTCTCTCTCTGTCTTGCGCCGAGCCAAGCCAAGCACGCTTGGCACTTTGCACCCGGCCACCAGAAGAGATAGTGTCCGTCACGCACACTTTTATAATTTTTTATTTTATTTTTTATTTGACCTTCGTGCCCGCGTCACGCACCGATTTCGGCGTCGTTTGCCATGGTTTCGGATGTCCCGTAACACGAATCTGCTTCGAAAATTAAGCCACTAATTTGGCCGTTTAATTACCTGAGATAACGATAGATTGAAGCGAACGCGAAAGGAAAAAAAGGGTTAAAGTTGCTTAAACGTCGCTTCGGTGAGTTTTTTTTGTATTCCTCCAAGCGGCATGACTCGGTTACTCTGTATTATTTTCAACAGATTTACACGCGTCGTTGCAGCCCACTTGCGGTCTTCCCGAACCGAGTTATCACTCCGTAGTATCCACATGTCGGTTTAATTGCCGCGCGCACACCAAAATCTTCCTTCGCTTCTTTCTTTCAACTTTATGTTTATATATATGTATGCATACAGTTATATTTGCACACGGATATTTATTTACAATGCTCCACGGCGATTCTCGTTCGCTCCAATCGCAATCCTCAATTAGCCAGTCCGCAAGCTCGTTAAATGATTGTATAATAATTATAATAGCGATACGATTGCCAAATGAGACAAGGGAGAGGCGCCAGTCGAGAAGAATGTATATATTTTTTTACATATTATTATATAATTATAATTATGATTGTGTCAAGATTGAGCAACGAGACAATGAAAAGGCGCCGTCGGGATTTTCGTTATTTTTTCCTTGCACAAGATGAAACGCAACGGATAATTGTCAGAAACTTCCTGGGTCGATTTGGATCAAATCCCGTAGAGCCGCGCCTCGAGTTTGCATAGCAACGACCCTTTCGAAAATTCAACGAATGAAGCTCGATACAAAGTCAATCGAATAATGAAACTTTTCGCGAATATACGCAGATGGACAATTTTTTTTAAATCCCTTATCCCCCGAGAGCATCCGTTCAATTAGCAAGAACGAAATATAAGATCTCTTTCAACTATGAAAACAGAAGACTACGATTATATTGCCGGTTTTTTTTCACGATATTTTGTAGTGGAATGGATAACTCCATGATGATGACGATTGTTAAAAATAGCCTACAAAAGGGTATCTGAAACATCTCCGCTGGTCTTTCGTAGCTGGTATTGAAAGCCTCTAACCAGCGAAGAGTCTGATCTGATCCCATCAGTGGGCGATCATGCTGCACGCGTCCGGGCGAACTGCCTTTGAAAAATCGAGAAACTCGTGCAGGGCGAAGTGCACCTGGCGCCTTTGCCTCGATTCTTCAAGTTTTTCTCCTTCCACCAGTCATCGCTTTTCGAGCTAATCGCTTTTTGGTGGCATTTTTACGATAAGCACACTCAAACTTTCGTTCGAAAATTGGAAGGTGTTCACGGCGGTATTATATCCATTGCGAAGAAGCAGAAGGGCCTAACCTTCCCACATTCAACAGGGTAAAGGCTGTTGGACACATCTTTGCGTTTCTAAGACCGTCGATGTGTTCGGCTTGGTATTATTCATGCCATACCATCTTCGGAAAGGGCTGCTAGGTCGCACAGCAGCACAAATAGGCCACAGCGCGTGTTTCCTATTTTCTCGAAAGATTATCCAGCTCGCCGACAAAAGGCGACGAAGCCGTTTCTCTCCGGTATCCCTTTTGCTTCGAAACAGAGTTGGCTCTCTCGCGCTCTCTCTCCCTCGGTAGCCCGATAGAAGTTCGATTTTTTTTCCTCTCGGTCGTACACTGGTTTAATGATATTTAAGAGGGACACATTTCACGGCTCGGCTTACAAATGGCCGGATTACCCGGATTTGACGACGAGTGCGACCACTGTGTTGCTGTGTACTATAATACACATCTATACACACTTCATTGCTTTGCCCACTATTTAACTCAAGGATATAGGCGCGGTAGTGTATATTTTAAGTATCTCAGTGGCCGTCCAAGTGCGCCCCGGTCGACAAAGCGAAACCGCTCTTCATTTCTCTACGAGACCAAAGGAGCGAACGATTATTGCAGTTTTAGATCCCGACGCGCGCTCGCCGCAAGGAGCCAAGGACGTTTCACTCGGCGGCACGGGGCGACTGTGGAAAGGCGCACAGAGAAATGTTCTGTTAAGTCCTCTCTTTTTCTGGCTTTGTAATGATCGCAATAAGGGAACTCGCTGGAGTCTCTTTCTCGGAAGATTTTCGAGTCTTAACAATAAGTACAACGACGAATGAAATATTAGATTGGTTTGAAAAGTACTTTTTTTTAGAAATCTTTAATCATCTATAAATAGAATTTATCGTTCAATATTAATATTTATAATACAATAAAAAAAATTGATTATTAATTATTGATTAAAATATCCCTTCAATATTATTTTATTATTAATATAAGTATTAAATAATGTTGATTATGTGGAATGTTCGAAGTTTGCGTTTGGATTGGAAGGCTGTTTCAGCCTGAAACGTTCTTTTCGGCCCAGTTCTACGAGAGGGGCTGCAATACCCTTTTGCCGAGTCCGCAAAGGCGGTCCGCTGCGACCTGGTTGAAGCCGTTTGAGGCTTATAGGTAGGGACGGCTCATCGGATAGCGTTTAACCATGGAATCCCTCGATGAATGCCACAGCGTTCGAGGGCAGATAGAACGCTTCGGTTTAGGTAGAAGAAAAGCGAGAGCAGTTTAGCCGTCGCGCCGGGGTCGAGGACGAGAATGAGCGGTCTCGTATCTAGGTAAAACGCCACGCGACCAGCACGACCGAAAAACCCCGCGTGCGCGACCGCGTGTCCCTTACGGACCCAAAAGACCTGTCGACCCGCCCGAGCCGTCCATAGTTCGCACTACAAGCAGATGTCCGACGGATAAACTGACAACTTGAATTATATTCATCAGGATTAACCTATCCGGATGAGAGTTTCACCATTCGAACGAACGAGAGACCAGAAAAAGAAGGCATGGAGATATCGAGATTAAAAAAAATGAAAAAAAAACCAAAAGCCGAGAAGATAAAGTCAATAGCTTTATCAACTGTGGGAAAGTCCAACACTTTTTCTCCCCGAAAGACACGTACTCGACGATAAAATAATTTGCTTACTACAATAATAATACCGCGGGATTTAAAAAAATTAAAATCATTTTTCATACTTCACATATGTTCTTCGCAACAATTTTGAGTATTTCATTTTTATCGTTAATTTGCAAAATCGCATACCCGAGTGTGAAGGAACGCTGTTGGTTTATTGCACTCGGTACCTATCTCGTGTACTTTGTCACCGTAAATTTTATTGCTCTTAATTACTCCGGGCGCGCAGCGTCGCGAATGAAAGAAATAAAGAGAAAGAGAGACGGTCACTTGCGTCGCGTGTTCGCGCTTCGAACAGTTTCCGCCGCGATAGCAGCCCACACGAGAACTCCTTGTGCACACTCCTTTCTTTTTTTTCTTTCTACTCTCTCGCTTCCTCCGCGTATGTGCGGTACATACTATAAACAATGTACGCTTAACAGTTGCGCAATTAGTGCAATTATTGTTTTATCCGTAATCCGACTCTCGAGTCGCTGTTATATCCTGGCCGTTCGTTCTCGAAAAAGATAAGTGAAAGAAAAATTATGGTTCCATGATGGTGCGACTTTTCGACGGTGAGAAAAAGATTCCCGGATCGTTTTTTTTATTTTTCCGTTTTTCACGTCGCTTTTACGGCTTTGGCTTCGAGCTCGTTTTACGAAGGGTTTTTTTTTCTTCTTTTCTCGAAAGTGAGATGTTACGGTGGCGGGATCGTTTCCACCGGTCACTATATCACGAGGGATGGAAAGTAAGCGCCTTACATTCCGACTCGCCGCCGACTTGTTTAGGTGCCATGGCCAAGCGACGCGCGGCGCTCGGACATCTCAGCAGGAATCGAAACGGTCTACGACCCTTCGAGGCATCTGCAACGGTACGTAACTCCGGAAAGACGAACGTCGCCAACGCCGGCAAGCCGTGCTGTCTAGTTGGCTCTACTCTCGTGAAAAGATGCACACAAGACGCGCAAGGGGCGTTACGATTCATAAAACAACGTTTTTTTCTGTCGATACACTTCCTGCCCCTGAGAATCGATACGTGAGGAATTTATCGTATTGCAAGTTGACTAGTCCTCCTCGGTGAAGATTCAGGTAAGTCATAGATCGATCCTCGATGACTCGCCGATTACAATTTTGGCACTAAGAGTTGTGATGAATTGTTGCGATTTATGGATCGAAATTGAGTTTCCCGTTTTTCAGAAAAAAATCATTTAGAGGAATTGAGGAAATATTCTGAAAAATGTAATTACAAATTTGAAATAGCTGCATTTGAAAACAAAAATGACATACGGTATAAAAAAAAACATATTTCTTTAAAAGCTTTTTAAATTTTTCCTAAAATTATATCAAAATTTTTGTAAAAATCAACGAGAAAAAGAACCTATCAATTTTCTCGCTTTTATTCCGGCTCCGCCTCACTCTCACCTACGTATAAAAACACCGAGCGTCATTGATAAATGGAAACGTAGTCGATGATTATCTTAAAATTTTATAAAAACTCCCGAATGACTAGAATTTTTTTTTCTATTCAACTCTGCGCCCCGATCGCGTACGCGCTAACGAACTCGTAATAACAATCCTTTGAAAGAAAAAAAGGAAAATAATAATTCTCACCCTTTTTTTTGCCCTCAACACAGAGACCCAATCAAGTTGGTTTTGAAGGAGCATCGGGACCGAGCATTCGATGAATCGATACGGCACACCGCGCACGCCTCGAGGGGTCGATTGTGACGATAAGATCGGATCGATTCTATCAGTTTCGCGCGTAATTACGCGTGTTGGGACACAGCCAGCGGGGACTTCGACGTGGGTCGATTTAAGTGGCTCGCCAGCGGCCGCGATAGACGCATCGACACACATATGCGACTTCAGTGCCTATCCATTCTTTTCGCGTATTCCCCGCGGCGAAAATCAATCAGAGTGAAATTTATAACCGACGAAGTCCGGAAGGGCTAACGTTTCGCAAGAAAAGATCGCGGATTATTCTTTTTGTTCTTTTTTTCTAGTAAAAATATTAATATTTCTCGATTATACGCCGTTATGGATAGGGTTGAAATATCGCTGTTATTTCCATTAAAATACGACAATACGAAAGACCCGCTGATTGATTAAGTCTGTGGGAAGTGCAACTCGTGTAGGGGTTGAAATAAAAATTGCTGAAACGACGGGAGGCACTTTTCGTACTTATCCGACGCTGTTATCTGTAGCGAGAACCGTGGGAGCCTGGCTGACGAGCGAGGCCGCAGAGAATTTGCACGTACCTTCGACACCGCTCGCACCGCAGGACCTTTTGTCACCCTTCGAGAGGCCCTTCGATCGATCGTTTCTCGAGTACCGGCCATTGCGCATTCGAAGTTCACGAGCCGAAACCGCCCGATTCATCGCCGACATCCCTCGATATCTCAAATTCATAGACGATATCTTGGCTTATAAAGTTCAGACCTTTCGGAAAATTTACAACGCGAAAGTGGTATAAAAGTCGTAACTCCGCTGTCGTAAATTATTCTCGTCTGGAATGTAGATACAGTAAAAAAAAATCACCGACTCTCACACTCGAGGTGATACCTACAATAAAACTATAAAAAAATAAAACTCCGATTTATTTCCTACAACTATGCCAGCCCTTATTTGACCGATCGTTAGTTCAAATAGATTCGAGGATCTTGCGTTTCTCGCCTCGCGACAATACGGCTATAAAAAAACTAACTCGAGATCTACGTGCAATAAATGAGAAAAATGTTCGGTATTTCTCGGTTTATCTTGTCTATCATATTTACCAAAATAAAAAAACATTTTTATACAAAATCCGATTTGAAAAGACGGCTCGTTTTCCAACAGATTAAGAAAAATGCAATACTGCTTCAAGTATCGAATTTTTCAGATTATTATTATTATTATTAAATGTAATTTTAGAAAGTTGCTTCCTCCACAAGAAAGGAAAAGATCGAGAAATCTTGTTTTAATCCTTTTTTTTTAAATAAATTTAACGCGACGCAGCCGCAAGTCCGTATAGATAGGGTCAAACAATCAAAGTTTACATTGTAAGCATCGCAGAATACCGTCGAAGTGCAGTAGCTCGATTAATGTGCCTAACGCGCAACGGTGTGCAATTTGCCAGCCGTTTTCATGCTCCTGTCCCTTTACCCCCTTGTATACGAGCGAGGTACACACAAACCCCCGTAGTTGCACCAACAGCGTTGGACTTCGAGCTCCCTCGAGTTAGCCAAGGCTTTCTCTCTCTCGTGAGAGAAAGCTAGCAGGGAAGAGGGAGGGTAAAGCTAGTTCAAGGGGTTGGCACGGTATAATCACGGTGTATTATTCGTGCACCCCACAAGCGGGTTCGTCTAGTATCTTCCCGGATCAGAGGGCAGCCGACCATCAAATTGGCTTAGGTGGTGGGCCACGAGAGCCAAAGCAACGCGAGCTCTCGAGAGCGTTTTGGATACAACAACCGCAAACAATTGTTTGCGCCGCATGAGCAACTCTAACTCTCTCGCGCGTTCTCCGCGCCGAACGACAATGATGCTGTGTGCGCATGTTGGGACAAGGAACACGTAAATACGTTGCCGACGAAGGGCTAAACCTTCTCAAATTCTCAAACTATCTAGCGCAATATAACGCGAAGCTTACAATACGAGATTTAAGCTCGTAACAAAATGAATTCACTTCCTTGAAAGATTATTTTAGAAAATTTGAGAAATAGTCGACTGAAAAAAAAGTGTAGTGAAAAATTGTGTGGAATAATTATTAATTTGTATTATTTCATTGTAATTGTATTTCTATTTTTTTTATTAAAATTTTTTTGATAGTTCTGTTTTTTTGGTGAATTGTCGATGTTTAGCGAATATTTTTGTTGCAATTTTTCAGAATACGAAAAAAAAAGGATGAAAAATGAAGATGATTTATCACAAAGATCTGACGACCGTTTCCGGGATTCGCATAATATACAAATTTAATCGCGTTTCGCGTGTCTCGTCGTACTTATTTATTTTTCAATATCAAGACGTGCACCACGCATTCTCGGAATCGAGCTTCGAAGAAGACGTTTACATTTGCATAATAAATTCGTGGGGCTCAACGCCGAGAGCTCTCACGTTGAATTAATAATAAAAAAAAAGGAAAGAAAACAACAAAGCTCGGGATACGCAGGAATGGTTTGCCGTATAAGTGTATAGATTGTGACACGGCCGCCGTAGGAGGAACGGAAGTAAGTGACGCTTCCCTCAAGACTCAAAGTGCGTTTTTCATTCCCCACCCTCCGTCTCTATAATTTAGCGGAAGATTAAGCAGCGCCGTTGCCCCGCGAAATATTCGTGACAAGCCGCCGTATCCGGCCTGAGATAATCGCCAGAATGGTGTGAGAGGCGGTACACTTGCTTTTTTTACCTATAGCCGCAGTATAACTAGTGCGGGCTCGCGCTTCGTGAATTGAAACACCAAGTGCCGCTCTTATCGTGATTACATGTGTGCGCGGGCAAGTGTGGAAGAGCACATCTCGGAGCATCTGGGAACGATTACTATAGTTGGCAATTTCACGGCGGACAAACGGCGGTATTTATTAACCATCGACTCGACCGAATATCAAATTGCTTGCCCCCGATATGTATATATGTATAGTATATTTGAATTATAGTGCGAGACATTAAGTAATAGGCACCGTTTCAAGCGTGCCACATTCGCGGCAGGTGATTTTTTTTCGAACTACCTATAATTCGAATCAATTTTTTTTTAAATGTAAGCCTCAAGAATACCGTTAAAAGTTTCAGTCATTCGCACCTTGAATCATTCCAATCGTGAGATTTGCCACGCGCATTCGTACCTTTGCTTGATTTTTGTTGTTTTTTCTCATTGGAACTGAAAGCGTGCTTTTTTTATGAGTGAAAAAAAATATAATTATTGATCACATTTCTGATAACGCGAAAAAAATCTGAGATGAAATATTAAAGATTGTGAGCAATGTAATTTTTTTAATAGAAAAAATGTGAAAATATTATTTTCGAAATTGAAGTTCTTCCATGCCTTGTTATATTCGGAATGTATTCGCGAGATCAGAACGTCGGTACGAACGCAATTTTTTGATCAATAAATAATAAACAAATTTTTCAGAAATTAATTGTGATAATAGGGTAACTTTGGCGTTTCTTTCTTGAATTTTCTTCGAGCGTGCGGAGGCCGGCATAAAAATAGTGATCGCTGTGTGTCTCCGAGAGTAAGCTCACGGTTGACAGAGCTGTCGGCGTTTTGGTGAGTCCGCCCAAGAGGAATTCATCTTCGTACATCGTCGAGGAGTCATGATAACGACGACGACGACGACGTTGGCTCGTCATACGATGATCGAGGACAGCCGTCATTCTCACCAGCCTTTACCTCCAGTTATCGTGCGACGGTTCCCATGGTAAAAAAAAAAGGCCCATCATCGACGGTTTGTCAATGGTCGAAAGACGAATCGGGAAAAAAACCAGAGCTGGGAATCGCCTCGAGTAAAGACCAAAAAACCCGGAAACGCCAGAAAAAAAATTCTTCACGCCTCTCTTCACTTTGTTTGTCAGTCTTTTTTTTTTCAATTAGTAGACATTTTTTTTTCTACTATCGAGAGGGGTTTTCGATGAAGTAACTTATCTATAGATGTGCCACCTATATAGAAACTCGGCTAATAGGGTCATTTGAAGAAGACACGGTCAACGTCCGGTTATGGGCGGGGTAGCCGTAATTTTTTTTTTTTTTTTTTTCGTTTTTCTTTTCTTCGCTTTTTTTTTCCTCGTAATACTGTTTTACGCGGCGCGAGACGAGCCCCGTGCGATGGAATGAGCGAGATCGAGGTCTACTTCGACGCTTCGGGGCATCATTAGCGGCCGCGAATAGCCCCGCGTCGTCCTGTTACGCGCCCTTTGAGACTATACTACTCGCAAGACGACAACGACGAGCCAACGAAGACGAGTAAGAATACGTGAAGCGGCGTGGTGTGCGCCGGGGCTCGTGCCGCGCGACGGAGAGTGATAGAGAGGGAAGAACGAGAGAGTGAGAACTTTGCCGTCGTTGATCAGTAAAGACGCGCGGGCGCCCGTTGCTGCTCAACCGAGGCACGCGGCAAACCGAGTGAGCGTTCGCGCGAGACGCGAGACGTGACAAATATCCCCCAGCTTCCCGTATTTATAAACACTCTCACGCTACATGAATCTAAATCCCCCCGCCGACCCGGAGGGATTCCGGAGAAGATGCACGCAGCAAAGTCCACTGTACGTTTATACTATAGTTTCCGATGCGGTAGATGCAAACACTCGTTTTCTCGCAGTCACTCTTTTGCGTATACACCTCGAATTTTTTTTGTTCCCATTATCCTATTTCTTGATTTTCTGATTTAGCATTTGGGACCCCGACACATTATTCTCTGATGTCGGAGACAGTTATTTTTTACATCTTGGTACGGTGAAACTTTCTTTGAATTTATTAGATCTGTCCCACATCTCAATTTTTTTTCAGCCTTGACTAAATTAGAGCTCCTTAATTGTCATGTTCAATTTTCCTACACAGAATCTTTGATTTTTTATAAATTAATGAATTAATCGTGATATATTAATGTGATTGCGTCTGCGAAAAAAGATTATGTATTTATATGAGTTATAAAGTTTATCGGCTTCAGTCGATAAATCGGATTTCATTTCATTTATATATATGGAAAAATCGTATCATTAATCCCACACGTAAGAAAAAATTAAGCACCTGAAACTCTCCTTCCCTAATAGTTGCGACGGCAAAGAAATACGGCGACTGCATTTTTTTTACGATATCAATTTTTCACCGATTCATATCGGTCATATCGATCGATTTCATTGACCTTATAAATATTGCTATGGTTGTCCCCGAGTTTCGAAAATCGCAACCCTTTCGCTTCACTATATATTTTTTCACACTCGCGCGCTTCCTGCGCCCGCGACAGTTTTTTTTTACTCTTACTCAGTATAGACTCTTTCCGCTCAAGCATCGGAGTGCGTTACAGTATCTCTCGAGTTTCTCTTCCCTTTTCTCTGTAACGCGGAAAGGGTGTACTCTCTCGCGCGTTCGCACCCGACGTTCGCGCGCTCTGTGCTGTGCATCGAAACATCCATCGCCGACTCTCTTTCTCTCTCTTTTCTCCGAGCTCTCGCTACATCTCAGCTGTTTTTACGACGCTTTGAGTCGCGGGCGTCGCACCGGAATGCGCTAATGAGGACTTGGCTACCGTCACACTTCTCGCGGGATCTACCCCTCCGCGCGCGAGACGAAACCTTCGAAGGGGGAAAAGCAAGCCCCTCGACTTACAAAACCAACGCGACCATACGCAACCCCCTTCCTTCTTCTTTCACTTTTCCCCGTGCACGACGCGACCCGAGATTATTTTCCGTCTGTCTCGCAGACCAAGCCATCGAGACCGGAACAATAGAGTCAACCTTATTTCGATGCAACGTAAGATTCAAGGTAAAGAAAACCGAGAGTTTTGTCTACCAAAAAAAAATCTTGCGTTTTTCGTTGCGTTATGAAACAAGAAAATGGAGTTTACTGTTTGAAAAAGAAACTAACGTGTCTGCCGAGCAACTAAAATTTTTTTCCAAGTTTCGTCGAAACGAAGACGCATAAAACTGGAGCAGAAGCGGCACTTCGCAAGGTTGAGAAAAAAAATTAATTTTTTTCTTTATTGCGAACGAAAGGGAAAGACGCAGATGCATACGCGGCGCGTACTTAATTTAATTGTTACGTATACCGCCCGGGGAATGATATTAGGCAGTGGCGCAGCGTTCGCCGCTAAGTGGCTTACTCCAGCTACAATTATAAAAATAACATGTAAGAGAGCTCTGAGCTCATTACCGACGATAAAGAAACTTCGCGCCGGAATATTACATGTAATTTTCGTTGGCGCGAACACAAGCGCGCTAAAAAAATGAAAGAAAAATGAAGGAAAAAAAAATTAAAGTCACGGTGCTGAATGCTCATATGTTGCATATGCCCGTTTAACTGCATGTTACATTTCCTGTGTATTACGCCCACTAACTTTGTGCTACAATGTAGCACAACGCCAGATCCCTCTCAAGCTACGCCCTGTAAAAAATGAATTACGTTTTTTTTGCACTGCCAATTACTCTTTTTCGAATATTCCGTACGAGTTGCACTTGGATATCGTTAGCCGCTCGCACAATTTTATAAAGCTATTTAATCCTAATCCCTCCTTCATTCTTGGTAAACTAAAAATGGTTAATACTTGCAGACGGAAAAAGAAATCATCTTCAATTCGCACGTTCTTTTGATTTTACGTTTTTATCCGCGAAAAAGTTGATTCAATCATTTCTGGCTGCTTCCCATAGAAAGGTTTTAAAAGTTTCTTGTATATTAGTAAACGATAAGCAAATTTTTGATACGAACGATTTACGTGTTATTCATTCATTTTCATTTATTTATAATTCTCAACAGTTCTTTATGAAATTCAAAAAAGCATTGTCGGTATTCCGAATTTATAGAAAATTAAAAAGTCATAAATAAAGTAAAGTTCAACAAGTGTGCCAAATCATGGCAAAGTACGTTTCACTCGACCGTTCTATTAAATCAATCGCTCTTTTCCCCGGCATCTGTGCAAAAATATAAAACATATTGATCTATCGATTCAAAATCTAATTCCCTACCGCGCGAAATAAGCCGCATGCAACATAAATTTCCATATCGAAGCGATACCGAGCGTTGGAAACGATATTAGAATACAATTTCCGGCAAGTACGTAAATGCATGCGTCTCGCGTATACTTAATTTAACACCTAGATCGCGGAGTGTAGACCGAGGAACATTGTAGATGAGATATGAACGCCCCGCCGCCCGGGAGAGAGAAAAGGGCGTGTTGGTGGATGTGTACATTACGCGCGAGTTCGTACGTGCCTGCGTACTTGCCAGTCTCGGATTTCACACGCGAGCTGTCGCCCGACTTGGATATAGGGTTGACGCGCGTACACGTGCAGCACCGAGGAGACTCCTCTACACTTTGCACATGTATTGTGTGACCCTTGTCTTTCGCGCAGTGAATCCTTTAGCACGATTTTTACCTTCGTGTCACGCATTTCACAGACTTTACGATCTCGGACGCATCCATTATTAATATTAAGACCGAATTTCCATATGTTCACTATAAACCGACGTTGTCCTTGCCCTCCGTTAGCCGCACGAGTATTACGAATGAATTTTCGCTAGATTGCAAAGTACATAAAAATAAAAAAATAGATCGAATCAGGACACATCCTCGCTGTACTTTGATATACTCGCGAGGTCTCTCACACGCTCACGCTGCGTTGACGCACTTCGGCCGGACACGAGAGACGTTTCGCTAACCCGAACACATCGGGAGAGATTGCGTCAGACGGCGATCACTCCGTTTCTTTTAATTAACGAATCTTCATAATTTATGCCGCGCTTCATACGCGCCGGCAGACAATTGTATGCATCTTTTGATCAATTCGCCCTTCATCCTCCTACGCTCACTGTGTCATTACAACCGGATATGTACCACAAGTCGAATTAATTATTTTAACACGCCATTCGATCCGATACGTTGTTTCTTTTCGCGCTCTTTTCCCTCGGTAACTTAGCTGATCGACAGTGCGAAAAAAAAAAATCGAAAATAATATAAATTCCATTTTTTCAAAAAAATTTTTTATGATTTTTTCAAAAATGTATCAACTGATCATTATAGTTCAAATAGTTATTATTAATAGTATTAGATATTTCATTTTCTCCGCGTGCGAAGCAAGAAATAAATATCAAGTAGTTTTTTTTTACGAATAAATATAACTACAAGACTCCAAGATCGCGAAAAATTGCCTCGGTAACACAAAATCATTTAATAACGAGTTACGGAAGTCTCGATTGGTATAATCGCGTAATGTGAAGAAAAAAATTGAGCGAACCATTTTGAACAAACAAGGTCACGAGAAAACGTCGAAAGGATTCTCGATCGCGGCATTGAATCTCGCGATTATGATTTACTCCCATCGTCGTTGCAGCAGCGCGCGTGTGTGCGCGCGAGAGTTACGAAACCAGCGTTGTTACAAGATTGCTTTATTTTTCTTGTAATTCAATTTCCGTCGGAGTTTCGTGCGAGTCTGTGGAAGCCGGAAAAGGCTGCTTTGCCCGTTAAAAGAAAATCTAAAGGCTCAATCAATCTTGATCCGTCGGGGTATGTCGGAAACGCGGTCTAACACACTTATACGCACGCGTATCGTATATATAAAGCTTATAAACTGTAGAGCGTACTTTTTATCCCTTTCTCTCTATCTCGTTCTATCGTCTGTTTTTTTTTCCCCTCTTTTTTTTTCCTTGGCTGAGTTCGTCGTCGACGGTGGTGAACGCGCATCCGGCGCCACGCTACCTCAATCCACCTGCTGCTGGCCCCGCCGCTGCAGCCGCGTGTGCATCCACCACGGTCTCCTACCTATGTGCACCTTCTCATCCGCGCGTATGCATTCTCTGTTGATAATAATAACGCACGCTTAACCGTGGCTCTTCGCGTAACACACGAGTTATTGCGCACCGGGTTGCGCATACATACTCCACTAGCTTGTATAGATCCCATACGAGAAACGATATGCAACTTGTGTGCACGATACGCGCAACACGCACAGGGGGTTGCCGGGTCTTTTAAATTGTAACAGGGTGCGAGTTATCGAGATAATCGCACGGCCTTTTTTTCTCCTCGATCTTATTCGCCGAATTGAAAAAATAAATTGATCGGCGCTCGATCTTTCAAAAAAGATATTAGCACGAACTAAAAAATGTTCATTCATTGATAATAAAAACGGTTATTATTAGTTTTTATTTATAACCAGCCTGTTGGTCGATTATCGTTGAAATTAACATTTTCGTGTCAAACTAAATTATGCACAAGTTTGAATTTTAATCATTTGAATAATATTAAAGTTTGGTATAATTATTTGCCATGAACATAGAATGGAATAAATGGATTTGATTTCTATTAGATTGAATGAGAAGGATTAGAGATCGTCGAAGCCTATAATACGTTTTACCCCACGGCAATGATAGGTTTTCCTCCCCGAGAATTTACAGCACGTTTCGACGATAATTAAGAAGAGGGCACGAGTGAGACGATAAAACTTATTTATTGCGATATAGCCGGTCTGGCGAGTGTAAAGGACGCATTGTTCGATTGAACGGGGCCAGTGGCAGCGTTAAAATCCTCGAGTATACAAGCCAAGTTCCGATAGACGTTTCTCATTCCATCTATATATTCCCTCATAACTCTTGTCCTCTGTTCTTCTACTGCGGCTTCTGCGCGCGGTGATCTTCGCGTTTATTGTCTCTTCGGCTCGAACGATTGGCCCCTCGCCACGGCGCGCTACTCCCTCTCGACTCTGTTCGCTCGACACCGAATTGTGTGCAATGCTCAGCGCATCCACCGCAACCTCTTTTCTCGGTGAATGCTCGTGATCGATGAAGCTTTAAATACCTTCCCGCTTTGACAATTTTGGTCTATTCGACGAAACTACGATGGACGACGAGCGACACCGCGTCGAAGGAACCCGCTGGCCAAATTGAAATTATTTATCGCGACCAGATACTCGAGAACTGTGCATCCGAAACGCGGGGAGAGCTATGGCAACCTCTGTTACGAGGTCATCATTAGACGCATTAGAATGATCTACTGTGCTCGCAAGTTGATATCGGGCCAATCTCTCACAATTTCTGTACCCTCCTGTAATTCAATACTCCTCGAGGCTATAAGCGGTTTTTCAGAAAATATGGCACGAATTGCAGAACAATTCATTGTCGAATAAATACTCATGGCAGTCATTAACCTATTGGTAATTACGTTTACCATTATATAATTGTATGCATTGAAAAATGGAATAAAATTAAAAGGCGATAACCAAATTTCATGGTTCCGAAAATTCATTATACGAATTCATAATAAAAATATTTTAATACTTCATCATCCACTATTTCAATCTTGTATCATTCTTTTTTTTCTAAATTTTTATACCAATTTGATAAATAAAATTTCCATCATTTTTGTTGACGCGCCGATTCACGACTTTGGCTCCTGCGATCCGTAGAGCGAATTCAAAGAAGAACCGCCTAGTCTCGGTGGGAAAATATAAATTTTCTCGACCACGAGTTGGCACTCATACAATCGCGTTGTGTGTATACCCACACGAGAGTTCCCGCGAAGATCGAGCCGCACAACGAATTAGTTTGCTCGAGTTTGTGTGCTCGTCTCGTCCTCGGCGAAGTACGTGTTCCGTAACGATCCTCGCATGTATGCGTTTACGTACGGAGCCGCTTGTTCGGGGAGTGCAGAGCACTTGTCGGGGGAGGTCTTGTTGGTCTCACGCGTGCTACGCTTCTCGGTCTACACGCGAACTCGCTGTGTGACGCGCATTACGTACGCATTATGATAACTACTGGGTTTGCGCTCGAGGCAAAGCAAGCCCACGGGCCCCGCTACGTCTCCGGTATCTCACGAGCCAACGCTCGTCCAAGCGACCCGCTCTTCTTCGCGGCTCCCCTCCACCCTCTCCGTGTCCATATAACACAAAGCTTCCACTATATACGCTATATAACTATTTTCCGAGGTTTCTCGAGACTCAACACGCTAGACGACCATTCGCGTACGTTAGTCGCGAAGCTCAGGATATAATGGTAACGAAATGGCATAGCGTAGGTGCGGAAATCTCGTCGTGCTTCTCGTCACCTTCCACACCTCTTTTGTATCCACGAAGATTGTTCGACGTCACGAATGAGCATCATCGACGGAAACAGAGTGTGGCGATTGACATTAAAAATGAAAAAAAAAAATCAAAGGCATTCACTTTTCGTTTCCGCGAAGCGTGCAATTTTTTTTTTTTTTTCTTTCATTTCCATTTTATTTTTCAATATTTGCAATAACTGTGGAACGAAGACTCTGATGATTTAGTGTGTTAGAAGAGGTAATTCGTTGGAGATAAACGAACACGCCATTACAATGATAATGTAAAGGGGAAAAAAATGAAAAGTAGGGGGACAATGCTGGAAATACGAATTGAGATGGTAATTCGAATGGAAGTCGTTAATTGCTAATGGTATAACATGTATTTATCTAAATGGAGATCGTAAGTGCAACAGTACGCGCGCGCGCATTAATATGTTTTTTTTTTCACGCCATTGCGAATACCCAGATGATAATTCTGATATGTTTCGCTGCTACTCGTTCAGAAGATATAGAACAAAAAAACCGCCGTGCCGCGGACCACGCCCCCCCTTTCAGGATATGCGAAATCGCGTCTTTGCCGCCCTTCCGACACCTTCGTACGGATTTTATCGGGAAATTGAACATTTGCATTTGCCGCCGGACACGTTTTTACACGCTTGAGCGCATCGTCGTATCTTGCGACGAGCATATTTCATTCGGGAAGAAAGACCGAGGACTTCAGCTTGTAAGAAATACGCGTAAGTTCGTCGGAAACGATGCTTTCGAGGTTTTTTTGCGTTCTTCAAAAACCGTTGTTAGCCGGAAAAATATCGGAAAAATCGTCTACGTAATAAAATCGGGAAAAAAGCTAGAGCTAACAAAGGCTATCTTACTTTGTACCAACCAACCGATCGACAACCGTACGCCAAATTTTTCTTATCGCCAATTTTTATTTATTTCTTTTATTTTATTCAAATGTAATCTAAATTAAAAAAGTTACTGGGTGGAAAAAAAATTGCGAAGATTCAAACGATTTCGACTCGATAAAGAAAGTATTTTCAAAAAATACTTTACGAAACAATCAATAGAATTTGGCATATTATAGCAGAAAGATATCCACATTCAATGCCGAATAAATCTACTAACTATAGTATACCAGTAATTATTATTAATTCAACAATACTGTCATTTAACTTTTTTTTGTGAAAGCAATTGCTCTTATTTCCCTACTGTTAAAGATTTTCTTTTATATTTCTACAATAAGTTTTTTCTGTTCAATGACTATACTCACTTAAAGTGATTCACTTAAAAGGCTCAAATATGTATTTCCTGAAGTAATTTTTCTCGTAGATAAGAAATACCAGAGGGTCCCGACAGTTATCGTGCGACACTCGCGCGACGAATGCAAGGCATTTATACAAACAAGCCCGGGGTCTGTGTGATTCGTCCGCTATTTTGCAGAATGAAAGGAAACCGCGACTGGTTCACACGAGAATCCACGGCGAGAGAGGAGAGGCGCGCATAGGCGGCTTGAAAGCATATTGCTTCAAAAGCAAAGCGATTTCCTTTTATACCGTTGACTGTACATAACCGAGAGACTCTCCCACAAGGCGCACCGCAAGACGAGAGACTCGAGCGTTTACCAACTTATTGCCACTGCTCGGCTTCTTGTTCCGGCGATGAGCCCGCGGAATAATCTCGTTTCACCCCGGCCGCCGTGGCGAACAAATCCGATACCACAGCGCCGCGTCTTTCAATCTTTCTCCGTTCGCGCGATCGTAAAAACTCGGCTAATCGTTTCGTGCACAAGACGAACAAAAAGGCCTCGATCCGTTCCGGAAGCTTCGGGTAGTAAAAAAAATTTGCCGAAAAAGAGATGCTAATTCGCAGGAAAACGGAAGTGCCCAGCGCTACTGTTTTTAAGTACAGATGAAATTTTTATGTCTGTCAGCAGTCGATAAATCACTCCGACTGGATCGTACGACTCTTGTAATTGTACAATTCGTCGCGACGCTCGGAAGCGCAAGGGCGCGAGTCGCTGAATTTCTCTGCGCGAAACGACGCTGTCTACGCCCGGCTGTTTCTCGACAATCGATATCGGTGCTCAAACTGATTCACGTGGCATCTCGCGAAAACGGAAGTTCCATGGCATTAAAAGTTTCCGGATAAAATATCGCATTCGTCAGCGTTTCACAAATCACGATTATAGATTGAACAAATTTTTAATTCAGAATTTTTTCACATGAAACACATAGTTGCCTCGTGATTGATGATATAATTGCTTCTCATGCCGGCGGCACAGCCGAGACAGATATGCAGATTTGAAAACATTCATTTTACGACATTCAAAAAAATGCTCGTCTAAAAAATAAGTATAATGAACGAATCGAGTCAACAAACAAGAGGAAGATAACGGTTCGCGTAATGATCATGCGAATAATGGTTTGTTGATTTGCTCTTATTCAGCGTTATTTGTTGTTTTTAATTATCAGTTTTGTAAAAAGTTTTTTATTTGAAATATTTTCTTGTTTTTTTTTTTTTTTTTAATGCCTACAATAATCCAGTATTTCGCAGTATTTCCAGTATTTCTGTACGAATTGTTATTCAATTCTAATTTTTTGCGAGAAAAGATTATTTGCCATCTTTTAACCTCTCGGTATGAAAAATACGGTCCTTTAATTGTTTTAAAATATATTTTTTTTGGAACGAAGAAACGCATGACTTTCGTTTTCTAACCCTGTTCAGAGTAAGCAAAAACATGTTTTTGGAAAACAAAAAATGAATCGAGATTCCAAGCACGGTCGTTGGCTCCTGTGGCAACGATATAAATTATATCTAACCGCGTTCCATCGTACTTCGCCTGCAGTCTCGAACTCATTTTTATTTTCAACGAGTTTTTAATTACTCATTCCTGTGTTACCTGTTGTCTTTGAGCTCGCGTCACGCACGTCTCAGACGTCTACATCGAGGTTACGGGCGTTGTTGATTATACGCGAGTGCTCACATAGACGCTCGATCGTATATCTCGCTCGGCGCATAGTCGCACTTTGATGATGGTATTGAGATGTTGCCTGTTGCACTTTGGCGGACTCGGAGTGTCCGTGATGCGCCGACTCCACGGGCGGGTACGTTCCGCATGTAACGTTACACGGACATAGACTCTTCCCGAGGAGTACCTTTGTACCATCGCGCGTGAAAAATACCGACAACGTCACGCCGTAGTTGCAATCTTTATTACTATAACACGACGTTCGGCTTGCATTGGGATACACATGCGCAGTTGCGGCTTGTGCGGCGCGTTAACGCGACGACTTCCTTGCCGTAAACTCAAAAGGTGCAGGCAACGAACCACGCTTTTCTCGGCCAACATCATTTTTATGCATCTTAATCACTTTTCATGAAAAAAGAAAAAAAATGAAACACATTGAGTGGCAATAAAAGAAAAATTCTCAAATTCTGATAATTCAAAACACGATTTAAAGAAAATCAGATTTTTCAATATCAAAATTCGACGCAAGTTTTTTTGTCATTTTTATGCGTCTCAATCTGTTTTGTGAATTCCTATATTTTCATCAAACAATGGATTGCATTACAATTTTTTCAAATTCATATATCGCACATTTCCGACTGTTTTTTCTTTTGTAATATAAAATCGATTGAATCGATGAGAAGCGTATTCGCCTGAACTGAAAATTCTCGGCGCCAATAAATACGAGAAGCGGCCGAAGTGGGATAAGAAGAGAATTCACGCGCGGCACGTAAAGATATGCATCTGCCTTCCGCAACGGTAAGTACTTCCATTTCGCAATTAAGAGGAAATAAAACGATCGCCAACGTTATCTCTCGAACGCGTTAATTAATTATGAAATTAAATCCCATGAACGGCACATACTAGTGTGTAAGTATATTATACTGTAACCGTGGCGGCGGTGGTTGGTCGGATCGAATCTCATTATGGGTCATCTCGTATTCTCGCCATTCGGAGGTTCGGTTCGTTGCTTTGCTCGCTTCGCTCGTGCAACATATTTTTTTTCAAAGATTAATGTCTCAATTTCGTCTCTACTATATTTTACTTTATACCGAAAAAAAAATACTCTGAAGAACTGATAGTTTAGTTCGGAAAACTTCTTGACTTCCTTGAACCGGATTTTTTTTCCGTGACCCGGAACGCTTTGCTAATCAAATAAAAAGCCAATAAAATTTTTCCCTAAATCTGAGTCGTCTCGTAATTGGCAAATTCGAAGAGTAGAACAAAAAAAACCACCTCTTTGTCTATTCAATAAAGTCTATCGTCAAGTCTATATCTATTCGAAAAAAAAGTAAAACCTTTCATCTTCCGCTATCCAAGTATTTTTTTCGTCATTCCGAAACGGACGCGAGCCGGTCAATAAATTGTGAGAGAAAAAAGAGATGTTTCGCCGGTTCACGAATGAAGCAGGTGAAATCGTGAAGATTTCCTCGTTCCCCATACATTTTCGTTCTTCAAATAAAAAAAGAAAGAAAAAAAAACATCTCTTCTGGACAGTAAAACGAACCGTGGTTCGGTCTCGTGTTAGTCGTTCGCCTACCGATCTATAGCCTCGGTGCACAGCAAGCGCATTCTTGTTTCCCACCGTCTACGGCGAACGGTCGCGCGACCGAGCTCGTTCGGTTGTTGCAGCATTGGTCCGTCGTCACAAATCTTCTCCGAGACGAGAGAAAGAGATGTAGGGGAGACCGGGGCATTATAGACTACCGGGGCAAAATGAACCAGGCAGAGGTAACCTTGATGCGGGGCAAAATGGTCTATTGCGAAATGAAAAATTTAAATTGTCTCTTACTGTAAACAAATACAAAATTTCGTAGAGTGCCAAGCGCTCTATTCATCTTCATCAAACTGAATGCCAATTACGATAAGTCAATATCTCAGAAAGCCCCGAAAATACAATTTTTGTGTTCCAAAAGATTACTCATTTCGTCTTCGAACTCGAAATTCAAAAAATCGCAATCAAATAATCAAATCCTCGAAATTTCCAAAAATGTGTTATTAATTTAATACTTTAATAACAAGTTAATCAATACCACTGAGACGGTTCAAGGTTTTTATTTCCTAGCCGGTCCGTTTTGCCCCGGTCTCATCTATACGTATATATATAGAGAAGGAAAAAATACAGTGCAGAGAAATGAACACGGCAACATATCCCAAAGTTAGAACGATTCTTTCCGGCCAATGACGGTTTTATTCTTCGATGTCTTCCCTCGCGGCCACCGAGATCATGCAGATAATACGCACCAGCATCTTCTCTGTATAACTATATACATATATATTTTATATCTATGTATATCAACCGCTGAGAAACAGAAAGGCGTATTTATAACACTAACGTCGGCTGATGGTGCGCGACAGACAAAAAAGAGACGAAGAAACGAAAGATCGAAAGAAAAAGTGAGACGACCGCGAGCGGGGTACCTGTTTTTCGTGTTAACAACCGAAACTCATAAAGACGTTTAAGTGGTCTAAGAAAAAAAAAAAATACTTGAAAGAATCTTTAGATTTCGAAGCGAAGATGCCGACGATGACGCGAAGCTACGAACGCCGACGCGACTTTTCAGTCAAGGACGAGATGAATAGGGTTGTTCACCGAAAGCCACATGCGTGGAGTAGTTCCGTACCATATACTAGATTCACCTCTACATATGTATACACGGATGATGTTGTATCGTATAACTACCCCGAGGCATCTCGGCTTTTAGTGTTCGGTTCGAGCGCGCGTGCACGTTTAGCTTCAACTTGAATGGAGAGGAAAAAAGAGTCCACGCGAGACGGCGTTATAAATTTCACGATTCTCTGGTCCCGAATGAAGTCATCCCGGGCGAAGGCCTTTTGCTTGGCGCTGCATCGACTCTGGCCAGGTGGAAAACGTTTTAGCGATAAAAAATTGTCAATCTTTTCCGCTGTGTATAAAACAAAATAAGACTTTTCAGCGGACAAAAAAAGGCTTTTTTGCCCAGTGATTTTCATTGAACGAATTATAGCGGCTTCACGCTCGATTTATTAGAGAAATCTCGATGAATGCGTGGATAAACTACGCGTTGATAAATAACGAGGCGAGATGAAGCGATTGTAAACGAAGTTTGAATTGTGAGATTTTACGGGGCGTGCACTCCCAATAAGCCCATCGGGCCTCGTTGATGAAGAAAAGGAAACGAAGAGAGAAGAAGAGGACAAAAAAAGAGAATGAGTAGAATCCTATTTTTCCGAGTCGGCGCGAGATCAAAGGGTAACTGGAGGACACATCGATAGCGAGAGTTGGGACCGGGTGTCATCCGTTTTCCCTGACAGCTTCACTAACGGCAGCTCGTATAGATACGCGGCTACACGGCGAAAGAATACACGCGGACGGGGCAATCTCTGTCTTTCGAAAAACTGACCTGTTCGTCGTGAAACAAGGACCGTCGAGTTCCCGGGCTTGTACAGGAAACCGACTCATTCCCGACTGAATGAATTCACGAATAGCTGAGATTATCGTACGAGGACCCTCGAGATACGGGCGCTACAGCGGCGAAGAAATTTTACTCGAATTTCGATATTAAACCTCCTAGTGTTGTAAATTCCTTTTTGCATGAAATATCTCCTTTTCCCAACAGGAACCCCCTTCGAATAAAAGAATAAAAGCCAAGAAAATAGAATGTGAAAAAACGATTATTTCACAGTTAAATTCGTGATATAAAAATAAAAATAACGCATGCAAATGTCTCGCGCCCGATGAAGTATCAGCGAAATCAGATTGTAGTGTATCCTTCGAGAAGGCTATACGTGAACTGAGAATCGGCGCCATGGGGCCAGATCGCACGGTTTCGTTGCGACATTGCAACCGTTCATTCCCCGCGAGAACTGTGTTGTTCCGAGAGACTTTTGTACACAAATACAGTCGAGAGTTTAGAGTTGACGAGTAGCGAGGCGCGTCCAACTGTGTAATTGCTATGGAAAAATGAGGCGTGTCCGCGATCCGACGGGGACATTACGACGACGTCGTCGAGCGCGAGCGAGCCGAGTATTTCTCATCGTATCACAGTGTAGAGGTATAGACGTATTGCGCACAACGATGCAATAATATCCATTTGCCATTTTATTTCGAGCGAAACCTTAGGTGTCAAATAAATTCGTGGTTCCCACATGAATCGCACGAGGAGAGAAGCGCCCCCGACGATACGTGCGTGTTTAACTCCGCAGGAGTGCCAGAGGGCGTTCCGGTAAGCTTTCGCCACACACAATGCTCGTCGCGCGATGCGTGCGAGAGAGTCGCGCGCGGAGTTTAGCGTCGCCGGCAAAAGCAAAAATCCCCTCGAGGGCACCGACGATCCAACTAAAACCCGCAACGAACGTTCCGGGTACGCGGACTACCCGCCGATCGTGCATTGTGCCGCCGCGCGAGAGCCGAGGGAGGGGCCGGCGATATTCTTATATACAAACCGCTCGTTCACGACTCTCGCACGTTCGCTGTGTGTATCATAGTATAACGAAAATGCAACAAACCCTTGTGGACATTACAATACGCAACGAAACACATCATTACTCAACTGTAAATGATGCGCAATATATCGTTCGGAGGTTTGGCTGTATACATTTTCTTGTACGTGGCTCGATTGCGTGAAAATGAACTTGAATTTTTTTTTTGTAGTGAAAGTGCACTACAAAATACTTTCGGTCAAATGTCAAGATGCTGAATGTTGAGCTCAAGTCTTTTTTAAAACACTTCCGGATAAAACTTTTTTGTCGAGACAATTATTTTTAACATTGTAAGAAAAAACGTTTCAAATTTTCACGGCTTGGAGGATTGTATAAAATAGTTATTTCCATGGTTGTTATTTGTAGAATGCAAAGTCCGGCCGAGTGCGAAACAGTCGCACAAACCGAGAAAAAGTGCTCTATGCTGTCCGCGCGAAAAGCTCGAGTTTTCTCGGCCGCATTCAGTGCATGCAAAGACATTTTTAGTGCGAACGTGCGTAAACGGCCGCGCGCTGTTAAGGTCAAAGTCAAAAAACGACAAAGGTCGTTTCGAAGACGCAAAGGAGAAAAAATACATCGGCCGGTTACAGTCGCATTGGCTCTAAATGTGGGGGGTAACATTTTGAACCGATGACTTCGGTATCTTTTTCTTTTCTTTAATAACACGGTGGATTTCAAAGTAAATACATCGCCGCAATCCCGTAGATAAAAATCGCTTGGCGAGCTGATCTATGTCGCGTGGACCCGTTGTGCGTTTATCAAAGTTTCTATCTTAGTCTCTCACCTCAGCAATTAAATCGTCGATGTTCTCTCCGGGCGGACGGATTCTAACATCCGAAACACGTATCGATTCTTAAGCCCAAAGAGTCTGTATCTCTCAATCTCGAATCTCGACGACAAAACCGTAAAAAAAATTCTTTAAAAACATTCTGTGACCATCTATGCATTGATTTTTTTTTCATAAGAATTCGAAAGTCGTTACAACAAGGAGTTGAAGGATTGATTACGATTACGAGAACGCGCGAGAGACAATTTCAATTCGTCCAGAGAGCCAACAAAAACTATTTTATATATTGCATTTGAATTAATTGAGGTGACCTGGAAATCATCGTATAATAAAATTCATTTAGAAATAACGAATTGATAAGAATTAATCATCGAGCCCTAGATATTTCCACGGTAGCATTGAGCGCGGTGCGTGAAATTGAATCAATAATGGGAATAGCGCGAGGTCTTCTCGTCTACCGCGATGCGTCCGTCTCTCCGCGAGCGCGTATAACTCTTCGCTTATAAAATATGTCGACGGAACATCCGTTCCCCGGACTGGCTGACAGGCCGCCGAGGAGCGAAGTGGCGGACGCCGAGGCGTTTCTTAGGCGTAGAATGCGAATCTATAATTATACGCGGTCTTCTATTTTTTCCTTTTTTTTTCTCTCATTTTAGTCTATTTTTTTTCCACGTTAAAAAAGAAGCGGAAAAAAAAAAGAATGAAGACGAAGAAATTATGTGCTGCTGCCCAGGTATTATCGCCTTGAATCAACAAAGCCGCGATGATTCTCGGCTGCCGGTTGATGCTGGGCCGATGCCGAAGATCACCGCCGACACACTCGAATGGAGTGGCCAGGGCGGTGGCGGCACGAAGCGGGTGGAGAAAACGAGGACGGTGGGGCTCTAGCGCCGAGGGTCTTTAATAGCAGGTCTCGCTTAATGACCCACGTCTCGGAAGGCTTCGGCAACCAAACGAAATGTCATTGCAGTAGATTCGATAACGTGACTCTTGATTCTTTCGAACGGCGCGAGATCGTGTATAACCGTGCGCTCGAAATCCGCTCGAAACAAACGAACAAGTCGAGTTGATAAAAATCAATCGAAATACCAAAAGCGAAGAAGTTGTACCAATAATTTCGGTTGTCACCGACGTGGGCGCGAAAAACACGGATATTGCTTTCTTTATTTTCAGAATAATAAAATGGTGTTTTTAATTTTTTCGACATACTTTTTTCTTTTTCTTGGAGAGAAACACGTTCTCGGTATAAAGAAATAGAAAAATTCGGTTTCTCAAGGTCAAGTTCGGATCCGTATGAAAATGGCGACAAAAAGAGTGTTCGATCGCTTTCTGGCATTCGAAAAGTAAATCTCGTTTGAGAACCTCGTGTATTCGTGCGTCCTGGTAGACATGTGTACTCTACAATTTGCTGCCGAAATTCAAACTCGTCTTATTGCCGCGCCGGCTTAGAATTCAAAGCTGGTTATTATATCTCCCTGTCAATAATTATATTCATTACGAAATAAAGCGCGGGAGCCCATGGTATTTTGAATTATGGGTCTAAAGATGGACCCATAATTCAGGACCCGATATTACGGGCTTCCGAAGCCTCTCCTATACGTAGGTACCTGTGACTGCCGTCTCTGATTATTATTATCGATCGAACCCACCACGAACGCGGCAGGGAGCAATGAGACCTATATATTTAATGGCATTGCGAGATGTACGAAAGCTTCGCAACGCAAAGGTGTAAAAAAAATAATGAGATTTTGTCGTTTCGTAATTTGTTTAAATATCATTATTATTATGACTTTTATTGTTGTTGGCCGATATTATGGAGATTTCTTCGATAAAAATTCTTCCCTAGTCATATTAGGCGAAAAATGAACCTCGATTGGAGGGCTGCGAGGATTTTCAATAGAAACAAGAATTGAAATTTATCGTTGATAAAATAAACTGTAACTTGTTTATGTATTCATTCAATCGTGTGTCCGATAAATAATGGATGATTCGTCGATCGGAAACGGGCTTGATGATGGTTTAACAAATAAACCATTCATTATTGACGAGAATTCGTAAATAAATTATGCTGAATTACCTTTCGGTGCGCGAGGCTCGATCTGTCTCACGTTTTCCGCGTTCACTCGGGCTCGGAACGATGCTCGCAGGTCACGTCCTTTCCCATGGTCGGTTGTGTCGAATGCTGACGCCGTCACCGCGGCGCATGATAAACGAAACACTCACTCACTCACTGGGACTCTTATCACTGTCCGAAAAGCACTTATCCACCGATGGAACGAATAGCTTGTCGAAAAGCCCGAGAGAAAGAATATCGCGACTATCGTATAATCCGGGAACATCGACGCAGCGACAATCGTCGTATTTCTTTACTCCCGTTGCGAAACGTGCGATACACTATAGTTCTTCGGCTTTCGCGATTCCGTCGGTTTTTCATGAATCGCGAGAGTTGAAAAGTCGTTCTGCCATCGTACAAAGTGTCACGATGCTGTCCCGAACGGCTCTGTGCCTTCATCATCAAGCACTGACGAGAACAAACGGAGTTTCACGCGTAAGATCGACTATTGGAACATCGCGAGGTTATGTTCGCCGTTTCGTCCGACCTATCGGATACACTCGAGCCAAATAACGAATTATGCGGCTTCGCTTCTCAACGAATTATCGATGTTTGTCAATAATGCCACGCGTTATTTTACAGAGAATCGTCTACAGATCGATGCATCTAGCGTGTAGAATACAGAGTTCGGGTTTGACATCGCACTCGATACTCAAATTATCGAAATACGCACCGGTACTGGGCTCGTGCACGAAACGTTACGCGAGCACGTCCGATGCCACGACGAGCACTGGAGACGCGACGGCCGACAGTATCCTCGGTATTCAAACTACGACAACGGCAACGACACCGATCGCGAATGCTACGACGAATATCTCCGGCACAACTGTTGCCGAGAGCTTGACCTCGGAAGTACAACTGGACCCCATACCAGGTGAGAGGCTTTAACGGAAACTGGTAAGCCTGATTTGAAAAACAAATTAAACAAAGTTCGAAAAAGTCGTTTTTAACGGTTTTTTTCAAACACGGTATTTTCGTTATTGTTGAACGAACGGTATGTTTTGTATGAACAGTATGTTTTTGAAAAATGAAAATTCAATCAATTTCTCTTCGATTGTGTAGAAAAATGTTTGTTTAATTGAAATATTTGGTAATCGTTATTATTATTACAAAGTTATGACTTAAAAAACATGTTTTTATGGTTTATTGTTACTATTGCCATTGTTTAAGAACAAAAAAGTATTTAAAAAAACAATGTCAATAACATTCTTGAAATCATTTTTTTAATGAAATAATAAAAACTTTCACATATTAATTAAACTTGTGGATTTTTTTTTAATGACGATTAGACGTTCCGGTACCGCCAACAGTGCTGGATACGGTATCGTATGCCGGAGAGCCCCCACTGTCAGACATCGGATTGGGAAGCTGGTGGCCACCGGGAATGATTCAACAAAGCCTCGAGTTTCTGCACGTCAGCTTGGGTTTGCCTTGGTGGGAGGCCATCGCTGTTGGTAATTATTGACGTATCTTGTCGAAATCGTCTACGACTGCGCATTAAGATTAAATAAATTAATTTTCTTATTCATTAAAGGAACGCTGATCTTGAGACTGGCTCTCTTCCCCCTGGTGATAGTAGCGCAGAGAAACGGAGCCAGAATGAGCAACACTTTGCCCGGTATGCAACGCCTACAAACCCTCATGACCGAGGCGAGACAAGAAGGCGACCAGCTCAAAGGTAACGCCCGAGGCTTATTTATTCGAAATAATTGTCAAAATTTCGCAGCCTTCATCGTTGAAATAATTTTTTTGTTTCAGCGGCAAGATACAGCCAAGAGTTGGTAATTTATATGAAGAAAAACAACTGCAATCCTCTGAAAAATATGATCGTTCCAATGGCGCAGGTACACAATAAAGCAAATTATTTTTATAGCAAATCGTTAAATATTCGACCTGAAGACGATTTATCTATAAGAGACATTACCGTTGCATGGTTTCAGTCTATTAAATTGTCTCTAAATATTTTTTCGTTGATTCGAAAAATATCTTATTTTTCCAGTCATTGATATTTTTCTTGTAAAACTTCAAACATTAGCTGATTGAATCGTACTTCATGTTCGATCGTCTGAAACCGTTTTTCTTTTGCAATGCATATGTTGGAAAAAAATTCTAGGCACCGATATTCATCTCTTGCTTCCTGGGTCTGAGAAAAATGGCTGAGTATCCAGTCGAGAGTATGAAGGAAGGTGGTCTATGGTGGTTCACAGATTTGACTGTACCGGATCCTTATTATGTGCTGCCACTGATAACGGCGGCAACACTCGCGGCGACGATCGAGCTCGGTACCGACAGCGCCAGAGCCGAAACTATGGGATCGATGCGATACGTTTTGCGGGCCGTGCCGATTCTGGTTTTTCCATTTACCATCAATTTCCCCGGAGTAAGTTTGCCATAGCGATCGATCGCTTGCATTCTTCGTTTCCTTGTTCTTCTTAATCGAATCTCGAATGTTTTTTTGTGATTTTCAGGCGGTTCTGTGTTACTGGGTGTCGTCGAATTTCATCTCGTTGATACAAGTCGGCATCCTGAGAATACCGAAAGTCCGAACATACTTCAACATTGATCCTCTGGTAAAGCATCCACCGAAGGTTCTTGGCGAAAAAAAGGGCTTTGTTGAAGGATTCAAGAGCTGTTAGTATTGTTATCCGTAAAACGCATGGATTAATGAACTGACATTCTAGATTCCCAATAGCGCCGTTGACTTAGTCTCGAAATCTCCCGTTTTCTTTTCAATCTCTCAACGCGCTTTGATTTCTTCTTATTCCGTTCGCCAGCCTGGTCAAACCTGAAAGCAGCGCGAGAAGCGAACGCGAGGTACCAAGTGGACGAGGTGCAGTTTCATCAGGCCGGACGGGGACCCTTGCGCAAGACTTACTCGTACGATCCGACAAAGCAATTCTCGGCCAACCAGAAACGAGCGACTGTCATGGCCAAGAAGAGATGAATTCGTGCATTGTGAATATACCGTATTGTACAGACATTTGCGTTGCGCGCCAACGGTACTTCATCGCGCTGATTGATTCGAGGTAAAAAAAACTAGTATTCAGTCTGAATTGTTCAGTGATCTTCAGTTTTTATAAATTGTTATAGTTAACTGAATAAAAATTTAAACGGACAGTGAGATAAGTTTCACTACAATGTTATTCACTACAAACACCCGAATTGGTGATTCGCGCACTCTAAAAAAAAGTGCCGATTCAACGTACAGGAACAGAAAGTTTTCATCCAAAACTGACACATTAAATTTAATGCGCAATAATCATGAAAAATTAATTCTTTGAATGGGAATACATTTTTTTTCGTGTTTCCATTGGAGAAAATTTCTAATAAAATAAAAAATAAAATAGAATAATAAGTACGCAAATGATTTACCGGCGACGCTGATGGGACTTTATTCTCTCGAATGAAAACGATAAACAATTGTCAGATGTACTCAAACCTAATACAATATCAACGATGCGCGGCGCTCTTTTGCGACGCAATCAAATAACTTCGACAAGAAAGCAGCAATTGTATGAAAGACTAATAACGAGCATCGCAATGTTTTTTACTAATAGCCGAATTCAATCGTTGATCTTCTTTTCAGCGATTTTTTCGAGTCCTACTCCAGGCTTCCAGGTGTACTCGACACCGTCGACTATCAATTTTCTGTTTTTCCTAATGACTGTACTCCCCTTTTCGATTTCGTCCTGAGCGATCGATTTCAATTGTCGCCGTACATCCCTGTCGTAGGTCGTTTCATCGCTGTATATGCCGACACCCGTTCCCTGCAGTACTTCCGCCTGGGCCAATATTCTCTGTTTGTCCTCGAAACTCGTCAGCCTTACGAGGATTCGCGGAGTTTTGTGGGTCGTGTGCAAGAGTATCGCCTTTTCGATGTCAACCGATCGTTCGAACATGTATTTCAGAAAGAGCCGGACGGACTCCTGGACATTCGTTTCGTCGACTTCCAATCCTTTGATAACGATATTATTTCGTTTCTGGCCTTTCTCAAAGGCTTCGAGTTTCCATTCGAGGTAACATATTCTTTGCTGAGACCTCGATAGGTCGGATTCCCATGGCATTGGCCGAAATTGCGATCTGCTGAGAGCTTCTTTGACGGCTGCGTTCTCCCTGCTTAGTTGCTTTATAAGATTCGTCATGTGATCCACTTTTTCCACTAGTCTCTCTATTACCGTTCGGCAAGTCGCGGTATTGTCGCCGTCGAGGCCTTTGATCTCATTAATGTTTTCCGCAACGGCTCGTTTTCCGCTTTCCTCTTGGGGACAAAGCATCGTCGCGATTCTGTTGCTCCCCGCGATACTCGATAACTTTCGAATTCTTCCCGCCATTCTCCCGAGATGTGACTCAGTTCACGATCTCTCACTTGTGTACACCAACACTAACCTCTACCTGAAAAGAATTACGATTTTTCAAGCATAATCACAAATCATTAGAACATGACAATCGAATCTAATGATACAATTGATGTACTAACGCAATTCGATAACGAGTTTACCGTATTTTTTACTTTATGTACTGCCAAATCATGTTGATTATTCCGGGAACACGAACGTTCGCTGCTAGGTTGTTATACCGGAAGTCATATACTAAAATAATCCTAATACAGAGTAGGGACGAGAAATTGAAAAAATTCGGCAAAGATAGCGATAAAAAATCAAGTCTCAATAATTGTTATCTCGGACTATTTCCATCGTATGTTTTTTCATCGTCTATACTTTTTTGGTAACAGTATCCGAAGACTCCTCATAAATATGTACGATTACATAACTCGAGATTTCTAGGACGAAATTGATTGGTTTTACTTTCATACGAATTGGACAAATTTTCGTTGAAGAAAGCGGCGCCGAAAAATAGAGAATACAAAGAAATTTGCGAAATAAAAAATAAGTTATCGACGCGAGATGTTCGAAAATTGTATGAATAAACAAGGATCTTTTTATTTTTTATATCATGTTCCTGTCAAATTTATATCATGTTGATTTCCGAAATAATAATTGAATAATAATTAAATATTAAAAACAAATTTATCAGGTCATTTGAGGTTTTTTTTTTAAAGAAATTTTATAGGAAGAGGATCAATTATGTATACAAATGCTAAGAGATATTGAAGTTTTCTGTATTAAAACCCTACGGAGAAAGTAAAAGAGTCTCCATCAGAGTTTTATTATTATTACTATCATTATTAATTAACTTCCGCCAGCGGAATTAACGTTTACATCTTTGTATCTTTTTCAACAGCCGAAATTACCTTTTTTCATTTTTAATTTTTTTTTCCACTTTTCCCTCTACGTTGTTTAACTTTTGATGCTCACACACTGATTGATAACGCCGATGAGATGATTATTCTCAGTTGCCGCCGCGACTCTTTCCTTGTCGGCTAATTGTTTGTTGACAGCGAATTGAGAATTGTGAGTGCCGGGCGTTATCGATACATTGACCTTGAATCTTCTCGGCAAGGCGCGCAGCAATTGAACTCTTATGGAGAGACCGATCAGCGTAGCCATGCTGCAGTGAGGTATTGTCGGTGTGAATTGGACGTTCACTTTGTTATTTTTGTTATCCACCTGAAAATGCAAATTTTTCAAATGTTAATTTTATTTTTATCGTAACAATGTTATTTCCGTTACGACGTTGTAAAACTTGCCTCGATAAGACTCTGTTCGACGACGTGAAGCTCTTCAAGCGTAAGAGGATGCTCCGGGTCATTGATGTTTCTGATCAAATCTGCGCATAAAACAATCGACACGTAAACACATTTTGCTCTCCGAACCAACGTTTTTCGTAACAATTTGTAAAAACAACATAACCTTACCAAATATTTCTCGAGCGTCAAATTCGTCGACGATACTCTCGTCTTCGTCCTCGGCGGTGATATTCCTCTCGTCGATCTTTTGATACAACTTGGGATTTAAGTTCTCGACATTGTCGCCCATCGTCATTGATGCTGAATCGATTTGCACGAACTCGAGAGTCGTGCGCAACAATCGGTAATCTTATTGATCGCTTTATCACGGGATTGTCGTTTATCACATAAACAAAAATCCAATTCTCGTAATATAAAACGTTCCTTTCTTGTTTTTTCCTCCTTGATAGAATAATAGATGTTGTTGACTGCGCAGAAGGGGTTAAAATCGACGATATTCCATCCGCCAATGGCGCTCGCGTCGCGTAACAAAGGGTCGACAGTGGGGGAGGGCGACGACTGGAGAGCCATCCGTGGCGTTCGTCAGTAGTGCGCTAGCATTTGTCGAGCGAGGTGGTGCGCGTACGTAATCTTCGTTCTCGAGAAGGACGAAAGGAAAAGGGGTAGCTCGAAAAAAACCGAAGAGAGAAATAATAAAGCAGTTTTGAAGCGTCGCGCGCGCGTGTGTGTTGCCCGAGTGCCCGAAAAATGTAACATGGCGATGGTCGCGTCGAATATGAGCGGCCACATACAAAAACAGCTCACCCGGAGCCTCGAGAGAATCCTCGAAGAGGCTCATCTCAGCGGTGAGCTCAAACTGAGCGGACGTAAGCTGAAGGACTTTCCGAAAGTCGGCAAAACCGGCTCGAAATACAGTCTCTCGGACACTGTGATAGCTGGTGAGTATCTTTCAACCGTTTCTGCGTTTGGACGCTCGCGATTGATGCTTGAAAATTTTATATTCTTCGACTTCCGACGACTCAACAAATAAACAGGTATTTTGCTGGCTCGTAGAGAAACTCGACGATCCCGTTGAAATAACCAGCTAACCTCAAATATTTGTTTACGTCACGCCCACGTTCAAAATCGCGTCGTTCGTCTCTATTTTTTTAGACCCAAGCTATTAATATGTATATTTTTTAATCGTAAAATCGCGTACCCTTAAAAACTCGATACTCGTAACCTCGACAAACCGCAAATGCTGTGGTCAATGATTCATAGATTTCATGTCTTATCCGTACGGGTCGAGTACGCGTCGCGAGCAACAACGCACACGGTAACTCGTATGCGTTGAAGCGCGGAAAAAAAACAGTAAATGAGCGTCGCGTATTATATAGCGATTACTTTGCCCTGTTGGGACCGCTTCCGCGGCGTCGTGCACCACCTGACGGCGAAGCGAACCTACACAGTGCGATAGTCAGCTGTAAAAGTTCACGGCGTGTGCTCTCGACAACGCATTCGTTATTTTATTCCCTTCCACCGGGTCTCGTGCGCGAGTTCACAGCCTCAACGAAAAACCGGGCATCTCCCTCCCTTTTCACATTTCGTTTTTCTCAACCGAAACTCTATGAATAGCCGCGTGTTCTTCGGTTTCACGTGTGTTTTTGTGTAACGCACGAGACCAGGCAGCTGCAGTTTTTTCTGCTTTTTCTTCTCATTTCTCTGTCGCTTTACGACGTTTGGATAGGTGGCGAAGGAGTTACAGACACCGATAGCAAGAAGCTAACTTCGGACTTAACGGCAACGTAATTTAGTTAGGTATCTATAACAAATAAAAAAAATTCTACGAATGAAAAGAAAGATTTTTGTTAAAATAACCATGAGTTGGTTTGATTAATCTTCGATGTTAGAAAAAAAAAATTGTACGCTTTAGAGGAATTTCAACACTGAAATCAGCGATTGAATTGAATGCGACGATGAAACCGTTGTTGGACTAGAGTGTACAGGGCAGGTGCCCTGTACACCTTTACATGCCGTTTTCCCCTCTTTTTGATACTCGATTACCACGAATAAAAAATTCAGACTTTTGAAACGGGATCTCATCGCTCTCTCGTACCGCGAAAGAAAGTTAATCATTTCGCAATAATAATGGTATCCCCATTCGCGTGAGCGGCTAACGCAGAATATCTCGTTGTCCCCGACGTAATAGCGCTGAGCCGACAGGAGGAAGCGACGCGTTATCTCGGCGCACCCCGCGACGTTTCCTTCTAAGCTCTGATAAAACTCTCGGCTTCGACAGGCGACGTATTTCCGCGCCATTGAATCTCACAATCGAGCTCAGACCCTTCGCTCCTCGTTCTCGCCTTCCCTACACCATTCGACTCTATCAAATTCTTCGTAAGAAAAAAAGTAACTCGATTTAATACACGAAGAAAAAAAAATCAATAAATTTAACAGGAATGAGATAAAAAATTGCGTTTACAACATAAATTTCGATAGGAAGAAAAATAAGTGAATTTAAGACACAAAGGAAGGAAAAACCGATAAATTATAATGTATTTTCGTTCGCCTCGCCGTCATATATCTATATTGAAATTCGGGCTTATAATGTAAACTCGCTTCAGGTACGATTGCTTCATTCATTCACGAATGCAGGTCTCGTGGCCTCGCGCGCGCCAACGACGAATGTTTTAATACGTATTCGTGAATGGCCGAGAGAGCGGGGTCCCGGAGTAGCCGAGGAACGGAAAGTAGTCGATGTTGTGTCGTTTTATTTGTAGGATCGTGCGGTTACCGTAGATAAGAGCGACGGCGTCAGCGTCCCACGTGCCGGCACACCGAGCGCAGTAACGCAGTCCGTGGCGATGCGGAGGAAAGCAGGAATAGTTAATGCCTCCTCCGGTTATGCCTAGAAATATCCCGCTTCTATGCACTCGTAGTTGTCCCTTTTTCCGTTTCCGGTCGGCTGGCTCGACGGATACTGGCCAGTTAACCTTGGTACATTAAAATACCTATATATGGCTCTACAAATAACACATAATAATACAAAACGACGTTGATAATCGCGGTTCAATCTCGATTAATTACTCGACGAAGCGTTTCGCAATTTCGCGTCTCGACGGCGAAAACGAGCGACGCGAGAATTTCGCGAGAGTTCACGATAAACCAGTAGTCACTCGCGACTCTGCGTAATATCGACGAGTGTGCATACCGTCGCGAAACCGCCTTCCAACGATTGAGCAACCGCAATGCCCGTTTCCTTCGCGTCCGTTCGAGTTTGTTATACTCTCGTTACTTTCATTGACTGGTTTATAGGCACGGAGAAAACTTACGACAAATATGTGCGTGATCGATAAGAGGCTTAACGTAGGTAGAATTTGTTTTTTTCTTCTCTTCGCTTAGAGACTATCGTTCCGATCGCTTCGAGCAATTACATGAATCACGTGGCATGGTGTAAAAATGTAAAGCTGGCGGGGGGGCGACATTGTTTATTGTACAGTCACGCTTCTCGCTATTTCGCGCTCGGCGTCGTACGCCGAATGGAATTCGTTATACTTCCGCCTGGAGGTTCGGATCTTCGGTCGCGAATCCAACAAAAATTGAAAGATGAATGAAAAAAGATTGAAAATTTCTTTAATTTGAAAACGTTTTCGGTTAGCGAGGTGAGAATTACAAGATGTTTGAACGAGTCGAATATAATTAACCATTCAAATATTTGCTTAAATCTTTACCGTCGTTACGATTCACTTCAGTATGCTTATTGTATTAACTTTCTTAAATTTTTTCTCACCATTTTTTATAATTCGCTTCTTTTTTTTCAACTACTTCATCCACTCTTGTCAATAACTATAATAACGATGGTAAGATGGGCGAACAACAAGATTCAATTGAAAAATGTTCCATGAAAATAATGCGTAATAAAAAATTTGGGACGTTCCTACCCCGGAATTCCTCACAAACGGATCGTGTGAAAAATCCTTTGGGTAATATCGTTCTTTTCCATGCATTATCTTTTGGCTGGAGGAAATGTGACTCTGGTCTGGTTTAACGAGATCCTGTGTACCGAGCCTCGAACTGGCCGGTATTAAGGTTTATCGATTTTCGATGACGTCTCCACTCTCCACCCCTCGTCTGCGCGGCAGTTGTCGGCATGGGAATATTTGCCGACTAAAAGCATGGAAACGATGAGACGATTGGTCTCGTGAAAGAGCCGAACCCCTCTGCGAGAGTTAGATTAGACGCTACGGCTGACGTGACTTCGCCACGGGGGAAGTTTCGTTTGCTCGAACTTTCATATACGCTCGCCATCGTTCATTATCATTCGCATCTTTCTCGCTCCTGTTGGTTCCAATTTGCTATGATAGCCATGGAGACCGGCTCGGCTTTGCGGAGCAACGTACCTAACGCTCTCTTCGTCGTTGGCCTGTCTCCGGGACATTGACGACCCCATCCCCACGCCGCTCTTTCCTCATTCCTATGACTCGTCCGTCTTACCTAGTCGGGATCTCGGGGACGTAACTTCGTTAACGAACCCCCAGGTCAGTTCGACCTCACGTGACACGTTGCACCCGACAAGGGGCTCGTCAACCTGCGCCTCTCTCTACTGGCCTCTCTTGCCTGTATACATTTATAACGTCTCTGTTCATCTTTTGAATGACAATATAATGAGCGCTGGCATGTATCATCCCTCCGGACGTTGCCCCCGCAGACAATATGTAGTACCATTAAATGCAACGTTGAAACTACTTTTAGATTAGATTAGAGTGCATGGTTATTAGCATTATTATTCAACAAAAATGATTAATTAAAGAAATGGAAAAAAAAATTTAATACATGATTTTTTTGTCATGATGTGTACGAGTTTGGGGTTTGCGAGGAAATTTGGTACTGCGCATTCTTATGCAGCTTTCCGGGCTAAACTTAAATCCAATCGTTTAAGTTAATGCGAACACGGGAATTGACCTAGAACGATTTTTTCCTCTCCTGGTGTGACTAACAAAATAGAGTAAATCCATGTACTGTGAACTTGGGGCTTTTACCGGACCAATCCCAAGACGGATACCCAAACTGATAACAATGACTTCGCTAAAATCTATGTATCTCACCGGGCTTTTTCAAAGGGGGAAAAGAATGATACCAAGAAAACTAAATTCTTGCGGATAAAAATATATTTACGATGCAAATATTCGGTTTATACGGTGAAAAATTGTCGGCGATTTTATAGGACATTTTATGATACAAATAACCCTGACAAAATGTCATCGTATCTATTTTAATGCCGCGACAACGTTCTCGGCCTTTCTCCACATTCGTCTCTCGATGGTAATTTGTCAGAGTGCCAATTCATGTTTTTTTTTTTTTCATCCATCGAAATGACCCTGTTTAGCCGATGATTGACAGAAATATGTCAGTCGAACCGCAAAGCCTCTCGCTTTTTATGCATTACTTCATTATTTTTTTCCTCTTCTCACGGCTCACTCGTCGATATCGATACAGATATACGATATTTCAAAAGGGTTGCCGACACTCGAGAATTGTAGCGGAATAATATAACAATTAATATTCAGTGGTTATCGAGAACTAACCTTCTCGTTGAAATATCATTGCATAATCTGTAGCGAAGTTTGGGATTCGCCCTCGGGTTAGTTTTATCGATCGAGAAGTTCAGCTCGGTTCGCCAAGTCAATCGAGTTAGTGCATTCCTGAAACTTCACGGTGAGAGATTCTCATCGTTGCCTTTCGTCGTTCGATAAACTTCGGAGTTATGTTCTTGCCCGTGACGAGACGAAGGGCCTTTGATCCTCCGTCGCCGCGTACGCGGAACTATAAATATTTGATCCAATCGAAGTGTCCTTTGACGCTCCCAGCGGATATATACGCGCCAAGACTTTCCCCTTCCTCTCGAATTCAGAACAAATGATAAATTACTATCTACTTCGCCGGACGCGGGCTCTTATCGCGCCTCCCGAACATCCCGCGCTATTTGCTATCTTTTCGCGTATCTTTTTCGCCATGGAATCGAACATGACGGAAGTGAAGGAAACGAAAAAGATCATATATACCGGCTTGCTATAAACGCGATCGTTTCTACGCCTACGCGATAAATCGATAGTCGAGAGGCGAACAATCGTATCGTAGACGAGTTTACGCTCGATACAATGTGGGATAAGCCCTTCTCGTTCTCGGCAATCGATCCATATCGTTATGTTTGTTTTACACAATATGCTACACGGCTAGAAAAACTCGTAACACGTGTCCCCACGTACATAAGTGTTTTGTAGAGGCGTTACAAGGCTCAGGTATCGGCTTACAAAGATTCCTATATACACGTAGGACAGACCGGGGCCACTCGACACAGTTGAGTAGGCTCTGTTAATAGTTCATGAAAAAAAAAGACTTTTTTTTCTTAAATCTTGACTGTGAAGTATAGATTACGTTCATTGTTCAATCAATATCTTAATTGGTATAGATTTCTTGATCATTTCCAAACCCGCCGAGTTTCGATAGTTTTTTTTCTGTTGATGTACATTCTTACCTATTATTACTATTTTTTGCAGTCGGGGATTAATATCGCAGATATGAAAAAAAAAAATTGTTATAAAAATAGCAGCGTGAAATATAGCTGCATCAATTGCCATTCTAATTTGCAGAGTTAAAAAAAAATCTATTCATTAACTGACTGATTGGTCTTTTGAATGCTCCGCGACTATTGAGTCGATAATAAATCTATATTATGTAGTAAATATAATACTTATTACTTTTATTCGTGTTATTGTACGTTTTTATGAACGAGTCGAAACTCTACTAACAAATGCATCACGTCTGCCGTTACCGCTGCAACTGCGATCTCCGCATTACGCACGTGCAGACAGGGATACAAAAAATGAAAGAAAAAAAAGATCGTCGAATCCGCGTCGTGAAATTCTTCGCGAGCCTCCCAATTTCCCCTCGACCCGCTCTTCGCCCCCTCCTGATCTGTGTTCGTTCGTGCGCCAGGAATATCCGCGTACTCTCCTTTCTCTTTACATAACGGGAGTATATAGTCCCCCTGTCCTCTTGCACACTTACACGAATGTTCTCCTCTGCGGGCCTGTGGCTCTTGTACTACATGCACGCGACTCGTCGCGAAGCCTCTTTCCCCGCCGTCGTCTGTTGGTATTCAGTTGGCAAAGAAATTCGCGAGAAATGCCAGAGAATGCCAGCAGACATCGCGGAAAATCTGCGATGGCGCTAGTGCGCCGGGTATACTAATTTTAAAGTCTATATACCGGTAGGTATGAAAGTAACAAGAAGAAACTTAGAAACCACTAACACGGGGGTGGCCCCAACAGAATCCCTTTCGTTCCTTTTTCTCTCATTTATTATTGGCTCGTCTGGGGAAAGCGTCGGAACGAAGATTGCGAGAAAACAAAAAACAAACGAGAAATGTAAAGAAGACAAATCATAGGATCTTCTTGCGGCGAAGATTCACTATCCGAGTCCATTCGACTTTTCTTCCTTCGCCTCGATACATTTTCTTTCTTTTGTTATCTCGCTTGCCTATTGCTCCTCTTCGTTTTTTTCCATCCTTTATTCTTTATCCTTGCTGTATAGGATGCTCTATTCTTCGGGCCTTCCGCCAACGCTGAGAGGGAATGCTCCTTCGTCTTCTTGGGGTTTCTATCGATCGTGCACACAACTACGTGAAACTGATTGCTCGCAGCTTAATCGTACTCGATCGTTTACGTGGCTCGAGCTCGTTTTTTCTTCTCCTGTTTTTTTTTGTCCACCGCAATGCTACGTTTTTTCATGATAAGAAGTCGTCAAGGGATAGCCAAGAATGCTCGGCATTCGTCAAGATTTTTATTCAAACCTTGGACTGAATTCTCCGCAATTTTTCGATCAATTTCTCTGATTTACACCGAAAAGGCTTCGGTAAAAACATATCGGACATTTTTATCTTGATCCTGAGATTCTACGATTTATGGTATTCCGATACGTTCTCGTTTCGATCGACTCCCATGTGGCCAACCGCAAACACCGCAGACAACGATGTTTTATGAGGCTTTCCGATTGGATTTGAAATTTAGGATGGCCCTGGGGCTTTTACTGATTTAAATTGGTCCGAGAATAACCAATCGGTTGCATACATGAATGGCAACTCTCTCATTTATCTACAGGGCTGAAAAGTAGGGGTCTTCAATTTTGACATTGAACTGATTGTAAAATATCGTATTGGTTAGAAATGTTCAGGGTTTATTGCTGAGTATCTTATCTTTCGTCGATTCATTAAGTCGTTTGTTCAATGAACTCGGTTTAATCGCGGATCGGACTCGTAATGAAAAGATACAAACGACATAGTAAAAAGTAATAAGCACAGTAAAGACTGACCGATTTTGCATTTTTTATTTGCATTTCGCATTTCATTTTGCAACTTAAAATAAATTCATAGTCTGAGAAAAAGTCTCGGGTCTGCACTGGAAGGTTCGCAGGGTAAATATTTGCGTTTCCCAACTGCATCGGAAACTTTTTCCCGATCCATAAAATAGTATTAAGCTATTGGCTCGTTAAACACTTTCAAGCCTGGGGTCTTTTTGCAGAATTTAAATTCTCCTTTTTACCTTCGAAACTACCATTGGAGTTGCGTAAACTCATTCTGCACCCGCAAAAAAATTCGTTTATGAAAATTATTAACCCTACGTGGGTTTAAAAAATTGGGAAAAAATATCGATAATGTATTAAGGCCCTCACAAATAGCGTTCGCTCATTACAGTCTAATTTGAAAAAAAGGCTGCACAGAATAATAACGAGCGTTGGCATTAATCCGATTGTATTAAATCCGATTCAGCGCCATCAAAAAAGTCGAGACCCATCCCTCTTTTTTTTTGGTAAACACAGCATCAAAGATATTAAATTTCCCGTCTCCTCGAGTCTGTCACCGCATACTTACATCTCCATCGAGACCCTTCCTCTTCGGTTTTTATATATATCCTAACTACAATGTGGCCCTCAAAATATCCTCAGAGAGTCGACAGCCGGGTAAGAGCGACAGGCAGGAAGCGCCGAGATATTAAATCCTCCCGAAGCGGAGGTACTCGAAACGTGCTTTTCCGTACGAACCGAGTGGGCGTTTGAGTTCTCTCTTTAGGTCCTATCGATTCATCCAGAAACCGAAGAGAGAGAATGAGCGGGAGTGCACGCGGGAATCATCCCCCTTGGCGAAAGGCATTATTCCTCGAGTTATCGCAACGCGACACCCTCTTACGCGCTCGCCGGGAGGGGAACATCGACGTCAACATTGTTGGGCTACAGCTGAACTTCGACAATTTCATCTGCCGCTTCAAGGGGAGCGAACTATTTTCGTTGCCTCCGCGTTCCATCCTCGTCTCCAATCAAAAAATCGCCAAACGTTACCGTTTCATCATAAATACTTCATGAGTAATAATAGTGATGAAAAAAAGGGAATCCACCGCTTCTTGCCTTCAACCAAAAAATGTCCAAATGTTACCAATTTCATCCAAATAGTTCTATGAGCGACAGTAATGATAATAATAAAAAAAACGGGAATCCGCCGCTTTGTCTATCCGCAAAGCGTTTAATCCGTTTTCGGCAATAAAAAGGCCCCTAATTGCTTCCACCAAAAAATAAAAGCGATAAGGCTTCCACAAGTTTCTCCATTTGTAGCCATTAAGGGCCGTTGTATGTGTCCCTGGACCGTGAAAAAGCCTGCGTACTCCCTAACCGAGGCTAAAGATAAAGCTGCGTATATACACCCAGCGAGCAGCTGCAATGGGTGCCAACAGGTCGATACTCCGCTCTCTTCGGCCTTCCCGTAGTCGTCGTCTCTCGTAGCTCTTCGGTTGCTCTTGCCACATCGTAGTGTTACCATGGCGTTTGCCAAAGAGAGCCAACTCTCTGCGGTCGGAAACGCCACGTTTTGTTCATTTTCACCGCATTCACGCAGCATCATCCCGCAGTGCCGAAGAGATACTTCCAACTCTCGCACAACCGCTGAAGATCCGAAATGTCGTAAAGCCTGGAATCCCGTTCGTTCCTCTTTCAGCGGTTTGCAGTTTCTGAATGCCATACCCGCCGCGACGCATCCCACCCGACCTCTCCGCGTCGTTGCAAATGAATTTCAGTTAGATGATCTCCAACACCCGAGCCTTCTTGCGCTTCGCGTGAGAATATTCTCCTGCGCGGCAACTTTTTTTGTCGGGAATATTGAATGAGTTAGGTTGGCAATTGATGTGGAAAATCTCATCAAGCATAGATCACTTATCGCCTCTTCAACAAGATTCTTATTTCTTTTTCTTCGCCTCTTTTTCTCCATGTTCAAGGCAAATGCTCGACCGCAGACAGATGCGAGATCGAAGCTTTCAGATAATAGCATGAATGGAGCTATTGATGCTCCTTATACGAACGTGTTACCATTTGATTTCAATTCAGTTTTCCCAAGATGCATCGTTACTTCTCTCGGAAGTGAGAGATCTCCTTTTTTTTTAGTAAATAAGAACTGCTTATCAGAGCGATGTAACGTTTCTCGAGTTTCTTCTTCCACCGTTGCATTCTTATCGTTTCGAAGCGTGACTTCATTGTATAAAGTGTTTACTTTGCCATTCCGTATCTCTTTCTCGGTTCTCGATTAGCCAAGCGAACGCGTCTCGGATCTTCAGTGACTTTGATTAATTAATCTATCTCTGTCCCCGTGGTGGCCTCGACTAGGACGGGATGGGTTGACTCTATGAATGGAGATCGTTGGAATGCCAAAGTCGTGCCAAACGGCCGGCAAACGTGGTCCGCATCTCTCAACGGATTATCTTCTCGCGTTAAGGTCATAAACACACGTTCGAAACGATTTGTATGCATACCCCAGTGATTTTTGGCTTGGGATACCTCGCCCATAGGACACTTTACGTATGGCCTCGAACCCCTTTTTTAACCCGCAAATTGCTCGTCAGCCCGCGCGTCGAGAGTTATGCGATTCACTAATCTCTCGCGAGTTTTTTGCTTCGGGAATTCAGACTATCGATTTAGGAATAAATCACAACATTTATTAATTTATGAAAAAATTAATGAAAAATATAATAATAATGTGATCAATATTTTGCAATATTTTAATACAATTTATTTACTCATCGCTTTAAAAACTTTTTATTTTTAATTGATTAGTATGTTTCAAAGTGATAACTTCTGTTTCGTGTTTTTTAAACAATACAATTCGTTCCAACCATTTTGGTTGACACAATTTCGTAATTGCTTTCCAGTCAGTATTTGAAAATTTTTTATTAACGAAATGGAATCTAATCGAAAGAGATTCTTCGGCTAATCTCGCGGGAATTCGATTATCAACGAAAACAATGTATCGCCACACCGTCCCGTTGTCCCGGCGCCACAAGAAAATCGTTTAGTGAGCAAGAAACTTCGTCGACAGGAAGTTAGAGCGGATACTTAAAACTTACAAAAGAAACGAGTAATGCTCTCCGTTTAATGACGCGCGGAGGCTGCGGAGTGAAAGTACCCGCAGTCAATACGCTATCGGGCGTTTATTATTGCGCGTAGACGTATATCAACGCGCAGTTTGTGCACACATGCAACCCTCGCAAAATTTAATTTATCGCCGAGAGACTCGGCATACGTCGAGAGACAAAAGGGCGAATAAAAAAGAAGAAAAAATTCGCATAAAAATAAAAGACGTTTTATGCGGTTTCCCGTCGTTCGGGGAGAGATGATCGATGCCGAGAATTGCGACGTCTGCCAGAAGTGGCACGTTCGAGGGTGCTCCGGAGAATTCCGCTGGCTTCGGAGATTTTATTCGCTCTTTTTTCGGCTACTCTTGCACTAGACTGAACGCGATACGACACAAATGTTTCATACAATTTTAGCTATTGCTGCGGAGAACGAGGGCTTGGCTTCACGCCCGTGATTGACGATTCAGCTTGGCTTGCTTATTCGCCGGATCGATATTTTCCATGATAGCTCAAGGAATTCGATTAGCGGAAGCGAGAAGATTGACACGAGGCGATAGTTTGTCGGGGTTCAAACACCTCGAGGCCTCGAGGTGCATCGCGTGCCGATGCGTTTCTTCGCTGCACTCCGGCCTAGGATACCTGCAAACGAGTGTCGGATCTCATAGACGAGCGATTCGGCTGAGAGAAATTCTCATTAGCACGACGGGCGTTAAAGAGGGTTTTTGATTGATGGACATAGAGATTGATGGGTACGAGAGTCGCATGGAAAGCATTTTCTTTTGCCTGCACGTATGAGCGGAAAATCCAGCACGGCATCCGCAAAACATCTCTGTCTTGTTAAGAACATCCTGCTGGAATAAAGTAGAAACGAATCAGTTGCAACAACTTTTGAAGCTACCCGAGGGTTTTTTAATGAAAAAATAGATATACGAAGATAACATTTTAGAGAAATTGAAATATATTTACAAAAAGTATTTAATACAAATAAAAAGAAACACCAAATTCAATATTGAGCATATAAATTTGGTTAACTCCTTTTTTCAAAGGTTTTTTTTCCCCATCAGCAAAGTGCGTATTTGTTCACCGCTCTTCCGTGTACACCGGTTCAAAGCGTTCAGTATGTCGATTCCATTGTATCGCAGGCATATCGGGGGCTCGATAATAAGAATTTTTCTCTACGGTTTTATTCATCGATAAAACGTATCTCTGTTGCGTAGATTGGATCGGCGAGTAAAGAAATGCATATGCAATATCCGTGCTCGTAGTTTTAGTCCGACACTTGTCCCGGAAAGTCGATATTGCCACTGAGGCACGGAACAGTGGATCTCGCCGTTCAAAAGGGTTCAAATGTAGTCATAGGGAATTAATGCGGCATGCATAGACACAAAGTTAGAAACGTACTTCGCGAACCGTTGGAGAATCGATTATAGACACTTTTATTCTCATCCCGAAAGCGATGAAAGGACTACTATTCGGTTCACTCCGCCATTCAGCCGAACTTAGCGCACACATAGGCCCGATCGATCGAGACCGTTCTGCCCCGAGGGTGGAATCGTGATTGCAATTTCCGCGAGGATGGAAGAACGTGTGTAAGCGGCAGTGTCAGGAAAAGCTGTAATGCCTCCGAGCCGAATGAACCGAAAGCAGAGAGCACGAATGAACCGAATGGATGAAAGGTTGCGAAAATTCATATCTCGTTATCAACGCCCAAAGGCCATCGGGTCGACGTGCACCTTGAGAAAATAGTACAAAAAAATGCTCTATGATTTTCTTCGTCGTTAAGCAAGAATTATCCTATAAACACTCGCGGATCCCAGTAAATCGTCACGCAGCTTCGATTCCTCCTCGCAATAACAAACACGTGACGCCAGCCGTATCAATTACTATGTACGACGTCGGAGGGGCTCAACAACCTCTCGCGAAGTCTAAACATCAAACAGAGCCTTCTCTTTACAATGTTCATAACCGATAACGCTTGAATGACTTTTTATCACTCGCATGTTTTATACATTTTTCCGACTAAACAGAACGTATCGAGCACGCGAGCATTTCCACTGCTTCACGCACAATGTAAATACAATATGGATATATATAGGATGATTCATAACAAATACAAAATCTCTTTTTTTTTTCGTTCATTTTTTTTCTAGTCCGAACCCTAAAAATGCATTTCCTCAAAAACTAATTACAGCAATAAGAACAACTTATAAAAGAAGATTTATGCATTCAATTTTGGAAAATCGAATCGTTTTTTTCACTCACGATATATCAAGGCTTACCGTTGATGAGAATTCGATATCTATTCTGAATCCGACTGTATATTACAATGTAGGTGTAATATACAGTGTAAAGAGAGCCAATGAGAGAAAAAATTAACAAGAATAAGAAAATAAAGAAAGGAATGAGATCTCTCGCGTCTTATCGTTGTGAAACGAAGTGTGACAAATTCTTTGAAAATAGGCCGAGGGAGTCGCGAGTCAGAGCCCTTTAAAGTCCACGGGCGACAGTCGTTTCATGCTGTTTACTCGTGTGCATTGTATCCCATGGCTCGTTATGCCGTCGGAGCTTTTATATGCTTACGCACACGTACGATGATGCATCAATGCTTCTGTGTAACGCAAGCCGGGCGTATGTGACGGTATCGCGTAAGCCGGCGAGCGGGGAGAAGAGTGTCTTCGTATCGCATGTGCCGCGGCAAGGCAACGGTCGTGGGTTCTGTTGCGAAGTTATAATTAGCCATCGTCATGCCGGCTCGAGTGGTGTATATGTAAGAAACTCTCTGCGAACGGTAGGCTCTCGCCTAGCAAACTCCCGCGTGTGTATACGCCACGAGACCCATAATAAATAAATCAAGTATCGCTCGACCGCGACCGGCCAATATCGCTATCGAAGTTTCTGCGCTAGTTCGACCAAAAAGCGAAGCTTCAAAATTAACGCCGGAAAGTTTCGGAGCTTCGGGGAAAAAAATTTACGAGCGAACCTCGGAACTCCGTCAATGGCGAATCATCGCTAACGACTGTCGAACATTCGTAAACGCGGAGGAAAAAAAAATTGAGCGGATGCTGCGGCTTTACTCGCGGTATTGCCCAGACGATAGTTTCTGCCTCCTCTACGAAAGCAGAAGAAACATTTTGCGAGTTTTTCATTATAATTAGGCAAGAAAAGAAAAAAAGAAAAAAGCTGTAATAAATATTGAAAATAATAAATAATTAACAATGATAAACTAATTGTCATTGTAATGATTTATCATTTTTTTTATTGCGATAACGAGATCAAAGAATCAGAGAAAAAATCGTCGACGTTTATAAGTCTCTTAATTTCGAATGAAATTTTTTTCAATCATTCCGCATTATTGTGCGAGGCTTCATTGATGCCTCGGGGTAGGGAGAGCCACGGCTGTTTCCGTAATTAATCTTCCACGGGGCGCAGCTGAGAATACCGAGAGGGATTTGTTCGTCCAAGATTGTGCGTGGGAGTTGGACGCGGTCGTCTTCGTCGCCGACGAACCGAGAAGCGTTGATGAGCTAGCACGCGCCTTCCCTCGTTAAAATTCTCCCTGCTTGACAATTCCTCCCATAGCCACGTGGTCTTCTCTCTCGCTTCGATGTCAAAACGACCTCCTGCACTTCGGCTCATCTCTTGCGAAGATATGACGCATTTTTTTCAATGTTTCTCCCCCGCCTCTCTGGAATTGCTTAATTCTACTTGAGCGAGGCGATTGCGTGAATAATTCGCGCGTTAAATTCTCCTTCTCGCGAGTGAAAAAAAGAAAAGCCGCTCAGACTCAAATAGAAAGTTTTATTATCGTTTTTATAAATTAAATAGCGAAGGCCTTATTGAATTTTCTCTTCTTCAGGTAAAGAACACAAAAACTGGATGAGTTATTATTATTATTATATATGGTAGTAGCGTTAAGAGCTTCCAGCGATTCGAGTTCCGCGCGACATGTCCTCCATCCTCTCGTCGGTATCTCTTCGTTTTGTTTCCCGTAGACGAGTTTTTCGTCTGCACATCGTCCGTTTACGACGGCCATTGAACCAGCGCATCAGCACCGGCTCCTCTTCTCCTCCTTGTCGTCGTGTTTCTTCGTTTTCATTCCCGGTCGCGCGTGCACACACGCTCCAGGGGTCTCTCCTAAATGTTTTTGTGTTTCGTTTTTATTTTTCATACGCTCCGTCGGTGGGGATAGCTAGGGTAGTGGGTGGATACATACATACCTATTACAATTGCATCGCGTACCCGCTTCACATCCATTGCTCTTTGTGCAGCTTCACTCGCTAAAGGACATTCGCGTTTATTAGCCCTCTGCCTATTCTTTTTTACAATCCATTCTACCTCCGCGCCCGACAAGCCGTTCTTTCGAACCAGCTGCCTTTCTCAGGCTTTTGTTCAAATTCGTTCCACGTGCGATAAGACGCGCGAGACAATCGTGTCACTCTTTCATGCTTCGTTTCTTTTTAACGAAGATGATAAAATTGTCATAAATTGCGATTTTCACGAATACCGAGGGAGTTTACCGAAATAGGCGGGGCAATTGGATTTTCGCATGTAGTACAAAAATAACAGAGGCCAAAATTAAACATCAATTTACTTTGCGATGAAGTAATTTTTTATTTCGCACTTTTGAACGACGAAATATTCGGGAATCCGAGGGAAAAGCATTGTTGTGAATTTCGGGTGGGCGACGAATGGGATAGAGCACTATAAAATATTACCACGATCTTTGCAAGCTCCCCGGAGTTTTCAACCCCGAACGCTTTCCTTTGATTTCTCTTAATGCATTCGCTGGCGTCTATTCACCTGCGGCATTAGAGACCCGAGGCCAGAAAACCCGCGGAGTTCTTAATGCAAACAGCAGCAGCGGAGGCACAACACGGCGCGAGAGCACATACAGTGATATGTGCACGAATGATCAAAGCTACTTTTTGCGCCCTCGAACGCACGCGCGCGCGCGCCAGCGCAGATGCCTGTTTTTCGCCTTTAGTCCCGACGCACTGCCGCCGCAATACGTTTCAAACTTTCGATATGAAACTTCCAAGTGCAATGTAGCGTTATTGCTCCAGGCGGCGATGTACCCGGGGAGATATCAGCAGATACATCGCTCCATTATGGAGTTTATGGTACTAACCGCAACGTGATTCATCGTTCGGGGAATATGAGCGAAAAAAAAGGACTCCGAGACAAAAGAGGAATTGTATCGATATTGCGAACTTTTTATTACCTCGATTCGTTTGTAAAACAAAATTATAAAGGTATTATATCGATTTATAGAGCATTAGCCTTTGAAGTTTAACATCAGAGCCACAAACGAGCCATCGTAAATTATGGACTTATAGTTAATGCCATTAATTTGGACTGTACTTTCAGTAGATTTGAATTGGAAATATCTTGGAATTGTTGGGTTTTCCAATGTGAATGATAACATTTAACTATTAACCGCACTGATTCACTCATAAAGCGGAAAAGTTATGGAAGTTCTTAACGTATATGAAATTACAGGTGACCTGAAAAAACGTCGTAAAGTATGAGAATAAAACATAAGTTTGTTGCTTGCCAAATATTGAACAAAATCACGGAATGAAAGTTCGAATCTCTTCATGCACGGCATATTCAATAAAGCCTGTCAAACGTAGTTAATTACTCTTCACATTACTCGACGTAAATGAATTATAGTCAGAGAGTTTTGGATTTAAACCCATCATAATATTGCAACCTTTTTCATTGTTTTGTCGAGAAATTATTATAACAGACCATAAATCATGTGGAAGCTCTCGAGCATTAATAAGGTTTATTTCGGAAAATACGCGAAACGTCGGGAAATTTGATTACTTACTTATTTACTCTGTTGGCTTGCTTCGGAAGAATAGTCCCGACATCTCTTGCATCGCCGATTTTCGAACTGATGAACCCAATGACGATTGCAGTTACTAAATGAGGTCAATATGCGTGGGAGTGTTTAGCACACTTAGCATTTCCTCTTTAATTTCCAGGAGACTTATGGTGTTATTACGTGTACGTATCACAATGTTGAGCCCCCCGGCGTGGAGGAGAACGAGGCCGGAGCATACGAGAATCGAGTCCGGCCGGGATAATAATTAGTAGGTCGCCACGCGATTAAGCTTAACAAAACTTATTCTCATAGCAAGGGTCTCCACATCGCTTCTCGCTGCATTCGATCAATTAGCGAATGACCGATTGCGCTCGTTGCTACAAAATCGTCGCAGAATGTTTTTGCATTCTAAAATTAAGGCGCAAGACAAACCCACACATTGTCGCGGTCGATTTTGTAAATGGATTTCACTTTTTACACGAATAGTTAACTAATGAAATTTGTTCTGCCGGATTTGTTTGGACTAATGGTAGATCTTTTTCTGTCGTTTTTGTAGGCAGAAGTAAAGAACTCTGAACCCGGTCTATGTATATGTTCTGAATACAATTGCGGTTACGCCCGCTGCTCCCGAACAATGAGCGACCGATCGTTCGCTCGTCCGGAGCAGTCAAGTGTAGTCCTTGCAGTTGTTAACTACACTTTCAGTTTCGTTGTATCGCCGAAGGATTCCCAGGAAATCCTGCCGGAGAAAAGTGGCGTGGAACGACAATGAAAGTCATTTTTTACTCTTTCAAATCGCTCAGGTATCGGCTTTTTTTTAGACACGCAAGGGAAGTTTGTGACCAATTTGAAGAAGTCATTTTTCAGATTCGGAATCTCGGATTAGATACAAACATGGTTTACACTGTCGTGTCTGGCAACTTTTGCGTCGGATTTTTTATTTACCTGGACTTAAAAAAAATGGAGAGAAATTGCCAAAATTTATTGATACGAGAGTCCAAGGCATTTCGGTAGAAAAAACTGAGACGCTCTCATAGCAACAATGACATTAGTACAGCGTCTGTTCGTTCATCCGTTTTTTCTTGTTACACACGTCGCGGCGGCGTGTCGACGATATTTCTTTCGCTCCTTTTCGTGAGCAGCGTGCCAACTTGTATTACTGCAGTCGTATCGACTTGGCTCTGGAATACATCAACCCCGTCGTCGTTGTCGTCTACGAATTATTGCCCTTCATTTGGCCGTGGATACAGAGAAAAAATTAATTAGGCTGTAAATCATTTGAGATAAAGAATGGAACAACACCGAATTATTTTTCTTATATTCCTTTAGTTTCGAATTATTCGACGATAATATTCGAACGCGACGATATGAAGCCATCAAAAAAAAAAGTAGGGTACTACTTCTCTCGTTGAATGCGAGCAATTTAATATCAGCGCTTTAGGAACGTTTCTTGTTTCTGAAACGTTCGCGATTCGTATTCGGGTCAAGGGCTTCGCGTGCGGATTTCAGCGTCAAGTTCTCCAATTGGCGCCGGAGGAAAACTCTCGGAAATCGCGTCTCCTTCACGGAGCCGTTGCGCGCAGAAGAGCGGTTTGCTCAAATTGCCGAGCTCGCCCGAGTTGAGCGCGTTTGTTGTCGCTCGTCGTTGGATTCGCTTGGAGGAGAAGTTTTTTTTTCTGGTTTAATGAGAAAACCTACTCGGGTGTAGTCGCGAACAAGCGAGGATTGCGTTTGTCTATGATACGGCGCGGCGCTACGCCCGCTTCTCGTTACTCTCGGTTGGAGGAAGCTTTTGTCGTACTTGCGCAAAGTAGAACGAGAACGGGCACTTATCGAAATAACGATGATTCAATTTTACCTTGGTTTCGAAACTCTGCAATGAGAGCAAATCAACGAATTATGATAATACGGCTGTGCTGCGATGAGAGGCTGGACGATGCGTTGATGAGTTTAATCAATGCCGAATCATTATCAGTTTTTCTTGAGTCGAATCATTAGTAAAAAAAAGTAAAATAAAAAGAGACTCCTTTGTGAAGTTCATAAAAAATAATGTGTGGGCACTGCTGGAAAAAGGGTTTTTCGTAAATTTCCGTGTATTTTGTGCAGTGCAGTTTTCATTCACTTTTGCTCTGGTTCGCGAATGGTGCCTGACCTCATTCTAACAAATTATATACAATTTTTTCATTCCCGTCTGCCCGCCGGCGAAAGGACTGGAATTGTGCGTTTCTCGGCAAACATGTGACTGCGGGTTTTCTTGAGATACGACGGTCTGCGACACGAGTAAAAATGTATCACAAAAATAGCTGAACCATTTATTTCCATTGTGACCTGCATAATTATTCTTCGAGTCTGGAAAATAAAGCACCTTTCGTTCATTCGCTGGAGGGCTCCCTATTTTGTACTTCAGTGCGCAATGAACGATGAAAAAAAAATTACAAACAATACGAAATCTCCGACTGAAAAAGAGTGTATAGAAGAATTGCATGCGCAAAAGCTTCTGAAATGATAAATCATTGTTCAGATATTTTTATCGGAAAACTTTCACTTGAAAAACACGAATAAATTGGTCCAGTTCTATCACGCGAATAATTGATTGATATCAGACTCCTTTCTGTTACAAAAACATTTCACAACACTTTTTCATTCCGGAGTTTTTTATTCTGCGGAAAAAAATTTCCCCCGTGAGACAAAAACAAGTCTACTTTTACGGAGCAGAAAATTGAAAATGATACGAGACAGTTACGATCGTAACAGCGAAACGTAAATAAAGCGGGTAGAAATGAAGTGAATAATCGTGGGTGATCCTTTTTTTTATGTTTCGCGCGAGGAATATTAAAAAATCTCATACGTCGTGCACAGTCAGGCGCTTCGGTGTCCCTTCACTCATCCTCGTGATAATATAGCCCTTGGCAGGTACTCGCACGCTCTATCTGCCACGGGTGGAGTAACGGATACTACACACTCTTTGTTACAACTGAAACGCAAAATAGCGAGTAGAGAGCAAAAGGAGAATGTAAACATAGCGCGAGAGAGAGCGCGCGTTCGTCGTTGTTGGATGTTCGCTCACCCGTTCGTCGCTTCGGAAAACGTGTCGCTTTGTCTCGGGAGAGTGAAAAAACACGCGCGAAGTGTAGCTCTTTCTCGCATTCGTGCGTTTCGAAATGTTGTACTTCGCTTCTATGGTTTTTGCCGTATCTGAATCCATACGCCGATAGACAGAAAAAAAAATACAAGTGGTCGTTTTTTGGCGGAGATCGCGCGAGCAAAGGATACGCGAAACAGGGGGCCGGTAGAAAGAGTCATTAGTGGAAAAAAAAAAATAGCCAGCCGGCAAAGAGAGAGAGAGATGAGCCTCGGACCGTGCGAGGCACGCACAACGCTCCGCGCTGTTCGATACTTCGACGTTCTCATGTGCTGCTTTAGCGCTTATCCGCTTCATATCTTTATCTATATTTTAGCACGTAGTTTGCGGGAAAAACGGACGAACTGCACGTTCTCTGTGTACCTTAAACATTAACTCTTCTCGGGGTTTTTCGCAAGTTTGTAAGAATGATTATTTTACTGAGTTTCTCGCGACTTCGAGCTCAGCAATGAAACGAATTTGAATAAAAAATTGACATTTACTTTCGATTTTGCAGTTCATACACATTTTATTTACTGCATTCATTATTTTTGTACTTTTTCGATGATACAAATGGGATGAATATTAATAACTTATTTCTATCAATTATGACTAATAACATTGCTGTTGTTATTATTCAATTCATTGCGATAAAATCGAATGGAGGTTTTGTAAAATGTTGATAATGATCTATCGATCACAAGCTTCGACGATCCAGTACGCTCGGATTATCTTGCCTCGTGTACGACAATTAATAGACGACGCTGACGCGTATGACGATATTGCGATCTGAGATAGTGACGTGTGCGAAATATTATTCGAGAGACCAACAATAGGATGTATTAATGACGAAAGTGACGAAGTACGTGACTTATCGGAATTATAATGAGATACCAATTAGAGCGTAGTTAGATGAATATATTTATAGAACGACTACGGAGGGCATAATTATTATTGCCCGCTTCGTTAGTATGTTTTTAAACAGTTTTTTTCTTTTTATTACGTTTTTTTTCCTTTTTAATAAAAATATCACACTTTGTATTAGATTTTTTTTTACTTTGTTGTTAGTTCTTTGGTAGTATTGCAAAAAACGCTCTAAAATGGCTTTGTAGGATAAAATTATATTAATAACGAGCGTCCGAAGTTCGTTCCTTTTTTTTTGCTCAAGGCCTTGCGACACTCACGCTTCATTTAATTTTTAATACAGTAAGCGCATAGTGTGCTGTAGCTTGGATAGTCGTGGATTCGAGTCGCGTGCGATTCTCGCGTCCGCCAACGGCACCGGAAGTGCCGCGGTCCCGAGCGCGGCGCGATCCCTCGCCGACAGCGCAACCGGCGAACCGGCAGCGACAGAGGCACACATTTCTGCATGTCGCGACAAAAGTCACGGCGAAGTTTACTCATGTCGTGCTCGACAGAGACCTTCAGGACGTAATCAGACAAAATCAAAATTGTCTTGGGAGCATTTTCCATGCTGACCTGCGTCTGACTTTGCGCTGCTGATTCTTGTCTTCACGCAGTAGTCGTCCTCGTGGTCTTGTGGCAAAGACGCGAGGCTAGCTCTTGCGACCCGAGCTCAAGGACATCGACCATGGCAGGCTGGAATGCTTCCCATTACACTTCGTGGCATTCAATGGCTTTCATACAAAAAATATTTCAATCGACTTTTATTATTTTCGAAGCCCATTATATTCAAAACTTATCGGCATGTTCGGTTTTGCGATAACAACACATTGTATTGTTTTGCAGAAAAATTGCAGAAATTTGTTTGGCACGTTTAACAAAAATTGAGACAATTTTCCTAATAATATGGAATTTTATAAAGCTTCCTTTCAGATAGGTCCATTTCGGGTTTTTACCAAGTTTTATCTCAATTAAAAATGAGCTAATCGCTAATAATTGATATTGTTCATTCAGCTATTCAATCTAATAGTTATTGTTGTTGATTCATTATTATTATCAAATTATTGCTATTGTTATGGACCATTTTGCCCCGTTTTTCACCATATGACGTTAACAATCTACGTACTACGGTAATTCAAATCGGTTCCGGTTATTCTTATCTGAATCTCGCTCACGCCGCTCGACCCGAATTTTCAATGAATTGTTCAAAAACGCGTCGCATGGTCGCGACGACTCTGCGAATCGGTGAAATTCGATAGGGCCACTCGAGAGCACGCGATTGTACGTCAAGAGAGGTCGATGGAAATTGACATAGAGAATCTCAACGCGTCGAGATGGAACAGACGGGTACGGAGAATCCGATTGCCGAATCGCATATATTGCGGCTATAGCGTTCAATGCAGAATTCGTCCTACTCGTGCCTGTCGCGTCGCTGAATTTTCGAGCCCACAACAATTTAATGGAAAACGTCATTCACGTTCTCATCGTCTCGCAGGATGAAGGACCTTCTAATTGAATTTTCAGATTGCGAAAAAAAAATCTCTTCGCCGACTTTGATACTTTGTTTTTATTTATTTATTTTTCTTCGAAGCGTTTTGTTGAACGGAACAGTTTCAATAGAAAGCTTCCGAGTGCCGTCTGCGTCGCAAAGTGCATGGGGCACCTTGCCACTCGCACGCACACACGCACTCGAGACTCTCTTATATACATTTTTTCCTTTCTCTTCCCCTATCGCAATATTTGCAATGGGGTTCGTTATCGATCGCCTTGGAAACTCGCCTCGTCGTTGTGAGTGCTGCCCTTATGTTCTTCCTCTGTGTCCTCCACATCGTCGGTTATCGCGTATAATCCCCCGTATATGCTCACAAACCGGGTAGAGCAAAAGGCGTATATGCGATAACACGGACAACGACAGTATCTCTTTCTCTCGCGCTCGTTGCCATACACTTCCGCGTCACACGCTTCGCCGAATCTTCTTCCACAGAGACAATGTTATATATAGGAAAGACTAGGGCAATATGGAACAGGTTCCGTCGAGGTCAAGACGGGGCAAGATGGACCAGCCAAGAGCCACGGCGATACGGGTCAAAATGCGCACTAAATTAAAAATAAGAGTTCTGTTAAAAAAATGAAAAATCTCGGAAATTGTGAACGGCGTTCACTTTCTTCAAACCAAATGCGAAACCTGGTGAAATTTTCTTCAACCGAAATTAGCTTCAAGCGGTCAGTTTAACCGTTAAAAAATGTTTGAAAACTTGAAGAGTAGTCTCAAATAATCGTTCATTCGATGGTTCAAGAAGAATATTATTTCTCGCGCACCTTCGCATCATCACTTCCTCTTCGGAAGTTCTTAATAACTGTTACGTATTTAATTTGGTAATAAACGGTTGAGCCATGGCTCTGAAATCTCGACATAAATCTAAAGCCGGTCCATTTTGCCCCAGCTTCTCCTGCATCCCAGTTTATGCATCAACCCACTGGCGTTATCTGCACCAACTCGTGCACTCCGACATCAAAGTCGAGCACGAATCTCCATATTCGTTAAGAAAAAGGAGAAAAAACACCGATCCGGATAATCTGATCACGGCAATGCTCTTTCGAACTCTGAAAAAAAAATTCGATGAAAAAGAAATTACATTCTGGATGAATAGTTTTTTTTCTCATATCGCAGTGTATATTTCGATACATCGATACCGGTCGGCGTTGCGTAATGAAATTGCTAGGGTAATTTTAATCCGGGAACAAAGTCCCGACTGTTTATCTTCGTCTCGTGGCATTTGAGGCTTAATTGGCAAAGTTCGTGGGTGTGAGAGGTGGTCGGAGGGAGAGGGAGTGTATAGCCAAGAGCTTCGGCAATACGTCTGGCCTCGCCCGGAGGGCACACCTAGCTCGGGACTAACGTCGTGCTGCTGCCTTTATACCTATGAGCAGCTCCTCTCTCTTGGTAACCGGTAACAGCGTGACTCGAGAGATACGACCTTCGTTGACAATCATCGCCATGCCGTAGTTTTATCGCAGGGAATATTATGCACTGTTATTATAAGCCCCCAGCTCCGTAAAAAAAAGACCAGAAAGGCGTATCATGGACCATTTAACATGCGAAACGGGGTTACATAGGTCCTTCTAGTTTTTAATAAGCGCCGCGGCAGTAGATGGGTATAATGGAGGTTGAAAAATTCGTTAACACCGCTGGGGGAGCTTACGAGACAATTTATATGTACATCGTTTTACTCGGTGATTGCGCGCGCGTAGAGGCGAAGCAGAGCTCAGGTGTATAGCCGTTCAACTACGTTCCCGCAGGATATTCAATATTCCGCGATCCAAATCCGCACAGTGAATTGGATATCCTCCGGAGAGATTTTCCGATCCAATGAAACGGCAGGGAAATCACCGCGGTCTCGTGAGTTAATTAACTCACGATCAAATTTGCTTGCAAATGCGATGGATAAGGGCGCAATCAAGATATTGGAAAATAATACCGTCCTCGGGGCGTGAGATCGGTTCGATGATCAAAGAGCTCGACGAGTCTTTGGGATTGATTCCTCGTTATTTATTGACCCGGAGGCTCTTGAATCAAAGTACAAGATCGATCGAAACTCGCAATTCAAAGGTACGACGCTTTGGTCGAGCAATGCATTCTCGTTGACCTGTGAGGTATCAAAAGTTGAGTAAAGTGGAATTTTCGCGTTAGTTGCTTCCAGGTAAAGGCACACCCTGCGCAAGATTGAACTACGAGTAGACGAAGTCGGAGCTGAAAGAGACGTTCTGGATACGCCCTTTCGTGCTCGCAGGTGGTTAGACGTGGACTAGAAAAAAATTATCTCGTACTAAAGTAATAAATGTCCTGACGAGATTTCATGATAATTTGTTTTAAACACGCTGTTATTATGGAATTATCAATATTGATTGTTTCGGTAACATTTAGAAATATACTTGACTTTAAAAAAATTATGCAAATTATCATTTATAAACGACGCTTAAAAAAACAGAATTTGCATCTTTAATCATTTGGTACGCTTCACAATTTCTTCCGTTAAACGAGTAAAAAAATACGCTCCCGGGAGGCTCTAATGAAAGAGAGTGAGGAACGATTAGTTATGCTGTAGGAACGGAAAAAATGTATGTATAATTTGACTGATCTCCGTGGTTATATAGAAAGCGCGCGCGCGTGAGTCGGTAAAGCGTAAAAGAACCCGAAGCCGAGTCGCGCTCGTCCATAATCCCACACCTGTTTCATTCGCAAGCAATCCACAGACATACGGACGGACAACCTGCCAGACGCAACGCGAGAGACTGCGGACTCAAACGACTCGAGACTAACTGAGAACATTTTATAAACCGCGCACGCCGGGCCGTTGCCCTGATACAAACCAAGAGCGCTACGTCGTCCTTGGCATGACTCGGGACACTCGGAAAGTGCGAAACGTTTCTTTATTACAGTCCAAAGGATTCTGTTTTTTATTTTTTATTTTTTATAATTAATCGTTGTCAATTGTCTGCCTTTCATCCGAATTAATTAAAAATGGCGTTTTCTTCCCTTTAACTTCTCGTGTCCTTTTCTCTTTTTCTCTCGTCTCTCGACGCTCTTCTCGCGCACTTTACGCCCGGGGAGTGTGAAAGCTTTGTTTTTTTAATGCGTTTTTAGCTTTCTCCCCAACGCCGGTTAAGTTTAGATCAGTTTGACGGGGTGGCGCGCTAGCGTATGCCCGCAGAAGCGATGCAACAGACTGGCCACACCCTGAGCCACCGCAGAGTCGCAAAAACGAACGGGAAGGAACAAGGAATAGCGATAAAGCCAAGTGCACTTTGCTGAACTTCTTTCTTCTTCTGCTTCGGCTCTGCGAAACACAGGGAGCCATCAGCGTGTGACACTATTATGGCAGAGAGGGTGAAGGGTTTTTAATATCGCTTGCGAAACGTCGTAGACATTACGAAGCCCCGTGCGCGGCGTCACGCGACATAAGAATCCTTCATCTGCAGTCTGTAGTCGCACTTCTACGTGGTCGAGAAATACTATAGCTGTATGTACATTAAATATATATATCTGGCTAGGGGCTAAATGGGCCGAGGAAAAATGGACCAGGCAAAAGAAACGATTAAAGGAAATTGGAATTATTGTAGAACATGAAGTATCTTTTTTCCTGAAACTCAATGCCAAATATGTCGGTTATCATGTCAGGTTCTGCAGGAACATTAGAGTCGATTCCTCGCGTTCGGATATCTAAATATCCATCCTGCATTTTCGACCAGATTGCCATTGAGGGATCTCTGATAATAAAAAATCGTAAGAGAATTCTAAAAAAGAAGGTAGACTCGAAGGATCTTTTTCTTATGGCTCAATGACAATTTCCTTTCGCATAAAGAAACTAGCGTTGAAGGTGGCCGGAAAAGTCGTCGGTACATGCGTTGTTGGTGGAAAAGTCTCGGTAATGAAATTTTTCTATTTCAATGAATGGCCTATTTTCTTCCCAAGACTATTTCGTTTTTTCTCGGGAGTTGAAAATGTTATGCGATTAATTTGATAATGAAGTCATTTCATGCCTCTGAAAACATGACAATGGTTTGTATTTCCTGGCCGGTCCGTTTTGCCCCTGTCTCCCCCAATATTGTATATACACAGGCATGTGTATACGATAGAATGGCTTGGTATCGATCCCCGTGCTCGCAGGACCTCGACCTTGGTCCTTGGCGAGTAGCAACCCTCGCGTGTCCTATGGGACATCGACCCTCACGCAGCCGTTTTCGAAACGAAATCCCGTGGCGGTCGTCGACGGGGTGAATTTTCCCCGACCACAGAAAACGTCTCGCTCCGTGCTGCGGGAACGTCGAGCGATTTTTATCCGCACACGAGGCAGAGCCGTCACAGACTGTAACGCGTACTTTATAGCGCCGCGCTGTATGGCGTTGGGTCTATGCGTATGCAACACTGCACTCTTGGGCCTGTAAGCTTATACGTATACGTGGGTATTGCCCGTATGGTAATATATGCACTGGCTGCCGCCACTCGCCACGCTTCGCACGACAATGACGGAAGTTCGGTTATATTTATAGCAACGATGCGCGTGCTGAAGGAGGGGAGGCCGAAACGCGATTCTTGATCGCGTGAATTCGCAACGTGGCACCGTAAATCAGCTGGGAAAATTTATCGCTCGCTCCAATTTTTTTTTTATTTCAATCTCTTATCGCTGGCATTGCTATCAATTATTTCAATTTCTTAAGGGGGCGTTTTAATCAAGATTATAGAACAATTTTTGCTTCGAATTGACGAAGTTTTCAAAATAATAGTAATACAGTAAATACACTATGAATTGTTAATTATTAGGAAGTGTTTATTTACACTTATAAGTGTCTAATTATTATTGTTATGTCATTGTTAATTTTGATAGTTCAAGATGCATCTCTTTCTACAAGTTGCTACATTTAGAGTGGCCATTTTTTGTGTACGATCTTATGCGGACAATCAATCGTGGCAATTTTGTTGACGTTCTCAGTTTGGCCGAATACAAAGAAATTGACACACTTAAAAAAAACGTTGCTCACTTCCAGTTTTGCGCAATGCGCACAGGAAAAGTTTTCGAAGCTTCTCATATCTTCGATATTTCGTATATCGATTTTTTTCATGAACCTTGAAACTAGTTTTTTTTTGTTGATCATCCTGTTTGTCTTTAATTAACACCAATAATGGGTTTCGTATAAATGCCTCGCAGTCAATTATTTCTGTCTAAAAATCGGTATTTTCGAGTATTGCTCGCGTTATGAAATTCGTCGCGATGCTTTCATAGCCAGCCAGCGCATGGGTAAGCTTCATCAGTTAGTCCACAATTTCCCGGTGATGTACCAGCCCCGCGTAGACTGCAGACCCACGTTTAATCTCTCTCTCTCTCTCCTCTCTCCCTCGGTTCTCTGAATGGCGAACAATGTTCTCAGTTAATAGCTCATCACAGAATGGGCCCAGCATCTCTCTTCCCCGTTCTCTCTTGCATGCATCTGCGCTTCTTCCCTCGCTCGGCGCTCTCCGCCTGTCTCGGAGGAACAGCGTTTCCGATGCCACGAACATTAACCGCTTTCCATTGTCCGTGCTTGATCGTCGTATAGATATTGCATCTCGTCGCACGACGATGAGGATTATCCCCTCGCACGCGAATACGCTCAGTTTCACCTTCAACCAAAACACTTCAGCGAAATGGGTATTTCACATTCAGAGAGCTATGCCAATTACGTTCGAGAAATGCGAGAGTGTAGAAATAAAAAGAGTAAGGCTGGAGATGTTGGGGTAAAGAAATGGAACTTTACAACATTTTGATTTTCAAATTTCTTGGCCATTTTTCCTGCTGCTTTGGGTCCAATGAAAAAGGAATGCGAAGTCTTCTATTATCGCAAATACGGAAACATTTATATTTTTCAATGAGAATTACCCATTTCTTGTAGACAGTAAATTATTTAAAATTCAAATTTTCGAATTTTTTAATGTAATTGGGTTGCGTTGCATTTTGCCTCATCTTCTCTGGAATGGCACGAGTCTTATCCTAGATCTAATCCCGTAAAAGGATGATCGTTGAAAAGGTCGTTGCATGAATACCGATATTGAATCCATCGACGAAAATGTATGATCGAGTTTTTGCATATCCAACGTCATTCTTTATCCAGCGCAACGACTCGATAACTTTCGACACATTGTCCTTGCAACGTCGTATATAAATTTAGGGATAAAAAGTGCAGTTTGAAGGGAGGATTTATGTGTGTTTGAAATGTTCGTTGAATATAGAGTGGTTCTCCGTGTACTTTCGTTTCGGTTGCAACTTTCCTCTATCCCACTGTCTTTCTTGGCCCTCTTTCTTGAGACAGTCTTAAGATACTCGAGAAATTTCGACCCTCGATATTCCATCCGAGAGCCTCCCGTTCCCTTGGCACGAGAATCCACCGTCGAGGAAACCCGAGAGAGTATCTCCTTTTCCGATGGAAGGAGCAGGTGGGGATTGACAATTTCCGCCTCTCGCCGAGGCTTCGAAGACTTTCCTTCGATATCCTCGTCTGGACACGTCTTCTTTCTTGCAACTCGCTTCCGAGACGGGTCTCTCTTTCACTCCCTCTCCCCGCCGAAGAGCCGTATCAACTATCCGGGGAGGCCTTCTCGATAATTCGCGAAATTTCCGATGGTTAACTCTCGCGTGTTCGCACCCCATTCGATAGGGGTTGCTGACGAACGGGCCAGCTGCACGCCAATGAGATACTCGCTCGGCTGGAACTAACCCTCGATTAAAGCTTACAAATAGAAAGAAAGAAAAATGTATCGAAGATCCGGACTTCGATGAAAAAATATGGAGCCTGAAAAAGTGCCATTTATAGGTTTATTTATGCAAATAAGTATTGTAACAAATTGGTTCGGAGAAATCGGAGCTCGTTGAGTTACAGTGTAGTTTTGTGCACCATTTTTATAACTTCTATTATTATTTAACATAGATCGACGTAAGTAATAAAGAAAAGGTTCCTGTAGAAATTTGAACGTATTGCTTCCATAAAAATCTGGTATTCAAATTTTTTATCGACGGCATAAAATAATAAAATGTTGAACCATGCGAACTGTGAAATATTCTTTCTATATGTCGATTTGTTTAAATAGAAAAGATACACGAAAAAAATAAGGAGAAAACGAAATTACTTTCAAGCGACATCGTAATCGGAAACTTAAAAAAAAAAAAATTAATGTAACTAATTAAAAAATGGAACTTTTCGAAGAAATCGAACGCGCCTCTTCGATAAACCTCGGTTATTGAATTGCTTCGTCAATTCGATGAATTAATACGATTCCCAGTCAGCCGAAAATTCGTTAGTCCGTCTCGAGATTTCGGGAGGCGATAACATCGGCAATGCTCTCGATAGTAATTTCTCTTATTCTGCCGGGTCTTGTCTGGGGGCCGGCGTGGACGCGAATGGAATTTCCGGCACTTGCGAAATCGGCAAAGGAGGGCAACACTGGGACGCATTATTGATCAGAGAGGGTGAAGTGGAAGGCCGGTGAGGTCGGTTGTAGTAGTTGAGCTTCTGCCAGCAGCAGAGAACACCCCAACTTACACAGTTACAACACTCCGTACCCCGGACGAACTTCATTTTCGTGAAGATGACCTTGTCCCAAAGTCTTTCGTTGCTCGAAACGAGTCGGTATCATCGTGCGAAACGATACTCGTACTATATCGCGCGAAAGGAAGTCGTCTGTGGCGCAGGGAGTCGTTCACGCACGTGGCATTCTCGCGCCCCCATTGACAACGACCCCCCCGTGTTCGAGGCAGCACGAGCGCGAGATCCCCAGACCATCGAGGTGCAACCCCAAAAGCTTCGGCGTGCTTCAGCTGTTGCTATGGGAAACATATTGGTAACGAGGCCCTCGCCATGAAGCGGATGCCTGCTTCTAACTCAATGCGTGGGAGTTTGATGCTGGTCTTCCTCGACTCCCTTTTCAATTTGCTTACACTTTTCCCCGTACTTCGATGACGCTTTTTCTCGACTCCCTCTCCGCAACTCCGCTTACACACGTCGCCGTGCGTACGAGAGACCCTTTTGCTTCGCTCCTACAAATCCACGAGTTAAAGAGACTTATCGATCGATCTTGTTGTCGACGGAAGCATTGCCTTCGAGAACGTTTTACCTAAGTTTCAGAACCCTCTATTCAATGCGTCCGTACGATCAATACAGAGAAAACAATCATAGGCCCGCGTCTATTGAATACAGGTTGAAGAAGAAATTTTTTTTTGAGTGAGCCAGCGAAAATAAGGAAACAGACGTGGTTAAGAAAATTTACGGTCGAATATAAAAAAAAGGAACCCATATTAAGTGTGGAATGTTCGAATTCAATTCGCTTTTCTTTTAATTTTATTCCGACTTTTGTCCCGAAGTAAACTTGAGAAATTCTCAATAGAAAAATATTCATTCTAATACGATTGCATACTAGAATTGAAGAATACGATAATGATAATGGCGTTATTAACAATTGTTTTTCTATTCTTCGCCTGTTGCAGATTTGTCCAAGAATCGTTTCGGCGAACTACCCGAGGAAGTAACGGAGTTTCCATTTTTGGAAAAATTGCATCTCTATCACAATGCCATAAGAGTCATACCGGAGACTGTGGTGATGCTACAGTCTCTGACCTACCTCGATCTCAGGTAAACAATGACCGACAGCCAGAAAATTGTTTTTTATCGGTAATAGATTATTGAGATAAGATTATATTAAAGAGGTTTCTTGTACGTTTTTTTTGTTCGACAGTCGTAATCAATTGACGACGCTACCGCGAGAGGTCTGCAGACTACCGTTGCAAATATTGCTGGTAGCTCATAACAGGCTCGCCTCGTTGCCCGAGGAACTCGGCAGAATGTCTGGCCTCGCTGAGCTCGATGCTGGATGCAACGAGATCGTCAGCTTACCGCCGAGAATAGGAGATCTACCGAGGCTCAGGTGTCTCGACCTCAGGAGTAACTTTCTTGTCCATCTGCCCATAGGTTCGTCGATGCTTTACTATTCATGGAACTCGAGTGAATTTTCAATGCTTCAAGCATTCGTTGAAAATGTGGTTTTTAACGATTTTTTTTCCAGAACTGACGTACCTGAGGCTTGTTAAGTTGGACATCAGCAGCAATCGTATATCGGTTCTACCGAACGAATTGCGAAAAATGAAAAGCCTCGTTGAATTGAAACTCTCCGACAATCCTCTGACTTCGCCGCCTGCATCGGTAAGATAAGAAGGCATTGAATCGATGAAATCGGCGCTTGCGAGTAGCAATGAAGCATCCCGTTGATTGAACGAAATGGTCATTGAAGCAAGAAAAGAAATAGTCAATTCAAGAATGAAAATTCTTTCCATGAACGAAATATCTGTTGTTTTCCTACCCACAGGCGCCGATTTATTCGTTACGGCGGATTTTTTTGTCTCAATGCATACAATTTTCAGCTCCATTTCTTAAAATTAAAAATCGTTTACAATATATTTCTTTGCGAGTCGTAAAAATTATTTCTGATTATTTTCATCGTTTTCGTATGAACTGAAATATATCCTCATCAAGAATAGTTTATGAAGAAAATTGTGGGTCTTTCTCGCGAGAATAATGCGTTCCAAGGTTAATTTTCGCATTGATCCTCGACCCTCATTCTTTCTCGCGTTTGGCAGTTGTGCGTTCGCGGGCGAACGCACATCTTCAAATATTTGGAGCGCCAGGCGGCGAAACACGAGAGAGCGAGGGGCGGAAGAGCGCGACGAGGTCCACTGGAAGCACGAGGTCACGCGACCCTGGACACGAGATCTCACAGGCGTCACAACGTCGACAGTGGTTACAGCACGAGCGACGGTGTCGACAAGCGTTGGTCGCAAGAGATACACAGCGCGGTTAGTGCGATCGTATTAATAATATCCATAATCATATTTTACAATCGCATATTCATCCCTTGTGCATCCTCCCTTAAATTATGGTAGCCAATCGGTTTATGTATCAAACTAGATTAGTCTAGAAATCGCCACGATCGAACAAACCTCTGCAATTATCTTTTCCTACACTGCAATCCTCTCCTTTAATTTCCGCAAAACTGTCTCAAACTAGTAGTTAAAGCTTCGTAGAACTTCGCATAAAAAGAACACTGTACAATAAAATCACAAGAGAGCGATACGGAAAAATAAAGTTCACAGAACAAACCAAAACTGACCTATCCTCCTGGCAAAATCCTATTTTTCGCAGGTACACGAGAACGAGGCGAGAACAGCGTGGCGACAGGAATGCTCGCCGTTATCGATAACATTGCCACACGAGACCAGCGTCAATGGTTCTTGCAGCGGTACGTCGACCCCGAGCACGATTTCACCCGGCGAGCACACCTCGCTCGAAGATGAGCTGGGAAAGGTGAGTTTTCCCAAGAAATTCTCTCCGCTCGCGGTTTGATTTCACTCTCATGTTTTATCCGTATCTAAGAATAAACGAACAGCGCAACGCTGAGCACGCTATGCCGTTCGATCGATTGTCTCACGCGAGATCGGTAAATAAACCATCGTCGGCGAGCAAACACTCGGCGTCGGAGATCGACGAGTCTTCTCGCTCGACAGTGGCCGCGCGCGAGTCTGTTCTATAGTTAGAGAACTTCGCGGCTCCGCGGCGATCCGATCGGAGTTTGAATTCCCGATAACGGAGAGTCCGAAGCTCAGAGCTAATCGTGGTACCGCTCCCGCCATCATTGGCCGCCGTTCAAACCTCGACTGTCGACCTTGACCCATTAAAAAACGATCTCGACTGCATCGTCGGTAACCGATGACGCAATCTTCGCACACAATGCCCGAGGAAAATCTTGGCTTCGGTCACACGAATTCTCTCGTGCACACTCGGTCGAGCTTACAATAAAGAAAAAATTACAATAGACTTCTTGTCTCGGAAAGATGTGAAGATGTGACCTTCGCGTTTTTGTTTTGTTTTCAGGCTATGATACTCCACGATCAGCTACAAAAGAGGAGATTGGAGAGAAGCGCATCGGAAAATGGAACGGATAGTAGACGACCCATGGCTCATCCTCTTCACAATAACTCCATCACACCACCTGGGTCAGTCTCGTACTTTCATATATCATATATGAAGTATAACACATTATACAGAATAATCCGTAATGAATATCGAATTTGTTTTTTTTTCCGCATTCTAATGAATTCGTTTTTGTAAAGTTTAAAAATAAATAACTGTATCGTTTTTTTTGCATCTGGATATGTGAAAGGTATTGCCACAAAACGAATTCGATATTGCGAATCAACCTGTATATTATATTAATCTTATTTCCTATTCAAAATTGTACATAAATCGTAGCAACGCCGAGTGCTGAAGAAATTTGTTCGAACTTGTAATTATTATCTCATGTACCCGGTGTGAATTTACACTCGATGCGAATGTAGATTACGAGTTATTTGGTTTTTTTCTTGATGAAAAAAATCTGAAAAGTTATAGAATTTGAGAGCCTTGTCGATATAACCCAGTCACGTCTATCCGCTCCTCTCTGCATGAGTTGCATGTGCGTTATTGTGCGTGAATGTTTTTTTTTCAGCCACTTGGAGAGCAGTCCGTTGATACAGTCGACGCCGATCGCGACGATGCAACCGGTCCAGCCTCTTCAAACGACACCGACGAGCAGTAATAACACCTCGCCGCAGACGAACGGCGAGGAGAAGAGGCCGTTGAATCACACGCAGACGTACAGGTAAGCTCCCGGGACTCTAGGAATTTTTTAGTACAAATTCGATACGGAGATGGGTAAATTTCAATTAAAAAATTTTTCCATCTCGGCTGCGATAAATAATTTGTAATTTTAGCTCACATATATCCCAGCTTGTTACACCGGCTCTGTAAATAAAACGAACAACCCAAAACTTTGATGCACGTGCTCGAAGAGTTTAGCAACGAGTAGAAAATGAATCGCCGAGACGAATCACGAATAGTTTGCCATTCTTTCGCAGAGAGTACAAGGAAGCCTTGCGACAGCAGAGAGTGAACGAAGGTCCGAGCGTTTACAGGCCACGAGAACAAACGACACCGCCGGGAAACGAGACGCAAAACAACGACAGTAACGACGCGACGAGCGCCGCGAAAGACGGCACGCCGACGAGCGGAAAACAATTGTTCAACGAGGACAGCGCTAACAAGAGGCCCGTACAGAAGGTCACACCGTCCAGAATAAATTATCAGAACACGGCGATAATAAACGGCAGTAACAGCGAGTACAATGCCAAAAATGGCAAGTACCTCGAACAGCCGTATAAAAAACCGAGCTCACCGGTCAAAATGACAAGCAGTATTCTGTCGGCAAACTCTAGTCCTGGACACACGACGAGACTCGTTAAAACTGCCGTTGGCTACGTCGAAGGTACATTGAATACAATATTCTTTTATTATCAATATTATCCGACAATTTGCTTCTGCAAGAGTCTGAATACATATTTTTCAGTTGAAAAAATCATTTCATTATCATCTAATAGTTTTCGATGAAAAAGAAACGAGCTCGAAGCGAATTTTTCTCACTGTAGAAATTAACATTCTGTCTTTTTTCGTGCAGGAAACAACAGTCCGAGTCGCAACGGTGGTAGTCCAAAATCTACGAGATCCGTGACATGGAACAGTAACATGCCGGAAAAGTATTCCTTCACGATGAGGCGTGAATTCGAAAGGGCCAAGGAAGAGGCGGATCTTATTGAGCAACTGCGAGGGGTAAGAGCAAATAAATTTTCTGATATTCTAAGTCCTTTCGTTTCATAGAACTAGAAACATTGCAAACTCTTTTTTCTGTCTTCAGCACATTGAGACGAGATTAAAAATGGCACTTCCGGAAGATCTCGCGCCGGCATTGACCGACGGTGTCGTGCTTTGTCACCTCGCGAATCACGTCAGGCCGCGATCCGTCGGCAGTATTCACGTTCCTTCGCCAGCAGTTGTAAGTTTCGCCCATCGATTTCTGTATAATGAATTATTCAATTCGTAGATAGTTTTTTTTTTCTATACCTTTTATATATTTTGTTTAGCCTAAGCTGACGATGGCCCGATGTAGACGGAACGTCGACAATTTCTTGGAAGCCTGCAGAAAAATCGGCGTTGACGAGGTGAGCAATGAATATCCATAAATGTCAATAACAGATTCGTGTAACTCTGGGACACTTGATGCTTCTTAGTCGGTGGTCCATTTTTATCGTTCAATCATTCTAAAAAAAAGTCATTTTAAAAAATCATGCATGCATCAAGGTACGCGAGTTCGGGATCGTTTTGCGTCGGAAACTTTCGTCGAACTCTCGTTCCATCAATCACGCAGATCGTTCCCTTCTCGCTGGCGATATTCGTAGCCCTAGTTTTTCTTTTATTCGTTAGCGCGTGATTGTTAAGCGCGCGAGTTTTTTTACATAGGTTCACCCACGAAAGTACTGTAAGGAGGCACATAGAATTATTGATTAGAGGGTTTACCGATTGGTGTCTTCGGATTCCCCGAAGAGACACGCTCTTCGGGAAAACGGCCAAACGTGTGCATAATAATGAAGGCGGGTGTATCGCTACAGTTTCATCTGAAAGTCAGATTCCGGGCGATTTTTGAATATTTTCCAACGGAATCAAAGTCGGAAAAGAGTCGACCCTGCGGAAGGCTTTGAGAAGATTCACTTTCAACACTGAACACTTTCCGCGAGGTTGATTGTTTTCAGATATTAATCCTCTCTGGAAGTTTTCGAAATTTTCTCCGAATCTCACGTTCGGCTGTGAACGTAGCGATAAACCCCCTTTTAAATGCCGACCAGCTTCATTTTAGAAATCGTCGATCACTGTCCGACTGTACTGTGTCGTACCGTATTACCATATTATTTCAAAAACCTGCATAATCGATATGTGACCACTGCGAGTCGATCGTACTTCCAACAACTACTAGTCAGTCCCTGAATCAATCTAAAAAAATGGAATTATATCTAAAATATTTCAAACGTATATCTTCCCTCGTGGACGAGTCTCGCGATATGAAAAGTACAATACAGCCAAAAGAAAACGTGTCGATTACACGAATACCAACAAAGTTTTAGTTGCATGCGCATTGTAAGAGAAGGAAATTGCTTCTGTTCCTCGTCTGCTTTTTTTAAATGAAATTATCCAAGAACCGGCTACCGCTTTGTCTTTTTTTTCATCCAGACATCTGTGTACTCGAGTATTTCGAATCACGTTTCCACCGCACTGTTTCTTTAACGGAAAAAAATATATATTCCATTCGTGTCTACGCTTTATTTATCGTGCCTTGCCGGTGTATCCACTCGATCGATCCACATTGAATAAAAAAAGACCTGAAGTCATTTCTGATCAATTTTCACAACAAAAAAAAATAATAATACATTTCGATGTCTGTCGATAATTTTAATAACCGGGAACAACGTGGTAGCAGGTTCAACGTTGAGTATTATTGCTTCTTGTTTTGTACACACAATCTTTTTTTTTCTTACTGAGGGCTTCTTGTTTATTGGGAAATCAGTATAAGATTCAAATTTTTCAAAACGAAACAAGAAAATAAATTAAACTGGGACTGAGTAGTATCGTTGTTGGTTGCAGGAGGTCTTAATGGACGCGGATGCAATCATGGACGTGGGTTACATGAACGCGTACGGTCTGGACGCGCTGACACGCCTCGTGTCGAATCTTCTTATATCACGTCGCGATGAAGATGCCGACGAAGAACCAGCCGCAGGTTCAACCCATACGATTCAGGACCGCGCTCTTTCCGCGATGCTTTTTGCCGCATTCTTATTGACCCTCGTTCTCCTCTATATATTTCCCGTTCCCGACTAAAGACGATCGAGAAAAACGAAAGCTATTCGGAAAGACGAGATCTTCCGTTTCCCTGCGGAATCGCAAATCAATCAAAATTCGCTTTATTTATTTTTCACATCGCTTCGGAAAAGATCTTTCAATGAAACTCAGCCATTCCGTGCCAATGTATAATAATCCTGAAATCCAAAAAAAAATCGTCGCGGCATTAGATCAATCCATGTTTTTTTTTCTATTCTCATCACTTTCGCAAGAGCTTGCGAGCATTTTTGTTTTTCGGGTCTCAAAGGGATAATCGAGGAAACGAAGGAGAGAAAGTTCAATAAGTTAGTCACAAAGGCTCGTACTTTGGCGAGACTCGTGAAAGCCTTTCGGCTCTTTGTCGCCGCGAACAGAGCGCGGCACGACAATGCCCCGAGCATGAAAGTAAAGGCTTGTTCAGCGACAGAGCCACGGCGAATCGAAGTACTGCCTTCTTGAAGCATTTATATAGCTTTTCTTTATTCTTAGCAAAGTTCAAACCACAGTTCCTCCGCCGCAAGGATAACGCGGGTTGTTCATTTTTGTATTTATTTACGCGATTCGGGATTGCGAAAAGCCAAACGCGCAACGTCGAGGAGAAACGAGGTTGAAATGATCAATCGAATCAACGAATTTTTTTGTCGGCAGCTATGACTTAACTCGCGCAACTTTGGCCGTTTGGTAATGAGGGTTTCTGTTTGAAAGAACGGAAAGAAAAGGCTTCGCTCTAGGTTGTAGGGTCGTAGTAAAAACGTAGAAAAAGAAGCTTTTCTAAAGGAATTTATTCGATAGAATCTAGGAGATCAAATTAATATTACGAAATCTTTTGCTACAGAAATATTGAAGTAGTCCTTTCGCCTTCCAGCGGGAGTAACGCCGAATGTCGCGGCTATTGCGATGCAGTTTCAGTGTTTTTTTCGTTCTCCGGTCAGGGGTTTGCGAAAGAATTTCTTTCTTAACGTAGGTTCTTTCTACAGAAGGATATAATCAAATCGGTCGCTACGAAAATTATGCGAAGATACTCGCATATCAATTATTAAACGATTAATCGTAATTATTATCGTACGTGGTAAACTTTAGAGTTATGGTTATTCTATATATCCGCGTGATCCAAGTCCGAAGTCGGACGCAATTGATGCGAGGGAAAGTGAAGAGAAAAGAGTGTTATCGAAATTATATTTTGCTAATCGCGAGTAACGGGGAAGACAAAAAGGAAAACATTGAATTCGGCTGCGCGGATTCTCTGATAGCCAGGACGCGAGGTGTTGGAAAACAGAAATAATACATGAAAAATAAACATCGTAGTTTGTTGATCAAAAGAATCGTCCCGGTGAGCCGATTTTTTTTTTCTCGACGAAAGATCCGTGGATCGAAAGCCTTCGCGTACCTGGGGATCGTGTATTTTTTTAGGTCCCGACCAACGTGTGTCGACTAGGGTTTTTCCATAATTGGTTGGTCTGCGGATACAATGAAACGTCAAATTATATCGTAGTTACAGAACCCACAGAAAGGTGCTAAAACGTCGAGGGTCTCAAAAAAAGAAAGTGGTTCGGATCATCAAAAACAAAAAAAGATGAAAAAGTAGTCAGCACACTCTTTCAAGTATAAAAATTGCAAACTAATAATATTTACAATCTAATGGAGTTGTTTCAATTATAGATTTAAAAAAATAACGTACTTTCCGGTCGAAAATCCGGAAGTTTGAATTTTTTTTATCGGTAAAAAAAATCGTATAAAAAATTCCATGCTGTTGATCATGGCTACGGGTGTTCTGTTTACGGTGAAAAAATTCCAGCTCTAAATATAAAATCGCGCAGACGAAGTTTCATTTTTTAAATATAATTTTGCCAATTGTTGTATTTAAAAAGATGTGCACTTTTGTTACACCATTGAATATTTGGGCTCGAGGATTTTTTCATACGATTAGAAGACTAACAACACTTGCATGGGATTCATGATACGATTTTTTTCGTAAAAAAAAATTCAACACCCTTTTTTGCTGGATATTTCTCAACCACCCCTTTCGGCAAAGAAAATACGATAAATCTCACTGACTAATCAATTTGGTGAAAAGCCCCTCTTACGGAACGATACGAGGAGAGCGACGGTGCCTACTATCTGCTAATTTATTTTCGTAAAGCTTGATTAAATCCTAGGAAGGCTTAAGAACGCGTACGAATTGCATACGAAAACTGTATACGCGCCTATATATCACTACTTACATTACTCCCTATATATAGAGGTATTGAGAAAATTAAACTTCTTTCGGAATGAGCTTTTCAGTGTGGACTGGTTTTACACTGATATTGGCTAGAAGAAGGATTGATGGATTTGATGTTTCGGAGATAAAAAAAACGTTCGTAATCTCGCGATTGAAAAGAAATTCGCTGGCGATTCTCCGCGTGAGGCGGAAAGATAATATGTGAAATTTGTAGAATCAATTTTCAAGGGCGTGAGAGAGAGCGCGGAAAGGAGCAGTGATAAACGAAGTGAGAAACGAAGGGAAACACGGAGAAGCGGGCGATACGGTACTTGGCGACTTACGAATTGACTTCTAGGGTTTAGAATACGAAATAAATGATTATAATCGAAAATCAGAAAATGAACGCAGGCAACACGTTAGCGGCAAATGCGTTTTACTTACGATTTTTTGCATAAATTCCGAACGAAGTTTTTTGTACAGAATTTACATTCATCCAGGTTAAGCCGAAGTCCCAAGCATTTACATTTTCTAGTCCTCGTTATTATTATTTTCTAGTCAAGCAAGTATCGCGGAAACGGTGTGAAAAAAACTTCCACGATATTAAAAAGAAAAAAAAAAATCGCGAAAGCTCGTACGCGCACATTTGTGATTCGTCGCTATTTACGGAGACAAAACAATAATGGAAATGAAATAACTAACAATTATCTGTCGTCATCGACACTCGCGTCAGTGTGATGTTTCTCTTGGCCAGTCATTGAAATAGTAATACGTTAAAACGTCCTTTTATACACGCTTTATTTATATCTTCCGCGATGATGAACGATAAACAAAACGAAAAAAAATAACGTTATTCGAGCCTAAAGGGCGGCGACATGGCGGTTGCTGTATCAGTATTAACTATATTCGGTCCATGGACAAACGCCGTACTTAGTATTAAAACGTCACAGATTACAAAAAGACTGGATTCGATTTAGCGTACCTCAATTATTATCGTTTAATCGAGATAATTGTTTTGCAATTGTTTTTTTTCGCCCGAGGCTTAATTTATCGAGGTAGCTAGATTAACAGAAGTGAAAAGAAGAAACAAAATATCTCACGAATCGCGTGACCATTCCGTTGCATTAGCTCGTTATTCGTTTATCCATTAACTTTTGTTTATCCTTTTTTTCACGAATAATAAACATTTCGCCGATAGGAATATATAGCGATATAATTCTAAGAATATATGCTTTGTTGAAGCTAGTTTTTAAATCAAGAAGCCGTAGAGCTCAGGTAGGATTAAACAAAAAAAAATCGTTCGTTTTTCATAATCGGTGCTTGGTTTTTTCGTTACATAGGCTTTAAGCGCTTCCTATTTTGTTCAATTTTTTATTCTCGTATATTGATTGTATATGGATGATTATCGACGCGTATTCGCGTACAGGGAAATTATGGAAAAGAAAATCCTTCCTCGAACCTTCGTTAGAAACGGAGTTGTCGTGCATGCGGCTCGAACTCTTTACATCCCCGCCATCCTTCCCCCTTAATCATTGTAAACTTATCGTACCTATGCGTCTACTATTAAGAATAATTCTTAATCGTTTGCGTTTGTCTTTGGGTTTCCATGAACCCCGTCCTCGTTCCATTAATTTATTTCGTTTGTCAATATTTTTTGTACAATTATTTATGCTTATTGAACTAAAGGAAAAACAAAAAAAGAAACAAAGAAACACGAAATCGAACAAACTATACAGTGTGATTGACGAAGAAGTCTTACCTGATCGGTTTAAAAAGAAAATATATATGACGCGCTAAATATATAAAAACAAATAATATATACAAATTATATATTATAATCCATCTGGCTTGCCTACGTTAGAAAACAAATCAATACAAATAAAAAAAAACGCGTTCGATCGTCGCAAAAGACGATGCAACTATACTGTCCTTCCTTTTTTTTTTCAAATACTTTTTACTATCGAAACACACTGTAACGTTGATTGTATGGGTAAGAAGAATGATTGTAACGAATATCGTCATTTATAATAAAAAATATTCTTTTCATAAAATTAGTCTCATACCGAATTTCGAAAACACAAAAAAAAAGAGCTGAGAAGGTTGGGCGAATTGGAGCATTCATTTTTATTAATGGAAAAACAAAATTGTTCTAGCGTGCTATTTTAATATTTTTCAGCATAAGTAGCTAAAGATGCTTCTTCCGTTTATTCAGAGACGCTTACACGAGAAGGGAAGCCTCGAGAATTTTGCTTTTTTCATTCTTTCATATTTTTAAAAGCTATCTCGCATGTATGAACAACGTCTCGATATTTTCTTTTTGTGTTACAGAATTTAGTATGCTGCGCTAGCGACGTTCTCGAGGGTGGACGAGGGGTCGTCCGCGTCGCGGTTACCGTCGCCGAGCTTCTGAGGTTCCATCAGACGCGCTCGCCGCTCCGTAACTCGGCCTCGCCGCCCAGCGTGACGAGTAATCATGTGCCTGCTTAGCGTCGAACGATCTAATTATTTTGTTCGTTGCTTTTCCATCATTTTCTATTCGACCCAATTGACTCGCGAACACTCGAGAGAGCGGGACACGTCGATCGATAGTAACGAGTTACATCGTCAATTACGTTTCAACGAGATTTTTCGGAAACTGCAGGATACCTTTTTTCACTCGGACAGGAATCGATCGTTCAATTTAACCGCAACGACGTTAAAATATCCGTGGAAAATTCACGGGAATCTTCAGTAAAAAAGAAAAGCGCCCCTGTCGGTGGGACGAGAAAAAAAAGCTTGGAATCAAAATACGAGCGCGTTAATGAAAGCAAAAATTACGCAGACTGCACGAAAGACTGCAACAGAGCCATGACCTAGAATTTAAGAGAAAAAAGAGATTGATTTTCTTTTTTTTTTTACACAAAAATCGATGAGAATCTACAATGACGTATGAACTTTTGTAACGTTAAACGTGATAACTTTGCGGAGTGTATCGAGTTTCGCGTTATTGGTTTAATTCGAGCCTCGAGGGGGGCTCTTCGTATCGCTTATCTATTTTATTCGATCGACGGATAATATCGTAGCTGTTAGAATGAGGTACGAACCGTTGAGGGTTTCTTTTTTTTTGATGTACAAGGACAAGCTTTCTACTCGACCGACGAGAGATAAGAGCTCCGGGCTCTCCGAGCAAGTCGCGGGGATATCGGAGCCTCTCGACGAAATCGGTCAAGTAGAAATAATCGACGCACCGACCCTCGGCAAAGAACTCTTCGCTTGTCCGCTACACTGAAAAAACTTACGAGCTCGGGCAACCAGCGATTAGCTGAGAGAACTGACGATTGGTTCGTCGATTTCAAAAAAGAAAGCTGTCCCGACAGATAATTTTTTTCAGTGTCCTATTATTTGCTCCTCAATATAATTCAGTGTGATATGACACAGTCATTGATTTAATCGTTATCATTTTAGCGACGATGAAAATAACGAGATTACGAGATTGTGCTGTATTTAAAACAAAGAAATAGCGCTAAAGAGAAGAATAAAAAGAAACAAATATACTGTGAACAAGTAGGGCCTAGAAGTTGGCGCGATTGTATCGAGAGACATAAAAACCGACCGTGCCGTCCACGGTCTTCACTATCACTGACCGAGGATCGTTTATCGAATATCGATCGGCATTCTTTGCTAAAAATTCACGGACGATTCTCGTCTAACGTTAATTCTATCCGCAAACGAGGCAAAGATTGCGGAACAACGGTCCAGAGTCTGATAGCGATTAATCGATCGACGCGATAGGAGAAAACGAAAACTGGGATTATAAATAAGATATCGGGGCCGGCCACTATCGAGGAACATTTTGTAAAATGTAAAAAAAGTATTGCTATTGAGTATCGACGCAACGTCGGTAATCGAGTAGCCGGCCCGCGCGAACGTGTGAAATGACGAAAATAGAAAAAAAAAAAGAAGAGGCAGAAGAAGCGAACATGGCTTGATATTCGTAGTTTATTGTGCCAAAGATGTAACTTTATTCTCGAAATTCGAGGACACCCGTTTTTTTTTTGTACACGACGAAGCGAAACCGCACGGTTGATACTTTTACTTGTAATAAATGTAATACTGTAAAATCATCCGACGGCACGAGCATATCTTTGCTGTTGTAACGAAGAAGAAAAAGAAGGTCCGGTTTGTCGAGTGAGCGTGATCGATAGAATATAAATCGTCGACGAGACGATCAAGAATTTTCACACTTTCGGACCGTGAAGGAAAGAAAAGAAATGAAGAAACAAACAAAAAGTAACGATTCAAAAGGCGCTTTCGTCAAATTTTTATAACTACCGTAATAATTCACTTATTAAGCAACGTGCATGAGAGCACTGTGTTTCGCGTAATTTACGATTTTATATTGCAGCGTATTGCAAGCAAAAAAAAAACATTGTGTATTGTTCGAGGAAGAATGACTCGTATTCGTATGTTCGTAAAACGGGTGTGCGCCAAATTGATCATTATTACGATTCTTGTACCGCTCGAGCGTGATACAGAAAAAAAAAACTAAATAAAAACAAACAAGAAACAACCGATATAGGCAAGAGGAACGAAACGGCATGAATCGATTTGTGTACTTACGTCTGATTCGCATAGGCTAAAATTAGATATAAAAGAGAACGATAATTTGCGCTGTCGCTTGAAGCAAGTGCACACCCTTGGCCCGTCGATTCGAACGCCATTCGAAAACTTTAGCGCTACCCTCCGATATCCCTCCCGTGAAACAGAAAAAAAACAAACAGTAAGATCCCCCGATACTTTGCAAATAATTGTGCACACTTCGTAATATATTCCAAATGATTGAATATGTATAAAATAAATTGAAGAATTTCAATTGAAACACAAAGTTGTAAAAGATTGATCCTCGCGAGCGCGAAAGTCGCGAAAAATTGACTGCTGATGTAGTTTCAACGGTTTTTTCTTTCTTTTTCAGAGACTTCGCGATTAACAAAACAAAGAAGCTCGGGTGTTGAAGCGCGATTATTAAAAACCCAATCAGTCAGCTGGTTTTGCTCGAGCATTAGCGGCAGCTTGATTGCGTCAGTTGTATTCGCTCGTTGGCAATCACGTCGCGTCGAGCGCGCGGATAGACAATTTACCGAGGAGTCGGATTGCTCGTTGCGCGACGCAAGAGGTGAGGACCCATGGTCATCAACAAGAACGCCCCTAGCGGTGCTAAGATAATGATCGACAGAAGACTCATGTTCATCATGTCCCGCGAAGTTGCGATCTTCTTCATTACCTTGTCGACGCGATTGTCGTAGTTCAATTGAAGCTTACCGATTATCTCGGCTTCCTCGTGAGTCATCGTCGTCGCGAGGCTCGCGATCAGCGACGTTAGATTCTTATTTAAGTCGTCCAGCTTTTGCAAACTTCGCTCCATCGCCAAGGGCGCCAAGGCAGCCTGAAACAAAAAATCCGGATCGATATGTAAATGTGCGAAGATCGCTTCAATTTATTTGAATATTAGCAATAAATTCGGAAAATAAGATAGCAAACAAAAAAACAATCCCAAAATTGAACATAAATATTAAAATAAAACGATAAAAATAATCAATAATAAATCATTCAGAAATTAAATATGCCACATTTTTTATAATTCTGATATTTGTGGACATTTGAATAATTCATATTAGTTCGCTACCTGAACCGTTCCCTTCGGTATCGTTCCCAATGAAATAAATGCTCGCTCTTTCTGATCGAAATTGTGACCCTTCGTGATCATGAACGCCGCAACGCAACGCGACTGAAAATAATTTACCAAATTAATGATGGGCTCGAATTATTTAAGCGTTTTTGAATTCATTTTTCAATGTTTGTCAGGCTTACTATGACTCCGAGAGATATGCATACGAGATGTTTTATAGCGCGATTCGGTTCCCAGGACTTGAGATGAATTTCCGCAGCGACGGTTGACATTATCAGGGGTTGGGAAAAGTGCCAGACAAAATTGACGAAAGTTCGTATCGGATGAGTCTTAAACGATTCGATAAAATTTCATCAGGGACTCCTAACTTCGAGATAATTCGGAAGTCGATTTATTGAAACACTAACATTGAAATGCGTCGAAATCATTCGCCAGCCGGAGGAAGAGACGAAGCAGAGAATTATTATCGCGAGAAAACCTCCACCGTGGACCTGTTTGGTAAAAGAGGTTTCAACAGCAAGTTAATCGAATATAAAAAACACATTTTTTCATACCTCCATATAACCGCCCAAGGTAGACATGAAGAAAGAGGCAAGAGTTATTGCCAAAACTCGATAACGATAGACATGAAGCTGAAAAGTGAAGAAAATTAAACTATTCTTTTGTACAGGATAATCGAAAATTCGATTCTCACCTGGCCCCGATGAGGTACAAAGGTGAACAAGATTCCGAATCCGATACCCACGAAAACTCCAATAGCCAAGTTGATCGCCGTGGTTCGCAGTCCCTCCATCACGATTGAATGCTCGTCCTCTGACAAATTGTTTAATCGCGCTAATAATCTTTCAATCAGATCAAAACTCATTGATTAATCATTGTAATTTTTTTTCAAGTACCACCGAGAACGAAGGCGTAAAAAATACTGTAGATGGTAACAATTTGCGTGGAATCTATCGCAGTGGAAGCGCAGAGTATGTGCGACATGCTCCCACCGTAGCCGCGTTCCTCGAGAGACAGAACGCAGTGTCCAGTCACCACGGGTGAAGTCGTCGCGCAGATTGTTCTACGAATTAATTAAATGATGTTCTACGGAAAAGTGACGAGAAAGAAGAATTGCCGATGGAAAAAAAGATTGACGGAAGTAAAGCCGCAGAAAGACGGTCGCCAGTTGATTTTTATACCTTTAAAAGCTTTAAAGAATCGATATCGATAAACGAATTTTCTTTACCCAGCAAGAAAAGCCCAGCCCCACGGATAACTCAGTATCGCATTTCCCACGTACGCCATCACGCACATCTCCACGGTCGAGGGAACGAAAGCAATCATCAGTATGATAGCCTTGCGTCTTTTTATCGAGGTCGCGTTCATCTGCAGGCCGCATCTCATCATGATGAAAATCAGGCAAAAATTTCGCAGCATCACGGCAGTTTTCGGCGATAGATTCATCCTTATGTCGTACAGCGCTTCGCCATTTATCTCGATGTTACGAGCGATCAAGCCGACGAGGATCATGCCGAGGGTAGGCGGAAGATGAAGCCGAGGTATAAAAGTCAAAGACCAACCGGCCACGTAAGCGCAGACGTAGAGAACGTAGATATCGAATATCGGCTTCCCAGGGTCCATCGCAGCTCCAAATAATCTGCAACATTAACACGTTATCAAATCGTTAATCTATGAAAAACAAAAAAAAACATTTCTACGTGTAAATAAATTGGAAAAAAGTAATAAAATTTTATAACTGAATTTATTTTCCCGGAAGAATCGCGAAGAGGAAGTAATTACATGCGCGCAGTTCCCCATAAGAGAACGATCATAAAGACGCTGGCGCATACGGAAAAAAGAAAGGTCCAGGCAACATCGAATCTCTCGACTATCCTTCCGGAAGCGTCGATGTTCCTTATCTTCTTCGGTATAACGACAATTGCACTGCAGCAAGTCGTGTCCAAATTTTCACGGTCGCTGTTTTCCAAAGGTATGAATCATTCTCACGCGAAGCGTCATACTTGCAACTGTAGCGACACTTTTGGTAACGTTTATATCTTGTCGGGAACATATAGACGCACTCGAGTCTGACTTCCGGTTGTCTTCGGCCGCTCGCGCCGACGCTCCCATGCTGCGAGACCGTTTGGAAGTCCAAAAACTCCTCGACGACGTCCGACTGGATAATGGTTCGGGTGTTAAAAAAAATCGTTAACGGCACGCAATCCGCACGAGGGTGCGGACTTTTATACCTGCCGGAGGGATGCCAAACGGGACACTGGCTCGCTTGTGAAAGTGACTTCCTGCGTCTCGTTATCGCTTCCATTCTTATCCGAATGAAAGCTCCGGTTTTGACTTGACATTGACTTTCTCCGAATTAGACTTTTGCCGAGAAAAGTCACACACTTCAGGATGAAAAATCGATCACGGCGATCGATTTTTTTGTCAAAGATCGAAAAGAAAATCGTTGCTTTGTTTTTTAAGAGTAATTTTTCAATCGTTTATTAAAAATAAACGTAGAGAACAGTAATGAATAGTGAAGAACAATGGTAATTGGAGAAAAAAAAAAGGAATCGGGTGATTTGTCACGAAGCAACGGGAAGATTGTGCTGACGATGCTTCGTGAGGAGCCGCGGTCCGAGGCCCATCATTAGCATAGATCCCATAGGTCCCATGATAATTACGGTCATGAATGAAATCATCATCAATACCTGAGCGTACTTTATCTCCTCTTTGTATCTCTGAGCCGAACTCGATTTTTTCGTATGCAACATTCTTAGGGTCTGATAAGCCAACGGCGCTATGGCGGCCTGATAAATGAAAATTCGTTAATGAATTAAAAAAATGCAAATGAAATTCTCAATTTTTCGAATTTGCGTCGAATGGGCTGTCGAAACTGACTTGTATGTGGCCTTTCGGCGTCCAAGCGAGAGCGAGAAAAATACTCTCTTTCCAGCTGATCTCCTGTCGATGCGCGACGAACATCGCGCTCAGGCATCTCGACTACAATTCGCGGTATTACAGTTATCGGAGAGAGAATTACTCGAAATCGCGAGATAAGAAAAACTCACGAGTAAACCAATCGCGAGAACGAATATCTGCCACATTGCGCGTTCGATGGTCCACTTGTGAAAATCGATTTCGACGCCGATTCCAACGACGAGGAAGGGCTGAGCTATGTGCCACAGTACACCCGTTATCATGCGAACTCTCTTAGCATCCTAAATGATATAAAAAAATTAGAAACTAGTCGATAAGAGGAAAATGAAAATGTTGTCTTTCTTATCAACGGACCTTGAAGTTCTTGTCCATGAGCTTCCAGCCGGTCAAAGCGACGAAGCAAGTCGCGCAAGTGCCCAGAAGGCCGGCTCCGATATTCGCGACGCTGTAGCCCCAACACGTGCAGAATATGCAAGCCAAGTTGAGATTTATTATGCGGAACCAGAAGACGAAAGGCTGAGGCAGAAAAAAATTAGCTTCGTCAATTTTTTTGTCTAAGCGAAATATTTAAACGTTGAATCGGTTATCCAATCGATGAACCAATTTTTTTAGTCCATCGACTTTAAAAATTGTGAACATATTTTCCTACACTGTGTCGGTGAGGAAAGAAGGTCAGAACGATGCCGAAGCTGAGGCCGACGAGAGCTCCCGCGAGCAAGGCGTAGGTAGACTGAAGAGACTTCTTAACGTGATGCTTCGAACTGTCGTCGCTCCTGAAAGCGATAAAACCTCCGCGTTCCACGTCGATCCATAAATCATATCGATCTATTTGCGTACCGAGACTCTTTCCGTACCATAATCGAAGAGCGAAGGAATAAAATGCGGAGAACAGCGATACCATGTAAACGGAGTCGATGGACGTCGCCGTGTATATAATCGTTGCTATAGCTTTGCTGTATCCCTGCTCTTCGAGCTCGAGAGCGCATTGAATCGCCGTTACCGGTGACATTACCGCGACTATTGCCCTTCATTTTTTTGTATGAAAAATACACGAATAATTACAATAATTCTCGGTAGAAAAATGAATTATTCTTTGCACAAGATCATCAAAAATAATTCAAGAAATTATTGAAGCTTTTACGTGAAGTATTCGAATTCTCTTTGCCGGCTCAAATTTTAGGGCTTACCCGGCCATAAGGCAATAGATAAACGGCAAAGGTTTGACGATAGTCTCGTCGATATCAACGTCGATCCAGTTCCAAGCCGCGATCGCCACGACGACGCACTCGACGCTGCCGGGAATAATTCCCAAGCGACAAATCGTGCGTCTGTGACGAGCGAGCTTTCTCGCGTCTATCTGCAGTCCGGCTCTCATCATTACGAATGTCAGGCAAAAGCTACGAAGATTGCCGGCTGTCGTGTGGCCAAGAGCGTCCACTTGTTCGCCAGAAGTTTCGTGATACTCGTGCTGTTGCTGTCGCGGATGCCGAAGTGTCGCGTGTTCCACGCTCGGTCCTACCTGGTAAAGAGGTTTACCGTTTCGGTGAACGTTCCTCGCTATCATTCCGACGAGCAACATTCCGACAATGGGCGGCAGACGAAGATACGGAATGTAACTCAGTGACCAACCGATGAGATAGCCGATTAGGGTGAGACACAGAAGGTCGAATATCTTCCCACCGGGCCAAGCGAGATCTCTCAACCATCTGAGTCATAAAAGCACAAAAAAAAGCTCATAAATTATACTTCGTATTTATTTTTTTTATCAGAAAATGTTGATGTCAACGTTAGCGTTGCTATTTTCAATAATATTTATAATTTCGTCTTCTTATATTAAATTGTTGAAAAATTCTGCAAAGTCCATATACTGAAAAAAACGTCTTTTTAACGAGAAATCGAATTTTTAATCTGGAATTTTCGGACATTCGAAAAAAACACTTCGAGTATGATAAATACGTGTTCACTGAAATCTTAAAAATTTCTCGTTTTCCACGAAAAAGAGGAGGCGGAGTGAATAAAAAATTCTTTATTGAGATCCAACGTATTTAGCTGATAACTCACAGTGTCAACCAGCCCCAAAAAATGCCTACAATCGTAACATTCGTCAGAATCTTGAACAGCGTAGCGTAATTGAGACACCAAGATTTATTGAAAAATTTCTGTTTGACGTCTCGTTTCCTGATAATTTCTGGACAACAGATCATTCGATTGCAGCACGAGGAATCGTCTTCGATTCTAGAGTAACAGAAAAACAAAATTTCTATTCTTTTTTTCAATTGTTGACAAAATTGAAAAAAAAATTTTAGAGACTCGCATTGATTCCAGAGACATCGGCGGACTGTTTGGAAGATTCATAGCGAACAGAGAAAATAATTTGCTGCTTCCTGATCTCAAGTTTGACGTCGCCGACGCTGGCATCGCTCGAGTGGAAAGTTCTCTCGTCGTTGCCAAGACATCGTTGTCGTCCACCTGTAATTCGTTCAATTTTTTGAGCAAATTGAGTATTAAAAAAAAATTGCTCGCGTTATCGTAAACGTTGATGTCTTAATAATTGCGGAAGAGTTGTATTAATTTTTCGCAAGCTGCAAAGTAATTTGGCTTTATCTTCGCGTTCCTCGTTTGCAGCTTCTCGTTAAGATAAAACTCACGCTCACCTGTCTCTCCTTACCTCGATTACATTCTCGCCGTTCTTAACGCTTTTCGTCGCGTTTATTCGATTTTTTGGCATCGCGTCGCCAGGGTTCGAAGTTTCGGGCTCTTCGTCGCGTTCGCTCGATTCGTTCTCCGCAATGTCTTCCAATTTCGACGATACTCGCGTATTCCCGCGCCCAGAATTGTCGCTTTTCTTCGTTGAATTATCGTCGCTATTCATGCTATCGGCGAAACGCGATCACCTGCGTAACATTCATGAATACAATCCGGCTTCGGGAGTTTTATTAAAATCTTACGCATAGGTTATGACGCTTTCTACGTACTGAACTATGCAATAATTAAAAAGCATGTCTTTCGACAAAACAAAGCGTGCTCTCTACGCAACAGATTGAAGAACTAGTTTAAAAAGAAATCTCCAATAATGACCAATGAAAAAGTCTACGAATAATGCAAAAACAACCTACAAGTTCTTATGATACGATTCGTTAAATATTGATTTAGTCGTAATAGAAACATAACAAAAGAATCTAAAAAAAACGATTCGATTCGAATCTCATAGATCGAGTTCTCATGATGTGACCTTGAAAATGTTTCATCCTTAGTTTCAAATACGCTACCTTAATAAGAAAAGAATTTATGAAATTTAAAGATTTTTTTCATTTATTTTCGTGTCGAGATCTTCCTTGCATGCAGTTAATAAGAGGTAATATCTGTCTCGATTCCGTGTTGCCGGAGGTGGGTGGAGGGCGGTGCTAAAGCGTACTCCATTTTGTACGGCGGGGGCGTCTTCCACAACGGACCGTACCTTCCCTTCTCCGCCGCGGGGCCGCGCGCGTACCGCTCGGCTGTTCGCCTCTCGCGATACTCGCGGTGGGCAAAGGTGGGTAGCGTTGTTACGCGGCACAGTGGAACAGGTCGTCGTTGGTCCGTCCGCGTGTGTTAAAATCGACGACGTTCGTTCTTGGTACGACGGGTGTGGAGGGAAGAACTGCCCGCGCAGGAGGCATACCGATATCGCGCACATTGACGACCTGGAGTCCCCGCGATACGCGCGCGTGCTCGTGGCTCGACTCGACTCGCCGCGAACGGCTCCCAAAGAGAGCACAGACCGACCATTCGACGCTGCCGCTACCGGCGCACGTTGTATATCACTGTCTCACTCCACGCGAACTGTCAACTGTCAGAATACGTGTGAAACATTCTTTTTTTACGTTGTTCTCTTCATTCTTCTCCGACCAGATGCCGAGGAACGATACGGGCTTAATGCGTTATTTGTAGATACAAAAAACAACAAAGCGTTAGAAAGTGCTCAATTTTCTCTCAATAATCGTCAATCGTTAAACAAAAATAATTTCGATATCTAATATCTTTGAAGTTCTAACCGCGTGATTGTCGAACTCAATTTTTAGTGCGGGAGTGCTTCGATTTTTCACGATTGAAAAAAACGAACTTCCGGTTACGCAATGCGAGACGGCCGGCACAAGAAAAAAAACCGATGAAGTACGACGGTTGGTGCATGGGACTACGGATAAGTTTTTATATTCGATACACGACGATGAATTCGCGATTTTTCGACTCGTGACTTCGGCCTATTTGAATTATCACTTTGTTGTGCACACAGACTGTTCTGCGGTACACGTAATAACCGCGCAAGTAATCACTGTCATCGTCAGTGTCATGGAAACTCATTGATAACAAACCCGAGTACTTTGTTCAACAAGTTAAATGCAAACGAGCCACATGAATAAAGACACGGAGTCTTATTTATTCTTCTTTTCGTTTGATAAGCGGTTGGGATTTATTGGAACATGCAGAGGATCGCGAATAGACTTGTCACTTTGAGGCCGAGAAGTAATAACACGTGGACGATCGCGAGAACTTCGAATGCCCCCTCCCCCCTGCTCGATAATCAACGCGTGGTTTGTGAAAACAATATGAACCGAGGTAACAGGAGAGCTCAGTCGGAAATCGAGCGCGATACAGTCAAGACGTCGTTCGTGTCCCTTTCGCGAGATTTTCATTGATATTCACGAGCAACATTTCTTTCTCTCTCCGTGCGCGCGTACGCGTTGTTTACGTTTCGCGACCACAGTTCTTACGCCCGGCGCGCACCGGCGTAGCGATCGGATGTGTAGGTTAGTTCAGTGCGCGATGAATCGTCACGTCGACGACAGCGCGCTGTGTACTATCGTAACGCAAAGTAGTAGTCCCCTCGTTGACACGATTGTAGAAGGAAAAGAAACGCGAAAGAAATTATCCGTATCGATACTAATGCAAACATAACCTGTTTCTTTATCTCGAAAAATTCAGTCGATGAAAAATCACGTGACCGTTAAGCGCGATAGACTTGCGAGAGAAAAGGAAAAAAAAACAGTTCTGTGCATCGTTAATCGAGTGTTGTGTTAAACGACGAAACGGCGAAGAAGTAACGAATTCGTGATCGACGAAAAAAGTGGAAAAAAGAGTCTTGACATTTTTTCTTTCTTCTTCGGTAAAAATTCGCGATTGCGTCTCGTTCGCGCGTGTCACTCGCGTTTCCTTTGCTTTCGGTGAATCTTATTAGTGTCGAGGAAAGTTGGCCCGCTTCTTCGAAATTCAGCAAATACGAGAGGTTTGATTGACGTTATCGTCGCGCCGATGCGACTAAACAGGCATTGTTGAATTTCGGCTCGATAGTCGAAATCGGGCACAGCGATGCCGACACTCGTTCCACGCGCAGCCGAGACCAAGTTGGGCGGTGGACGCCGTTGCTTTTGTTTCTGCGTGTGGTGGCCACGACGAGTTTGCTGATCGGCTCGCTCGCGCGAGACACCGAAACCGAGAAACGGTCGACGAGCATCGAGGAGGATTCGATCGAGAAACGTGGTATTTTCGTTGCACGACGTTTCGTGTAAAATTTTCGTGACCGGTTTTGAGAAGAAAGAAGAGAGAGAGAAGAGAAAAAGTTTATTAAAATCATCGATAGACGAGAAACCGATCGCCGATGGACCTCAGCATGACGCCGCGACGCCCGCCGGACGGCGTCGTCGAGCTGCAGAAGACGCGAGTCGCCAAGAGCGTTTTCAGCATACGAAGCCTCGTGGACGTGGGCGACGCGGATTTGACGAGCAGCAACGAGGACGAAAGGAATCTCGGTAAGTCACTGTCGTATTTTTTCCTTCTCTCGTATCTGCTTTAATCTCGATAACGATGCAAATTTATAACGAATATCGTCGATTAATATTTCGACGATGCGCAACATTTCTCACGAATTTATGAACTCTGATTCCAACGTTTGACGACTATTACGATTATTATGCAAAATTTCACTACGAATTTGTATACGAATTCTTTTTTTTTCTTCTATTTTACGAAATATCGTTACGAGTTTCGATATTAAATTGTCCGTATCGGAATTCTATTAGCGAGATTATCATTTATATTGCCCCTCGTCGAGTTACTCGACATCGAGATACTTATTTATACTTCGCCGTTCGTAAATATAAACAACGATGAGAGACCCCGATCGTGAGTAATGAAGCCATTCATGCTATCGCGCTACAATACGAGAACCGCTACAAACCGCATTATAGTTCCAAGATTTAATTTGCGTTCCTCGAATTAGCGAGGTATAAATTCAATTTCTGTTCTCGATTGCAACACGGCGTTTTTTTTTCAAACTATCTAATGAATACCCAATTAGAATCGTTAGTTATTCATGGATGTACAATCCATTAGTGCTGTATCGCGATGAGTTAACTTTCGATTTGCAGCCGGCAATTATCGGGGCGCTCGAGCCTCTTCGAGTACGTTTATTAACAATGCAACGGTTGCGGACGCGGAAGAAAAATATAAATGTTAATAACGCGAATTACTTTTTGCAACAGTAAGAAAAATATCGTTATGAAAAAAATGAAATGTATCGCATCAATGATGTAATTGCCCGCCAAGACCCACAAAGGATCGGTGAAGTTTCGACAATTTCCGAGTTTATTATTCAAAAATAATCATATAGAGGCAAATAAAGGGATACGGCTCGCGAAATAATAATAATAATAACTCGTTGAAAAAATATTTTTTTCGAATAAAAAAATAGTTTGAAGTATTCTCTCAATAATAACAGTTATTCGAGCGAGCTTATTTTTGCGTTCAACATTTTCAAAGTTTAACGAATAGCGAAGGACAAACGTCGTACGTTCGAAGTATCGCGGAACGATAAATTACCATTAATGTAGTACGACAAAGGCGTTAATGAAAGCTTCTTCGGGTTCTAATAAGTTCGAGTTTTGTCCGTCCGCGCTCGTTCCCGCGTCGCGGCCCGTTTCGTTCGGCGTTTAGTGACCATTACATCTATAAGTATCGCACACGATAATATGTAAAACACACATAATGTACTTACGTGTATGCTCGCCCAGCGTGGCGAGCGAACGAGTGAGGCAACGTTGCGATAACGCGTATTACTTAGCCACGTGGAAATATAAATGCTCGCGAATTAGCATTGCGTCGCCGGCGAATTGATAAGGCAAACGAGGGCTTTAAGACTGATTAGGAGAGATAAGCGAATCTCATTCCACGCGTATACCACGCGTACGCGATACCTGCGGCTAACTTCGACGTTATCGTCGATTGTAGCCGGACAACCCGATGACTGTGGGAATAATTATGACGAGCTTAACGGAATAATCTAATATACATATAATTTCGTTTGAGAAACGAGCCTCGTCGGCTCGGGGCGATCGGGGATAGTCAAAGAGAGAAAAAAAACGAAAATGCCAGGTCTCGTTACGATTATATCGTGTCTACTTAATTTTCGTTCCACGCGAACGAGTTGCCATTTTTTTTCTCTTTATCGAAGACACGTTTCGATTCGATGAAGATAAAAATCGACGGGGGGGCCGACGCTTGTCGAACGGCACGGGCAAATAATTTTATTCGACCAATAGCGAATGAGCGAAGAGGGTTGAACGAGGAAATTTCATTGGACAAGCGTGGCTCACGAGGGTTGTCTTCTATCTATCGCTACCCCGTTGTAACGGAAGGATCGTGTAACCAACCAACCCCCACGGGATGAGTTGCGTGCTTACCGCCATGCGTTTATCCGTCTCTTCGTTCAATGAGATTCTTAGCCCTCATTGAAATGAAGTATGTGTCGGGGTATGAAGAAAATTGGTTTTTCAACGCGATGAAGAAAAATTCTACGCGGCGAAAAAAAAAATTGTACCACGAATCATACGTAAAAAATATGAAAAATGTAGTCATATTTTTATTATCTATAGCACATTTTATTTTTATTTTTCACTAATATACTAATTTCATGGGGATTAAATTCTGTATAAGAATTAGCGATCATCACTTTATTAATGAGTGTCCGAATAATAGAAGAAAAAATGCAAGATACAGTTCTCGGTCTTAACGAAACAAACGTTAGGATAATCATGCAATTTTCACGATTTATCTGATAGAACGAGGCGCGAGAACGTGAAAAATTCTTCAGTATCTCGTAGATCAAAGATTAATCAAGTGTCTTAACTTCGGTAACGCCCCTTAAAAATCCTTCCCAATCACCGTCATCATCATCAACTGTATGAAGCACGCACACGTGCGCTGAACACCGTCACTTCAATTCCCTTTATTTCTCTCTCTCTCTCGAATGCGCGAAAAATAAAGAAATCACCTCTTCATGCTCGTAAAAACGGATTTTTCATCGAGATGGTACTCACGCGCGCACGAATCCCTGGCAAAGCGCGCGCGCACTCATGCCGGAAATCGAATCTCCTCCGTTCGCAGTAAATCTTATTCGTTAACGTTGTAACATTTGCCCCGTTGTGTAGTCTCGGTTAATTAATTCAGAGATGAGAGTATGCGTATGTAAAGTGAAGCGCGTCCGACTCGAAAGCCTTCGTTCCATTCCACTGAAGTAACAAGTCGACGACGGCCGTTGCCTTTGGATCTAAAAATCACGGCGACGTGATTCCTAATTGCAGAAAAAGAAGTAAAAATAAAGAAGCTAAGGGGTAGCTCGATTTTTACGAAAAAAAATATTAAAATAAAAACAAAAATGAAGAATCCACGACTAGTACAGTGTTGATGCGAAACATACGAATGCGAGTGTGTGGAGTACAGTATAAATCCAGCACGTAGGTCGTCGCGTTGCCTCGGTCATAAATAATCTCGCTTGGGGGGGTTTTACGCGTGCTTTATACGTGACTGGAAGCCGCTGATTGGTGGACCTCGAGAGAGCCGCTAATTGTGTTTTATTAGCGCTCACTCGCTCGTTCAGCCCTCTTCTCTCGATTCTGCAACACTGACAAGTTTCTTTTCTCCCTTCTCTGCTTCCTCGCTGCTTCCATCACTTCCATTGCCCGCCTTGCCCTTCTCTCCTCGCTCCCTCTTCGCTCATCCCCTTTGACGATAGAACCCCGAGATCGTAGACTGAGTACTTTGCTCGCGCGACTCACCATTCCGCGATCCCACCTAACTAACCCCTACACTCGCGCGCTAACTATAAACGACATTGTTATTACGGTAGGCTTATGTAGTGTGTCCGCAGGGCTGAAGGTACACACTACGTGTGTCTACTTATGTGCAGCTACTCCGGGGTACATTACTATGTGGCTTTGACGTACTTTTACGCGGAGCTTTTAGTAGTGTGTAAAGTCGCTTGTCCAGAGGGCCGGTGATTCTGCAACAACGATTCTCGTTAAGGGAACGTTAACGACGAGAATCTTGCGGTGATAGAAGTGCCATAAAGGCAATGAACGATTCACTCCAATTCCAAAACGTTAAATGAATTGAAGGGCAATTTTAGGTCAAAAAGCAGCATTTCTTTTTAGTAAAAAAATTAAATACCAACAATTGTTGGAGTTTACTTTTAAGAAAAGTCCGTAATTGGATGGAACTATTAATATTTTCATCGAATTTTTGATATTCGAATCGGAGGATTTTTTTGCAGGTTCACAATATAGATATTAACCAATAACTCAATGGCATTTTTTTAATTGAAAAAAGAATTACAAATAAAAAAATATTATCTTGGATAACTGTCGGGAAAAATTGCTTTTGTTACCACGACTTGAACGTCGAGAAATCGCGTTCGATTTTTCCCCGTGGTTCGACATTTGCACAAGAATGTTTCGAAGCCTTCGCGGTGCCGTTCGTCGACTTATGATTCGCTTGCTCTAATTGAATCGTGATCAAAACGAATAGTCGTATAAATAGTCGAAGGGATACAACGATCGATTGAAGCCAAACGGGAATGGTAATATAATCGTCTAATCATCATTTCTTTCCGTTCTTCTCGTCGTACCGAGAGGGTCCATCGATCGGACTCTCTTGAGCGAGTCGCGGGCATATCACAGAGAATTTTCTCGTGAGACAGGGTCAAGCCTTTGCGAAAGAGAACGAGAATTCTTTTTTTCCTTTTCTTCCTTTTTTTTTCCATTTTTATTATTTGCTCTTGCTTTGCACACTGGCCGGGCGACTCTTATTACGTCGGTTAGGTATAGAAAACTACGGCGGTGGCGCGGCGCACGGGTATGCCGGTGCAATCAAATAAATTAGTCGGAATTACGCTGCCCCCACGGATTCGCTGTATAGACTCGCTCTCTCTTTCTCTCCCTTGCTCGAGAACTCCCTCGATCTTGCGTACCGGCAACCTCCTGCAACAGCGGAGAGCTGCGTAGAAGTCCCTCCTCTCGTCACCAATTAGCGAGCTTTATTCCATGAGAAATCCAACGTGAGGCTCAACCCAGCTCTAAATTTCCAAGAAAATTCGATCTTTCTCTTCATTATTATTTCTCTTTTTTTTCCCCCAACTCGCTGAGGAATCGCGCGAAATCATGTTTCCACGGCATTTCAACCTGAACGAGTTAATTTCTGTAATCCAATTTTTTCCCCCGCATCAATCTCACCGCATTACATTTTCCAGTAGACTCGCTCTTTTTTTCATGTCTTCATTTTTTAACCTCGATAAAGGAGACGAGAAAACGTGGGACCTGAAATGAATTTCCAATTCGCAAAAATTTCGCATATTTATCTGATAAGCGGGCGAACAGGCTAATAAAAGTGGCGAATGATAATCCATGCAGGACGATGCGTGTAAGGGAGTTATAGCGTTGAAAGAAGGAGGTATCAATAATGAGGGGGTGTCGACAGGAAAGTACGTTGTGAATTACGATGCAACGGGAAGGGACATCGGGAACAACGTACGGCTGTGGTATATTATCGTGTACACATGTACTGAGGATAACGCGGTTGCATGCCGTCGATACTCGGATAGGTACGCGTTGTTCGCGTATTCTTGCGTGACGACGGTATTAGCCAATTGGGCCATTAATCGCTCCGTCGGTCCGAGACAGTCGAAGCTTCCATTTGGAGGAAGTAATTGCTAATCGCTAATTGCGAGTTCAAACACTCCATCCAATTAACTGGCCTGGCTCGGTACGTACGGGTAATGTGTAGATGGGTCCCTCCCTTCTCGCGCGGGCCTCGAGTAAACGCAGACACAGTATGTTGCGAAGACTGGGACATCATGGTCTGTCGGGGGCAAAATGGTACAAGCAAAAGACAAGCCGGAACGAAAAAAATTAGAGATTAATAAATAAAAAAATCTAAACAAAACGGTGTGAGCAAAAGAAACCAATGTTATACATTGTCAGGTTGAATTCTTTCGTTTGCGAGAGGTCGGGCAGCTTTGATAATGGGATTTTGATATTTTACGAGGTGGTCCATTTTACTCCCGAACTGTATGTTTTTTTACTCGGAATTTGTAACGATTGTTAGAAACTTAGATCGGTTAGACGGTTGATTCATGTGTCTGAAATCGTGAGAACGGTCCGTATTTCTTAGCCGGTCCGTTTCGCCCCACGCTCCCCTACATATCGATACCTACGTATAGTTAAATAAATGGGCGAGCCAACGTTCTCGTATACCTTACGATTATACGTACCACCTGAGCTCAACTGCTGACCGGGGACATTGAGTGCCGATAAAACTGGGCCAGGTGTTACGATGCCCTAAGGTAATAAAATATCGTTCGAATCATACTAAGTTTTGTATCGAAATAGCGACTTTTAGTTAGAAGTTATTTTGGTCGTATTACAGATGTTATTACCATCATTCATTTGTTAATTTTTTTCATTTTTTTTTTCTAAATTTCATATAAACAGAACTATTAATTTCGAAGCTATCACACAAAAATTTTCTCGTATTTACGATATTACAAAAAAAAATGCTGAAGCTCTTTCTTTAGACGAGATTCCCGGGCAACATGATAGCCTCGCGGAGCCGGCGCGATAATAAATGTAATAATAAATAATACCTCGCTTACCTCAGAAACCTAATGAAGTTTCGGCTTCGTACGAAAACGTATAAAATTTTTAGTGAGCCTGAGTGAAGGAAACGCGATAGGGATGGAGGGCGGGGATGGGGACAGTGAAGAAGCACGTGAAAGAAGCCGGAGAGAGGATCCCTTTCGATCAATTAGAGTTAATAAATGGGCGCCAGGGCGGACGAGGGCGGGCATCAAAAGAGTCGCGCCTGACTCGAACCCGCGCGGGGGTTGAAGCCGAAGAATTTCGGAGCGGCGACGACGAGGGCCACGGAACGGTCCTCCTCACTTCGTTCTGTTGATTTTACGCTATTAAAAATGTAAATATCTTGCGGCGGCTCGTTATCGCATGTAAATACCGGGGCTCTCCTCTTTCTTTCCTCGTCGTTATTTTCTTATTCTGTTATAATTTCAACTTAAGAAGGTGCTGGCAGTTCCTCTTCCAATCTTTCACCTCTTTTGTTTCATTATTTATCGTGAAATTCGGGTTCAAATATAAGAAGAAAAATAAAACGAAACACGAACTCGTCAGACGAATAAATCTTGAATCGCAAACCCGCCGGAGCTGCTCTGCAGCTAATTCTTTCAATCTTCGAGTTTCGGTGCATTAATATACATTTTTAAAATCTTTTTATCCATGAATTCCAAATTCTTGCGATAATCGAGCTCCTTTATGGCGAAAATGCTAAAGAAAAAACCAAACATTTTTAGCAGACCGCCATCGCAGTGACGATAATAAACTAAACAACAAAAATAGTTTGGATTTTTTTTTCGTGTTCAGGTGGATCGACGAGTAGATGAACCAACGTAGGGAACCAACGAATGAATGAATCGATTTATATCGTTAATAAAAATAAAGTCATTCGTTGAAAAAAATAATTTTGGTATATAAAATTAGAAAAAAAATACCCAGACGTCGTTTCGATCCGTTTCGTATCTGTTTACGATGCCACCTTTTTTTTCGCGACTATTAGGACACTCAACCATCAATTATATGAAGTCAAATAGATTTTCTTTTTTTATTTTCATTTGACAATTTTTGTAAATACGACGCGATTCTTAATCGTCGATTCACTGGTCGGTCTACCCTACTCTTCTCTTGACTCTTCTCGTCAACTTTTGCAGCAAATAACATTAAAAGACTTTTCGTTAAAAATGTTAAAAAAATGAAATAGTCCACCGAGCGATATCGTGTTGAAAAAAAAACTGAAAAATCTTGTGTTCTCCTTCGTTGGCGTGAATTTCCAATGGTTGAGTCTGGTATATGCATCGATGCCGTTGAGCTTCCCTCGAACGTTTCGTTCTGTTCGAAGTCCCCCCTCCCCGGAACGTTTTTGATATATGACTCAATAAAACGAGTCTCGAGGCGGGCCCCATCGGATAAATATCAAACGTAAAATGTTCACCTCGTTAACTCGTTCGTTTGGTTGCGATGCGAGTTCCGATGATCGCACCGTTCTCGACGCGAGTTCTGCGCTGCGCTTGGGAATACGAGGGCGAACAGGCGAAACGGACTTATACCCCCTCTCTCTCGTTTCATGCACACCCCACTCTACCTCGCGGAGCTTTCGCAAGTCCCGTCAGCAAGGGACGCGCGCGCTGATCGAAACGCGCGCGGCAATTAAGAGTTCTTGTAATTAATATCGAACCAATTTTGCGAAGCCTCCGGGGCCTTCGACGTTCTCCTTTTTAACGCTATCCAATGGATCTATCGAAAAATTTATATCGAACATTACCGATTAAAAAAATGTGATAGTTTCTGTGGAACGAGTTAAATTTGAAGGTCTAATCAATTTCGCGAAACTCGAATGAATTTAGCCTCAGAGAAAAGAATAGGATATTCGCGAGTAGAATTATCGGATCTCTGTTGGCAATGATTCTTTGCTGAAAAATATAATGCCCAAAAATTCCACATTAAATAATATCATATATGAAATATTATTAGAAATAACAAAAAGATATCGATGTAAAGCATTGTTTATTTTTTTTATTTCGAGAGTTTATCGAAAATTATTATCGCCGATGAAGAAAATATCCGAAGACAAAATATCCGTATTACATTAATATTATATTTTTATTAAAACATATTGAAAAACATTAATGCACTTCGTATTTAACTTTCGCACTGCCGATAAAGGATAATATTTCCAAGAACTTAGATACTCGACCCCCTTAAGATCGCCGTATTTTATGCCTCAAATTTATTGAATTTGCTCCATTCATGCCTCGATCGCGTTTGACCCGAGACCATGAAACTATCTCGGCAGTATCGCTCTACACGTTAATCACAATCCTTCAAAAACCGCACCCCCGTCTTGTGTGTTCCTATCGTTTTGCATTCTTCGGCTCGCGCGCTCGATTTCAACGAGAAACGACTCTCGACTACGTTGCACAGACGGCCGAACGAGAGGGAGGAAGGAGACTAAAGAAAACTTCGTGCGACAGCAGGAGTTCGCGCGCGAGATCGTGCAAGACGATAAATAGTTGCGGCTCGTAAAACGTTTCATGCAACTTCGTCTCCGCGGACCTCTTAACGATCATTCCTCGAATAGATTTCACGCAGACGTCCTACACGCGCGCATCCCGCAGTTTTCGAGCGCGCCCGCGCGCATATCTCGTCGTTCGTCGCTCAGCATTCAGGAGACAGAAAAATGTGTTCATTCGCGCCGATGGCGAACGTAAACGACAGAATCAAATGCTACCTGCGGGCGCTCACGCTCAAGACCATGAATTCTCACTTTTTTCTTGCTCTTCTGATCACTTTTCGTTATCTTGTTCGTCTTATTATCTGCGCTTTTGCTGCTTATTAGTAGTTATACGACAGACACTCCCGTGCTCTCGACAACTTTTGTGTCACATCCTCGCGGACGCAAACGATACGACTCGACAATATAAGCGAAAGTAATAATCGTCGCTTTGTCATCGTTTTCACGTTCGTTGGACACGAGGGGATCCTTGCGCGCGTTTTACGAGCGATGTGCGCAAATCTTTTGTCAGACAAGAGGACTAATGAGAGAGGAGAGACGAGATAAGCTAAACCGAAGAAAAAAACTTTTCTATGAACAGAATCTTTCGAGGTGGGAGTCGATGCGACAATAACGAAATGAAGATCGGGCCCGTTCGGATGTTTATCGCCATATATTATTCGCGATGGGCAAAATGGATTGCTTCTTTTAAGACTTAGGTGAAAGTAAATAATGAAATTATGGTTTAATTTATCTATATTTATTTTTTTATATCGTTTTTTTAGCGTAGATAGTAAATAAATGTAACGTAGAATTAAAAAAACGTTGGTGCCGATCTTTTTTCAAGGCTAGGGCGATCTACAGGATAAATAATGGCTAAGAGTTAGAAAATTTCGTTTTATTGAAATTTCAGAATCTTTAGGATTAATCTATTCCGTCCTAAAATTCAATGCACAATCCATTTTCCTCCGAATCACCCTCCATTGACTTTTATTCCATTGACGATGAGGTCTGTCGGTTTGAAGTTTTATCAACAATTTTTTTTATTATTTCCTTCCCAATTTCTGGGGACCGCGAGGCCCGACTCGAGCGCTCTGGCCACGAAGGAGGAAACCCCTAAGTGGCTCACCGCGCCGGAAATTAAGAGCCGAAATAACGGAGCACCGCAACTCTTCGCGTGTTTTCTCTCCGCGGGACAAAACTTCGGTAGCCCCCTCTTTTCGCCAAGTTCTCTACGTTTATTAGTCGAGAGTTTAGAAAGACAAAACGAACACTGGCGTTGCCTTCGATTTGTCACTCCGAATTTCTTGCGGTCTGATAATCACGCAAAAGTGTTCAGAAGTCGTGCGAAACCGTCGGTGGTAATAGTGACGAGAAAAAAAAATGTATAAAATAGGCACAAGTTGGTTCTTCTCTCATGGCATTCGTCTTTCCGATTGGCGAACGGCAATGTTTAGCAGTGATCTATATTTCCGGTTCGCGCTTTTCGACATCGGTGTCAAAACGACTATTTCAGTCTTTTATTCAAATACGTTTTAAATCTTCACCGCAAATCGCTGTTTACAAACTGAATAACTGAGTATTCTCGGGAACTTTGGTAATTAGTTCCGCGCGACCGGGAAAAATCGCTGCGACGATATTTCACTTTGACTCGGTTGGCCGACGGTATTGCATTTCGTTCGGACGATCCTATGCGCTGACCGCGGTTCCGACGGGGCTTGGAATGAAATTACCCGGGCCATCGGTCAGCGTGTAATGACATTTTCCAATGAATGACTCCGCCGCGCGCTCCCCGCGGATGAACGGAGCATTGCAGCCGCTGGAAATCGACTCGAAACGCGTGCTAACGCCCAGCACTTCCGGGGGCAATGAACCGATCAGGGAGGTCCGCCGAGAGGATTCCATTGTACCTGGTACTATTTGCACTAGGAATGAAATGCCAGGACAAATGAAAAACATCTATGCCTGACGACGAAAAAAGGAAAAGGCCGGTTTTATGTTTATTCGTGGAGAATTTTCGACAAAAGGCTTCTGTATCGATGATAAGTCATAAATAATACAGTAAATAAATTAAAAATAAAATTGAATAAAAATATTATCATTATTATCAGTTCAAAGAGTAATTTTAAAATCTTTATATAAGAAAAAAAAAGTGTCCTGAGTTCTTTGAGATTTTTGTTAGAACGCGACGATAATTTTGCGATTGAGAAGAAAAATGTTATTTGTACAATTAATTTCAAGGGTAAATAAATCGAGAACCCCCTGAAGAGATTTCATCACCCCGACAGTGATTAATAACAGGTCGAAGGAAAAAAAAACGAGGGTAATAAAAAATGGTAAAACTCAAACGGGTATCGATATTGATACAACTGTTGCATGACTTTTTTTATCGCTGCGATCGATCGCAATTTTAATCGGAGAGATCGATCGTACGAGCTGTTGGGTAATTCGTTTCGATTAAAATCGCACGCGATAAAAAGTTGCGGGTCAATCGTCGGGGAGCGGAGAGCGGTGAATAAAAAATAATAAAAATGAACAACGAGAGGAAGTGTATAAGAACCGACAATCTACGTGAGTAAACGACCGTGCATCGTCATTAATTGTAGCGGATATCGAATTTCTTCAATTACAAATTGTGTAACATATATCTCGAGCGTGTCGACGGCTTCTCTCGCAGACCAACAATTTCTCCGAGACCCCGTTGATTCCATTTCGTCATTTTTTTCGTTCTCCGTTAATCACGCGACATCGAGAACCAAAAAAATTGTCTTTGCATTTGTCAGCGAAATTGCCCATTGCGATGCACTTGTTCGACTAAAATCCTCACAAAAATCTAATTAGCTACGAAAAAAAAATTAAAATCTGTAAATATTAGCACAGCAACCATAAACCAACATAGCGCAGTCTCAATATCCCCCGCATGAAATATACACGGGGGCAAAAATTAAAGTGTCTCAAGACCGTTGTAACGTCGAACGACAGAAATTTATTGCCGTGCCATTAAGAACACGGTAAGTGGCCGAGCTCGCGCGCGCGACTTTCTGGCTTATACAGTGTTGAAGCCCAACGCGGAAGTGGGAATCGGTGAAAGTGCTCGAAGAAAAATTAATGTCTCGATATTTACGAGACTTAAGAGCGTCGCTAACACGTACTTTTATAGCTCACTACTTGTTTCAACTTTTTCTACCGCTTCTGTCCTCACAAATCTGTTTTCTCGAGATAACGCGAAAGATTGCTTCTCTTTTTTTGTCAACGAAGAAGCGTCCATTAGAAATAGTACACAGATCCGTCAGGCACGGATAAATAAATCGTGGGATGAATAATTAGGACAGAGAAAAATTTATCACCACGTCCATTTTTATATAGAATTCAATCGCCATTGAAATAATGCATTTATTGAGCTATCATAACTGTTTGCTGTAGAATATAAAATTCATATAAAAATATTGTAACAAATTACAATGGAAAAAATAATGATTAATAAATCATCTAAGTACTTGAGATATATTATCATTCATATTAATCAAGAATATTTTTAAAAAAAGTTGATAACTGAGTCATATTTTAATATTACTAAACACAAGCTAGAATAAAATTGGTGAGTGGTACCGATATAAATCGTACGAGAGAAGCGTGCGTGTATAGATAATACAGGTAGAGAGATCCATTAAAAAAACACGAGTTAACACGATTAAGTTAAGCCACGAGCGGTCGAGGGTGAAGTCACGATGATATTGCGTAATCAGCCCTCGAAAAACATTCGTGGATGAGTTTGGGGGATAAGACGAAGGAGAGAAGAGGAGACAGAGTCTTCGCCGCTTTGTTGAGAGACTCCCGAATGCCGGGAATGCCGATTGTACGTCGGTGGCATGAGACACGAATTCCTAGCGGCGGTGGGTCCGTTTCACCCTAAATTCGGTTAAGATAGGGATGAGGAAGGCTACGAATTCGAGGCAAGGCCCCACCACGAAGACTTTTTTATCCATCAACCTCTTTGTTTCTTTCCTTCGCGCGATAATAAAAAAAAAAGGGAAAGAGACTGAGAGACTGCCTTTCAATTTTCACCTTCGAACTGTCTCGCCCGACGTTCCGAAAACGTGAACTCGTTCGCCGACTCTTCAGCAATGTAAGTTAAGCTGGTCAAGCTTTCCTCATTAGGATTTACGATGGTCTTCGCAGTGGGTACGTAGATAAAACGGAATTGCTTAGTGATAGACGGACTCACCCGGATGAGTCATCGCTCTATTGGTCACTATCTTCATCTTCGGAAAAAAAAAGCCTTGGCCTTTCCTTTTTTTTTCGACTGCAAGGGCGAGGTGGGCACAAAAGCACGGTACATATACTAAAGGTACTTGAAAGGAAATAGAATCAAATGTTTACAAATTTTTTTGGAAATTTGAAACACAAAATAAATTCTTAACAATTATCAAAAATACCGGTGCCGCGGAGCTTCTATTTTAAATGTAGAAAGTTCTTTTCTCTTCAATCTATGGTCGCAAATGATTTCGATGGAAATTTCCCACAGTTGAAGAAGCAATTCGAAAGGATAATACTGCGGTGCATCGAATCGATTAATTTTTTGAGAGTCGATGATAGGAGGTGGTTTTTGAGTCTCTCATCTTTTAAGCTCCCACATGAGATGTATTGATTCATATTCCTTACGGCGCAATTACATCCACCGAACTACTTAGTAATATATACATCGCACCAGCGTGCGTGTGTTTACTTTCAAAGATGGTTATTAACGATAGACCGCGAACGGTCGATTCAGCCACTGAGAGTACGAGAAGCGAGAACGATACCCGAACTCTGCTTAATGGATTCTTCGAATTTATTTTGCATGATTAATTCCACATCGAAGCTTGGCTCGCGCGCGAACGTGAAATAACCTCCCCGCGGAAGGATTGAGAGAAATCACGTGTCCAGCCACCCGTCCTTTTTTTTCGGCACTCGTCGCGGAGTCCTTTATCTCATATACCACTCAGCATCCTTCGGCAGAGCCAGTGAGACAACTTATTAATATTTTCGATAGTCCGTTGCCAACCGCCCGCTTTTTTTGTCGTCCAAATACATTGACACTGTTTAGGGTGAAAAATCCTTCGACATGTGTGGTATTCAAATCCAAGTATCCGCGTCTTGGATAAACTGCCAGTTTATAATAAGAATATGTAGCCAATGTCGGCGTCGCTCTCAATACAAGAATCAAAAGCTAACAACGTTGTTTGGTAAAAGTTAGTCAAGTCTAAGTACGGTCCGATATAATGAGGTCAGACGCTAGGTCAGGTCTACGTTAGTTTAGATCTAAGCTAGGTCAGATCTAAGTAAGGTCAAGTATAAGTAGCGTTAGGTCGAAGTAGAATCTAACTTAGTCTAGATCCTAGTTAGGTCGGATCGACCTTAGGTGTGGTCTAAGTAAAGGCCAATCTAACTTCGGTCCGATTTGAATTAGGTCAGTTCTAGGCAAGGTCGAATCTAAATTAGGTCGGCGTTAAATGAGGTCGGCTCTAACTAAAATTAGATAGACTTATACCATATTTCCTTTTGTCACGACATCAGAAAACAAACTATCTGTCGTCTTCTAAAACTTTTCCCCGCACAGTAACTCTCGATACCTAATACATATGTCGTGCCGTATAGTCAGCGCTGCGCAACATTAATTATCGTTATCACAAGCTTCGGAACGAAAAATGCAAATACGTTACATTTGCTCACATAGCAGCATTCTCTCGCGCGCGAGTCGCGTTACGTGTCTCCTCCCCACTGAGCGTTGTTGCTCCTCGTTTGTATGCGCTTCGCGTATTACGAACTCGCAACAGTGTTGCGTTGTTCACAGCGTGTTGGCTTCTTTCCCTGCGTTTGCGGAAAACGGTAGGCGCATGTAACGTAGATGCACACTTACGTCGGTACGAAATAAGACCGCAGAAGACGACTCTCTCAAAGGGGCCGATCGTGCGAGATTCCACGCGACGATACGTCGACCATCCTTACGAGTCTATTTGCAGCATTAATTCGCACGCATCGGCCCTGTGTACGTACGTACGTATCGCAAAGGATGCGCCTCTAATTATCCCCGGATATATTACATAAATTTTTCCATTTCGTGCAGTGAAGCCCCACACGCGGACGGCGTTACATTATAACTAACCATTATAATAGTTCCGCGACATGGTACACGTGTAAGTACAATTTATAACATGCGCGTCCTCGACAATTGACGGATCACGCTTTGCTCATTATAGTTTCTAACAAATTAATCCTTCCCCGCTTGAGAATTGCAGAAAAATAAACTTATTATCTTCGTTTCCATGCATTCTTAATTGTCGACTATTTCGGTGCTGCATGCCCCGCTCGAGGATCGTGCAAATAATTGTATTTAGAGAAGGGCGCGCGTACAGGAAGAGTCTCGAACGAAACGAAGTAACAATAGAAACCGCAATAGCTATCGGCAGCCTCTGTCAACCACTGTGCAAGAGTAATTTTTTTTTTTTCATCCTCTCGATAACTGTGATATTCTCGAGGGTGTACGAAGATTAATTGAAGAATCTGTGAATTGCTCGAAACTCTTGTCTGAGAAAATGAAAAAAAAGACGGTGAAATTACATGAGGTATAATAACCGGAACATGACTCTTCGTGCAAGATCCGCGTCTCCGTGTCCGCTATAGTGAATTAACTGAATGTTATATGTTATATGTGTGTGTAATACGCACGCTCGGCCGATGCGGTGAGTACTTTGTTTATGAGCCTTAAGCCGTCGAAGAGAGAGATCTCTAATACGTGATCCGTATAGTTTGCGTGTCACGTTCGTTATTAGGAGGTTCCTATCTAAATACCTCGGGCCTCCGACCACCACACCGGTCTAGCGTGAATAATTTGGAGCGAGCGTGGAAATCTACACCGCTAATGCGCGTGATTACTTTACCCGCGTTTCCACGATGCTCGAATCTGGGCGTTTCTTTTTCTTCCCTTTTTTCTTCTCTTTCTTTCCGTTTTCATATCTCAGAAGAATTAGGCAGCCGAAGCAAGCACTCCGGCGTTCATGCGCGCAAGAAGCGAGCATCGTTGGGGGGCGCCTCTTGGGAATTTCGATTCTATCGTTACGCACGAGATGCCAACTAGCCGAAACCAAAGGCTAGCCAACCGTGACGACAGTTAACCCTGTTTTGTTTGAAGTTTAATGGAGAAAAAAAAACATTGATCGAGAACCGAGAAGCGGAGAGATATTTATATGTATCCGAATCGGATGAGTGGATGAATTGGTCGCGGATAATTAAGACCGTGTGCTTTGGGCAAGAATAATTAAAACTCGATACCGCATAGCCCCTTTCGTGATCTTTGCTTTTGTGCCTTGCGTCGGTGTAACCATCTGCAAAAACGAAAAATTGTAAAGAAATAAGATCTGAGATCTAGAAACACATTTTACGGATAATCCGCGTGAGATGGTGATTTTTTTTAATCTTGTTGAAATATTGGTTCGCGATTGGCTCCACTGGCGATTTTTTGTGGAGAATGAGTGAGAACCGGTCATCTGAGGGAAAACTCCGTTATTTCAGTCGTAAAGTGAAGATTCCATACAAATCTTGGATTGGTATAAGCTTAGAATGCCGACTGGCAACTATTAGCCTTTGACGCCATAAAATTATTGGCAACTTATTATTATTAATAATTGAACAGAAAAGTGATGTAGCCGATATTCCTGGGTTGCCCGGGTGATAGCAGCGACTTTTTTTTCTATATTGCCGGCACCTGAAAGGCCAGTGAGCCTTTAACAAACGAAGATTACAGCAATGGAATTCGGTTAGCCGCGAGGTATGGCTTAAGAACGGAAAAATGACCGATTCCCGAGAACCGGTAAGCCCTTCAATCGTCAATCTTCGCGTATCTTCCATCGATATCCGTTGCTCGATAGTTCTGAGTCTTCCGTGCGTTCGCGCGAACATTAGTCCCATTGAAACCCCGTGAATCCACTACAAACCGGCAACGTTCGCGCGATCGGTATCGGGTTCTCTCATTCTCGGCTCATCGGAGCGAAAGAATTTTGTCGTGCGATCAATTAAGAGTAATTGCTGCTGCGACGGTCAGCGAAGGGACGATCGGCCACGCGAACGAACGGAAAGGATCCGCGAATTCCTACGCTCGTACAACAGACGAGCGAGCGATCGGATTGGAATACCAATCGCCCTCGATCGGCCAAGAGAATCGGCTCGAATCAGTTCGATAGCCATGCGCGTGTATATAAAAGACCTCCATCTTGCGTTTCATCCTGTCGACCGGTTCTTTTCTTTTTTTTTTTTATCGCAAAACTCTCGACGACGATCTTCTTCGATCGACGCGATTTTCTTCGCCGCCGCGATGCGCCTGCTGCGTTTTGTTTTCCTGTCCTATTTTATTTGAATTCTTTTTTTTTCTCGGCTTTTATTTTTAATTCTTGGCGTTTTATTTCCTCGCACAGTTTATCGGAGAGGGAATTATATATATACATGTATAGTTTGGTAGAAATCGAGATGTATCCCCTGGCGACAACGAGTTTTCTGCAAAATCGATCCAATTCGCTCGCCAGCCTACTTGCTCACGCAGCAAGACGCTATACTAGGTATATTCATTGGCGCCGCATGCCACATCGGTGGAATTTTATCCTTTTACTTAGTACCAACCGTTTACTTAGCCCGCGTCTCTCGTGTCGCGGTAGATTTTTTTTTTTTTCTCAACTTTTATACGTTCCCAAGATCCCGCACACCGGTTTGTAACTGCTTCATTTATATTATTTCGTATCTCATTCATACATTGACTGCCGCATTCTGCGGAAGAATCTTTGCGTTTGCGTTTAAATTCTCGGATCGCCGCGGTAAACCTGTTTTTTTTTTCATCCCCGAGAAAGAATCGAACATTAAACTACTTTTTCTACGGTTCTTTCACTCGTTTTCGTTTCTTTTTTGTTCGGTTTATTTCAAGGCGATATTGATAAAAATTCAATTATAGTTAAGAATGTTTTAATATTTCGCGAAGCTGATCGATTTAAATTCTGGATATACCCTCGTTAGCGAGGACGAGAGCGGTGCAAAAATTTTTCGTCGAAACGAAACGTCGAGGAGGCGCGGCCGCGCCGCGCGAGGCGAAATAAATTAGCCAGAGAATTGGAAACGACGCACACGCGGCGGAGAGCCCCCGTAGACGTCGAACAATCTCGGGAGAAACGTTGCTGTAAATCATTACGAAATTATCTTCGGGCATAAAGTCGAGTCCATTTGGGTGTCCCTAAGTGGACGCCATAGTGGTATATTCGGCGTCGACGAGAGAGAGCCCCCCCCCCCCCCCCTCCCCTCCCCTCCCCCCGTGCCAGAGCGCAACTGGATCTCGGCTTGGTCGCCGCGCTGACCGCGCGCAATGGACGCTCGCCTTATCGCGAGAAACAAATGACTAAGACCTGATAGACCCCTGCGGAATCCAAATTAGAAGCGCGGACGCGAGCGCGGTGTAAAAAAAGAAACAACATCGCCGCAGACCTTTGTCGGGATTCCGGAAATTTCTAAACGATCGAATGTTGACCGATTGCGTGGGGTCGACACGCTCTAAAAAGCCAAAATTTCGGTACACACATCGATGAATATAATGCAGATACTTTTTGATTATTTTCATTTGAGACTATCTTCGTATTTTTCATCAAAAGAACATGATCTGAAGAGAAAAATTTCGAGAACTATAAAAAAGCCTTCTTGTGTTTTTGACCGTTTAATTCATTTGTAAAAAATATAAAATGAAAAGATTGTTCATGGTCGAAAGGTTCAAAAAGACGAATTTTCCATTTAAATAAATCTCTACGTTATTTCTTATTTTAGAATTTTTGATTAGAAAAAAAGTGTAGAAAAAGATTAAACTAATCATAGAGCCTGTTTTCCTCGTGTATCGATTACGAATTTATTTATAAAAAAATATCGAGTCGCGCAATCACGAGAGGTAAGGAGCACGGGTAAACATAATCAAACTGCAATAGCCGCGGCGTGCAAAGGTACGCGTGCAGCTTATACCTTTTGATTAATTTGTGAGATACGAATGTCGTCGAGGCCGTAATTTTCATCGTTGTAGGTAAATTGCGAAAATTTTTAACATCGTCGCCGTCCGTTATAGTAAGTATAATGGGATCTGGAATGATGAGCGACGCCGGAGTATAGGGTTGAAGGGGGGGATACGGAAATGTCGAGTGAACGCGACGGTATATTTCATTAATGATCGACATAAGGGAGGAAACGAGAAAGCGAGGCCGAGAGGCGCGGTGGGGAAAGAGATCGAGCGGGATCGTTGCAGCCCGGCGCTGTGTCCATGGGGTAAATCGTGGTAAATCTATTACGGTTGCGTGTCCGACGATAGTATGCCCTCAGGTATACGCACTGTATACGTTAGTCGCGACGACGGTACGTACAGAAAACGGCTGCTTGCTTTCTTGACTCGTGCACGAGTGGTAACGTACTCCTTTTTTTTCACCTTCGCGGTCCCGCAGGGGTCATATCTATAACTTGACTCGAAACTTTGGCTCGAGAATTACAGGGAACAGTCCGATTTCTTGTACCAGCTAGTAGAATCGGCCGCGCTTCAAGGAGTTCCGAAAATGACAAGTGTGAAAATGTATATTTAATTTCGTCATGGAAATTCGTATAAAAAATGTCTGTTGCCGTTAATCAATTAGGTCGGAATATATACAATTGATTATAAAATAATTGCAATAATTAAAAAATCCGATATCGACCTTTAACTAAAAGCCGTGCTTTATATCGATAATCGCGAAAAAAACATTCCCGTTTTTTGCACGTTCAAAGTGAGTCGATCAAAAATATTTTTCGACGTTTCGACACGTTTCTGGGATTTTCCTCTCAAAAAGACATATTAAACTGGCAACGAAAACGCGAAAAAATCGCATGTGGCAATGACTAATGAGTCGGAGCAACAGTCTGATACCTCGACGACCACACGCAGTGCCAGTGATCGAGGAAGCGCGTGCGAAAATCCAGACGCGACGATTTATCGCGCATACGGAAGCTACCTAAATGCGCGATAGGCGCTAATATCTCCGGGTATGGCCGTATCTGCACAGCTATCGAAGTTACACTATCGGTCTGCGATTCGTCCGACAAACGAACCGAGACTTGTACGATAAAGTGTAACAAAAGAGAAATTACATAGGTGCCGCATAAAAGTACAAATGCGGACATTTACACATCGCGCATATTCTCCCTGTGTATTTCATGCAGTTCGTCGAACCTTCGGCGCGAGAACCGTCGAGAGCTGCCGTTTGGCCGCGCGTCGCGATTCCGTTCGATCGATGCGAACCATTTCTTTCCTGGTTGGAAAGGAAAACAAAAAAATAACGTCGAACATCGGTGCTCGCAAATTTATTCAGCTGTTCTATATCTCTCATGCGACTATTAAGTTATAATCGTCTCTTCTCTCGCGTATCGCAAATACAAGTGCGGTCGCCTCGTATCCGACAAAACACGGATATTATTTGACGATAATATTATTGCAACAAGGTAATCCCCGTCTCTCGGCAATTAACGAGGCTTGTTATTATTTTGTTAAAAGAATTTAATCTCGCGTTTCCTCATCGTTCGAAGTTACACAAAGCCCGCGTTCGTTAATTGTTAAATTAAGGAATTGCGAATTGAGCTATCATCGAATAAAGCTCGAACATGCGAGACCGCAGGGCGGATCGCGAGGGGATGCGAGGGGTGAGATTCCGTCTATCTCAAGCATCTACGTAACTAACCCGCGAATCGGCGATTGCCACGGTTGCACGATCGTCGACAAGTGGAAGCAATTCGTATCCAGTTAAATTTGAGTTTACCAAGTTAGCGGGAAAGTTTGCGCTCGGTACTCGCGATAGGACCGCCCGACGGTGCAAATTACTCTTTGCCGGTTCGTGTGCTTTTACGAATATACTCGAAACATCGTCGTTCCCGAGGATCCCGCCGAGTTTCGACACGGGGAAAGCCTTACCCAACGCTGCCCTCAAAATCGACGAACGAAAGCCCAAGCGATAGCGCATAACATGCGGTGTGTAATTGCAATTAGCATACATCACATCAGCCGAGGCCCACAAAGTTTCGCGAGCACCGCCGCACGCGAGAGAGCCTCAGCCACCCACCATTCACAATGGCGTAGAGAATAATGTGAAACGATTTGCGCTTAATTTGTCACGGCAAGTTCATCGATTATAATTCATTAGAAGAAAACTCGATGTCCTAGTTCAAGTTTCGCTGGCGGTACAGAAGCAATTTGACCTCATACGAGGCGGCTTGCATGTTGAATTAATTATAACTAACTTTGTACAAAAAAGAGAAAAAAAAGGGATATGAAAAAAACACATTCGCGGAATTTGCAAACTGGCAATTCGTGTTTTATGTTCCCTCTAGGTTTATAGCGATAATGCGGTCTTTCTGTCGACACGCTCAATTTTTTTTTTTTTTTATTAAAATGTTCATTTTGCGACACAGGGACAAATTATCTTCCGGCAATTCGAGCTGCGCAATCGTCGCATGCCTTCGCAGCCTCATTTATTGTAAAAGACACATTTAAAAAATATTATGTCGAAGAGATACGAAACTAGCGATTCGATTTGTTGATCGAAGAGTATCAAATTTTTTTCTTTTCGCTGCGATTCGTTCCGAGACATTCCATTTGCCGTTGGATCGCGAGAGCCGCAAAAAGTGTAAAGAATGGTACTTAATACAGAGGATATTACCTGTGTACATAGCAATAGAGTCGGAGGCTTCGCTCGGCCGTGCGTGACAGGCGATGGAATATCTGCTTATCGTTGAAGGCAACACTGTATTATACGGTAACCCACGGTTGTTCGGTGTATACTAACGGCGGCCGCCATGTTGACGGCAATTACAATTAACAGCAAAACAGGAACGTCGTAAAATGCAATTAAATATTATTACCTTACCTCTAATGGTCGGGAGGGTAGAACGGGGATAGTCGCACCGCGTGGTCCCCGACGAACTCGTAGGTATCATAATACCTTTTCATCGAGGAAAGAAGGAGGGAGGTTAAAAAAAACGGTGGTGGACGAAGAGGGATAGAGAGAGAGAGAGAGAGAGGGCGAAGAGAGCAAACATATACATGTACAGAAACACTATTATAACAGACTTATACTCACGAATGTGGCGAGTTCTCAGGTAAGATTCTTTAATCGTCCTCTCGCTTCTCATCCCCGCCTCGGAATATATTCTTACATCTCGGCGCTAAACGTGTGCGCCACGCCTGAAATTGCGTTCGCAGAAAGCAGAATTTTTTTCATACCACGTGCGTAAATGATCTGTTGGTTTTATTACCTTCGAATGGCATTAGTGAGATCTGCTTATAGCAGATAAGTAATGCTTCAAATTGATCTTGCAAAGAAGAAGACTTAATTATCAAAACCAGACAAATTTCATTTCATGATTTTCTTCTGAGATAAATATTTCGAAGGTCCAAATGTCAAAATAGAGCACAAAACTATAAGAAGCAACAAACTCAGAGTTTTTTAAAATTCCATCAAATTTTTCTGCTTCGAAAGAATATCGAATTGTAACCTATTGCGAATGATCTATGGTTTTCAGTTATCCAAAGCAATCAAGATCGTTTCCAATTGTCATAATTTTTTATAGTTTTTTTTTGGAATCGCTACTGAAATCTTTGGAATTTTACGAATAATGCGGCGATAAATCTATTCCATTCTTATATATATCTTTCATGATGCGAAGATTATTATAACCATTAACGACCTATCTATAAGTTTCTTAATCACTGGCCAGGTATTGAACTCTGCCTCTTCATCGTCTCGTATTTCATCTCCATTCGATCCTTCGAAATAATAGCCCAGTGTGTAACAATAGCCGTCACGTATTCCTCCAGCGGGCTATTGGCATTTCTATCGGGTTATTCGAAGCGTGACCAATAACACTCTCGTCACTCTCTATCACCTGCACGGGTCTCCGCAACATCTTCATCGCTTACGCGGAACAATGCTTTTTCAGGCATCCAGAACTAAAGGAGCTGTATCTAGTAGAAAATCCAATCCCTCCGAGTTTTGTGCTACCGCGTTTAGCCTCGATTATTAGCCGCGATCGGGAGGCCGCTCAAGATTACTCAACTGTGTCTCGATCAATCCCAACTGCGCTTCATCATCCCGAGCAGTTCGGTGCGTCTCGCCATAAGAAACCGTGCAATCTTCGCGAACGGAAACTAAAACGGGAAATGGCATGAGATGTACGGAATTACACGGAACGTTGTAGCTGAAGAAATATGAGAAAAAATGAGAAATAAATAAAGCTCTCCTCGCAGAAGGAGATAAACGATTAAAAACCCCGACGCGGTTGAAGAGTCCACAGCGGAACGAAATAGACACCGAGGATCGCACGAGATCGCGAAGGAAACGGGAATTCGATGATACATCTATCGCAATGACATCAAATGTGCAGGAATTACACCGAATGCCTGTGTTACCTCGTACGAATGGTAGAAACAGATTTAAAAAAAAGCAACAAACCGGCCTTCCAAAAAAGGCAAACGATTAGAAGAGATCGGCGAGTGCAGCGGCGAAGCCGAAGAAACGAAAAGAAAAAAAAGATAGACGAAGGAAAACGAGATTACAAAGTTCTCGACCAGGAGAGGAGGGAGTGTGTTGCTTTGCGGGGAGATCAGAGAGACAAGAGGGTAAAGCTAGGAGCCGTCGGTTGATGCTGCGCGGTGGTTGAGCAAAGTGTGTTCATTGGTTGGCTTGATCTCGCGCACCGGACCGGCCCCTTCTGTAATTGGTCACCACTCAATTGCCTCTCATTAGGCAACTTGCCTGTGTGCGGGGATCTTTTTTGTTCCGTCTCCCTTTTTTTTTTATACGCACGAGAGAGATCGGCAAGCAGAAACAGCGGTATCAAGAGAGTTACTCAGCGAATCTTGAGCACGGTAAAATCATTCCAACGAATCATCCCCCCGCGTGCATTCGAGCGAGCGCTTCTTCAACCCCCCCTTTCGCCAACGAACGCGTGACTGTAATGAGACACCTCGGCGTTCGGTGCAACTTCGCATTAAAACACCGGCGGATATCTTCTCGCGGCGTGCAAATTGTAAGGAACTGATCATTTCGCGAACATCTGCTCATCCGTACTTCGTTTCTTCATTTTCCGCGCCGGAACTACGCCAATCATTGCGTCTCTCGAAAGTAACTCACTATCATCTTCTGAGAGTCGAATCTTCGGTGAGCTAAGCAAGCTTCTTCTGTCCTAATTCTCAAGGTTTTTTCTGGGTCTACAATGAAACACAGTAGCTCAATCGATTTGGGTCTTCAAAGAACAAGCTTCCATTTGTGACATTGTAGCGAAGTGGACGTTATGTGCAATCTTTGTGTCCTCAGAATCTGCTATTATGAAGCCTACAGGGAATCGAGTCTCAATTCGCTTTTTAGATCCTGGAATTATTGGGCAGCGGCGGTTTCCTGTGTCGAAAGCGAAGCTACTTCTTAATCCCATTTCTTTCTGTGTGTCCTCGGCGCTTCCTCTTTATTCCTCGTCCACTTCGTCATTGCTCGCGAAGCATCTCGCTAGGTAGTCGTAATTATACTTGTTTCTACATCGTGAGGATGGCGAAGCGGCGACACACTCGCGACGCATCTCTCTTCGAGTCACGGGGAAACTGAAGAGGATTCAAAGGAATCCTCAATTTGCGAATGTCTTCAAAGTTCCTCTTTTTGCTTTTTGTCTCCTCCTTCGCGTGTCTACCCGATGCTTGATACTCTGTAGCAAACTGTCCGATGTCCTGGTATAAGACTCCTCCCTCTTTCGACCTTTTTCTTCATCTCCGCATACGCGAGAACTCTCTCGTGATTATTAACTCGTAGCTTCTGAAACTCTCGGGAACGTCGGAATTGAAGCATCACGAGGGAAGTTTAATCCAGTTAGCTCGAACGTCGCGATGTTCTCGTTTCAACGTCGAAAAAAAAAGGAACACGCCGCTTCGTCGCATTTGCAGGACAGCAAAGAAATATCATATCTCGGCGCTCGTTACGCGAATCATTTCCGAGCTCACGATGATTGATGGACTTTGAGCGGCTGCGTTTCTGTGCGTGTAAAAAATATGCCCGGGGTTATTTGTTTTTTCTTGTCACTGCTCGCATCTCTCCATACGCATGCCTTATACTGATGGCTTTTTACACCCGTGATTACGGAAATTTCACATTATTTATACTCATCATTTGTATCGTAATGGATGTTAAACCCACCTCGGAGGAATACGGATCAAAAGAGACAACGGATTTTACTGTTAATTCGCGAACATCGCAATTCGTTAAATGCCGATTTTTCTTTTTTTTAATGGACATATATGGCGCCGTCGGGTGTTATGGTTTCCGCGCAGAAATCAACGAACGAGCGCGGGTTCGTTTTCGATCGTATTCCTTCGACGAAACCTACAAGGTACGCCGTCTCGTTGGCTAAATCTGGTGTATGAATTTATCGCGAACTCGCTTATTAAACTGTTGTTTACGACGGGGTCTCTCTCGGCGGTACTCACAGTTAACTCGCCTTCTGTGCTACCAACACTTGCCGCTGTTGGTGCCGATATCTCACGTCACAACGCTGTTTTCGTTAAGAGTTTTTCCAATCTCGTTAACACCGCGGGGTACGCGAGACATTTAACTAGACACGAAGTCCTTTTTACCCCCCACCCCACGTTTCTCGCTGATTGGCTATAAACGGTCGTTAACGATGAGAATAATGGCATTCCTCGGGTAAAGGTAGGCACGTAACAGGTTCTGGTTGATGATGAAAATGGGCTTCTACATAGTCACTCTATTAATTGATAACCAAAGCGATTCGTACCCAATTTTTAATAAAAAAACAAATATATGTATAGTTTTACAATGATTAAACACTTCCGTGCTAAAAAAGAAATGAAGAAAAAGAAGAAATCTTTCGATTATGATAGTCCAATAATTTTTTGTTATTTTACTATTTATGTAATTAAAAAAAAAATACGGTGAGAATGAATTAAGATAACCAACGTTCATTGACAAAAAAGAAATGTTATCTATTGAGCTTAATTTAATAGTGAGTAGTCTGATAAATTAATAGTACGGAGATTGTACGATGCGCGAAATAATCTCGTGTTATTTGTTTCTAAATCGAAGCGAAAAAGAAGGCGTGTATGCGTGCCCAAACGATAGTTCGCTAATGTGTGCCCTCTTGACGGCAGTAACTCAGCTTAAGTAACGGGTGTGCTGGTTCTTATCTGAAAGGTACTTCCTGTCTGTCGGCGTCTCTGTCGCACTCTGCGCAACGATCCCACCTTTGTAATAGACCCCTTTGCGCGAACGCACGTGTGTTGTACTCTTTATGCGGCTTGTGTTTCAAGGCACGTCGAGGAAATGCGCGTAAATGAGACATCCATAAAGAATACACGGGTGAGTTAACCGACCCGCGGTGAAAGAGTACGTACGGTACGGGCAGGCGTGTTTTCACGTGGGTAGATTAATGTAAGTTCCTTTACTATATTTTTCGTTACTGGAAGCATCGAACTACGTAGACACATCTTCTTTTTTTTTTCAATTACAAAATCGGACCACAATAAAAATATTTCGCTTTTTCCTGGTCCAACGAAAAATTGGAGTCGTTGAAAGATTGCTCATAACTCGCTCCCATCAACAATGAAATATCTAAATTGGGGCATGCCGAGAATGCTCGGCGGTGGGTCAGAAGTTAGATATTCGTAAATTTTTTCGTGACCCGCGGCGATCGTTGAATTTATGAGTTCCACGATCTTAAACCGTGGCATTACCGGCTGACCCCGGCTGTTAGGATAAAAACTTTGGAAATTCCAGTAGCCGGGAGCTTCGGTCGCGCCTACCGAATGACCAAAAGAGCGCCTCGATAGGAATAGAAATAATGGCCGAAATGAGGCTTCTCCTCTTTCGCGAGAGAGAACCTTCACAGAATGGGGGCTCTTCAAGGATTCACCCGGAGGCGAGAATCGTATTAGTTTGCGATCTCGAGACGAATTTTCGGTAGAACACCTCGAAGGAGAATGAGTGAGCTTGGCGAACGAGGGGACGCGTTGACGCAAGGTTTCCCGTTAATATCCGTTATAGATTACCGCGCATATACTACCCCACATAAAATAAATAAAAATGTATATATGTTGGTAGCGTATGCTAGCGAAAGATACATAATTACAGGTTTGGATACATTGCTTACTGGCCGGTGCACCCGAGCACGCCCTCTGTTCTCCTTCATTAAGGCCCCGGCGTTGCCCCGTAGACGGTAGCCGCCTGTTACCTACTCTTCTTCCAGGTTACATTGCCTTCATCTGTACTCCTTTCCTCTTCTCGTATAGCCTTCGCGAACGAAACATCCTATCGTGCCTCCTCTTTATCCTTCCTTCATCTCTCCGTCCCGCAATTCTTTCTCGCCGAACGTTTATCCACAACACACGAACAGCGAAGGCACGAAGAAACGAAGAATCCTCTCGTGATCGGCGAAACAATACTTCATCGAATACTAACAGATCGCAGGTCAATTATAAATACCGTTTGTTTCTTGGGGGATTTTCAACAAAAAATGACGAAATGATAAACAGTAAATGATGAACAGAAAGGTTCGGTTATCTGGAAGTTCAACGTAATTTTTTTTAAACAACGAATCAAACAATTCATATATAATATGCAAATAACGACTTGTTGGTGCAATTTATTTGTCACGTTTCATGATTGATTCAAATCAGGTTGCGATCGTTGATTTTTTCAAATTCGCTTTTTCTTTATTCAATTGATAATCTTTCTTTTTTATTTGAATGCCAGGCAAAGATCACAATCAAGTGCGTTCTGCAACGTTTTGTAGCGTAAACGGTTTCTCGTATCTTCCTCATCCTCATGAATTTCCCATAATATATAAAATCGAATAAGCGCAGTTGGATAAAACCGCCGTTGTTGGCGCGAGACTCCGGTATTTTCATTCTTCCCATGCTCCAGTCAAAGGTTTCTGTTCGCACGGAATAATATAACCTTCGCAAAAGCCGACGGCGTTTATAAAACTTAATGCATTAGAGGAAACCTCGCGTCTGTCTATTAATAACGGATGCAAGACCCTCGCGCTTCGTCAAATCGCCTTTTTTCTTCATTTTATTTTATTTCAACGGATATCGGAACGATTACCGGATCGTTCGTGGGTCGAAATTTGATTCCGAATGCTCCCTCGGGGGGTATTATGCTGTGGATACAGCTTACTATGTCTCACGTGAATTCCTCGCATTCGTACAAGCCGTGTATGTGTATCGCCGATTTGTATCGCATTCGGATAACCATATGCGAAGCTCTCGATAGCTCTCGCAATCGAATGGCTCTTGGACCCATCCACTTCTCTGCACACCGAGGCCTATCATTTGTTAAGCTGGACAGCTTTAGCCCCGTCATTACGAGCAATCACACTTGATTATTTTTGTCTACACATCAGTTACAATTCCCCTCGAGCTTCCCCCGAGAGAGCGAAGGAGAAACGTTGATCGTTGGCCAGGGCAGCGAGCGGGGAATAAAAAGGAAGAAGAAATCTAAGTGGGATCGGTGCGAGGACCGAATGTCGATCGGCGAAGGAGCGAGAAAGAAAGTGATGCAAAAAATATATATAAAAGAAATATATATATATATATATATATATATATATATATATATATATATCTATACGCAGAGTGAAACGTTCGATGATCTTTGATAGAAAAAAGAAAACTCGGAGATTTCGATAGAGAAGATTCCAGTGTCGAAAGGCCTGTGCAAAGAAGACGGAACAAGTGCAGCTGCGAGTGTCGAAACACGGATGGAAGAAAGACACGAGAATACGCCGCCGAAGTACGAAGCCGAAGATGCAGGAAGATAGAGAAGAAGAAACGAGTTCGAGTGTGCGAGAGAGCGAAGGGAGAATCTCGCGGTGATGGCGAGAAGGGTGAGACCGACGAACGAGGGCCCATTTGTGCTTGATTACCGTGATGGTAAGAGATATTCGTGCGCGAATGGCGGACGAGTTTCACGCACCGGGAAGGCGATCTCTCATATAATCCTTCGCGAGAGCGGGGTCTCGCGGAGCCTCGCGCTGCAACAACTTCTCCGCAACGCGCGAGGGTCTTTTCGCGCGCGGGCGCTCCTACGACCCGCAACTTATACCTATAGACCTCGGTGTGCTATACTTTTCGACGTTCGATGATCGGTCTCGAGCGCGAATTCAAATCGTCGAATTGAGGGCGCGAGATCGATCGGAGAGAAAGATACATCGGGGCGCGCGTAGACGAGAATCTCGAACCGAACGGGTCGACAAGGGAGAGAGTCCTGGAAATCGGATCGCGCGAAGGAAATCGAAGATTCGATCTATCGAATAGGCGGTGAAGAAAATAAAGCAAATGTAATTTTTCATACAAATTTTTGCGAATGCTGAATATTGAATATTTGTAGGGTTTTGTGTTCTTTGGGTGTAATGTTGTTTCATTTTGTGGTCAGCAAAAATCTCTCAAACATCTCGTAAAAGTTACTACGAAACTGACTCGAAATTTCTTGCATCTCAGAGACGGAAAAGATGTTTGAGCTTCGCTTGGTATCTCAAGAGCGACTTGAGAAACGAATTCAAGCCGCGTAACGGCCAGATCGAAATGAGAAACAAAGTGTTCTTATTAGACATCACGGTTTATAGCTGTAAGCTAAGCTAATAACCCGAGCTAATAGCTGTCGGATGTACAACCGCGCGACCGTTGAATAGGCGCATTAACTTCGGTACAAAACTCTCAACGAGCCGTTCGGGATGATTACAATTTTCCTCGGTGGGATGGATGCTTTCTAATTACCGCGAGATTCTCGCTAGCTGCCGTTTAACCCACATCGATATATAACAGACTATCCTTGTATTGCACACGGCAACCGAAGTGCGAAACGTGCGTTGTCGAGGAGAGAAACATGCGAAGCCTCTAACGTCCTCCGCGCGTCTGCAAGCCCGCGTGTGTGCGTGTCGGTGTTTGTGCGTTGAGGTATAATATTAGCTGATTTATGCGCTCGAATAAACGAAGAACGCAACGCGAGCGGGAGAGGGGAAGGTGAGGAAATCGCGGCTTTACAGAGGCGATGAAACGCTTCAACCATTACGTTGCTCCGTTACGTGCCACGGGGACGGATGAGCTGCTTGCGAGGCACGCACTCTTGCACGAGAACATTTACCGAGCATTCAACCCCACGATGAAGTTGACCCTCTTGGGTTACGTCTTTCAACCGAGGGGCATGAAAATCCGTCGAAACCAGAAGATCAGCTTCACTGCGGCGCAATAGCAATATGGAGATAACCGACAACCTAAATTATTTCTCACCGTACCTACTCTGTACATGGTCAAACGCGCACGCTTACGCACCCGGCAAGACCCTGTGCGACGAGAGGAGAGAATATACGGTTGGCTAACGAGCTAATGGACATCGCCAGGATGCCACTTAATAGCGCTCTGCGTTTTCTGTCCTCGCGGCGAAAGAGACGCGGACATAATTCTCGTTTTAGTTTAATGCCTTCGTCGTAACAACACACAACGTCGGGCACACCCGCATGGCCGAAGGAATTTTTATCATTCCAGGCGGATTCGGAAAGTCTCGCACCTGAACGAAAGAAACAAATGGGTTGTCTTGTATCTATTTCCTTCGCTTCTTTCTTACTCGAGTAAATACCTAATTGAATCTGAGGAGGAGAAGCGTTTCCAGTTTCCAGTGCGCGGTCGCTCCGACTTTTCGGAAAAGTCTTTCCTTTTCTATGTTTGGTGTCGTTCTTGACTTTGATACGCTCGACTTAATATAAACATCACCGGATTTAGATTGATTCAATTACGTCATATTTCATCGTTAATTTTTTTACAGTTATAATTACAGTTTTTTCAATATGTTATACTTGTTTCATTTTTTAATAATGTTTATTTCACTTTATCATTTATCATTTTATTTTTATCATATAACATTTATATCGGCGACATTACATTTTATATGTCCGTATTAAATTTACAATATTATTATTTATGAACACCAATTTCAATTGGAAATTGGCTTCATTGTGAATTTATTCGCACCAATACGGTAAATTAAGTTTTTTTTATATTACACCGCAGTTAGAAAGTATCAAAGATATTTATTTCATACATTGTGCGGCATGAAAATTCTACGAGTAAAGTGCGAGATAGATTACGAGGTCGATTCGTTCGTGCAGCCGCCATAAAGTTTGCCAAGATATTCATTGAACTCTGATATAATGAATAACGTCTAGTTGATGATGTTCATTAAGAGCCAGGCGCCCTCTCGCAACTCCTCGTGTTTTTCATTTCAACATTAACGATCTAGAAAACTCGCGTACGATACTTTCCGTGAGTATTAGCATTGAATGGATCGTTTGTACACCTGGCATTAAGGCCGCAATATCTCTTACGCTCGGCGCAGCTTATCTGGAAACTCGAATAGTTGTAAAAAGAAAATAATAGTCACGCTCTGATGAAATATATTAGAATTTGAGATATCAGCTGCGTTCAAGTTACCGGCCGTTATTGCTCAATGGGTTGTTTGCGCTTGGAACTTTTTTTCTTTCTGCGTTGCGTCGAATCAAGTCCGAGCGCTACGGTTTTTAATCGGCCGCACCGCGGACCCCACACAGCTCAATGTTTTTTCGTTTGTTTCCGATTCTTTGACGACTTGTCGAGCGGGCAACACGCGCTCGCCGCACACGTTGGCGCGTTGTCTCCCGGTATTTAGGATTTCGTCGAAAAACCGTACTAACACGTAACCATTGGGAGAAAAAATGAATAAAAAAAAACGATTACATTTGAGAATTCGTTCGTCGGCCCGTGGATATAAAAGTCAATGATCTAAAACAAACAGCCACAGCGAGATGATAGGAATGTATACAGGTATAGTTATGGAGTCGCGTTTGCGAGCCACTCGGGATTCATCGGTTTCGTGGCGAACGAGCCGATAATGACGATGCGGATTCGACGGCGTCAGACAGACTCCTAACAATTTCACGGCAGATTAACCGCCACCGCGGTGAAACAATGAAGGGGATTCACCCTGTGTATAACTCATATTACTCACGCTCTTTTCGATTCTCTCCTCTATCACGTCTTCGCCGACTTTTATTCGGGCCAAACTACTCGCGATACACACCTGTATACTCGTACTTCTTTCTCTTTCTCTTCGACGTTAACTTCATTCCGTCGCCTCGTCGATCCGTGGATATCGAAGATAATTTTCGTGGGAATTTCATTCGGCATAGAACTTTGTACGAGAGTTAAAAAAATCCGTAACGTTAACTAAAAATCAAAATATAAATTTGATTTGTAATAGATTTGGTTATTTATATTGTCGTATTGAAATTTTTTAAATAAAATTTCGTACATTACATTAAATTCAATAAAACGTTTTTTCACAGAGTGAACAAAAAAGCAAAAAATGTATATACCCAGTGTGTAAAATTCTGAAAAAAAATAAATATAAAAAAGTTGAAATTTCAAAAAAATTCTAAAATTTCTGGGCTGTATTTTAGCTTTTTATGGTCGATAGACCTGTTTATGTAATATATTTGTTTTGTGTCTAATGGGGTATATATATATATATATAATACCAAATAGTATAGCTGTAGATATAGCAAAGTATATTTTCTTTGATCGGCGTTCGGGGAACTTCAAAACCCGCGAGCCGATCATAAATCGAAATTGCGGGGGAGTGAGGGCCGTTTCTAAGACAGAAGAAAAAAAAACAGGGAGGAAAAGTTTGAGCCGACAGACGAAGGAGAATTCGACCTTTTGGTTATGTTCGCCACGGGGTGTCCGTCTGTTTTGTTGTCTGTGCATATAAGCTGCTGCTGCCGCTTCAACCGGGGGTATATTATTCGGGGCAAGAAAGCCCACGGCCACGTGGCCCACGCGCGCGGCACCTGCCGCTCCCATTGTTTTCCCGCTCGCACAGGTTCTTTTTTTTCTAATTATCAAATTCAGCCAGCTTGGATCGCCGACTTCGTTCCCATGGCTGAAACTCTTCGAGTTGCTTGATAGAGCCTCGCTGGGTATTTCACAGATTTATCATCGACCTCATTCTCCAGTTACCGAAATAAATTGGATCATCAGTGTTTCCAATGGAATAATATTTGTCGATTCGGGACGGGATTTTCTTCAACTCTCGTCTGACTGCCAGGGCAAACATGGCTATTGAAAAGTAATAAATGATTATTACAAATAGTTATGAAAATCAATAAGTTGCGATTTTTTTTATTGATGTAAAATTATTACCAAAATTATTTGCTAGTTAACGATTCGTTTTTCTTCGATTCCGGCTACGAATTCTTTGAACGTTTCCATCGGAAAATTGAGACACACATTTTGGTAATTGGGATCGGAGGGAAAATACTATACCGGAAGTGAGGAAGAAGTTCTTGGCGAAGTGGTGATGAATTTCTTCGACGAAGCGATTGTTCGAGCATCCACAGTAATTGCCAAAGCTTTTCATCTCGTGTGAACGTCTTCTTCGGTCGAGAGGTTGAAATTTAAAGAAGAATGACCGGCATCAAAAGATCGCGTAGACCGCAGGTCTATTTAGACGTAACGTTTGGTTTCTCTCGGTTACCAAAACTCGATCGGCCGCGTGAAAATTTCGGTTCCAGAGAGGTCGAAGGAACGTCGGGAAAGTTTCAAAAATTACAGGCCAGCCCGGGGCTTCGAGGTACAAAAATGAAATCCGGCCACCCGTGACGGAAATGGGCTTTTGCTCCACCGCAGCGTCTATCACGAATTAGTCTAATAATTTCCTTTGAAAAATGTTGGGTCTTTACTTGTCGGGTTTTCTTCAAGTGAGACTCGACTTGCGACTCTTAACATTTTCCTTTTTGTCCTCCACGTAAAAAAATGAAGTCAATAAACATCCTCAGAGTTCCACTGTTCAATTGTTTTAGCAGTTTGTTTGGAACTCGAGATGTCGTGAAAATCGTACCATCCGGTGCCCGGAGACGTTGAATCTTCGGTCGCCGAGTCTTTCAATTTGTCCTGCGAACCCACGGAGACCGCAAACTCTCGTTTAGAATCACAGCGCTTTTCGCTCGGCCATGGCAATGTAAACGAAACACAAAAGGAACGACCGTGCTCCGAGTTTCCAATTACGTCCCCTCGAAACCTTCGATTTCGTTTCCGGAATCCCCTCGTCGGCGTGTCCTGTAATTTACTACTAAAAATCGGCATCGAGCGAACCGGTGCATTCTCGTGGGTGGTCACTGGACGAAGAAGCGGAAAAAAGATACACAACGCTCAATTAGCTTTCCCCGCATCGCCATGAAGCTTTATGAAATTTTTATTAATCGTCTCTTCGGATGATCTTTCGGAGAATGAAAATTTATTAGAAATTGAAAAATATTAGAGCTTCGATAGTTACAACTTATTAAAGCCGCGCGCTGATAATAACTCTTCGGGCTCTTTTCTTCCATCCCTTTCACCTCGTTCTCGGCTCACTCGACTCGACCGTGAACTTTGAATTAGTTTCGAGTCCCTTTGCGAGAGATAGCGATGAGGCCAGCGGCGGGCGAGGAAAGGCAAGACGAAGGAGAAGGAGGTTGCACCCGGCGGGTATCGCGTTTCGATGAATCCCTCGCGCGCCGCACGAGTCTCGTTAAGGGATTCGCGGAATTGAACGTCGAAATTAATTCGGTTTGCGGGCGAGGCTCCACTGCCTTGGCGCATGAAAGAGCGCGAAAGACTCTCCTGGCGCTGGTATAGCGTACGATGCAATCAAAAATATATGTGTATAGAATCGCGGCGCATCTTACGCTCAAGTTCTGCATTTGGATAATCAAAAAAAAAAAGAAAAAGGAATAAAGCCATTCGTAACTGCGGAGGGCAAAGGGCGCTAAATATCGTAATTTGAATAAAGAAAAAAAATGGATTTGTTGGAAAAGATAAAAATGCCAACAGAAAAATTCTTCGCAATGATAATAATAATATTTTTAAAAATTATCAATAAAAAAAATAAGAAAAATTAATCGAGTCGAAGAAACTCTGCTCAATAATTTTTTTAGACGTGTTTCAACGTAAATGACGAATTTATCTTAATTAAATATTGGAGCTCGCTAAACTTTGAATCATCGAAGTTTCGTTTCCGCTCCGAAAACACGTGCGAAGTTTCGAGAGAAAAAAAACGAGTGGAAGACGACGTCTGCTTGCGGCATTGATGAGATGTTATCGCGTTAAGTTTGTTTGCCTTTTAGCCTCTTAGCGGTGGTAATCGATTCTTCGTTCACTCTTTTGACCCGCCAGAGAATCGTTCGGGCACTCGTACGATCAATCATCGTGCGCCGCTTCAATCGTTTCGATATTTCTTTCGGCGTTGACTCGTCGAAAATCTATTTCTTCGGGCGGCCGAACGGGCGATACGACCGACTGCCGATCGACAAACGTTCGGAGTACCGAAGGCATTCGAAAAACTGATTAGATATTTCTTAGTTACTCGCAAAAAGCAATTACCGTCCTCGTTTCGCGGAATCAAATGTAGCATTTTGTTTCAGTGAATTTTTTTCTTTTTTCCGTTCCGCAAGAAATAATGGATATCAGAAATAACGGAAGTTCGAGGTGGACAGTAAACACGGAGTAAAAAAAGAATCGGTACAACGAGATTCGTTTTTATAATTCATTATACTCGCCCGGCTAGATGCGAATCCGCCGACGAAATGACTATGGGCATAGAAGCGGTGCTCGAGTGGAGTTTATAGCGAGGGAAGTGTCTTGCGGTCAGGAAATTCGACAAAGAACTACGGGGAGAGATCGGGCGCTATATCGAAGGCAAATTGGAGCAAACTCGGTCGAACGAGCACAGCCGTCGGCCTCGTTAGAGCTCTCGGCAACTCGACACGAGAGGAAGAACCCGAAGTCGAGAGGGGGACCGGTGGTACCTCGGGCACAAAGTGGTTTTGCGGTTTCCGAAGTATATCATTGTACTCGGGCAATGTGTCGATTCAGCTGTGTGTCCTCTCCACACCATCGGCTCTCGCATTCGGTACTCTGGTTTGTTATAATCTTGTAAAAAAAAAAACATTCATCATCCTTAATGAGCTAAAAAAAGATTTCTTCCAAGTCAAATTTACCTTTCAAACGATTTTACATCGATTCTAGGAATTTTTATTATCACTCATTAAATTTCTTACGCACCGAATCAAATCTTATGGTTTCAAACATTTGACTCGAATCTAAGAAAATTGGGAGAATTCCTTAGATGCTCAACTTCCACTATGATAAACATTTTCGAGAACGTCGAGGATTATCAAAAAAGAAAAGAAAAACAGAGAAACGAATCGAGAATCACCTCAAAACGTTTTACAAGCAACGATAACGCGCCGCCAAGAGGAAACGAGAGGTTTGATCGTGATGACGGTATAAATGGCGATTCGATCTCCTCCCCGTCCGCGTGTGCATTGAGCACCGGTCGATTGTCAAATTATCGATAATATCGCTAAACCAACAATGGCTGACCGCTTTCTCGGTGGGGCGCGCTCCGGCATGTGAGAGACCCGGGCGTTATTCCGCCTCTCGTTGTGCGCGCCTCTCGCGCCCGAAGAGATCCGGATCTCGGAATGAAAAACCGCAAGTCAAGATTGGCCCCTGCGCACACTGTTACCGCGGTATACCATACGGCGAGAGGTGAGCCTCGCCTCGCTATCGTATTCCGCAACCCTGCAACTCGTATATCCTGTACACTTTTGCACATCGGACACAACCATCTTTTTTCCTGCGGTAGTCGCGAGCGCGCTCAACACCCTCATCATATCTCTCGATGCGATAAGTACCCGAACAAGCGCGTTTTTTCGTCTTTCACGCGATTCTTACATGGCTACATATTTTGTTTCAATATGTATTAGGTCGTGAGGGTACTTTTCTTCATTTTTTTCTTTCACTTCGCTTATTTTATTTTTTCCTTTGCTCCTTTCAGCGCGAGTAAAACGCGCCGGTTTGAGGCCATCAAACTGGTTTTAAGTTTATTATCGCCTATCGGCGAGAATCGCGACGCGCGCTTCGTCGGTCACAGATATCGCGGGAGTTTATACATTTGTTACAAGTCGCAATTGTGTTTAAATTATGCTTTTGAGGCCGCGGTACTTGCCTGTACTAATGATACCCGCCGTTGAAATGTGTGCATACGCGATACGCGTCGAAACAATTATTTTCGTTCAGCAATACCAATCCAGCTTCCTCGATGTAACACTGTATATTATATGAACGTAAATATATAGCGTAAGTTATATCATAACGCCGCGCACGCAACAAAGACGCACGCACATTCGTTACAGTTCGATGGATTCGCGCGGCTCTACAATTACAATTACATAGAAGCCCTTCACACTCGTGATCTCTTCTCGCGTCGTTCCTTTTCTTAATTCACACGCATATCGCCCCCCACGATGTGTTGCACACGACCTGTCGTTTTTTCTCTCCTCCTTTTTCTACGTATAAAACAAAAATTATACTCACGCGTTGATGCAACCTTGAAGATAGAACGAATTAACGCACGCTTCGGCTTTGGCTTCTGAATTCCGCTGCACTTTTCTTTTTTCTTAATGGGAGAAAAAACGAAATTCCTGTTAAAAAAAATCTCTCGACTGCGTAAAGTTAAGTTACAGATGAAGTTAATAATTTTTTTAAATAATAATATCATTAAATACTATTACTCGCCAAATTAATCGAATTAATTTGAATGATTAATAAAAAAAAATAGTAAACATTTTTTCGCCATTTTCGAGAACACAGCGAAAAAAAAAATTGCGTATTTTCACAAAACGGATTCGTCTTTCTTAGGAGTTGCGAGTAAAAAAATAGTAAATCTTGCACAGAGCTCTCGACGATTATAAATCACGGATTGCCCCCGTTGGCGGTACATCCGACTCGAAAGGAGAAAAAAAATCCCATTGTTCCGCGTGTTTTATCGTTTTTATTCGCGGGATAAAGATCGGTTTATAGGCTGAGATCGTCGAATCGTTTACGAGATAAAAATTCGCGCGAATATAAACGTGTCCGATGCGAGATATAGAACTTCTCGAAGCTCGACGGCGTATCGACCGGAAGTTGTAAGTTTCGAGCCTCTTCCGTGGAGTTCGTCTCACCGTTGGCCGTCGACGACAAGATACCGAGACCCTTTGCAACCGATGTAACTCTCGCAATTGCCAAGGAAACTCGTCAAGTCCGATGACGGTGGTGTACCGTGTGCGCGCCACAGTGGAATTCAGGATACGCTGCACTTAGCCGAACCGGAAACGAGCCTTGTCTAATTTACAGGCGGAACGCGTGTGCGGGTCTCTCGACCTCTCGGTCGCTTAGGCAAATTCTCATTTCCCTACCGAACGTTCATCGCCCGCTATGCAAGAGTATCCGAGAAACGAAGACGATCGCCGCAATCAACGTGGCGTGAATTTCATTTTATTGCGACGTTACGTGTCGTACGATGCGCGATAAAAAATCGAAAAAAATTTCTCGCTATTAACAAACTCTCGGAGGTGTAATTTGATCCGGCTACTTGATAATTGCCCTCCTGCTCGAGTAATGAAAAAGTTTTGTGTACCGATTATTTCCGTGATGACACGTGAATTTCTTGGGCGCTCGATGCGCGGCAAGAAATCCCTTTGTCGATCATGTTAAAACGATCGCCGGGAGCCGGGATTAACCAATCAAACTGGCATCGCCACCTCACAATGGCCGACTTAATGAGTATTAGGCCCCCGGGATCGAAGCTCCGAATCGATCGGTAGATCCGATCGTCTACCGTTTCGTACACAACGGGTGGACTGCTGCGTATACATTCTTTTGTACTTTCTTTCTTTTTTTTCTCTCTCTCTTTTTGTATCCACCGCCGCGCACAATGGCCGCGCGATCTCCGCGGGATAGTCGAGAGACGAGTGTTTCGGTGTTTCTTTACGGCTCTCAATCGAATATATCTAAATCATCGAGAGAACTACCGAATGAAAAAGTCTCTCGGCGCAAGGAATCATTCTCGATTCGACGATCTGGCGATTCGCCTCGCTCTCGGTTGAATTATCGGAAAATTCTTGCCGAATATTATTGCCGATATACATTTTCGTTTTTTACTTTTATCGATCAATATTTTCGCTGAGCAAATTTAATTTGCTTGAAATAAATAATTAAAGTAATGTTTTTTTTTGTGCGTATTGAATATAGATTTGCACGCACATCCTCAAAGAAGATTCTTCGAAAATATGATTCTCAAATCTGAATCCAAATTTTAATACAGAGTGCATTTGATTGTCATCTGTAATTTTTTCTTTCTGAAAATCTTTTCCCAGATAAAAATAATCGATAGTTTCGCAGCAAGATTATCTTCACAAGACTCTGCGTGGCTTGTATACATTTGCAACACTTTGTGAGCGACCCGACGCTTTTTTAATCAAGCTTCAATATCTCGTCGCTCTTATAGATCCGATCGAGAATATCGCTTCTAGGCATACTGTGGCAATAATGTTATAGGCGTTTAATCATCCCAGTAGTTAATACCCAGGTAATTCTTCGAACGCGTGATCGAAAACGATCGTGAAACGCGAGCGTCCGTATTCGAGCTTAGGAATTCCGTTCCGCGGAAGATTCTCGTCTCGCCGGGAGCCCTTTCGAGCTGCGCCAGCATCGGTAGCCCATGGTTGTGCGAGAGCGACACGTTACAGCGTCAATAGTCGTTGATGATTCGGCGTAATGGAGTGGCCGCCGTGGGTAGGCGTGGTCCACGCAGCTAATGACATTGTCGTGACGCGATCATTTCCTTTCACGACGACGATCAAGTCGCCGCGGCTCGCTCGGGTTGCCGTGTATGCTTTTGTCCAGTAGCGAAGAACCGCGGCGAACTATTCCCGGCCGAGAGCGGCGCACAGTCGTGAAAACAAAAGCGTGCGCAAGCTCGAAACGCGTCCGATACAAAGCGTGAACGAGTCTCATTCGGGTATTCAGTCGACTCGCGCGATACAATAATTGAACCACCGAAATTCCATCGATACGCAATCGTACACGTGCTTCGATATCGATCTTTATCAGAGAAAAACAGAAGGAAGTATGTAATCACGGAGCGCCAACAGTCCACAATTTATTCAGTCTCGAGTTTACCCAATTCGTAAACCACGTACGAATGACGCGTGTCGAGACCTACGTTAATGCGCGCCGATTGAGCACGTGCTCTTGTAGCAATCGGGCGTTCCATTGATAACGGCGTCTACGTGATAACAATCATCATTATTTACACCCGACGGCCGGGCTTCTATTATTAGATAAAATCCATATGCTTCGTTCGACGTACACTCGTAATTATCTCTTAATGTGATTTTTTTTAAGGGGAATATAATTCCGATGATACTTAAGATTCCAGTCCGCCAAAATTCGCCCATCGTCGCAATTATTTCCAAATGCGATATTTTTGCTCCAAAATAAAGGCCGTTAGCAGTTTTTCCACGATAACGTTTAAGATCTTAATTGGATGCTGCGGCGGGGTGTACCGCAGATATTTCTTCACACTGGCGGATCACAGCGGCGAAATGATTATAAACATAATTGAGGCGATAGGCTGGGTTTTTAGCCGAGCGAGTGAATATCACCGCACCCCGTGGAAGATAATTATTATTTGTTGGTATAGCCACGTGAGCTAAAGCTAATAATCGTGTATGTAATTTTGTGGGGGCCCCCGGTAGTCGCGCAATCGATCATCACGATCAGATTAACGATATGTATGCGCCTGTGTGTGCGTTTGTGCGTGTACGCGGCGTAGAAAACTCGCGAGAGCTCAAAGGAAAGAGGCACCCGTAAAATATCGTATTATGATGGGTCGCAGCATATCGTGGATCTTTGTGGGAGCCAATGAACGAAGGCAAAGCAACGCAATGCCCGCGAAGCCATGCGAGAGAGGAGAGAGGAGAGATGAACTTCGGTTAAATCGAAGATAAGAAACTCACAGCGTGGGGCGCGCGTAATTATCGATATATACTCCCAACTCGTCGACGGTCAATGATCCTGCGGTGGTCCATCAATATCCTCCACTATACACTCCCGTATTATAAATACTATCTGTATGTATAAGCTTATTATCGCTACGTCACGAAAGACAAACATGGCATATTTGACTTAATGATTCTCGCAGTCATTCATACCGCTTTTTCTGGCATTTTTTTGTCTCATTGAATTAATACGAGACGCGGAATTCAAACGTTTAATATTTGCTCCGAAGGAATTTCGATCTTACGAACGTTTTTTTCTTTGGGAGGCCCATTATTATTTTTTCAATTGGAAATATAAGAATCGGCTATTCGACTGTCAATAATATCCAAGTAAATTCAATGTTCTTGTTTTTCTGAAAAATGAGTCCGATTTCGAAAACATATTTTTTGGAGTAAGTTTTAAAGCATATTATTATTATTTAATAAAATTATCATCATAAAACATTTATTATGCGAATGCAAAAAAGTTCAAATGAACTAAATAAATAAATTTTTTTTAATATCCTCTAAAATAAAGAATCCAATTAGAACTCGAACAACATTTTTACGTAGTTTTCGGAATTTCCAGAAAAATTGCTTGCGTTTGTTTTATTTTATTTATTTTTTTCGCGAGCTCGGTAGGTGTGTCCGCGCGATTCCTGGTGGGGTACGACGAGCTCTTCGTCGACTCCCGCGATAAACTTGCGTCAATCGGCGACTCGAGCTCGGCGATATTTCATTGGTAGTTCGTGGCTTCGTAGGCGTATCCAGTCGTGGCTATCTTGCTCGGTCAGTTCTCTCGTTGGGGGCCGACGAGGGGGGGAAGCCAATTTGAGCCTGAGAGAAGGTGCGCCGATCGTCCGACAAGCACAGTGGGGGTAAAGTGCCGCGGGTTCCATCCAACATCGCCGCACACCGGTTCACGCAGCCGCGGCGAACGCTCTAAACAGCACGCGCAGCCGTTAAGCTCGTATCGTTACAACGTTTACCTGTATTTCTCACTCGCCGCCTCGTATATTCCGTATACTATCGACAGAAAAAAATCGTTCGGACGCGAAGTTGCTCCGTTTTTTTTTTTTTTCCAATACTTCGTTATTTTTTCTAACATTATTCGTTCCGGGCAATTAATTTCCTCGCTTATTTCATCGAAACTGAAAGTTCACCGTAAAAAAGAAATAAACACAAACAAAAAGTGAAGTGAAAACAAATCTTGGCTTTCGGAGCAAAGAAATTCTTTATTGCTCGTAGCTTCGAAAAACGATTAGCGAGATAAATAATAAACTAACAAGAATTTTATTGACAATTATGAAATCAGAGTGAAATATATATACGTATTTTTTTTTACAATTTCGAAACGCTTGTGTTATTGGTGACGTGTTTGCGCGCAAATCGTACGTCTACGTTGTTGCGAATGAACGGCTTCGCGTTATAGTTAATAGCGCATCATCATCAACGTTGAGATCTCGCAACGTACGCGACAGTTAACGTGCAAATATTTAAACAACTGGTGAACTGGCCCGGTGCGGCTCTCTCGCTTGAAACCGAACGCGGCGTTACGGGTAGCCGACGGCAGATCGCGCGTACGGAAAACGGCAAGGCTGTCCCGACGTCGTCGAGGTGTTTTTCCGCTGGGCTCGTATTCTCACTTCCCGTCGCAATTACGAAGAAGGAAAAATCGTACCGAACGCGTTTAGCGACGCGTGTGAAGAGACGCATTCTTTTTTCTTCTCTGCCAGACGTTAACGAAAACCGCGCCGCTCACGGCGAAGACGTGTAATCCTGTCGACGCAGAGAGGTGAGTTTACAGCTTCAGATTAACACGAAAAAAAAAACGGCGCACTATCGAACGAGGAAAAAAACATTTCACGCATCGACCAACACAGCTGTGTGCGGCATAAATGTTTTTTTTTTTTCACTAGTGACTGAAATCAGAAATGTTTGCTCGATGCGCGAAGCTCCGAAATGATGTTTTTTTAACATTCAAATATACTTGTGTCTGATTGTTTTCATTACCCGAGGAATGATGAAACAATTATTTACGACAAATGGGGAATACTCAAATAATATTATTGAAATAATGATACATGGAAATAATATTTCAATCAGTCTGACATTTAGAATCATCTTTATTCGACGGCGTAGTTTCGATATTATTACATTCCGAAAGTATACCAAAAAAACACATCTTTCCAATCTTTTCTCTTCCAAGTTATCTCACACCTAAATAAATTTTTAGAACAGTCGCTAACGTCGAATGAAATGGCGAGTCAATTCCTGAAGTATCGAAAAATAAATTCGTCTATTTTCATCTTTTTTCAATTTATCTGAAGCCGATAGAGTGTTGTCAACGAAAAAATGGAGATATTTTTGAAAAAATGAAAAATGACAAAGTTCTATCAGTGCTACTCGGCGACTCGTCATTTGCAACATTGATTGTCCGAAGATAATGTTTAAAACACCGCGTCATTTCGCCGAGAGCCTTGATGCTCGGTCGTATTGATAAGCGAAGGTACGGTGACATCGCGAAATTAATGTCTCAGCTATTTAATTCCCGATGAAGGAAGGGGAGGGTGGTGAGGAATTTGCATAATCCTTGGCCAGACGTATCCGCGACTTGCTTCGGATGATCGGTTGCGTTAATTAGAATTATTAACGAGAGTTGATGCGAGGACGACATGCGAGAGAACGGGAACTCGGAGGTTTAATGATCCTCGGTGTACGACCGGAGGAGTATCTACCGATGAAAGTAGTACGCGGAATTGCCGCGCGTATCTCTCGTAACTTTTGCCATAACGCGAAAACGCCCTCGAGCCTGTTGGCAGAGTAATCCTTCAGGATGTTCCCGAGCTACTTGCAAAGTTTCATGCGCACGTGAGGGAAGACCGCGACGACGGAGCCCCCGCGAGGGCGTTGAGACCCTCGTGTCATCTTTTAATTGGATTTTATTAGTCTAATTCATTCTCTTTGTTAGCCGCGAGAAGTGATCCGTTATGCCTGCTTGGCGCGGCCTTAATCTTGGCGGCAGCGAGGAGGATAACAGACGAGGCGCGCGTCCCGATGCCCCTAGGCGTGGCCATCCCTTATTTAACCTTTTTTTTCTTATTGTTCTCTCATCTTTCCTATTAGCCTCATACTTTGTTTTCGACTCGCGAATATTTGCATATAAATAATAAACGAAGCTCCGAGGCGAGTGGGACGGATAGGCTCTCGCTATCTTCCTCATATCTTAGTCTCGCGAAGCCAGCATTTTTCTGTGGCAAAAAACTAAAAGAAGAATATTAATTGAATTTTTTTTTCTGGATTCTTGGCGATAGAATTAATTTGTTGAATAGCGGAATTTTTGTATATTCGTCACTGCGGTAGTCCGAATCAATTTCTAGCCCTTTGGCACTCGCCACCGTCCGACGGATTGCTTCGAACCTTCTTAGCGCTATTCTGACGCTAAATTGCAACGTAACATCAATGGAGGAACATAATTTCATTCTGCGGTGTCTCGCGTATCTCGCAATATAATTAGAAAGCCGCAGCGTACAAGTGTCAAAGATTTATTCCACAGTGTAAGCCATTAGAGCGAGTTCAATCCTTTTTTGCGAATATAATATCGCTGAGGTTTACGAGGTGTCTCATTGTTTTACCGAGAAATTGCGAAAATTATTGTTATTTTGTTAATAATTATCGTGACGATATCGCGGTGTCGTGGCACGTATTTGTACATGAGATATTTGTATATCTATATATAAACAAACTATACATATATACATAAATATATTGAAGCGTGACGAAAACATCGGTTCTCGAAAAAACCGCAGAGAAACGCGAGCACCTTCGACGATTGGTCAATATTTTCTACCGTATCTTTCGTTCTACGAGGCGCGAAATTTTTCCGATAGCAGCGAACATTTCGTCAATCAACGTGTCCTGGTACGAAGAGGTATCCGCGTCAATTGATACATTTTGTAACTCCCTTTCGGCCGCCTAATCCGGGGATATGCGCGTCGACCACAAGCTTCGTTCTCGCAATAGTCGCCCGTTGTGTTTCTCTCCGTACCCACTTCCAGCGATGATTAACTCGCGCAGTGTTCGCTCATTCAATCTGGTTGCGCAATGTTCGGAGAAAAGCGTGAAAGGATTTTCCACTCGACGGTAATAATATTGATTATACCGTGGCTCTCGATGGCTTTAACGCACCGAGCCGCGCGGATATAATTTATTGCACATCGGAGATCGTCACCTGTGATACAAATTAAATGTTTTTTCTTTCCAAGTCAGTCGTACTAAAAGTTTCCAAAATCGATTAAAAAGTTATTTAAAAAAATCAAAATTTTCCTGATAATATACTTCAGTATTATCTATTAAATATTATATTTTATCGTAATATAATATTTTTTATTCAATTTTATTACCCATGGATACAGTAATTGAAATTAAATAAGTAGAATACAATAATTTAGGTAGAACATTTCTTTTTTCTTATTTAAACTTTGAGATTTCTTATTTATTTTCATTTCTGTGCCGTCGCACTGTCTGCCACAGCGAATAGCAGAAGAATAACTAATACTAATTTCATTGCTATTACAATTTGGAAAATAGCGAGCGATAAGTTAACGATGACGTAGCATAATCGGCGATTACTCGCGTTGCGAAACGAGCTTCGCAGCTTTACGCGCGTGTTGTGCCGTCGCGCGTGCGCGCTAAAAGTATCGTAAAAAAAAAAAGGTAAAAAAAATGTTTCAAAGTGTACGAATATGACGATAAAGATAAGACGGCATTGCGTGGCGCCAAAGCTTCCCGCCGAGTGGATAATTCTAATTAGACTTCATTTAATACAATCGCTCGAACAATCAGCAAATAGATAATGGCAATTATGCAAATTCGTCAATCGATACGACGATAATGTATCCACGAGTCGCGCAAGGCGTCCCTTTTGTCGCACTCATTTTTTTCGTTCTCGTCAACGGATGTACGAAAATTGTGCAAACAAAACCGGGCCTCTCGTTAATCTCAATTAACGGGTTCAACGTTAAAATAGCCGGCCAAATAAGCGCGTAAAACACACGACGAATTTCATCAAATATTGTGTCAGTGACGTTACCGAAAAAAAAAGTCGAGCCCCTCGAATGCTTAAACAAAAAGATCTACGCATGTAAGCGTTCAAACACTTTTTATATTTTATTTGCCGACGATGCTTAATGACACGTGATTAATAAGCTTTTGAATTATCACTTTAAAAAAAATATAATAAGTTCGAAAATTCACGCTTCATTTATAAAATTATTCTGACGGAAACTATGTAACGATCAGTTGAATTCTCGGAAGGGGGAGAGCTATCGTTCCGAGGAGTCGTAACTCTCTCGTAGCTCCGAAGAGACAAATTAACATTGCAAATTTGGCGGATAAGGGTCCCGAGGCCCATTGTGCAAAGGCGCCTCGACGCTATGCGAAGAATTTGGGAACGCTATTTGATTTTTTTTATTTTGTCGATTTTTTTTGTTCGTCGTCAACGGAGCTGATCGAGATTATGAGTAATGCGCTTCTCGGCGTTGAAGCCGAGAAAAGTTCTTCTTGTCGGCAATGTTATTCTTCTTCTTTCGGCGGAGACCCTGCCAAAAACCTCCGTCGCTCGTCGCCTCCTCTGTCCTCGCGGCAATACTGATAGAGAACCAGCCGTCCCATTAGCGTAATGGCTGCTGTATAGTCATCGCCCGCAGTTCACATCTCATACGACTTTAACACCTTGAGTAAAGTCGTCGGATTCATCGAGCTCATTGAAAAAAACAAAAAAAATTTTATATGTTTTTTTTTAAATTATTAACATAAGAAAAATGTTGTTTACTTTGTCAACGAAATTTATATTCACCTTAAACGAGAGACCTTATGAGACGATTCAGTCAATTATTTTTTTTAATTGTGTACGGGCTTCTCTTAATTACTTTTTCCATAAATTATGAGTCTCGTCGACTTTTAACACCACGAGTAAAATCGTCAAAGCTACGTCCGTTATTAAAAAATTCGTAGACAAATTTTTCCGTTGTTTTTTTCTCTTTATTTTTGAGTCTTCAACGAAATTTACGCTCATCGTAACTCGGACACCTTACTGCACGATTCTGTCAATTACCTTCAAAATAATCTCGTTGGGAGAGGCTTTTATTAATTTTTTTCGTAAATACATTTTTTTTTTCCTTGCGAGAAAATAATTTGTATGTCTGACTGTACCGCGAGCTCGGAGGCGCGCACTACGGGTATAAGTTGCGATAGCGAGGGCAGGTTTTAATAAGAGAAGGATTGAGAGCTTCGCGTTTCACGATGCGCGGGTGAAAGAGCGCGAGAGAAGCATGGGAGACGAGGAGCAGATAGCAACAATAAATAACTTGTTTTGCTGTGGCGCCCGCTCGCGCGCTTGCTAAAAGCATCGTCGCCGGGGACGAGCGACGATTCTCTCATTCCGGGGAAGAAGGAGCGAGTGAGAGACGATCGGACTCGTGCCCGAAGAGGAAGGCGACGAGCTCAGAGAGACAGAGAAGGACAGAGGGAGAGGCAAGAAAAAAAAAGGAAGAAAGATTCGCAGGTACGAATGGTAATAATGCGTGAACGAAAAGAGAATCACTGAGTGCTGGACCTCGCCGGTGAACCTCGCGCAGCATCTCGCCGGGTCTCTCGCTCGTTCCTGTCATACCCCCTTCAACTGTCGACTTAGAGCCGGGGACTCGAAAACTTTTGCCTTTATTGAATATTAATATTAGATTAGCGTCGAATAATAATCGGGCGCGCTTTAGCGTCATCCGAAAGACGCCCGACGAATTCATAAATTCATTTTTCATAATCTACGAATCTGTGGACAATGAAAATGCGGAATTTAGAATATTTGTCGCCTAGTTATTAAAAGTAAAATTGCCATACCGGAAGATTGCATTTGAAACAAATCGGAAAAAATATTATTATATAACGTTTTACTATCCCGTAGGAAATAATATATATAATACTATTCGAATCTTTGGTCGATCGCGGATAGATTTTTCGCGAAATCAGTCATTTTCACTCAAAATCAGACCTGTGGAAAAATTATTAAGATTTCTGAAAGATAGATATCTATAATTTTATAATAAATAGGATTTTCAGGGACAAATGCGAAAAAACCTAAAAAAAAAATCTCCTAAATAACAATATTTTTCTAACGAAACAATCTTTACCGCGATACCGGAAGAGAATTTTCGTTCTTAGATCGGAAATGAAAGAAGTAATGTGCAGTGTCGAGGATACCGCGAAGAATTAGAGTGAAAGAATGAGGGAAAAGTCTCTAGTGGAGAGATGGTTGTAAAAGTTTTACTGTCGGCGACCGCCCTGTCATTTGCGGGGGTGGTCTGTTCCGACGAAAGGGAAGAATCGAGTGAGAATGAAGAATATCCCGCATAGAAACTCTTCGAATTGGTATTGTCGTATTTTCGCGTTTCTACGGCCAGGGCCCTCGGTCGATTTTACACTCTCGACTCACTCTCTCGCAGTAATACCTCGAAGAGCGGAGGTAAGTAACAACCGGCTATCGATAGCTGCCACTTACCCAACTCCATCACTTCCGGTTACGAACTACCGTTTTACGAGTTTACGGCCCACCAGTCACGTTCCCCGTGACTTAGGCGCTCCTATCTCCAGCGAGTCAATCGTTCGCTTCAGTTTATTTTTTTGCACTCTCTGCAACATCTTCAATTATTTCGCTGTATCGCTCGGCAATAAGTCAATTCATTGACTTTGAGTTCATTGATTATCTTTTCTTTTTCGATAACTGAAATAGAAGATAAACGATATAAAAAAAATCAATACTCTTAATTCGACATTGTTTAATATTCTTTTCTAACCCGATTGATTATTTCGTATCTTAGTTAATCTGTTTGGACGAATAAAAAACACTTACACACTTTTTTTTGTAATCACTGATAACATTATTCATTATCTTTCAATGAGAGTTGACAATAAGTGAGTTAATTGACTCTAAGTCAATTAATATCTTTGTCCTCTTTGATCAAATAAATCAACGTTCTTAATTAGATATTGTTTGATTTTCTTTTCCAATTCGATCGGCAGATTCGTATCAGAGTTAATCGATTCGTAACGAGAAAAATCTTACACACTTGCGCGCCCGATGTAATCGCGTAATGTTTACGATAAAACGTGACACAATTCTCGACGAAATCTCTTTTGCGACATTCTAACGATCGGCAAAACAAAACACGTGCGTGCAAATCGGTCCCGGCAATTTCATAGTCCAATTTCTATTTCTTTCCCTACCAATCTATAAAATAATGTGAAATCCCCAGTCACGTTGAGCTAAGTACGTGAGAAAATGAACCTATCGCAACCGGTTGCCGTCTCGTATACGATTCAACGAAAAAGTGAACTTTCGTTTATTCTCGCATGTCGAACAAGATCGCGAACGAATAGTTCCTATCAACGATACTTCGTGCGAATTTATAGTGAATTCATCAATTCGCGTTCAAAGCCCGTCGGCGTCATGCTAGGCGCTCGTAAAGCGCGGGCGGAGAGAAAAAAAGAAAATACATAGAGTACGCATCTGTAGCACGCACTGAGCGAATGCCCCTTATATTTCTAAAACACTCTCATAATTTACCATGGCATTTAGATAAACGCAGATAAACCGAGAGGGATAAAGCGAGTGAGCAATAGAACTGGCGCATCGTGTAGGCAGCTCGTAATTTGCTGTGAATAACATGCACGGTATTATTATCCTTTATTTTACACTTACGACGCATTATCAATAATACCAGAGAGACAGAGAGAGAGGCATTACGATGGAATAGAGACGTTACGCTCGAAGAATCGCCGCGGCAACAATGTATGAAAAAAAAACCAATAAATATATAATTAATTAAGTCGTTAAGCTTATCTCTGCCTCCTCAAAGATTTCCTGGCTCTTACACTTACATTTTATCAGAAATAAAATATCCGCGATGGATAAAACACGCGCTCTTTTTTGTTTCTTCCCACAGAAGACACGCCGAAAGATAAAAATCCCGTATAGATCCTTCGGTTTTAATTAAATTTGAAACAGATAACGCGCTGGATGCACACATACATGTTTTTTTAATCAATTTATTTATCACTGCTATCGTTTTTTTATTCATCGGTTACACGCGGCGATTAAAACGCAATTAAACACTCTAGATGCAATTAGCGATGACCCGGATGACGGTGAGCCTCTCTCGCGCTTAGTTGATATACTAATTTGCGACTGTAATTACCGATAGTGGAACTATGTAGCGTACGGTAAGCGGTAGTACATAACAAACAACGATTATATTTAATTGCCGTTTGAAGCATCGAACGCACTTATGACCGGCGTACGTTCTCCGAGCCGCGGCAAGAAACATCGGAATGCAGATGACTGCAATGTGAGCTGCAATTCTCCTCCGGTGGTGTTTAGTGATCATTTCTCGCGACAAAAGAATAAACGAAAGAAAACAAGCGAGCTTTGTGCTTTATGTTGGAGCGTTATACATATTTAGCATGCGCGAAATCACGATGTTGCAGTTAGAGAGGTTCCGAGGAGGGACGAGGTGCGCGCGCGGGTACGCGTAATAACGTGCAAATTTATTCCTCCGCCACGCTCGCTCGTTTACGTCACGTATAATCCAAGTAACGCTTCGGGCATCGCTCGGCTCTACATACTGTAGAACGTTATATTATAGCTACAACATATACGTGTGCGATGTATCGCGAATACCGCATGCTATATCCGCGGTATAATATGTAGTACCCCCGCGTATCAATTAACCCTGCGAAAGTGCCGGGGGTTATCGCACACCCACGGCGCTCCGCGGGGCCCGCGAGGAAGAATCGGTTTTCAACGCGAGCGCGAAAAGGACGGTGGAGGACTTCGGTTGCTCTTCCAATTTACTTCTTTAATAATGAAAAATTGCTCGATTGGCCATTAACAATTACACACCGGATCTTTCTTCTTAGCTTTACACGTTTAATATCGCCTTTATGCCGCGTAATATCGTGAGATAGTGTGGAACGCGTAGTTTAAAACGATTACGCGGTACGAGCTGCAACCGGTCGATTGATGGATTACGATTTATTGTAGATTGTGTGCGGCTTATTATTAGCAGCGACTTTGAATGGAAATTATTGCGTCTCGCAAGAGTTGCGGATCGAAGCGAACAACAACGCGTAACAGTGTCGAGGGAGGAAAAAAAAAACTGAGATAGAAGCGAGAAAGAATTTTGTGAGAAAATTGTATATCTGTGTGGGATGGCGATCGATGCGAATTGGACTTACCGTTGGGTAGATTGCTCTATGCATGTTTCATAGCGGCACAATAGCCAGCCTAATAGAGACCCACACGCGAAAGTGTATCAATCCATCACGGAACGAATGTCTGGCTCGCGAAACCCTCTTTCACTCTTGCCGGGCAATGTTTGCTCGAGCCGCGAGACAATCAATTTTTTTTCCATTCGCCAGTCCAGCCGAGACCTCGCGATTCTTATCGTTTATTTGTCAAATAATCGGCGAGTTCTTTTCATAAATTCGATCGAAAGTTCAAGTTGCTCGGTGCTTTTTTAAAATTTTCTGTATCAGAAAAATCTGATTTAGTTTGCGGTTTTAATCGTGTTATGCAATCGACCTTCCGAGTGGGGATAAATAATATTTGATTGTTTGTTTAACGAACGAAGCGTTAGGTAAGTTGACGAGAGACTCATCGATACAAAGCGTTTCTTTCGATAACCGAGTGGTTTTCCAGCTGCAGCGCTATGTAAAAAACTGATCAAGGAGAAAATTGAACATGCGGGTCACTGTTTGTTTTTCGTATTCTCTCCGTATCGGTTGCACGCACGCGGATACCGCGGAACATATATTCGCTGAACTGCACTCAATAATATTAAATACAGAAGTCTCTTTTTTTCCCCGACGAGCACGACCCGAAGATACATAAAAAATTACGCTGATTAGATTTGCGGAACGCTTCCCTATTTTGTTTTTAACGACGTTTGCAAAGCTAATCCATTGGCTTGCTTAATTCTGGCTTCCTCGTCTGAATAACATTTGTAAAAGCCTCGTAAAAATCTAGTGTGCATTGTTGTTTTTTTGGCGAAGGCTAGAAAAAAAATCCAGTCAAAAACGATTATACTGAACACAGAAAAATTCTGACCACGTTTCCACTTAATTCTCGCAGAAACATTGTGCCTGAAAACAAAGTCTCGACGAGGAAGCAAAATTAATTAAATATGACGATTTGCATTTTTGCGCAACTCCAAACACGGGGCAGGCTAATCGCTGCCGGTTATTTACAAAGTTGAAAGATAGTAGAAGTTATTTCCAAGTGTAAGACACGCGGAAATGGTTGAGACGCGACCCCTACCTCGTGTGGCAACGAGTTATTATTTATTAGTTACAACGCACATGCGTTAGGCGCTCTTGCCGGGTATATGCGTTTTCTTTATTTTTCTTCTAACGAGCGAGAGCGTAGGCTATCCATGCGAGGGAGGAAGATATAGTAAATAAAAATAAAAAAAATATGAGAGTGATGAGGAAGAGAGAGAAGGGGGGGGGGGGGAGTAAAATTAGCCCCATGGTGGCAGGTAGTGGTTAGCTCGAGTGAGCTCCCAGTTAATGACAACCCCTGCCAGCCCGCGGAGCTCGGCTTTTCACTGCCTATATCCCCATGCATCAGCTGTCCAGCCATTTATTCATGGCTGCTGTTTGCCGCTGATGCGCTTAGCTTCGCAGTCCCAGCGCCCAAGCGTTTTGCCATATTGCCCTCTCCACTTTCCACTGCCCGGCCGATCTCCAACACACATTTTCTGACCGTCTTCCTCTTGGTTTAAATGAGAGATCGTATTATATACACTGTATCCTCTACCTGCGTATCCGCGCCGCTGAATTAAACCCGAAGCCATTCGGATCTTGCTGACAACGCCCTCCGGCAATCCCATCAGCTCGTCCGTGACGAACAATCGAGATCATTCAACGGTAGTTCGCTAATAATAAAATATCCTTAGAAATAGTTTGTTCTGGTGCGAAAACATTAACCTTCATAATTCGTTTATTGTCAGATGTTATTTGCAATGAAGCGGATGTGCCTAATTTGATGGTTAAATGATCAAGTTCTAGACAGCAATACGAGTTTCGTAATTTGAATGAGGTTTGAGCCGCTTTTCAATAGTCCAAGTTAATGGACTTGAAGGTCATGCCTTTTTTCCACAAGTGCTGGCCTATGTCAAGGAAACGCCGTCTCTTCTCTGCTCTATAGAGTCTAAAATCAAAGTCAATGTCTGATTGGCTCACCGGCTGATTCTCTACGCATATCGGGGTGCGTGCCTCATCCGCTTTGGAGCCCGTTTCTCTTTGCTTCTCTTCCACCAAACTGGGTATCCACTTGCATGCGAGAGAGCCAGTACTCTTCCTACTTGCCTCTGCCCTCTGCCGTTTTACAACGCTAATTATAAGCTTGTGGGTGCGCGGGTTGGCCCCCGCGAAGAAAGGTCAGGGTTCATCACTCAACCTTGCATCTGGACAGCGGGTTCGCTGCTCACCCATTAACGCGTGTACCATCTCTTCTAAACCTGCACACAAAACTCTCTATCCGCTCGATCTTACAATCCGTACACACAGCGTAGTAGCAGAATTTGTTTGCATGCTTTTATTTTAGTTTTTTCTCGATTCTTTTCCCGTTTATTTCTTTTCGAAGCAGCGAAACGCTTCCTTAAACTTCTCGGATAGACGTTGTTACGTGTCAGAGGGTTAATCCTGTACACACCTGGCTTGAATGTGTACAGTAGGTAATACCATACTCGTTTAGTAAGCATAGTTTATCTACAGAAGAGCCGTCAGGTCAACCGCGAAGTGGAAAGAAACAAAAAAAGAAAGAAACAAAAAACCGAGTGTTTCTCGACTCGACGCGAGACTCTACTTTGCCTAACCCGCAGCAGCGTCGACGATCAACGACTGCCGCTGCCGTGGAAACGAAATTTCGTGGCTAATTGAGTTTCGACACGCGAGAACGGCTTTTCCACATGCTTCGTGTACTTTTTATATGTACAGGTGTTGTGTGTTTCTGGCGTATCGCGGGTGTAGGTTCTTTCCTTTTTTTTTTAGTGGAACTGTAGTCACCAAGGAAACGAATGAGTGCGGGCGTGACGCTACAAAGAGATCGAGGTGGAACTTCTTTTTTTTCCTTCTGCCCGTATGAATGTAGGAATAATTTTTTTACCGATGTCTGCGAAGCTGGAGAAACAAAAAAGACGTCAGACAAAGGTGGACTATTTAGACATTGCTTCCACGGAAGATTTGTGAACTAAATCGTGTGAAGAAACAATTATTTGGTCTGCCTTAGGTACAAAATCAAACATAATTCAGTCGCTAAATTTTTTGAGATCTTTGAATCGCTAATCAAAGTGTCGATTCGTTAGTATTTTTTTCGTTTTTTCATCGCTTCGAAGAGACTAACTATTGAACTGCTGAACAAAGTTACACCTTGCGAAGCAACCGATGCCCGAAGGTGGAGAGAACCGATCGAATAAATTATGAAGTGAACGAGAGACCGTGGCTCGAGTGAGATCGACAAGAAAGCTCCTTTCGACGTGTCGTCTTGTCGAGATCGAGATCTATAGCTCTTTAATTCATGAGGTCCGGTGATATCCACATACCCAGAGTTGTCGAAGAGTTTCTCAAGAACAAGTAGAACATCTTTACACTCCATCGACGGTCGAGAAGCAGACGGTCGTATCCTGCGTCATTCAACATCAAAAGCGATGTTCGATGCTTCCTTCTGTTCGTCAGTCTTCCGTATAGAGAACGACGTCAGTGACTAATCGCGAGTAGGGGGTGCGCAAGATCTCTCGATCCGAGAGTTTCTTCGGTCGTTCGTGCAAATGGAAGTACAAAGTACGGAGCCAAGGGAATTGACGTGAAATCGATCGATGGAACGTTCCGCAGTCTCCTCCGTATCGCCTATATGGGTTCGGTACTAAAAATCGTCGGGAGGGTACGAGGCGATTCTTCAATGCAGCAAACGACACATGGCCCATGTAAGGCTACAACACCTGTTTCGTCTTTTATGGACTCGTTTCATCCACGATCGATGGGCTCGTATCAGACCCCATCCTCTTCCCCGTCTCTTCCCCCTTCGCACTTTTCGTTATATCTTTATTTATCGTCGAAATTCTCAAGGGACAGGTAACGATTATCCACGATTACGAGATAATCAGTCGAGTCTCGATTGTCGAGCTCGAATTGTCATCGCGGATAGCGGATTCTGGGAAATCTATCAAAATCAATGCCTGTTAATCCTGATGTGTTACAATCTCTCTCGATTCTATTTGCCTTGTTTGGATTGAAACTTCATCGACATACCGAACTGTCTTTCGTTCCCACAAAAGAATCCGTCGCGAGAAGTACGAAAAACCTTTTCTCCTTACCACCAAATTTCTGGAGAATCGTCCTTTCCACGGAGTCTTCCTTGCTTTCTGCTCTGGAACGCGAAGAACTCGCTCGCACCGGGCGCGTCGCGGTCTGGTTTCAATGAAAAAAAGGAACCGTCGATTCCCGCGTGTTTCTGTATACTCGCTACCGTCGGGATACACACAAGAGTACACATACAATGATGAACATTCCTGAAAAAAAGGAAGGATTCGCCGGGTCGGTGTGTTCGAAAGAACCAAGAAAGAATAAATACCAAAAAAAGAATGAGAGATCATCATCTGATGCTATGTCATCGTGCATATATATGTGTGCGTGTGTGTGTGTGTGTGATATAAAAGAGGAAAGCAAAAGTTGGTGGACAGGCCACCGTGGGTGTGCCATGGCACATCGTACGAGGACTTACACGGAATTGACTCGTCGCCCGCGGGGCCTCGTGGGGCCCCCAATCGCCACTGGGACCCGGCGAAACCGAAAGAAGACGCCCGACACGGCGAGTTTATGTTAAATGGATTAGACAGGGGAATGCGAGCTCTCGATGGATTGCTACCAGGCATCACAGCCCGGTGGTATGGGAGATCGCGAACTCCATCGTTCGCGTGACGCCTTCCAAGAACGCGTCGTTTGATCACGAACCATAGGGGGAGAGGGGAGAGGGGAGAAATCAAGGAGATCGAATGAGAGACGATCTCGTTGGCTAGTTTGCAGTAGCAGAAAATCTCATCGGGCATCAACGATCGTTTCGTTCGCTCGCATCTTTCTCCGCTTACACGCACAGAGTTCTCTATCTTCCTGACGAGATTCCCCACAAAGGTTTGCGTCCCTCGATCATCGCGGAGACGAAAAAGTGACGGGAATGTGGATAGAGGTATATGGTATATACCTGCTGGGCCACCTGTGATCGATGCCATCTGGCTAGAGTTTCAATGAGAACGAGAACAGGATCCTCTTTCTCTAGATCTCTCGATCAATTTTCTCGGCTTCAGAATGAATTCATTACTTCCCAGTTGATCGAGAAATTTCAGGGAAATAAAAAGCTTGTAACATCAATGTTAATTCTTGCAGAATTTTCATTTGCAGTTTATTTTTAAAATCTTCAAGTGTTTCAAGGTTACAAAAATGCTGCCATAAAACTAGCCTGAAAACGGATTTTTTATAATTGCTTCAAATTTTTTAATGTTAGTAATAATAGAATGCATTTTATCTTTGCCAGATATTTTTCTATCTATGGAATTTTCTGGGACAAAAGTTAAAAACGATCTGGAAAACATCTGTCTTTAAGAAATTTGTTCAGTTGTTTCTCCGATAGTTAATGTTCGTTTGCTGGCTGAAGGATTACTGAGGCCTAATAAAAAAAAGTGATTTTTAGAGATTAGCGATCGCGACAGCGTTGGTTGCATCGACAACGGTTTCGAGGTGGCACGCGCTTCACTCGTTCGAGAAAGCCCCCGCGGTCTTTTCAGATACGATCTAAGAGGCCTTGGGATCCTAATTCGGGGTGTCGTCGGCTTCGAGAGGGATCCTTATTTGTAAGCGGCGACTTTCGCCACCGCGGATAACGCGCGTCCGATCTTTTGCGAAGATGCTGAGAGCAAAGAAACGGAACGGCGCTGTACGAAAGAACGGAGATAGAGATGTGTTTGGGTGAAAAAAAACAGTGGGATCGAGCGAAAGAGGTAACGCGGGAATGACGAGGCAGAGGAAGACCGGATGCGCGAGTTTTGGACCTTGCCGAAAGATATTTGCCCTCGAATTATTATCCCCTGAGTTTTGGCAACGGAAACGAAGTCGTCGCTATTTCTCTACTCGTCTACCTTATTCTTTGTATTTTCAACTTTGGGCCCTTGCTTGTTTTTTTCGACTTATTTTTGGTATACTTTCTTCTGAAACCTCGTCCGTTCCACGGGTTTGTGGTCCCAAATCGAAATTTCTTAAAATCTGCATCAAAGGATGCAACTATGGCAATTGTCGAGCACATCTGTTGCTTCATTGAAGGGTCGACAATTGATTTATACTCGGTTTGAAAAAATCATTGATCAAGAAAGGAGTGGATGGAACGGCTCGAAATAGTTGGTGTTTTTTAAGTTTCGCGTTCCCAGCTCTTTTCCTTGTATTCCGTGGAACTCACGGATTAATCGGGGACAAGGCAAGCGCATTACCGAAAGGTAGCCGAGAGTACGATAGCGTTGGGCGCCACCACCGCTCGCGACAGAGGGAACCACCATGAAACTCCGAGAATCCGACACCGTTGAAGCGGCGTCCTCACAGTGAGAAGGAGTAATTGGTCGTTCTCAGTTCTCTTCCCCGCCGCCGCCTCATCCTTAAAATCTACCCCCCTTTCATTCTTCTCTCGTCCCTTCTCTCCCGTGCACTCTCGAGCATCCGAATCGTTGACGGGTTAATCCTCTTGTCTTCCACGAAGCCGCGACCGGGTTGAAAGAAGTCGCTTAAAGCATAAGAGCCGTCGACTCGTGTGGCTGAATCGCTACCGCGACCGGACGTGGACTCCACGAAACGGAGACGCGAAGAATTCGAATCGCGGAAGAAGACGAAGAACAGTAACTTCTCTGCCGTCCTGGCGTTCTGACGCTGAGATGATAGCGTTTCAGATGAAAACAATAGAACCCAATGACAGTAAATAGCTTCGATCAAAACGATATTCAATTTTATTTGAAAAAGATATTTAAAAAAAAATGATATTCGGATAATTATTGTATTTTTTTTTCTTATCAATCTTTACGAATTCGTTGACCCGCCGCATGTCGACGCGAAGATTTTATCAGGCCGTAGAAAAAAAAAACTCTGCAAATGTGTTCGGATGAAAATAACACGACAAATTTCATTGAGTCACGTATTTTTTTCTCCGATTCGCACAAAGAGAACGAAGAGAAGTTCGAATAAAGAGAAAGACAGTAGTCGGGACAGGATCGTCGGAAAGATTCGTAGAAAACAAAGAACATCCTGGTGCCCGAGCCGAGTTAGAATCGCAGGCACGGCTACCTCGTCTAATTGTTATTGTGTCCGTACGAAATAACTTTTGTATTACCGCGACGGGCTGCGAGGAGCAACCGTGGGGGTCAGGTTATATGTAACTATGAGTCTACCGCGTAGAGAGAGAGTCGCCTCGATGCACTCGGTGGCTCTTCGGACCGGCGATTATAAAACGAAAAGAAAAGAATAAGATAGGCTTGCGCGACGTCACTGGGTTCGCTGCGTCGCGGAGCTTCGAGAGACCCCGTGCCCGGAAGAAAAAAAACGACCGCTTCGATCCTTATCAACGGGCTAATACCGTGGACTGCTCTGGCGGCTCTGCGAGTGGCCCGAGTTCGGTACGTTGTATCCAAAGCACCTGTGCGCTGCTCCGATTCCATTCCGAATAGATAATCGCTACTAGGAACGATACCCAGGGGCACGCCAAGCTATCATTAAGGTCAATAATTAGTTACACACGGGTCTGTAAAAAAAAATACATCCGAATCCGATCTTATGACCCAAACTAATGATTCTTCTATCTCCAGCATATTTTACCCTTGTAACGTTCGGGGTCGATAAAATGAGGGAAAAAATTCTGAAAATTACAGAATTATAAAAAAAAAATAATGTTGATTGCATTGTATTTCTATTTTTGTTTTTTAGATTGAATTGAAAGATATTTTTTTTTTTAAATCCACCCAAATGAAATCAGTGGACAAAAAGTCAAATGATGCCGCGATTTTGTGAATGTGTATGAATAAAAACGTCGAAGAGCCGAGAATTGAGGGATACAGTGTCTATGAGTCAGGTGATTGCCGAGAGCGCACGGTAGCGGCAATCGGTACATAAGAATGTCAAGGGTGTCGGTTACGCGGGTACTACGACGAAAATTGTCCGGGTGAAATGTCGCAGTCACGCCAGGATCCGTCGGCTAATGGGCTTTAATTGTGAGCCATGGCCCCGCGAGCGAGCGAGCGAGCAATTGCCCCTGGGGCCCCGCTCGCGAACGGCCGAGCAACAGAATGGAAGCAAAGGAGGGAAGGTAGAAAATGTTCCCCTTGACGCCGTCAGGAGAGAGGGAGAGACTCTCGGACGCTTGTGACATCGAGTTAAGATAAGTACAGTTACGGAAATTGAATAATAATTGCCCCGAGAGCCCGTAGAAGCCCCGCGGCCGAAGAGACTCCTGCACCGTGGACTATCCCCGTGTTTATACCGGTGTACTCCGGAGTATCGGTATGGCGAAGATACTTACACGTACATACACACATAATACAGAATACCGGAGCCTCTAATAGCTCGAGAGAGACGGGACGAGGCAAAAGGATAGGAAAAATAGTAAAGCCCCGATGGTGGAACGCTCCCGCGAGCACGTGTATTACAGTACACAACACAACCGGCCACTCTCGCCCTCCCTATCTCTCTACGATCTCCTTAATTATGATTCCGTTGGAAACGCAAAACAATGGGCAAGCGACGTAACGCGCGCGCCGGGAGCTTGCCCCCTCTCTTCGTCGAAACCTTCTATTTCCATTTTTTTCCCATTTTTTTTTATACGTTCATAGAAAAAATTGGGAGAAATAGAATAGAAAAAAAATCTGCTTTCAAAGGCTATTTGATTTGGTCCAATTAATTTGATTCGATCAAAAATGCCTAATTTTATTCAGGCACCGGTTCATAATCCAGTTAGTCGATATTTAAAATCAAATTTTTGCTCACTCAAACAAGTGCAATTAAATCGATGGCACATTTTCTCAAGCTAAGATCCAAATGAGTTAGTTAATTCAATAAATTGAGTAAAAATCATCGTGAAGCGGGAAGCATCTCGAAGCTTTGTGGATGCGATCGGGGTAGTATTTAGTTTGAGTCAGAGCGATTTTCATAATGTATGAGCATGTAAGCCTCTCGAAATGCATGTGTCCCTTCAAGATTGAGTCTTCGACGGAGAAACAGGCGTACGGAGAAAAAAAAATCAAGGGGGGCCTCAAAGCCTTAATATCAGACATCGAAGAGGAAGCCCCGGACTCGTTCCTCCCGAGCCGCTTTCTGGCTCCCCTTTATACTCCCCAAGAATTTCGTGCAGCAGGCTCCTTCGGCCGAATTTGTTCGTCTTTTTGTTTCTCCTTTCTTTACGCAAAAGCCGTTTCTCGATTGTAATTTCTCGATTACGCTCGCTCGCACCCGCTCGTCTTCGGACAATTATGCAAAACGTTTAAAGTGCACTCGGCCTTTCAGCGCGCAGCAAAGCTTGGCTTTCCTCGTTTCTTTTTTTTCTCCTCGATGCAGGCTTCGAGTTGCAGTGAACGAGTCATTACTCGATGAGCCCCGGCGTCTTTGGCACGGCTAAACGACGTACGAGGACATTTCCGGTGCGTTATTTCCCCCCCGAGATCGCCACGCAAAGTTGAGCGATTTCTCATGGGCTTTTCGCCGCTCTCGGGAAGAGTCTCGCGAGGCAGTCGACGAGTGCTGAGCGTGGCGTATACGGGCGAACCGGCGAGAAGGCAATTTTTCGGTTGCGCAACGAAGCCTGCATACATGGGGCATGCAGCACGACGAACAAACGTCGTATTATATACAGTATACACAATATATAGACGTCATATACGTATATACATATCTGTAGACGGGAGGAAGAAGACAAGAGAGAAACGCGCGCCCGGCTCTAATGCGATTAAAAAGGCATAATGATTACGATCAATTATTAACAATTACCAAGGCCGGCAAAAAGTGTAATTACTCGCCATTAATCAAGCGGCTGCGATGTTCCTTGCTTGCCCAAGCCAGCGCCGTGTGTTCTTCGCCTCAACTCACTGCACTTTTCTCATCGCCGCGCTTGCGGTGCAGTCGCCGGGCCAAGACGCACCGTGCGCGCACAATCTGTCGAGCTGCAACGAGAAATTGAGTACTACGCTCAAGGTGTTCATCCTAGAGGAGTAGAAATACGAAAGAGGACAATTACTTTACTAATAGCAACTATTTGTTGTATTTCACTAAACCCGATTAAATTTAAAAAAAATATCGTCCTAACGTCTCAGGCATTTGATATATCGCAGGAGAAGTAACTGTGGAATTTTATAGGAGTCGTATTTTTTTGTTAACGTTTTGAAGTAAGCTGCGGCAGAAATAAAAAATTAATGAAAATCAAAAACCTCATTGCGGCGTTAAAAAAAGGTGTACATAATACCAATTTGTTTAAAAGGGTCGATGACGAGTAAAGTGAGCGGATCGAGCAGTCGACGAAATGAATAAATTGCGAATATGCTATTTTGGCGGGAAAAAAAATTGCTTCTCCGAATCTGGTGCACCGATCGAACTTTTATTGATTGCCGCCGATCAGTCTCACGTCGAAAGGATTATCGAGACGAAAAAGAGAACGAGAAGCCCGCAAGGGTCGGGTTATTCTCGTTTGAGAGAGAATTGATGGGATTTTTTGTTGTTGCTTCACGGCATTTTTTTTTCTTCCGTACTCTCCGATATCTTTTTTTTTTTTTTCTTAACTATCATCGTTATTAAATTTAATTATAGGGGCGGCAGGCCAAGTCATTATGTTTCATAATTATGATCCATAAGTGAAACGCTCAAATGTGTTTTTTCGGCAAGATTGATGTTACATACGGGAACGCAGGAATTTTTATATTTTTCAAGAAGTCACGCATACACATACACGAACAAGGTCACGTTTATTACGTGGCTATTAGCCGCTGAAAGTATCCCGATTGCTGATTAGCCCGGTTAGTAATTAGCGTCGATAATTCATCGTATCGGCTACCTGCTTACCGATGAAAATAAATCTCGCGATATGCATCTACCAAAGAAACAAAAAAAAAATTATTCCGATGTCGCTAGCTGAAACGTACATTGTTGCGTTCCAGAGATATGCAATTTTTTCTAATTTTATTTCTTATTCCTATGTTTCTTTTTTCTTCTTTTGAGTCATAGGCGATGAGAATTGTTCGTCATCCTCTCGTCTCCATTAAACATGGTTTCCATATTCTTATACATTGAAATACAATGCCACAAGTGCGTGGCAACTATCGCGAAGAAAGATTGCTCTCGCAATTCAATTTAGTAATTAGAAGTGACATTGCGGATAATTACCAGTCGCTGTTGTGGATAATTGTAATTATATATACGTATACAACAGAGACGGAGATACAAAGTCACTCGAGAGTGTTGCCGAGCCGAAGAGAAAGAGCGACGATATAGTCGAGAAGCAAAAAAAAAGAAAAAAGAGAATCCAACCGCTCGCGGGGCTCACGACGATCTCTGTCTGAAAGAACTTTGCCGGTTTCTCTCGCGTGCGATCATCGCGATCGCTAGTTGTTCTCGGAATTACCGCAAGGACGAATATCCCCTCGATGGCGCGCTATATCTACAATTTAATGCAGGTGTACAAACGATTCGAAAAAAATCGACGCTGTTCTCTGCGTCGCCCTTCGCGCCACTCGTTTATTTGATTACCGATTTCATGCCAGAAAATTTCCGATAATAATTGATGAAAAGGACTACAAAAATCACGCATCCGTTGGCAAATGCGTAAAAAAAAACTGAGAATGTTCTGTTTTATATTAACTGACTAAAAAAAATCAACAAATTACTTATCTATTTGCGAATTCGTTGAAAAATAAAAAACGAAACTGCAATTTCCTGTCTGTACGTTATTGTCAACGTTGCCTTGATTCATTTCCCACGAGTCACGATCGCTCGATCGGACACGTGTCGATTTTTATCGTTTTAATGCCCCGCGGTGGCTGCTACATTGACATAATTCCTTGCGATACAAGAAAGATAAATTGAACAAATGACGTCAATATTAGAAAAAAATATATATACATAGACATAGTCGCTTCAATAATAATAATAATTATATATGTATGACAATACCGACGAAACGCCTAAGTCCATCTGTGTCTCTGCAATAATACAGGACGTTCTTTCACTCTCCGTGCGGCTGATGAATCGCGTGAATCACGGAGCTATCTCGCAGGCACGCCGATGAAACCATCAATTTATTGCATTCGCGATTGGTTGCGATACGGAGTTTATAAACTAGCGGTGAAAATCCTTCGTACAGTAGTCGCTTCGGCGAGTTATGCCGCGACGTTGAGCCAAAGCCTATCCGTTTTCTCGGAAATCACCAATTACATCGCGTACAAGACGTATGCGTACGTTATATTCAACCGATCTTCGTTGATTACTTCGCTATCGTGGAAATTATTGCAATTCGAATTAACCGAGAGACTCCGCTCGCGGTGTCTCGCGATAGTGTCATAACTTCGCATCTACTACCAGTTTACTCGACGCATGATATCTTTCGCTCGAGATTAATTTCCATCCGATTTACTCGAACGATCGATAGTTTCTCCGTTCACTCCAAATATCTTCGGAAATTTACATATTTATAAGAACCGGAAATGATACGATTTTTTAGAACATTCATGAAATATAAATAAATGCGACATAAAAAAATCGATTTATCCGCTCTATTTTGTGAGTGACTGCATTCAATTGTATAATCTAAGGAGAATTATTTCTAGACGATTAATTCGATAGATCGATTCTTCGAAATATCTCTCCTCACAAATTTACTCACAAATTATAATTTTCATTTTTATTGAGCCTACCGATCGCACCAGGTTTTATCTGAAATCACAAATTAGTTCGACAAAAATTCTAACTGATAATCATTACAATTACGATAATTATAACCATTAATTATGGCAAGAAACGAAATCCGTCAATAAATATCAATCAATCAATCGATAAATCATAATCCGTGATACATCGCACCGTTCGAACGGTATTCGAGTTCTATTTTTTTTTCTGCAGTCCGACTCTCTCTCTATAACTCAAGCGAGTGCAAGCGCGCATGGCAATATCGCTTGAATCCTTCTTCGACGCTCCGTTCATTGAGTCAGCGTGGAGTAACGCATAGAGCGTGAGTCTAAGTACCCTAAGCATCGCGCTCGTCGTTCGGACTCTCACGAAAGTGACTCCAATACATATTAAACGCGCGGGTAACGTAGAGAGCCGTCGTACGGCATCGCGGACGAGCGCGATCGAGGCTCTCGCGGTTGCATCGCCAAAGGGCGATTTATGATTGGATTTACAGGATGACCGACGCGATCTTGTATACAGGCTCGGCTCACCGGCTTTACCGATATAGAAATCGTTAACCGATCTCGCTCTCCCTCTCTCGCGCGCGCGGTTTCGCCGCTGATACGTCGAGTCGAACCGCTCGGGTTATCTCGGTACTCTCTCGTACGCGGTTGCCTCCGCGGTAATTAAACCGCTTACGCATACACACCGTGACCGAAACCTGTTAGCTACCGGACAATGTTGGGATTAATCTGCCCCGTTGGGGTGCTGCCTAACCGCGCATGAGAGCTCTCTCGAACCGTTCGAGAGCCCGCGCTGATCGATACCGCGCGCTCATGTATATAATAATATGCATCGTACGTACCGCTCACCTCTTGTCGGCTCGAATCTCAACAACGCTCGACATCGAGAGATCGAAATAAATCTTGCATTAGCGCGAATAAATCTTCGAACTGGAATCTCCCTCGTGGCGACGCCAAGCGGCGCGTAAGCCGCAATGAGATAACTCGATCTCACAGTGGCTCGCAGGAGGTAGAAACAAAAAAATCAAATTGTTTCCAGCGGTTGTTTACGCTTTGAAGTGTATAGTCGTTCGTCGGAGGGGAAAATAATAGAAATCGGATGATAAGAGGATTGGAAATAATCTGAAAAAAAAATCATCAGATTCATATCAACTACTCAATGGTGTAAAAAACCATATTTTTTGGAGGCCTCGTAAAATTTACACTGAAATATGCCGTTGCGGCGAAGATTGGAAATTTATCGATATTAATCGTGTTGAAAGAAAAGAAAAAGATTCATCTCAGATGCATCGACTCACCGATAATGTAGGACATTTTTTATAATAATTTGTCTAATCATTCGCGGATACAGAATCCATACGAGACAATAGAGATATGTCTATTCGTCTCATGATTGACGTCTCGAATCAAAGACTCGATTCTAATGAACATAGAACAGCTCGACCGATGAAAAATATAATTTTTCAATCGCTATTGCGTAATCTCATACATTTTCTCAATCTGTACCGAATTAATCAATACTCCGAGATTTGCATGCGCATAGCCGTTTCGTCTCTCGATCATTGATTTATACCCTTTCGCGAAAATATATAGTTTGAACAATGCTGTTAAGGCATACGCGATCGTAAATAATCGCGAATGCCATAATCCCGCATGGATTGCACATTGCGAATCGGGTTCCCATATATTAAAATCTTCTCTCTTCTGCTCTATCCGTATCTCTCTCTCTCTCTCTCTCTCTCTCTCTCTGTGGCGGTCCCAGGCGAAACCGATATACAATACTTAACAATCGATTTCATGGGATAGCGCCGGTGCAGCTTCCTTGTTATTAACGCGACTATCTTCGATGTCTCGTAAATATCGAGGAAGACGTGTGCCCCAGCTTGGCACGTATGGATGCGTGAAAGGAAAACATTCTCTCTCGCGCGCCCTACGGAATAAATCTGTCTCTCCTCTTCGCCCCTTTTTCTTTCTTTCGCTCTTTTGTATACTACGCGACTCGCGCGGCCGGAGGCTGCCTCTAACGATGCAACGAGCCACGATTCCGTTGCACCGTGGCTCGGTGCGCGACGCAGATAGGCAGAGACAGAGAAGGGGGGCGTGAGGAGAGGGAATTCCCCTGCACGCACCTTCTATCGCCTTTAACACGCTGATCCTTACAACATAATTATCGCGGAGAGGTTTTGCGCGCTCGTGATAGATACAGCGAGGAGCGAGAGGAAGAGGTGAAAATAGAAATGAAGATAGAGGAGAGGGTCTCGCGCGTTGTGCGGATGATATATAGGTAATATAAAATTCCACCCACGAGATATCGCAAGCCTGGGATTGCACGTCCTGGGAACGCGAAGCATCGATATTGCGGGGTTAAGCATCGCCATGGGACTTTCACGCGACTTTTGTCGCTGATTGATCGTTCTATTCAAACTGACGTTTGATAGGCGAATGATTAGACGATCATTGGATGGGATCACGTAATCGCGAGTCGATCTGATTTAATGCCTCTCGCCGAAAGGCGTTAAATTTCGTAATGATTTTTTATTTCATTAGAAATACTTTGTCGTAAATTGTAACGGTTGAATGCGTAAATAAGTAATCACTTATTATCCGGATAAAACAATTGTTAAATTTTCTTATTGAGAAAAAATTGGAAACTTCATTTTTTTATAAAAGTAATATAATATTATAAATAGATAAATCATTGCAGTAACTTTCCGTATAATTCTCGCAAGAAATTGAGCGGTTTTTTTGCTCAAAAAAAAATTAAGGTAATTTCTTTATAATGAGCGAGCGTTTTTTTTTGTATGCATTTTATGAAAAGACTTCTTTAATACGTAGATTGCGTCTCGAAGTATCAGCCGTTTTCGCATCGACTCAATCGTTTACCTGCCTATCTCGTCGTTTTTTTTTCCTGCTTCCAACTCATCCCCCGATATTTTTCTCCGCTCTTCTCGGTAATCCGGCGGCGCACGAACATACGCGCGCGGTGAAAGAGCACGGGCGCGCGATCGGCGCAAAACGGCTCGACTTATCTCGCCATTAGCGACACCGCGATTGGCTATACCGAGAAATCGCGATGTTTCCACGATGTGTATTGGCGAGTCCGAGATTCCCTTCTGAATCTCCGCGGCTACCGCAACTTCTACGCTACTTTCGATGACCACACCGCCGCCAGTGCCGGAGAGCACTTCTTTACGAACCAATTATACGCGCCCGTTACGTAATTGGATTTATCGTTTCACTCCTCGCTCCCGTCGTCGTCATTCATCTCTCTTCTTTTCTTCGATATGTACGAACAATCTTTTTTTATTAATCTTATTTTTTTTTCAATATATAATTCTCTCCTCGGTCGATCTGTGTTATTGCCTCCGTTCATACCGCGGCGTAGTCAGCGCGCCGCGCGCGAAATCTGATCCATTAGCTTTCTAATTGAACGTTACGCGCGTTGACAGTGGATTTGTAATTAACGAACTCGCCGACCGACTGTCCGGTGATTCGATTTCGATCTCGTACCACACTCTGTTATATACTCACGATTACACGTGTACAGGATGATTCATAATAAATCTCGAATTTTTGTTTCTTCTTTTAATCCCCATTAGAAAAAAAAAATGTACGCTGAGAAAAAAAAATTTTGAAAACAAAGAAAATTCGAATAATTTCAATAATAATAATCATGACAATAATAATACATTTTTGTAAACAAATATTTGTTGACTCGTTTTTTATTCCAAAGAAATTCTTCTTGTGATTTTTGAAGAAATCGAACAAAATCCTTTTTTTTTACTGAGAACACATAAAGTTCCCTGTTGAGAAGCGAATTCAATATTTATTGTGAATCATCCTGTGTATTATCGGCAGTGCACGGTGTTGCACCGAGTCTCTTGGACAAGCAGCGCTCTTCTCACTCTCGCGCGCGGCGCGTACGTAAAATGTGAGAATAAAAAGTGCAAACAACTTTCTCGCTGCCGGTCGATCGATCACCGTGAAAAATCTCTAAGACTCGACTCTCGCGATAATAATTCGCGTGCAATAATCGCTCGTATCTCCCTCTATCGGCATACATTTCGCCCCGCGGTTCGTAATTAAATCATGGACTTTCGAGGATAATTTGTACGGCGGGCAAATTGATCCGGTTCGGTCTTTCTATATTTATGATATTCTTCGTCGGCAAAGAAAAAGGGGGGAAAAAATGGAAAAGAATATAATATCTTGACTCCATTAAGGAGGAATAACCTTAGCGTGTTTCACCTCATATATTACGATATTAGCGCAGATATACGTATATACACGCGCTAGGTATACCAGATCTATCTGTGCATAACAAGCCGGCTACTGGTTAATAATAATAATTCATCTCTCAGTTTTCATGAATATTTAACGAATCGTAATACGAGACGAGGAGATATCGAGATGAAACTTTCGCAAACGGTTGTGCGGATGCAGGAGGGGAAGCTTCGCGAGTGAACGAGAACAAGATAGGCGCTCGGTACACAATAAGTATCTTGTAAATCGAGCGATAAAGGCGGAGTTTCTTACGTGTAAGAGACGCGTGTAACAGCCGCTTGTAAACGGGACACTTGTGTATCCCGGAAGGCATATCCTACGCTCATTATAAATGTCTACGAGGCGCTCGTGTGGGTATCGGGATATTCTATAATATAGAGAGGTAAATAATTCGGGCGTTATCGGTTCCCTTGTATCTCGCCGCGCTCCAGCAATACCGAAAGAATCTCGCCGCGAGAGAGAGATGCTGCCGGATCGCGCGGCTTTTGCGACTTAAAGAATCGCTGATAATTCGTAATTGCTCGAGCGAGAGAGAGAGAGAGGCTTACACAGCCGTATATCCGTGGCTCTCCGCAACGTACGGCAAAACTCTTTCACGGATCGAGTGATATCGGATCTCGAGATCGTAACACGACCGGAGCCTAACAGAACCGATCGTGCCGCTATACTTCTTGTCACAGGATGCATTGATGCGTCTATTAGCGTTCCAAGCTCGCTACACACAGTTCGTCGAGTGTGCCGCGGATGGTGGATGGAAAATTTGCAAGTATGATTCGAGAAAGTGCCCTGTTCGTTCGCTCACGCGCGACGACGCTTGTACGTACCCGTATAGAGAGGGCACTTGCACATGCTATATGAACGATTATTACCAAGGGGGCTGGTTACCGCAGTTGCGGGCGTATCGATTGACGGAAAATTGGAAGGAAAATTTATTATTGGCTATAAATCGTGGTGAAGATCTTTTTTTTTCAAGGGGATCCGTGATTTAGCGGGGGAAAAGATGCGAGAAATCGAACCGATAGGTTGAGGGATAGGTGTGTAATCATTTGTTTTTAGAGGATTGATTCACGAAGGCAGGTAAATAATGGAATATTAAAATTCAACAATAAAGAATCGATAAAAATCATGTTTTTTTGCAGGTTTCGATTTATAAAGGTGACTGGGAATAACATGCATAAAATTGAACTGATAAAGTTGTTTTTACGTCTGAATTCGACATTCATAGCAATCGATATTTTTAAGAGTAGAAACACGTTAAAAAAATGTTCAATAGATATATTCATGCGGCCGGTGGAAAGGAATAAAATTAATTAAAATTTAATAATAAATAGTCCATAAAAATAAATTGATAAATTCTCTTCGGCGTTGAATATGTAACTCGATCTCTTAATGACCGGGACGCGAACCAGTTTGATACTAATAGCACCGAGCGACAAGCAACATTTACGTTCAAGCGATCTTAAAAAACAAAAGAGGAGGAAAAAAACATTAAACACGTCGAAGATCGTTTCGCCGGTTACATTGTAGCGGCGTGTGAGTATTATCTGCATGTATGTAAGCGATCGCAATGAGACGGCTAATTAGTTTATTAAGCTGGGCTAATTTGCATGTTCATAAATCCCGATCGAGAGCTTGTGCCAGCGCGTACCTGTGCCCCTCCGATAGAGGCTCGGGCGTTGCGCCGCGTAGTCGCGAGCCTCGTTACACACAGCGGAGAGTAACGTCGAGCAAATTAGTTCAATCCGCGGAAACACGACGATCGATCGATCGTTCAAGTTCGACGGGAAACTTCACTGAAGCATGTTACTTCTTCTTTTGTTTTTGTTTTTTAAAGAAAAATATACTTCGAGCATATTAATATCCTTGCTTTACATAGTCGCGAGAAGACGCGAATCATGCATCGCGTTCATGAATAATAAAATCAATTTATAAATCGCTAATTGCAAGGTACTCCGAAGCCCCGGTGGCGCGAGATTATTCGTTTGGGAACAAAAACGGCTCGCAAAGTGTGATAAATCTTCGAGTGCTCTCAAAGGTTCGATAGTTTTTTTTCGGTTTTTTTCCTCTAAACGAACGCGATGAAGAAAAATCGTTCGCTCGATCGTCGGCAATTATTGCCGTGGAAATAAAACGTTTCCGCGATTATTCCACGGCCAATTAATAACCGACGTCACGAAACCTACGTCGAACGATTCGAAATGTGAAACACACACCCGGAGCTTCGCGATTCTTCATTATACAAAGCGATTACGCCGTTCCGAGAACAAGCAGAGCGATCGACCGTCCGGGGCCCGAAGTATAAGAAAAGGTGAAAGAACCTGAGAAAGATGCGCAGATGCACTCTTGCCGCTTCAACCCCCTTTCCCCCGCCTCTTTCCTCCCCTCTATGCACCCCGCCCGTGAAATTACGGTGTTTACGCGAATTAGATTTTGGTTTCGGTAATTTTCAGTTAATAACGAACGAGACGCGCTCCGCGAGAGAGAAACCCCTCTCTCTACACATCCCCGAAGCTCTTCTTCTCGTTGTACGAACCCGCGAGAGAAGAGACGGCCGAGGGAGAGGAGGAGATCGGCCATGGGTACCATTAATGCCATTATAGTGTTGCGAGCTACCAACGCGAATTCTCCCAGTCAGTTCCTTGCAGCCTTTTACGCACTTCTGTCTCGCAACCCCTCCGCGCACCCCGCATCCCTTCCACGCACTAAATTTTAGTAGGGGAAGGTGGGGCGACATGGACCACCTTACGTTTTCAAACCCGAAAAATGTATTTTTCTCCCTTGTATCGAGACGAGAATGAAATTAGGTAAAATGGACCGACATTCAATTGCGAATAATAATAATATCAACAACGCAATAAACAAATAAAAATTATAAAATTGAACTCATTTACTACCTACAAGCGTTGCGTAAGCTAATCTCGTCAGAAAATATAAATTTTTTGTTTAAAAAACAATAATCGAGCGTGTTTTTATTTTTCTGCATTTCGGGTTTGTCGTATCGGTCCGTTCTACGCGAAAGCAATCTATATTTAATGATATTTATCCACACGGTTTTCTGGATTTTATCTTATTTCTAAATCATACGTTTTTTTTCAATTTTATGAAGGTTGGAGTTGGCCCATTTTGTCTTAAAATTTGAGTTGCGGGACTGTACCGTTTTGCCCCCAACTTCCCCTGCAACCTCGAAAGGCGGAGGCCCCCGTCGACGATCGTGAAATAAAGAAAAATCGTTTGCCGAGGTCATCCTGCATTATCGTTCGCATTACGCCCGGGCTACCTGCTGCATTATAAGCTCATTTCCGATAAATCGAGTCGATTAAAAACGTTGCCGCGTCCGAGAAACGATCGACTCCCTTTCCCTCCGCCGCTCCGCTGCTCCATCGAACCATCCACACTCGTTAGTGATCGACTAACTTTTGCCCCCTCGTCTCCTCCCCTTCGCTCTTTTCAAACTTGTACCATCGGCTTCAACGATTTTTACGCTCCTTACACGTCGCGGAGCGAATTCTCGGTAACTCCGCAATCTCACCCCGGCGATCTCGATTCTTTCGGACATCTTCATTAAGAGAATAATTTAATTACACGTGTGATACTCATATGCACACCACTCGCGGGGAGCACGGAGTGAAGAATATTTTGTTTGAATTCTTCGCGATTGTACGATAGTTAGTTTCTTTCATGAATAAATTCTTCGTTACAGTCCGTAACCATTTCGCCGACACGTTAATTATTAATTGAGGGCTCTCGGCACACTCGTTGCGAGCTCATTCATTGAGAAAAATCATCAGATGGGAAAACGAGAATGAGAAAAAATGTAAATAAAGAAAAAAATGCTCGCTCGAGGTAATCATATTTTCTTAAAGGCTCGCTGCGAGATAAATACATTTATCGAAGAATTTCTGTCGTTGCGAAACCATACGAGCCGCTATTGATCTAATCTATTCTCGTCGGTTTCTCTCGATTCTCTGCAATTAGATTGACGATAATTTGTCATTTCCGACAAAAAAAACATTGAAAATTGCATGAGATTTTTCTTTTATCGCCCGAGTGTTTTGCAATAAAAATTCTATTTTTTATATTTACTTTCTAGGGGACTTTTGTTGATAATAACGGTAATCATGAATCAATTTTAATAATAGATTTTTGGTTACAAAACGCGCGAGCTTAAAGAAAGGAAGTTAATTGTGATCATTAATTTTTGAAATTTTTTTTTATATATAAACCGCAAAAATGCTTATTATTATAATTTTTTGCACTATCTGGCTATCGTAGATGATATCGAAGTGTAAGGTGAGTTGTACGTATTTTACGAGCTCTCGCGGGCCGACCGTACAGTACGTAACGGAGCAACGCGAGTGAGCGCGGGGTTTATACATTGAAAAGGGAGTCCGAGCATCAAACGTGCCGAGGTGTCGGATCTGGCTGATTCGAACGCGCGAGAATCATTAACGCCGAGGCTCAGCAAGGTCGGTGAAAGGAATGAGTAGGTAGACTCGCATATATTTTCTCGTACATTACCTCAACTCCGAGAGAGAGAGCGCGATGTATTACATACCGGCGCGAATACGAGTTTATATCCCGTCAATATAACGGCGGTGAGCGAATCTACTCGAAATACGAATTACGATCGATCATGGATAATTCCATACCCGCGCCGATGTATCTATACCCGCAATTTATGCGGTTAGCGAGCATTGAATTTGGAAAATTAAACGATACTGACGTCTCGAATATCGATCACCGGATAAACTGCGCGCGAATAACGGTCCATTGGAAAATAAAACTTCTAAACCTTCAAACTGAGTTTTTTCACATTCTACTTGTTATTTTTCCATTTTTATCTTACGAGGAATTAAAGAAATCTTGTTGCGAGAGATATTTATTTGCAATCGAGCCTGAATATCGCGACGAAAGGTTCAAAAGCAGGAAGCTCGGAGCGGTAAGGAAATCCCGAATCCCGAACCGCGGATTCCCCGTCGAAATGGGCGGGGGTTTTTACAATATAAATACAATAAGTCAAGAAGCCACGCGTAGACCGGATACGGGGCCGCATAGGTTTTCCGGCGAGTTCGCGGAATCCAATTACTGATTATTCGGTGGTCGGGTTAAATGCGCGGCGTCAGCGGTGTGTAACGAAAAAAGAAACGAAGTCTGTGGCTAAACGCGTCGTCCACAGGCTCGCGTGTGTATGCGTGTGCGCGGCATGAGGACTAGCAAAAGTCTCGGCCGAAGGAGTCACGACGATGACTCTCGCGATCAGTTAAAGAACCGACGTCGCTCGACCTAGAAGAAGCTTATGAGCTCAGTCATCAATTAGATTCCGCGGACAAAAAATAAAAAAGAAACGAAAAAGAAAAGGTAATAAGAAAAAAAAAAGCGATAAATAATCATCTGCCTCTATTTTTAATCAATCAAGTTACGTAAACTAACGATTATGGTAGTTCCGTAACAAACGTCCCTGATTTTTATTCAGGTATAAATATACACATTTTTTTACATTTTTTTTTCTTCTTCATTCGAACAAACATTAGCACGAAACATAGGAAAAATATTAATCAACGAATGGAATGATACATTCGATGCACTGTGTAACGTTCAATTATGATTTATGATTCGATCGAAGGTCTCCGAGTGATTAATAAGTGAATAATTTTTCTCGCTTCTTTTCGTTTCCAGATAATTCCGGGCGCGGCAGCAGCGAGGCCGTCTCGCAGACGAGCCCTGCGAGCAGCACGAGCAGTTCGAGCGTTACCCAGGTGAGCCATCAGGCTCATCATCATCATCACCAGCAGCAACAGCAGCAACAATCGAGCCAGCAACAGACGAATCAGCCGAGCCAGATGGGCATCTCGACCGAGGAGGTGAGGCCCGAAGACGAGGGTGCCCATCCGAGGGCGGCACCGACGAGCCCCGAAAGCGAGGCCGAGGTCGACGACTTTGCACCCAAGAGGAAACAACGGAGATACAGAACGACCTTCACGAGTTTCCAACTCGAGGAACTCGAAAAGGCTTTTTCGAGGACTCACTATCCCGATGTTTTCACTAGGTGAGTCGTATTTTCACGTTTTTGTCGGATTTCATCTCATTTCACGAAAATGTTCTTTACCCTTCGAGAATGTTTGTAGGGAAATCGGTGTTGATCGGCTCTTTTGCATTTGTTTTTTCAATCCTGTGTTCCGAGTGCAATAGTTCAAAAAGTGTCGTATTTTTCAAATTGGACAAATTAAGTGCTATCAGAAAAAAATATTCGGATCAGCTTTATATAAGATAAGATTTTTTTACCGACTAGACAAACTTTTGACTTGACATCTTCGAATTCTCTAATCTGAAAGAATAACCAAAATAAATTTAAGTATTAAGAAAAAAAATTCATAATCGTTGGGAGAACTTAACAGCAATTTTTCAAGTTCATGGGGCTCTTTTCCCTACTTCGCAAAACTGTTTTGAACTTCTTATCCGAAAGAAGCTTATCGTTTGGAATGGCGACGAAAGTGGACGGCAAGAAAATTCGTTCGCCTTTACGAGCGTCTATAATCAGGACTGACTGTGCTCCTCACACGTGAGTCACAGCCATCTCCTACCGGCTTCTTTGTCCCTTCGAGAGTCTAGACCAGATAGGACAGGCGTCGGTCGAGCTCGAAAAGGCTCTTTGGCATCCAAGGACACTGATAAAATACAAAGCCCAAATCACGTTACAACGCTCCATCGGAAACCGCTCCATTCCGATTCCTTTCTTTTATCACTCTCAAATCCCACAAATTCGACACGCAGAAAAAAAAAATTTGGAATTCAAAATGAATAAAAATTCGGTTTCACCTTTTATAAGAAAATATCAAAGAATTATTATATTCTATATTTTTTTTCTAAGCTTACCTGAGTCTTAAGGTACATAGATAGTTAATTTCCTACCAATGAGACGAGTCCAAAGAGCAATCTATCGCCTCTTCCTCTTCTCTCGGTCTCGTCTACGACGGCGTACTTCTGCCTCTTTTTTCTTCCTCGATTCTACATCTTCTTTTTTACTTTTTACTTGTTCTTCACTCCCTTCCGTTGGGATCTCGGAACACCCGGTAGGTAACTAATAGCGGTGTAATCGCTCGTAATAGGTCCGGTCCCGTGGCCTCGCTTCCATATTGCATTTCATACGAGTCTGGTACTATCCACACTCTCGAATAAAGCGTGTGCGCCTTCCCCGGTGAGGTGCGCATACACACATGTATGATTGCAAGCTCTCGTGCAATTAACGTGGAAGCGAGAGAGAAAGTTTAAGGGGATAAAACGACTATAGCCGAAGTCTTGTCTTGTATACAGCTGTATTATCTTGAGCGTGCTGAGCATGCATGCAAGTCGTTGCTCGATACGACGCGTGTGAGTGACTCTCTTCACGATAGCGATGCACGACCTCGATGCATTTTAGACGAAACAGCCTTTGAATTGAGTGTATCGCGCGGCTTCGGAAGTGCACATTAGGCTTCGCAGCCCGCTCATCGAGCGCCACAAGAATCGGTCGGAGCTTCGCGATTCTCCGCCACGGTGGAAAGGAACCTCGATAGAAGAACCTACACTCATGCCATAAACTCCTCTCTCGCTCTCACTCTCTCCCTTTCTGATCCTTGTAATCAGCATATTAACTTTCATATATTAACGATAATCGGTCCTCCTACTCGACTTCTCATCGTCGTCCGTACGTTCGTTTTCTTGGCAGCTTCTTCGAGTTTCTTTGGTGGCGATGGTTAATAAACCCGAGCCATACCGTATACACTACTTGCTACGGCTATATTGCTAATAGCCGAGCCCGTCGGGCTATCGGGTAATTTCATTTGGCAATTAGTCGTTATCGTTCGACGAGCCGAGTCGCTTCGTGTCGACGACGACGAGAGCACGACCGGGCCCGCGCACAGCATTCACCAAACGATCCGAGGCATTCCGCGGTTAAATGTCTTATTATTGGCCGAGGTGTTTTGCGGAGAGTTCACTTAAATTTAATGCAAAGAAGCTTAATGCGATTGGAATTAAAAAGATAGCTTATCCTCGCGAATTGGTAATGCAATTGGTGATTTAAGAGTTTTTGGTTAAAAATTTATATGGAATTTTTTTTTTTTTTCAAGCGAATTTAATCTTGCATGGTTTGTTCGTCGCTGATCATTGGATTTTTTGTTTAATTTGCGTTCCAATTATTTTTAGAGTCGAATCTTGTACCGTGGAAAATTCAATAGTATTGACGAAAACTTGTGAAACAATAAATTATTTTTCACACATTACATTAATTTAAAGTAAAAAAAAATCAAAACAGATGTTATTATTCATTTTAAGCAAATTTCAGCTTGAACGAATTCGTTTCTTCGACGGAGAAAATAAGTTAAAATTCAAAAACATATTTGATGACGAAGTTAGTATGAATAACATCGAATTCAGTTGCGAATTAAAAAATGAATCCCAATTCCAAAAGAAACGTGCATTTCATGCTTGAACCAATTTCATTAATGGTCTTGCGTTTTACGGCAGACGAAATATAAAATGACTCATCCTAGACATTCCTACTCGCAGGTTTGTTATTTTTTTTTATAACGCGTAGATCCTCCGATTCTTGGTACGCATTAATAATTCCCACTTCTCGAATCCGAAGTTTAACTGCGAAATGTCTCTTCTCCGTAGACCGCAGAGGAAACGAACCTCGATAACGTTCCTCCGCGGTCACGAATTCACACCGCCTATTTTTTTCTTTTTCACCTCTTCGAAATTCGCTCTCGCGGTACACGGCGCGTGTTCCACATTTGTTTGGCACTAAAAAAAAAAATGAATACATGCAAAAACCGGCCGTTTGATACAGAATCATAGGTATCGGTTAACCGGCTCGTTAAATAGCCCACTAATTGGATTTTATGGTTTCGCAGTTTTATTGGCTAGGAAACTCTCTCGTTGAAGACCGCTCGCGCGGTCAGTTAAAGAGCAGTTTTGTAGTTTCAACCACGACACACCGTTGCCGATCCCGTGCGCGCACCAAAGAGCTTTGCATATTCATCGGCTACAAATGGCGCGAGCTCACGAAACTGGAGGGCTGCTCATAGATTGATAGAGCGTGTCCGTATTCGTTCGATACAGACGAGACGCTACCGCCAACTCTATTAGAGAGATTAAGCTACTCGCGTTTGCGAAAATATTAATTACGCTTGTAGATTAATATCTCACGTCGAAACAGAATGTTTTTTCATAAGTATAAAGTAACACATAACCGGAGCGATACGAGTTTACTTATCCTATGCCAGGAAATCAGCGATCTGAGACGAGAGTTTCACCTTCTTTTTTTTTGCAACGCACTCTCAAATTAACGACTCGCATAAGCGATAATCGATGGATTGTAGACTAAAATATCTATGTAGATTTATTAATATAACGATCTAACGATGCATTTTTAGATTCCGAATTTTTTCGTCTCCGATTTTTTCTTCTTGGTTTCGCATCAAAGTGGATCACAAATCTTTCATTTATCGATCGATCGATTCACAGAACTCGTTCACTATATTATTCTTCGACCGGTATGTATGCTATACTTTATGCTATAGTGGTTATAACCCGCTCTTCCTCGTCTCCTCCTGTCGATATGACGCTAAACACCGGGCTGTGTACAGCCACACCGAGGCAAGTCGTTTGCTCCACACGAGTTCGCCACAGATCTAATTTAGATAGGGAAGAGTGAAGAGCTCGGGAGAACGAGAGCTACCGGGGAACCGTTCCAGCAGCCGCCGTATTAGCTCGCGTCTCCTCTCGGCCGCACGTCCCGTCCTATTCGATATCCAAAATTGTACTCAAATAATGTCCCAAAAAAAAATTATTAATGTTAAAGTACATATTACAATTATATAATAATAATTGTTATTACTGAAAATAATAAAAATATCAATTTAGTTCACATTTTTTATAAAAAAAATCGGAATTATTCGCTACGTGGGAAACTGGAATGAATTTCGTTAAAGTCTCTCGCCCCGGCTCTACGGTATATAGTTGATGATATACGATACGGTCTTCCCTGCACTTTTGTTTTTTTCCATCCATGCACCAAGTTATTTCCCAATGTTTTTTTTTTTTTTTTTTTTTTCGTTGCTACTCTCCCGCGTGTTGAATGGCGAGAGGGGAGGGGGAAGTCAATCTCTCGCGGTTTTCGGTCAATTAAGGCGCGACGAGAGAAGTCCGGGATACATCGCGCAGCTCCCGCGGTGCGCGTCAACTCGTTAAGCCCTCTCGCGTATATACGAAACCAGGGTGGGAAGGTTACGGGAGCGTTAACTCGGGAGAATGACTTTGCGTCGGTGCTGCGGGGTCCCCTCGATTAATGAGAGGTGCCGCTCTTCCGCGGAACTCCGGCCCAGAGACGGAATCGCCTCGGATCTTCTCTCACCGCGAGAGGTGGATCCCTCTGAAGATCGCGGAAACAATCGTTGCCATTAAGTTTAATCTCCGAGATTCGTTTTTTCTTCAATTATTATTCGTCATTTCAATGTTAAAGATGAAACATTTTATTTTTTTCAAATATCTTTTTTCGCGACGCGATTTTCTCGAATTGCTAGTTTAGCGATTTGTGCGATTTACACGACCGTACGAAAAGTATATTAATAGACGATCTCGTAACGCTCGGCGGGATGATGCCTCAATTTACGATCGAAAGAACGATTCTCAAGCCTCGTCGACGCCGAGGATGAACGAGCGATGAGACTGCCACCGATGCGCTCGATGCAATCCGCGTGTGCATGCAGCTCTCTTTGGCCGGGCGATGCATCTCTCTCCCCTCGTACGATTGGCGCGGTAGCGTGGCCAATCTGTAATTGGCTCTCCACGCGGTACGCGTATTAAGCGCGCATTACGCACGCATTACTCGCTCGGCTACTGTCGGACCAACTACCGTCCTCTTCCATTTCGTATCATACCTGTATAGATATATGCGTACCAATCTACCCGGCCCATTCCTCTTCGCAAACACGTATACGTCTTCGGGATCTTCTGCACTCGCGCGTTTATCACACGGTAGCCGAGTTCCACCCGAGATAATAACTTCGACGGTTGCTCTTTTAATTCCCCGAAGGTCGCGTTTTCGATGCTTTTTTTATTTTGCAAAATTTCGCATTTTTCCAAAGTTCGATAATTAATATCCCCATTTAGAGAAAATTGCAATTTAGGGACTTATCCAGAAAATGAGCAAAATCAATATTTGCGAATAGATAAATTGATCAATAATGAATCGATTTTAATTTATTTATTCATTTTATTAGAAAATTTAACTCGATAATGCATTTTTTAGATATGCAACGACTCGGCAGGCGACAAATCGTCTGTTATTGTTTTTTCTCTGGAGTCACCGGTCTGTGGGATATTTTTCTCGAAAATAAACAAAGGCGTTAGGCAAATGAATCGTCCAAAAGGAAAAAGAACGTACCGAGGAATAAGAAATATAACGCAATATCGCGTAAATGAATGAAGCAAGTGCGAAAATCCTTGGCGTTCGCCGCCGACTGCGGGACAATTGAATCCGCCGTGCGCTCGTAAAGTCTCATTAAACTTCCCGTTGTTTTGTGAATTTCCGCGAATAATAAGAGTGAGTAGTTTCGCGTAGTACGAGAGCAAAAGCGTCAAACAATGATAATTAGGGATTGCGCCACGGTGGGGTATACAATCACAGCCGGGACGGCGCAGCGGCACTCTCGGTGACTACGGGAGCCCTGTGTGCGACTCAGACTTGACTCACTTGAGAGTAAACTCGACGCGGCACTGTACGACCTCACGGGTTAATTAGATAATGTAATTGTCCGGTAATTACTCGAATTATCCGCGCGCCTAACCTCTGGCTCACATGTTCCCCGGGACTTTAGCGCACTCGTACAGATCCGACCGACGGACACAGACGAGATCCCTTTCTAACCCTTCCTTTTCCAAGAAACGCCGGTTACCAACTCGCAATCCCGTTCCTTTTGCATTTTCCAAAATTCTACCTTTTCTTAAGATTTTTTTTTTTTTTTTTTTCATTGGAACTTCGAAACGCTCGAGCAGTTTCGATATTTTTCATTCCGTTTTCCAAAATTCGAAGGAACAAATTCGAATTTCAGCGGAATCGGATTCTCGAGTTAATTGTTCCTTGGCTCCGATATAAGAAAAACGTTTCCGTTGTAATTTTTTCTCCTCTCCTCGAGTCTCGTAATTTATTACCCTTCGCAATGAGCTTCGAAGATTAATGGCGAATCAGGCGTTGCGCGGTCGGAGTCGGAACTATCGATTGGCAACTTCCGTTCCACATTGTATTTCCCTCCTCTCGTTCTCTCTGGATCTCCCGGGGCGCGCTGTAACTCCCCGTTTCTAAATCTCCCGGTTATTTCGATTACACCTGCCGTTTCCACGGTTTGCGCAAATTATCGAGACACCGCACCGCGCAACTATGCTTTGGGCTTCTGACCGCTAATTGCGAAATCTCGAATGACCTCATTCTCACGCCGCGCACACACACACAGTCCCCGCGCAAACACAGAAAATATAATATGCCCAGAAGCGGGGTCGACCTTTTTTTTCCACGAATAGGGTCTCTTTTCGTGTTCTGTTCTATGATTGCCGCCCGTTTTTTAACCACTGAATTTCACGAAAAAAAGAATCGCGAACCAGTGAAAAAGATCTTGCTTATTGGAGAAAAAAAATTAAATTGTATCGCTGAAACACGTGTGTGTATCTCGTTTAGCTTGAACTTTGCCCGCTCGTCGTGTGTAGCAACCTTAGAATTGCGAATTATCCGGAATTATCCTTTGGAGTCGGATTGAAAAGTTGATATAGACGCGTGCAGAAATTGCAGTCTCTCGGACAGGCAGTTGCGACAGAAAGACTCTCGGCCGAGTGCATTCAACGGACGTTATTCCGAAGCCTTCCCTCGTCGCCTCGAAGGACGCCGAAGGCTGAAAAACCGGCGAGAAGCGTTTTGACTCGTGAAAAACAAGAAAAAAAAGACGAAAGAAAAGGAAAGATTCAGGCTAACCGTAAGCCGCGAACAAAACTGCACTGGAATAATTATATACGAACTATAAAATCTCCCGCCGGTCTGCACGGGCGTCCAACCGCGAAAATTCGTGATCTTATTAAATCCGCGCGGGTAAAACCGCAAAAACAAAAATTAGCGCGTCGGAGCGGTGAATCTCTTCTCGTGTGCGCAGCGATCAAATCGTCGTTATGACCAAACGCAGAGATCAGAATGCCACTGTAGGAGCTGCAACAACGCTCGTAGGCGAATATAATGAACGAACTTTGTATCTTTTTTTTTTTTTTCTTCTTTTTCCTTCTGTTGCGCGGTGAATTACGTATGTGAAATATATAATCGAGAGACTAACTCGCGAATTGGATTGGAGAATTGTAAATGTGCGTCTCTCCGCTTCGAATTATATATTGCGAGAGAGAAGTGTGTGAGTCAGCGGCGATGTCGAAGCGCTCCCTCCAACGTTTGCGAGCTGAAAGGATCGCGAATGGAGCGGAGCAGACACGGCAGCGGCGCGCGAAACTAGAGAGGATTGGAGAACGAACGTTTTGTTGCATTGGAATCTTGCGAGTGTCGAGGATAGAAGAGATTGCAATATGTTATTAAGACCCGCGGAATACGAGGACGAAAGTATCAGAGCGAGAAGTATAATTATTGTTTTATATTGTGAGATCGTTTGAGATAGGTTAAACGCGAAGAAAATAGCAATAGAAAGGCGCACAATGTTGATGAACAATAAGAATCATAAGTATTGCAAATTTTCACATTGCCTTCTGATTAATTTATCCACTCGCGAAGCAGCTATGAGAAAATGGCTTTTGTAATTTTATCGAATTCCTTCTGAAGGTATATTACTTGAGAAAGAAAATAATTCGTAAAAAATAATGTGGTAATTTAAAATTTTCTGGAATTTCTTTCGTATCTTTTAAATTATAGAGATACAATATGAAACCAAATTCTCGTCGAGTCTCGGTTTTTAAATGTATCATTCAATCGAAATGCCGAATAAAATTTCGACCATATAAAAAAAGATAAATGTTGAGTTCGAAATCAAATTTCGATTTTTTTTTAAACTGAACACCAAGCTTTTTTCTACGTGGACGCGAAAACGTAAAAAAGAAATTGCGCCTGAAAGACGAAACAAATGAGCGCGAAGGGAACGAAACTTTTTCTTTTCGCAAAATTGAAAGGCAACAGGCGAAAAAAAATTACATACCGTTGATACATTGTGCGGGATATGAATAATTGAAATCCTATGGTAACCACAGTATTTTAAAATTTGCCGAAAAAAAAGGAATAACATGCAAACGTTACTGTGTCATTTTAACGGGAATTCTTTCCCGATGTGTGTTGCGAAGAAATAACATGACACGACATAAATAAAATATATGTGCAACAAACCGGTCGAAGATGAATTGTGCGAGCGGCAGGAAACGTAGAATTATCGGTAGCTTCATTGAGCCTTCCATTCAAGTGAATTGTGTCGGAGGCAGCGGAGTGAAGAAAAGAGAGAGCAATCACGAGAAGAAGACTCGAGGAAGTTGAAAAGACGTGAAAGATGAGAGAGGAGGAGGAGCGAGGGTGCGTGCGCCAAGCGAGAGAAGCGAGGCAAAACCTTCTGGCAAGGTGCAACTGTGTATTCCACTTTTGCAGGTAGACATTAAGATGCATTACTCGCCGGGGTGATCGGATGCTGAAGCGGAGATTCTAAACGAAGCAGAAAACTCATACCCAAAGGAATTATTAAGAATCTGCGAGTGAATCCCTCACCGCGCATCCGCGACTCCAGAGCGGCAATCCAAACGACTTTTTCTCAATTATTTCGAGATCGTTTCCGGCGGCACATTGAATTGCAAAGCTCTTCGCGGCTGCAGAAATGAAATTTCATAAACCGAACGAAAAGCCGAGACTTTGGGATTGAGGAAACTCGATCGGGCAGGAATAATTCACCGTTTGCGAGTTCCGAGGGTTCGCTTCTCGACGAGGATTCCTCTGTCATTTATTCCGACACGTCGATTTTTTTTTAACAAAAATGTTGAGGTATTTTTGCGTTTTTCGGAATTACACGCAAGAATGTCGAATCGACAAGAGGATCGAGTTGTAATTCTAGTATATCACCGAACAGCATCTGCTACGATTATAATAATTGCGACTTCACACCGCATGCCCGCGATTAATTACAGCCGACGCTGGTGGTCGTTATTATTAATGCATCCGCGTCATCTTGTACACTGCACTTAGAGCTTCAATCTTCTACGTGTTCGAAGTTTCGAAAAATCGAATTAAAAAAAAAATTACTCAAGTTTAGCGATTTTTTAAATCGTTTCCAGGAGATCTATTATCGATAATCGGTCATCGATCACTCATCGTCCTGATACAAAGTCGATCTCGCCCGCTCCTGGACAGAAAGCCTTTTTTTGTTTTATTGAAAAGTTGCGTTTCCAGAGGATCGTTAATCGATCTTCGAATAGATCGTCTCGCGACCAGAAATTTTTCTTTTCTAGTTCCAAAGGTGTTTTTCCAGAAAATCGTCTGACGATCTTCGAATAAGTTGTCTCCCGATCGATAGAAATTTTATCTTTGAATATCGGTATTTTTCACCGATTTCTCGTGCATGTCGATGTTCAATAAAATTTAGCTCGCGCGTTAAAACGCGGTCTCGCGACGCCGATTTTATACGAATTTTTAATCTCTTCAGTTTTACTATTCTTTTTTTTCTCCGATCTTTCCTCGATCGATTCGAAGGGGTTGATAATGCGGGTTGGGGCAACTCGATCTCTGTAATTTCTCACGCCCCCTTTTTTCGTGTAACTCCACATTACCGTTACGGTGCCGATGTTGCGCTCGCCATAGCCTTCGGAGCGCGTAACGAACAGGCATCTTCTCTCTTCCTTTTACCCCCCCTGCTGTTTCACCTCTAAACGCCGCGGCTTCTGTGCTCGTAATCACCGAGATTCGCCTCCCGATTTCGGGGAACATCTGGAGTAATTTGCCTTCGAAATGAGTTTGCCCCGGGGCTTTTGGCCCTCCGGTAGTCTTCGAATCGCTCCGGCGATTCCTTCGCGCTCGATGCTTTCCTTCCGAAACCGGCGTACGGATCTACAACATTGGACAACGAATAGAAAGCGGTACAGCAAGCAATCCACAACGGGCACTTCCCTGAACAAATGTTATTGTCCAGAAAACAAATAAGCAGAAATGAAAAACGAAAATCCCATTTATTATTCATCGCTATTGTTACCATAATTTTAAAAAACCGCTATTAATCGTTATAGCGCGTAATTCGCGATGGAAATTTTCCTCGAAAAATGTCGATTGTCGAGACAAAGAAAGACCCGAGAATTTTTGCATTAAAAAAACCCACAAAAAAATCTCGATTAAAGTTCATCGCTGTTGTTATATTGCCTTTATTACCTCCTGTCGACAGTCGGATTGTAGCGGTTATAATTAATAATCCCGCAGATTTTTGCACGCATATACGCGCGCGCCGCTATGATAGCTACCGAGAGTTTTTTCTTTTCCTTTTTTTCTTTTAATTCGTTTTATACTTACATCTAATTACGCGAATGCGCTGCGTGTCGATAACGATCAGAATGTGAGATTCGTACGATGAATTATCGCGTGAATTTATAAGCAATTCTCGGAACATCCTATTACTCATCTTAATGAGATGTATCTCTCGTTTATTTGATATCTCAATGATTTTTAGTGGCACTAAACTGAAAAACAATATAGCTGACGATTCAAGGGCATTGCAGATTTTTTTTTCTTCCTTTCGTGAAGGATGTGTGTCGTTCTTTGTATAGCTGGCTCGCTTTGCTTTATAGCCGAGGTAAATTTAATGATATAGCCGCGAAGCTAGAGAGCGAGAGAGCGGAGGACCGTGGCAACGAAAAATAGCCACGGCACTGTAACCTGCACGGCGGAGGGGACGGGGGGAAGACAGGATGTAATCCATTAACGCATGCCGCGACCTTGAAGATCCTTGCACGACGCCATCCCCAAACCCTTTGTTCCACTAATGGCACGACGTTCTAATATCTTGCTAAAATTTTTTATATATTTTCTTTTTCCTTTTTTTTTTGCAGAGAGGAACTCGCGATGAAGATCGGCCTAACGGAAGCTCGGATCCAGGTGAGTTGATTGAAAACCACGACAATGTAGTACAGTAGCCTATCGCATAAATCATTGAAAAAAATTATCGCTCGTTTGAGAAAAAAAAACTGCTTTGTTTGAAAAACACAAAAATATGGTGCCTTTCGCATAAATCGACAAAAAAATGCTATCGTCCGGTAAGCGGCACTGCAGAGATTTCTGTTTAGAAACTCACGCCGAGATACGCCGGAAGTGAAAACGATTCGAATGCATTTATCCAATGACACGGCGCAAATTGCATCATTATTCATCGGAATAATTCTCTCACGCGTCGCGCCGCACTTAGTGTATTTTTTTTGTTCGCCTCCGTTTCTTTGGAACATCACGAGAGCATCGAGTTCTCGATAATTGCTCAATTACCATACACACCGCGTACATTGTACGACGTTCCTTTTTTTCTCTCTCATTCTTCCCTCCGACGAGTCATAATCAACTAATTGAGCGACTATGTGGCCGAAGAGACGGAAAAAAACTGGGCGTTGAATCGCGGGACACGAGTAAACGATGATTCTCATAAAGCGTCCCGTCTCAATATGGAAGCCTCGCTAATCGCGAATGTTTGAAATTAAATTTGCCGCGGAACGAGACGGCGTCAAAGGGCGCACTCGTGAGAGGCACCGAGCGTGGATTCTCTCGTCGCGTTGCGTTGTTTTCCTTGCGCAACGCTCGATTATCCAACATCCTCTGACATTTCGTTCGGATAATCGTTCGCGGCAAACGTCGTGAAAATTCCTCGGGCATCTTCTCTCGGGGACGCCATCGAGAACTTTTCATTCCCTCGCGAGCGCAAAGGCGAAGAAAGAAAAACCGAACGGTCAACACGCGCTATTCTGTATCTTATCCTTTCGGCCAAACAGTATTATGCTAAATGACAATTATTACGCTGCAAGCGTAACTGACGCTTGCACTTGCAAAAGATAACTGGAAGTCGCAAAAAAAAAAACGAAATTAGCGTATCGCGATATCCTTTTCTGTTATCTGCCTAAAGAGTACTCAGTGCGTGAGTAAATTGGTTAAAGAAAGCCTGAATAAAGCGTAATGACACTCGTCACGTATGGTATGAATAATGTAAAAAAAAAGAAACTGAAAAAAATAAATGACGCGCGAGTGACCTAAATCTTTGAAGCTCGAAAGTTGTCATTTTTTTTCGTCTTTCCGGCCGTTATCGACGAGAGAGCATTGTGCGCGTTGGAACACGCGCGAAAAAAAGCGGGTTACCCCGGGCACCATTTACAAAAGCGATACATATGTATTTATACGCACGTTATGCACATATGTGTGTACGCGCCGCTGTGAAGTACCTACATAATGCTCTCGGTGAAGTTGATTTCGAGTGAGCGTTTGTTGCGTGAACAGCTGGCTAATTTGCTCAATTAGTTTAATTTATTCTCGGTATATACGCTCGGGGTCTCTTCCGCCTCGCGGGCCCGTACCTTTTGCACACTCTCACTGTCTCGCGGCAACCCCCTCGCGCCCGAACCGAGGATCCGACTTTCCGAGTTGCGTTCTCGCTTCCCGCGCTAACCCAGCGTGTCTCTGCGTATCCGTGCGCGGGCAATTGCCGAAGGTACTACTTTCTTTGCCTCTCGTTATCGCTTTCGCGCGTTCATACTTTTGACACCGAAATTCGACCCCACTACGCATACCTGTAAAAGGGATATGCAGGACTTCAGTTATACGCGTAGGGCGTTATATAATTATGTGTATGTGTATGAGTGTTTTTATATACTAAATACGACATATATACTGAGGTATTGCAGAGCTCGCGCGCTAAGTGCGCCCGAGTTTTTCCGTCTATATTAGAAAAATTCGTCGCCGCCGCCGCAACTATGATTGACTAATTCCTCCCCCATCTTCAACGATATATTATTCTAAATCACTCATAAGTCCCTGAGACTAATATTAACATTCCTCGTCTTCATGTAGAATATTGAGCGAACCCGAATCTTTGACTGAGGGGGTAAGTCCCATTTAGATTTTTCTCTTTTAGTTCCTCGGTCCCTCTAAGTGAGACGAAATATTTTTGGTTGGTGCCAAATTGGGGGAGGGAGATACTTCATACAAGGAGGAATTTACAATATTGCGAGCCAAAAGGGAACTTAGGATCCGGGGGTTTCTCAGACCCCCAACGCCCTCCGAACTCTTGAGGGCATCCATGCGGCGGCGACATCTTTTTATATATATAAAGTTACTACATATTACTGTAGTGTATACAGAAGAGAATAAATATCACGTAGACTGTGAGACATACATGCATGTGTGGCCCACAATGTATAGAAGTGAATACTTTACAGTAGAGTATTTACCGACACGCTGTTTCGGTTGTGCTGATTTTCAGCTAACTTCTTATCGCGTGCCGACGAGGTTCGAGGGGTTATCCCCGCGCGGCTCTCGTCAAACGAAATTACCGCCTTGTACTTGAGAAAGACCGCAAATATCCAAATGAAAAAATTATATGATTCTTCGATGGATTATGTGCAATAGAAATCTTTCGAAATTACACGGTACAAGGTAAACTCAAGAGATTTCCATAAACCACAAAACTCGATTTTTTTACTCCGCCCGCGGCAAGTGTTTTTATTTATTTTTTTCTTCCCACCTCGAATTTTCGAATTATCGGCCAGTATTTTTGTTTTATTTTCTGTGAACGAAGGGTTAGGAATTGACACGAACGAAATTGAATGAGAACCCCTGGTAGAGGAGAGAATGACACGCATCGTGGCCCGGCGTTAATCATTTCGAAGAAGTTTGCCCGTAGAACCTGCGAGGCAAGCAACAGGGCCAGCAGCAACACGGCAGCGCGCTCGCGGGACGTTTCTCTACACTCATTGACCACGATGTTCCATCGGACGTACAACAGCGAGATGGAGGAAAGAGATGGCAGGGGGGGAGAAGGCAAAGAGAAGCCGCGATAACGACCGGACCGGTGAATCGTGCGTTTCGTTCGCGGCGAAGATAGACGCCTAGATAGTCACGCTTCTCTGTCCTCTCGCGGCGTTTATAACGCGAAAATTAAATTGTCACAAGGTGTTCGAGCGTCGCACACACGAACGCGACGGAACTTATGCCCGGGGAGTCGTTTCCACCGGAGTAACAGAATAATACAAATTTGCACGAGAAGATTATTGTCAGTTAAGCTCAGAAGGGGGGGGGGGGGGGGGGGGGCGATGGCGAAAGAAACTTGTCAACCGGAATAAATCAATTAAATCGTCACGAGTACAAATTACACTTCTCAATCAGGAGTGCCAGCGAATCTTTAAATCATCTTCTCTTTTTTTTTTAATTCGAATCAATTCAATTGTTTTTCTTTTTCTTTTTTTTTCAACGAACGAAGAATGTTTAACGAACCGGCCAAGACTATAAGAGGATATCCGGAACGATTCAAGGTATCGTATCAATTAACTGGCACTTCAGCGATGCGAGACATCGTCCCGAGGCAATTAATCGAACCTGCCCCGCGCGCCTTCTCCCTTGTCCACTTGCGGTCACTCAATTCCCCCGAGCTATAGCGATTGTACGGTATATAGAAAACTCACTCGTGACTCCTTTACCTTTCGCTCTGTCGCGCGCACAACCCCGCGCACTCGATTCGTACGCCGCGAATCCACTTAGCACACCGAACTCGCGTCGTTTCTCCGTTGTTCATTTTCTTTCATTCTTTTTTTTTTTACCGCGATAATCGAAGAGCCGAAGCTTCGCGGATCGCCATAAGTGAAAGACACGAGAAGAAACGGGAGCCTCGAAAGAGTCTAAACTTTTTTCTTCTCGGCTGTGCGCCCCTTTTCTTTTTTAATCTTTATCCAATCGTGGCTTCTTCGCCGCGAGAATAAACCGACTCTCGCACACACGCGTGCGCAATAGAGGCAAGATCTCGTGCGGCAGGTACGAGTTCGTTCACTTACCGCACGAATCTAATTGGACTTACGTGGAATCTTGGGTTTGGTTCACCATAAACTTTGGCGCGACGCCGTCAGAGCAGGATATACGTCCTTCTTTCGATCCTCCCGTGAGAGAGGAGAGGACACGAATCGATCAGTCCGAAGAAACTGGAGGATGCTGCGCGTGTTTGTGCGTTTGTTCGAGCGCTTCCGAGCCGAGCGTCTTTGGTGCTCGGCGAGGAAAACGAGACTCGGGACTTCTCCTTCAATCGCAACGGGGAACTGATCTCTATAAGCAGAGATCACGGTTCTCTTTACTGCTTCTTTTCGGTTTGTTTTTTTTTTTTTTCACCGCCGAGTCGGCTCTCCCGATGGACCACTTCTTGCGTCACTTCCGTTGCTGATCTTGTCGTCAAACGATCCGACGACGAGATTAGACTTAAGGGAAACTCTTATCGCGAATCGTCGATGAAAACGTTCGATCGCATTTGTCTCAATCTTCTCGTTGATACAAAAATGATGAAATCGATCGCTAAATAAGACGTCATAATTTTTTTCATCAGACCTAATTTGAAGTAGACTTTGAACTATACACATGAATTTTTTTAGATTTTATAAAAACGATTTTCGGGTTATGTGAGAAGTTTGAACCCAGCCGATCGGCAAGTGACGAAATTTAAAAAAAGGACATCCGAATGTTATGTTATTTTAGGTTTGCTGTCGAAAACCGCACGCTTGATATCTTCGAAGTTTCCTCGCTCGGACCCTTTCGCTCAGTGTGGAGACCACAGCTATTACCGAGCCCTTCGTTCACATTTGTTTCATTTTTTTTTCTTTTTCGTCTTTTTCTTTTGCATATCCTCTTCGCTTCGTTCTGCCTCACCCGGTACCCCGTTGAAGTCATTTCATTCGCGGAATAAAGCGTATTTCTCTTATCCGACGTTTTATCTATGTTACTTTACAACAGGAACTCGCACCTGCCAATGCTCCGCTACGTTGCACTATATATATCCAGAAGAGGGATAGCGAGAGGACTCGACACCGTTCGCGTTCCACGCTCGCCACCTTTTCGCAACGATAATCTTCCTTTTTCTCTCAGGCAGCGCGCGCGCGCGCACGCGGCTTAGAACTTATTTTTCTTCTTGCCTCACTCGGCATGAAACGAGACTACCGTAGTTTTGTACCCATCCGCGACTCAAGGACTTTAATAGTTCCTCATAACTCGTTTTCGTACGAGCGTTATCGAGCCCTGATGCGAAACTTCGAAGACAAATCGATGAGTTTCGAATAGTTCTCTGATTTCGCTTCTCGGCTATTAATCACCCGGCAATTTAGCTCTACGGAAAAAAAATGGATGAAAAATAGTGTTGATCATTTTCGCACTGTAATAATGATGATCATAATAATAAACTCAATATTCATAATGATTGATCAATTCTATTACGAAAAATGAAATATTTTGTAACAATAATAGATTCATTGATATAAAAAAATTCTTCATGATATTAATTTTGTTATTGTTGAAAACTAATTTTTCAAAAATATTGATTAATTAACAAAAGAAAAATGAACGTGCTGAATTTCTTTAATAATAATAATGATTTTAGAATTTTTAACAATCATTTTCTACCGTCTAATCAAGTGAATTAACGGAATTGAGTAACGAAAGAGCGGGGTTAACCACGATCAATTTAATACGTTTCTATGAATTAATCCGACGATATCCGGTAGCCGAGCGCAGAGAGAAAGTTAATAACAGAGGATCCGCCGGAGTAGCTCTTTACTTTTCTTTGCGGTAAAAAAAAAATAATAATCTTTGCCGCAAGTCCTCGTAGAGTCGTTCAAGGTATCGAAGACGCTTCGCGGAGCGGATACAAAAAAGTGAAACGAAGAGAAGAAGGAGAAAAAAAAGGTTGTGTCCACGAAAGACGCGCGCAATCTCGGTAGCCTCTCGATCCCGTTTGAGCGCCGAGAAGATTAAGCGGGGCAAAGCTAAGGCATACACTATGTCCAACTAAATACGTATGTCGATCCCGTTCCACATCGCGGGAGACGTGGATACGAGATTTAAACCGCGGCACATTCGCACGCGATGTGTCGTGTGCGGTTCGGCTTCCTGAGACGCGCCGCAGAAACGTCTAGGAAAAAGATCAAAAGCAAGCCGTGAATTGGATCGTTAAGCTTCAGAAGCTTTTCTTCCATTCCTCTTTTTCTTCCTCGCGTTGCGAATTAATTCAACCGGCATTTGCAAAAAGAGGAATGAAATCGGATCTGAATTTACAATTGAATTACGCGATAATAATATTTATCTTTATTTAGCGTTCAGAAGCGACGAGAATTCCGTCGTCGCTTCAAACATTCGTTTTTTAGATTTTTTCCTTGTTGCGAATTAATTCAAAGATCATTTATAAAAAAAAGGGAAAAATGAAATCGAATCTGAGCTTGGCAATTTTTTTAATTTTTTTTGTTTCGGATGATTCATAAGAGGCGAATTAAAAATGGCTCTGAATTCAGATTCGAGTTTCGCGATGATAACATAAATTGCTGTCTGATTTGTTACAAGCGTGAAGAGTTCGCCTTGTTAAATATCCATCAATGCTCGAAAGAATTATTCGTCATTTCTGGGCCTGTGAGCATTAATACACGATTAATGACAACGCGTTTGGTTGTTGAATATATCGAATCCTCGGATACGAAGGTAAATGCGATGGGATGGATAATTGATTAAAAAAAAAATGGAAAACAAAACAAAAAAATATATGAGAGAGATTCCGAAGCCCCGCGCCGGCTGGCCTTTGCAACCTCTCGAAGATCCATTCTACAAATCGAATGGTTAATCCGCTCGGAACGCTGCCGGCTGTTGTAATTAATGTGCCGCAATTAACATGAAAACGTTAACTCGCGCGTTCACGAGTCTCTTGAAGAGGCCCGAGGGGCTATCCTCGACAAAACGGTATGGCTCGCGTCGTCGGTACGTTTTGTTTTAGCCCCGGGGATGTTTAGCTCCCCGCTGGGGGCAATCCTGTTCGCCTTGGGGGGTCCCGGCACCCGCCTCGTCGTTTCTCGTTCCTCCCCCGCCTCTTCGGCCGACTCGTCGAATTCTCTTCGTCTTCGAACTTCGAAAATATATAATTTTTTTTATTGAACTATCGTTTTTTATCCTTGATAAAAAAAAAAAATATTCATGAATTTGAGAAACAATCGATTAGAAAATCACCATAAATCCGCAGAGCTAGGATTTTTTTATTAGATTATTTTCTTTTTCGTTAATTTTTTTTATAATACAGTCATAGTTAGATATAATGACCTCGGACCGCCGCGCACGGTCTCGGATCGAGAAATTGACTCGGCTCCGTGAAACTGCTAGATCATCGGGGACTCCTTTTCCCAATGACGAGGCTACAACGCGCGTCCTGCTGTTTGTACATCGTCCTGTTTGTAGTTGAAAACTTTGAGGAACACCGGCATCTCAGATCCGCATTCGGTTTCGGCTCTTCTTTGACTCACGTCTATACGTTGATTCGACTTCTTTCACTGTCCTAACTCTTTTTTCCCGTCCGCATATTGTTCGAACGAATTTTTCGAATTCCACGTTTTTTTCTATTTTCAAATTATCTCCGTCACTTTTTATGCTGAAGGAAATTCTGAAGAATATGTCGTAATAATAATATCGTATCAAACCTTATTATTACAGCACTAATAATTATTAATAATTCTCTGATTTTTTATTTATTTATGAGTGAGTAATGTAAAGAATTATTAATGTACTAAATTTTCGAAACAAATGGAGCCTTTTTGTGAAAAATTTGTGAGACGAAAACGAAAAAAATCAGCTGCACCGAGGCGAAACATCTTCCGCATTTCGCCTCGGCAGGCAGTCAGACCTTAAAAAGAAATGATGATACAAGTTCCTACAATTCTCCGGATCCTCCGAAACAACTTGCCCGGAAAACAATCAATTTTTTTTGTCCGCACGGCATGTAATTTCTCCACATACGAATATACGTGCCATCAGCAGCTGTGCGCGAGTTCTCGTTTCTTTTTATTCCGAAACGGTACTTTTCCGGAAAGGCGCATCGATTCACCGTCTTCGCGAGGTATACAGCTCCGTCATCGTCGTCGCGTTTCCCGGAAATGCCGCAGGTGCGTTTCGCCATCCCCGGTTTGTACGCGATCGTTCGGATGATTGGATAAGTTGAATTGTTGTTGACGAATAAACTCGCTGGGGGTTCGTCACTGCGGCTCGTCACGAGAGCCCGCACGCGTCGAGTCTCTCTTTCCGAGCAATTTCTATCCTTTCTCTCTGCTTGTTTCTCTCGGCCCTTCGGCTTGTTCCTTGATTTATTTCTTCATTTCTCTTGTTTTACCTTTTTTTTTCACGTTCTTACTATTTCATCCGCCTTGTTACTTCAATCCTAGCTGCTTATATACACTTGTTTCTGCGCCTCTCGTTGCCGTTTTGCCCGCCTAGCTCCGTCCTCCTTCTTTATTCGCTCATCCATCTCCATTTTCTTTATATTAAAACGACGATGGATCACGTTACTCTTGTTTGCTTCTTTTATTTCATTTCCGTTTGTTACGTTTTATATCGAGCTCGCGGTACCGGGGTCTCCGACTCACCGACCGGCACGAGGCCCTCTCGGTTTTTCTTGTTTCCTTGATTCGCTTTTTTTTGTCATATATTTCTTTATTCGAGAAACGTCGCTTCGACGACGAGATATCGCGACGATTGCTCATCCCGACCGGAGTTTCTGGTCCCTATGGAAAATATGATTTGTGAGGAAAACTCGTCGCGGCCGAAAGTCGAAGATAAAAATATCCATTCGTGAATGAAACATGATTTTTTAAAACTCAACGTGAGGGAACGATGAGAAAGCCGAGTACCGGAGAGGCAGAAGCTTCCGTTGAACTTATTAGAGAGCCGGAACGATTCGATGTTCGGGGAATCTTTGAGAATCCGGAATGCGCATTCTTCATAGAAGGGCGTATTTCTATTGTTTCTCGAATAGTCTTTGAAGCCATAATGTCAAAGGCTCTCCCGTACCGTCGTAACTTCGCGCTCGAGGGACCGTGAAGACGGAGGAATATCGTCCCTATGCCGTAGAATTGAAATAGTTGGGAACGGGGCAGAATGAACCGGCTGAGGAATGTGTAGTTCATTTTTCATGGTTTCAGTGGCACGAATTGTATAACCGAATGAAATTCGTAAAAAATATATCGGTTTTCTGAAAAAAAAAAAAAAAGTAGTTCGGGGGCAAAATGGACAGTCTTGAAAAAGTGAAAATTTTATTGTCGAAGCTTTTTAACCGATTAAGCCTTCGCGCACGGAAAACTTTTAGCAACGGTAGCTTTTTCTGCACACAGTAATAATGGGAATATTATGAAATTACGAAATATTACTATTTGAAAATAATGTCTGATGAAGAATTACACGAAACTTCGGGGCAACTTGAACTGAACAACCATAATGGTTTGACATTGAGTTTGATGACAATGAATGGAAATAGCGATTCGTATTATACGAATCTTCAAATTTTCTGAAACAGTCACCGACAAGTTTACATCTTTACCTGGTCCATTTTACCCCTGTCTCCACGATCAGTAAAAAAAAGGAAACTGCACAAGAAATACAAACTTGCCTTTTTACTTTTTTCATTATACCACAAAATGGTACACAGAAAAATCTTCGAATTATCGAATTTATGAAACAGCTATTTATTTTCCTTTTTTTCTTATAAAACAAACATCGGTAATGAATTCCACGGTCAAGGAAGCCGAAGAATATTGCTACAAACTAAATGAATCCTCGGAAATCGTTAAACAAAATTTTCGCAACTCGCGTAGTTATCGTCGAATCGTGCAACATCCATTATTCGTATACGTTTACACGGCCGAGATTATCGAGTCTTTTGGGAAACGACGCAGAAAAATATACAGTAAACACATTTTATTTTTTCTCTTTTCTTCTCTATAATTTTTTTCATCTTTTTCCTTGTTTCTTCTCAGTCGGGCTTAACAGGTTTTACGAGGTCCGATATTCCGTATTATTATTTACTCTGTATCCCCATAGCGCACGAAAAGCGAGAGTGGTTACACGGTGGAGCAAAGTATCGAGAGTCAGAAGCACGCAGCCTCACTGCGCAACGTTTTCGTACACAACAGAAGCAACTTTTAAAGGTACCCCCTCGGCCTTCGAGTATTGCACAGCGAAAGATCCATAATGACAAGAACAGTGCACGCGCGCGGGGTCCCTTCGCCGCTTTCCGAAATAAAATGAAAAGAAAAGAAAAAAGTAAAATAAAATAAAAAAGGGGAATGCGTCACTTTAGCCGGAATCCGACCTCTCGGGGTCTTCGCGTCGCTTCGACTCTTTTCTCGTAGCCGGGTATACGGAGAGAGAGACCCACCAACGACTTCCAGGGAGGAGCATTACTCGTTTCGCGCTCCCCGTTGACCCGGAATTCGAAGGATAGCCTTCCTCGAAAGGCCTACAACGGACTCTGGACTACACGACTCGTCTCCGTTTCGATCGACATGAAGAAATCGACTTTTGCGAAACTCGAGCTCCTCTTCTGCGCTTCTGTACGACATGCTGTATAACTTATACTCCATTGCAATACTTCGCCTCTGCCACCCTGAAGGCTCTCGACTATATCCGTGCGAATCGTTGACGACAGAAATAAAAAAACAAACCACAAGAACAAGCGAATAAAAATAAAAATTATTGGGGTAGCAAAGAGTCAAAGTTGAAAAGGAAAACATAAAGACAAGCAAACTCGGTAATTGCACGTCGATGAAACTCTTCAACTTCGCGATAGAATCGTTCCAGCTTGACGATAGGTCACGAACGTCAGCAACTACTCAAACTCCTTGAGTTATGTTTTTTTTTTTTGAAGTCCTACACTTTCTCCTTGTAGACTTTAGAGCGAGGCGAATGCGACGACTCTATCGCTTGCACAGATCTATAAATACAGAGACACTTGACGTCGACGCACGATTTCTATGGGATAAAATTCGCAATCATTGGATCATTTGTTCCGAAGAAATTGAATTGTATTCGTAGTCATTATGTTTCTATGGTCATATATCGAGGCAAACGGAAACATTGATACACTTGGCCGTAAATAAAATGTATTGTTTGATACTATGATTGTCCCATCGCACGGGCTTACCAATACGATTTGTTATCACAAAAAAAAGTTATTTCTGCCATAAAATCGCCGAACGCCTTGATCATACAAATTATTAGATCATTCTTTTTTTTAAATAAAATTATAATAAGATGATTTTTTTTCTCTGTTGCAGGTATGGTTCCAAAACCGACGAGCAAAATGGCGCAAGCAGGAGAAAGTCGGTCCTCAAGGTCACCCCTACAACCCTTATTTGGGGAGCGGCGGACCGCCGCCCTCGGCAGTGGTAGCGCCGACATTGCCGAATCCCTTCGCTCACCTAGGATCATTCGCTCTGCGAAAGCCCTTCGAGGCGTTTCGCTATCCGCCACTGGGTCACGGTCACGTGCTTCCCGGTGGCTATCCGGCTCATCCTTACCACAGAGCACCGCCGCCGCTTCTGCCGCCCGGAATGCCATTGCCCTACACATCGGCAGCCTCGTTTCAGACCCTATTGGCAAACATCTCCGCCGCTCAGAGGCCCAAAATCGTTCGCAACTCACCGCCACCACCGTCGACGGTACAACCACCTCCGGTCGTAAGTCTTCCGCCGCCACCTCCCGCACCGACGACGTGCACGAGTTCGCCGCAAGGCTCGCCAACCGGAAGTGTCACCGCGCTGCCGGACATCGACAGAAGAACGAACAGCATAGCTTCCCTCAGACTCAAAGCCCGCGAATACGAGCTTCATCTCGAAATGCTGCGCAAGAATGGTGATCTCATCAGCTGAAGAAACTCCTTTTCACACAGCCTCCCTCCCTGATGTATTATGAAACTTAGACAAAGGAAAAAAGGAAAAACAACGAAAGCTCTTCGTCAGTCTCGGAAAGTTGAATCTCTTGTATACTAAATATATTCGTGATAAGGACGTGAAAAAAATCGAGCTGAAAAACATAAGCCAACCAAGATTTATGGAAAAAGTAAAAAAAAAATTGTTCCAGGTTTTTGCCATTCGGCTGAAAGTTCGCTGGTAAAAATCGATGGAATTGCGCCCTCGTGATGTTCTCTTCTTTTTTCTTAATCTATCACGAGAACTTCGCGAGGCAAGAAGGAACGAATCGGCATTTTTGGAATTCGCTAGAGTTCGCGGAGCGGGCTCCTCGCTTGCGACTTCGAGAACACGGCGGAGAAACGTTGGGGACTTCTTCTACTGCGACGAAAGTCCTCGTCGTTTCGCTCGCCGAATTCTCGAGTCGCTCGCGCTTTTTAAGCGAAGGAAGACCGAGCCGCGCCTCTAGCGAGAAACAAAATATCGATATCGACTCTGACGCGAAAGCAACGATCGATTTTTCCAGCGACAGCGCTTTCGATCGTTGATCGGAAAATAAAAATTCAATACTTCGGATAAAAACTTATCGACTCGAGGAGGTTTTTGTCGATTTTATTGTTTATTCTGTATGTTATTGCAATTTTTTTTTGGCAACGATTGAAACGTTTTTCGAGTGAATTCGCTACGAGAAACCGGAAACAATTTTTTTTTACGCATTACGCGATTTTTGGCGCGATAATCGAAGAAAAAAAAGGCGAAAGATCGTCGCATCGTTAGATATCGAGGCGATATCTATAATAATCGATACACGATTTTTTCGCATGGGCGACAAATTTGCTCGCGAAGCTTTTCGAAACTGCGAACGTAACATGAAAAAAACAATCATTTGTATAATACCGGTGATACGTGTAAGTCGAGGAGTGAAAACTTCGGGGTGTTTCAAATCGTCGTTCTTTTTTTTTACGTCCTCTTAGCTATCTCGCTGCAGAACGCATGTAAAACTCGTGCCTTTCCAAACCCAACGGGGTGATTGCAAATACGAAGAAATAAGAATAATTGTATCCGTCCGTGTTTAGCCTCCGAGGATTCTATACTATTATATATATATATATGTGAAGGACAAAAACGCATTCCGGTAGGAAAAAAAAAGCTGAAAGATAAAAAAGTCCGGCGCAGGACCGACAGAGATATCTATATTAAATAAAATATATTTACCTAATCTTTATCGACGATAATTTGCGTTAAACAAATAAATAACAATTAGAAGAAAAAGCTAGATAACTATTTATACTTATTATATTATTATTATCTAAACAATAACTTGAAAACAAGAAAAAAAACCCTACACGCAAAGCCCACATCACCATAGGATTTATTGCATTGTTAATTATAATACGATTTTTACAAGTGTAAACGACGAAAAAAGAGAAAAAAAAAAACATTAGCGTGTAAACTTGTAAATAACTTGCGTCGTGATAACTCGAGAGCAACGGCAACGGCGAGCAAGATCCGTTGCTCGCCCTGTCGTTGATCTCGAGACTATAGACTATAATCCATTGTACCTTATTACCGCGTGATCACGAGCGACGAGAAAAAAAAACGTCGCTCATCCCGTCCAAAAGTTCTTTTAGATAAAAAAAACACACACAAACACAGTCGAAAAATTATGTGTATTTCGAAAGCATCGATCTTGACGAATTCGTAAGCGACGATTTATCCATTAAGTCAACGAAAACACCAATGTGCATTGTACTTATTAAAAAAAACTCTTGCATTCCTATCTCTCTATTTCTCGAAACACGAAGAAAAAAATGAAAAAACGAAAAAAAACACACACACCTATAAACACAAGCACGAACTTAGATCCTCTTTCTTTGCGATTTAAAATAAAGCGTATATTGTCAATGGAGAAATAATAAATCATTGTTCTCTCAATGCTCGTATTAATTTTCCGCATTACCAATATTATTTACACGATAATTGACGGTTTCGCCGTGGATCGGGTACGAGGCCGCCTTTTAATGCATGTAAATATGGAAATTCAATTAGCCAAGATGTTTGAAAGATTTCGCGAGAGTGAAAAATGCGTCTCTCTCGCGGTGTCTCGCCGTAACGGTGATTAATAAAGTGAGGGGGTTCCCCGAGCGGAAAGAAAACACGATGATGGAGAAGAGTGGTAAGAGGCGAGTATATGGATAACGCTTAATCCTAGACTCGAGCATGGGGGGAGAGAAGCGATAGTTTCTTTAGTTTCCGATCTCCGTCGCCGTAGCCCTAAAGCCCCGCGCGCTGTTCCCGCGTAGCCCCCGTGGCGAGCGCGACCGCGGCGGCGTAGGTATAGGTAAGAGGATGCAGCGAGACGAGGCAAGTAACTTCAGTCCGGGAACGCCTACCGTTCGGAGCCGTGGCTCTCGCCGACGATCCGTGGCTATTTAAATATTTTATAGTTTAATGGGGCCCCGGGCCATTAATGCTCGTAAAGCTAATTAGCCGGGGCGAGCGGACACGCTCTGAGAGTGTTAATCGAGCCTAGATCGACCAACGATAAATCTCGCACGCCGGCCAGAAGAGAGAGGAGACTCGCGGGGCGAATTTCCGCTCGGTCGAAGATCGCTCGGTTATCGAAGCTGATCGAATCCTGCGAGGCTTATAACATTCTCGTTGGCTCTATTCGCGATCGAAACAAGAAACGCAAAAAGTTCTTGCGGTTTTTACACGAGTTACCGAGCTTCCGTGACGTGTAGATTTATTCATTTATCATGCAGATGCCGAGCGAACGAGGCGGAAGGACGCCGCGAGACTGAGTACATCGATGGGTAAGTACATAACCTCAATCTATTGTTTTTTTATTCGTACAAGCGTTCTTGTATCCGTTGAGACAGTCATCGCGATTGTACGACTTGATATTGTTATTTGTAACATAATTATGCGAAATAGAGGTTAGAAAAACGTGCGAAACGTTATTTATCAACGTTCCACGTGAAAAATGCTGGTCCATAAGAATAATTCGGCGGTTCTCGCTGTTCGAAGAGTTCGAACAATAACTCAGCCTGGCGAAATGATTCTTACAACAATAACAAAAAGAGCTCGGAGTAGAATAATAGAAAGAACAGATTCGTTGTTAGACAAAATACCCGAAATACGAAAAATTGATTTTCGAGCCTATAAAAACGTTCGGAATTGCGATTTTTTTATAAATTTCGATAATTCGTTCGAGCCATGTAGGATAATGATTGTGTAACGGCGTTATAGTTTCCCATCGCCGCTTTTATGATCGTTCGTTGGCGTTTCTGGGTCTGAAGCGTTAATAGCAAAAACTCGAGTGAAATAACCAATTTCCCTCGAATTTCGTTGCCGCTCGGGTCTTTGGGGATGCAGACCACGCACGAGGCAACCTCCCGTTTCCGAAATTCATCGCTCGCGAGGCCGAGGAGAGGCCTCGCAATCCCGGCATTAGCAAATTACTACGGTGTAAACAAATCGACGCTATACGCACAGCCGGCGGCGGTAACGGCGAGCGATACCGCGAGCGCAGACCCCTCGGCCAGTATTTTCTATTCTCCTCTAACTCTCGCAGTTAGTTAGTAAACCCTTCATTACCGCGACGTTTTACCCCGCGCGGCACGCATATACGAACCGCGCTCGATAATCGAAAGTATCGACACTCACGGGCTTCGTCGTGATAACGCCAACCAAAATTCACGTATTTATTTTCCGTCGCTAGGCTTCAGAATTTCAATAATTCGATGTGTGGAAATAGCCGATCGATTCAATAATTGATATAAAAATCATAGTATTGATCATCGATAAATTTAGCAATAAAAAAAAATGTGTATGTATTTTTAAAAACCATACATGAATGGCTGAAAATTAATAATTGATCGTTCGCCAACCAAATATTCAAAAAATTGCAATAATTAAGAAATGAGGCATTTTTTTCCAAAAAAAAAAGAATTAGTACTTTTCCGAAGAGACTCGGTCAGATCGACGACACTTATCGGACAAATAATCTGCTTAGGCAACGATGCGAAATTAGTGCAGAACGAAGCAAAAAAAAGGAAGAAACTATCCACAGAGCTGCTGCATCGAACTCTGCAGCAAAGCTGCGTCATTCGGTTAACAATCCGTAATTAGGGGTTAGCCCTGCAGCGGGTGAGCCTAACTCGGTTAACGTCGAGGAACGTTGCGGCCTTCGAAGTTGGCTCGGGCACGACTTCGGATATCTCTCTCTCTGTCGCTCCCTCCTTCTTCCCTATCATCTTGCGGGATTCATGCAAATTGCCTGTCGCTGCATTACATGCCTATCCCCGTTGTCCTCGCGATGCATACCTCGCGGAATTTTTATCTTTTCATCATCAATTCTTAATTACGTTACCGAACGGTTCTCTTAACTAATTAACTTATGACCTTCGAACAAATCACGTTTGTACTTCGAGAAAAAAAAAAAATACAGAAAGAGATAGAGAAAGAGAAATAACAACAACGACGAAGAATAGAATCATTCATTCGTATGGCGGCACAATACATTTTTTTTGCAACGCGTTTGTACTCTGGAAGAAAACCAATGATAATAATGTTAAAAAATTAAAACCATTAAATCGCCTCCGACGTCGTCGCATCAATATATTTTTTTTGTTTGGCTAAGAGAATAAACAAAAAGCTGCATGTTAATTTCAGTCCCGTAATTACGATCAAGTGCAAAAGATGACCAAGATTCGAGATTATTGTGTGTCGGTTCTGCGGAGATTTTAACACATACGAGAATATTTCGTAAGTGACGAGTAACGAGTTTACACAGAAGCTTGCTAAACGTACTCTCGACCAAAGTAGCCTCACGCGTTTGCACAGAAGATGTGTTATCCATGTATCTGTTTTTATTTCTCTAGATGTGTGCTTGTGTGTGTGGATGTGATATATATATATCGTTATGTATACAAGGAATACACAATGAAGTATAAAAGGATACATTGGGTGGGGAGAGTGGTATGGAAGCAAGCGAAACAATCGGCAGGAGGGCAGGGCCAGCCACTCGGTGATGAGGGATGCACGGCGTGACGGTCTAATTGAGGCCTTCTTGATTGCATTTACACCGCCGTGGCTGCCGTTGCCGCTCGTACTCCTTCTCTACCGCACCACTACTCTTATATATATTCAGTATTATATTCGCGCGGCTCACCTTCGTCGTTCATCCTCCGATTCGTTTCTTTTTTTCACGCTTTACATGCTTCTTTCTTTCGTTTTTATTTATCGGGTTAACGGAGAAAATAAATGTAGCGTAGCAATAGAATGGCGATAAAAAAATAAATGAATGAGTGAAGAAAAATTACAGTGAACCTGCTTAAGATGAGTAAAAAAAAAATCAAATATTTGTCCGCGATTTTAGAATGATACACCGTAATTATTGGTAGAAAAGATTGATTTGAGCTCGATTAATTTAGTGAATTATTTTTTATTATAATACTTCTGGTATATTATATTGCTTGTATAATACACATTCAATATTCGTCTATAATTCTACATTCGCTTTCTTATATATTTAAATTTCAATCGGACTAAATTGTTAGGTTGTGAATTTACCCAAATTACGCTTCATCGAGAAAACTCGTTTTTGCGCGATCGTTCTCGGATGATTAAAAGCTCTCGAGTCTCTTATTTACAGAGCGGAGACTGTATTTCGCATTCCATTAGAATTCGTTAATAATTTGCCGAGTACGCGAGAAAACAAAGTGTGAGACATTGACGCCCGGTAAAAGACGGGGCGCGTATAATTTGTCGAGTCGAGCGCGTGCAACAATCTCACCTGATCCGTCGTTATCGCGCTCGATCTCGGGGCCCACGACGACGGTCGACGACAGCAAAAAGAAAAAGGACAAGAGTGGAGGTGAGGCCTCTCGATAGAGTCTCCCTCGTGTACTCACGGCCAATATCTTTGGCACGACGCTGCTCTCTCGTCGCTTTGCACAACGACAAGATCCACGATAAGAGATTACGCATCGATCATCGGTTAAACGAGCCGTCGCCGCTCAAACCCGACACTCGTTTTTGCTCGTATCGGAGACACGAAGTATGATAAAAGTTCCGGGATGTGCGACGAAACGAAAATATAAAATAACGCGAGTCACGTTAATACTCTCATTCGAGAAATCTTCACGCTAAGCGATGACTCCTAAACTCAGTTTTCAAACAAACGGAGTAACAACATTTTTTTTACCAACAAAGAAAATTTACAAAAATTTAACCAACCGACAGCATTAAAGTTTTAATTTTTAGAATATTTATAATCTATGAAATAAATTATTTAGGAGGGCCAATCGAAGCCTGAAATTGGTATAAACAAAAATTCGAGAAACGAAATTTTGTAACAATGTAAGAGACACGAATCGATAAGAGTCACGTAACAAGAAACTGAATAATACTGCTGATTGAGCGATTACCTAGTAGAGAGATACAGATCAATGCCGCAAGAAAGTCACCGGATCAACTTATTAGAATCCAAACGGTCCTTCTTTCCGTAAACGGACTTGCATGTCGATGTAATTTACATTTTTATCGCCAACGAGCCGTGCCATCGAGTGACGAGGATAAAATATACGAAAGAAAAATACTCGGAATTGCCACGTACTTGACCGTATTTTCGTCCGATTGAAGTAATTTTTGTGCATAAACGGAGCCGCGTGCCAATTTCGTTACATTTTATCGCAAACGAGCCGTGAGCACTTGTAAGTGCTTCTCGTTGCTCCATTGTCGTTTGTTCGAAAAACGCAAATTATTTTTGGCGGGTCGTTTTTTTGCGGCGCATCGACTGAAAAAAAAGAATATCGTATTGCGACGATTGAGAGATTATACCGAGTGGAGAAAGATATCGATCGATGCTACAGGAGTGCGTTTAAAGGACTCATTAGCTTCTAAATTGTCCTTTTCTACAAACAAGCTTGCATGTCGATTCGGCTAAATTTTTTATTGTTAAACGATCTCAACCCGAGAGATCGAGTGATGCAGATAACATTCAAGAGAAGCTCGCATCGGAAGGAATTCATTTCTTCATTTCTTTTCTCTTCTTCCCTTTTTTCCTTGAGGATAAAAGAATCATCCTCTCGTATAAACGGGCTCGCGTGCCAATTTACTTTACATTTTATTGTAAACGAGCTTCTTATCTTTCAATCGTGGAATTGAGAAGTTTCATAGAATTTTTCGAGTTAATTCGACGGGTCACGCATTTGAGACGGACGACGAAATGCTACGGGGTTTTTGTATTCCGACACGAGACGTTCACGTATTGCGCGCATATTATATATGCGGCCGACGAAATCGGGCACTGCGAGAAGCGCCGCGCGTCGTGTCGGCTTGTGATGCGGTTTGATGCTCGAGCCATCGGCGGTTTCTTCTACGTGTGGGAAATTCGCGAGTCGAACAAAACCGACACGCGCGGGCCGCGCGATTTCACTCCGTTTGCTTGGCTGAAATGCACGTGACAGTAGATACACGCGGGACTGTAATGGTTACGCGAATCATTGTAAAATAACTCGGAACATTTGTATAGAAACATTTTTTTGTCCTCCGTCTTGGTAAAACAAATCAGCCACTGCCATGTTTATAAAATCATATTTTCTGCCAAATTCGGCCGAGTATTTTCTATTTTAATTTTGATGAAAAGGTTTTTCCTCGAGGTTTTTTTATTAATGACGATTGTAAAATTGGTTAAACATGAAAAAATTATATGAGGAAAAAAAGTCGTTATTTAAGCCGCTCTAACTTGAGAACGATTTGAGCTGAAAATATTGAAAAACAATTCTTGGCGCGAGATCGCGCGAACATCGGGGATCTCGGTGCACGAAAAATGAGTTGACCGAAGTGAAAAAGAAAGGTTACATAGCCGTACTGTGGTATATGCAATACAGGTATATATACGCAGAGGTGTCCGTGTGCTCATTACATCGCTTGTGCGAAGAGCCTGCGGTTTACACCCTTCTGTGGGAAAGATTAGGGGGAGAGGGAGGATGAGGGGTATTCTATCTCGCTCTCGCTCGCCTCCCACCGTATAATGTTCGCTCTCGGGTCCTGCGGCAGGTTCGCCACGGCGACCTTGTTTGCGATTCGCCACGAGAGTCTTTTCTTCGTCTCGTCCGTTCGTTCGGTCTCTCCCGTCATTAGTATCACGAAGTTTCTCTCTTCCTCTGCCGCAATCGCAGTTGGTAATTTGCGCGTTTGCCTTCCGACGCCGACGCCGACGTTGTTTTCTTCCATACCAGAAATATCATCCCTGTGTGCCGACGAACGAACGTGCATCTACGCACGCTCTTCCTCGCATACAGAGATAAAAACACCTATATTCATGTTATTATAATAAAAAACGCTGGAATTGCGGTGTCGTCGGTTTTCCGACGAGTCGCGAACCTTGCACCGGGGCAAAATGGACCAACGGGACAGAATGGAACGATTGCGCAGATCGAATTCCGTGGAAAAAATTAAACAAGCGCAGAATTCCGAAATTTTAGAGAATTTCGCTACGAAGTTTCATGGGCATTGTTTATACTGTAAACACGGCTTGCTAAAAAAACTATCAGGAACGATGTTCTATGGAATCCTACAAATCATTTATTGTCCGAGGAAATTTCGACCGATATGAAGAATAGAATTGTATCAAAATAAGAAAATAGTCAACGGACTAACTGTAATTCAATTATTGACTTCGTGAAAAGTCTTCCATTATTTCTGTACCGAATTATCTAAAATTTCGGTTTGAATTTCTGAATGCCTTTCAATCAGGTCCGTTTCACCGCATTTTTTCTTTCGTCTCGACCCTCCAAATGTACGTGACGAATTTATTTTTTGATTCGACTTTAGTGGGAAAGTTCTGCGAGAATCGACGACATTTTCTGAAGAGCTACCGCGGTCCATTTTACCCCGCCTTCCCATATATACGTGTCCATTGGCTTCGTCTATAGTGCGAATCATTAGTATGTTTTCTCGTAGCTTTTGCAACATTGAAACGCAAAGAATCGCGACTATAGCGGTGATCGTAGAGCCGAGGAGCGGCGTAGGTGCATCGCGGTCGAGCACTCGGCGCAATGTACATGACCACGTGCTGATCTGCCAACGACCCTCTCGTTCCCCTCGTCCCACCGTGGCAAAACTCTCTCGCGGTGTGCTGAGCGTTAATGACACCCATAGCCCACCGAGTGAAGATCACCGCGATCATCTCTCCCGAGGTGAGAAACTCTCGAGATCGTGTTAACACCCCAGCATCACTTTGAGGTGTATTTCCCCTTGTCGAGAGAATGTACATTAGAAAATAATGCTTTTTCTCTCTTTCGGACAAATGGAATATGAACGAGGAGTTGAGATATTACTTCGTTGAGACTCGAGATGTACCGCGAGTGTCGACACTGTTATTGTCGCTAAAATGTTGAGACTCGTTACAAAAAACGCAAATCGGCGTCGCAATTTCTTTCAGATTTTCTGGCGCAGAAAGAACCACAGACATTTTTTGCAGACAAACAAAAATAGTTCTTATTAATTTATTTAAAAAATGTTATTATATTTAATTTATTTAATATCCCGAAGCATCAAAATCTAAAATTTCATACCATTTAAATTACCATTTTAACGTATTCAATAACAAATATATATTTGTGGAATTGTACATAAGAAAGAACAACGATACAAGAAGAAGTCATTGGAGAAGGGACGAACATATTTATTATTAACAAAGCGGTATGCGAACGTTGTGAACACTCTTTCGATGTTCAATGCCTTTATTGCGAAAGCGTCGGCTTCTTGAAATTAAGGTTCATTGTTTAACGCTGAATATCGTTCCTGATTGTCGGTGACTAATGAAACGTTATGCGCGGTACGTAAGAATGAACGATACACCGAGTGCGTAACGCTCATCAGCGTGAACCTTGGCTCTTCGGCTTGTCGGAGGCAGTTCAGCCCATACAGTGTAACATGTATAACGAAAGAAGAAAATGAAAAAAAAATATAGTCGATAAAGAAGAAGCCACGTTTGAGACCTTGCAGCAAGAGAGAGCTCTGTAACGAAGACGAAAAAGCAGCGAGTCGAGAAAGAAGAGTCGGGACGGTGAGAGGAAAGAAAGCGAAGAGGGGGATGGAGGAAGAAATGATCCGTACTACCGAGCGAGAGCTCTTTAACGAGTATCATCAATAACGCGAACGGACGTTGAGGCGAAGGAGAATAATAATAAAAAAAATGAGGGAAAAAAGAATATGAAAAAAAAGGAACATCGACGAGTAACTGAAAGTAAAAGACCGATAAGCGTATTCAGGCAGGAGCAAAGGGGCGCGCACGCGAAGGTTCGAGTGCCGGCATAAAGATTGCGCGAGCCTCTCTCCGCTCGGTCGCGAGAGAATTTTTCACTCGATAAATGGTGGTAATTAGTAAATTTGATTTAGGCGCGAATGAAGCCACGCCATGCGAGATAATATGCTTCGAGGCACATAGGTGTATATAATAATAATAATATACAATATGCATGAAGGAAGGAGTTTGAAAACATCGGAATCGCCTTGCTTGTGCTCACTCTCACTCTTTCGTTGTATACTAATTATTATTCCTATAAATTGAACCCTCCTGAGAGGCCCGAATTAGCTTTGTTAATGATGATTAATGATCGGGAAAAAAAAATCAACAAAATGAAATAATGAGCGATCCCGAAGGCTCCGTAGTTGAAAAATGAATTGATGATTCTTTAAATGCTTGGCATTTTTGTTTGGATACGGAATTTTGTTTCTTCCGCGATTTTTCGGCTCGTGGGCGGATTTGTAATGATTTACCTGTTGTATTTTCAACAATAGATAGTACGTAGTTTATGAATCTTTAGGAATTAAATTTAATCGCATTATTGAAATTATTTGAACTATTTTTTTTTGCGAATGAAAAATGTTGACTCGAGTAATGCAGGTGTAGAATCGATTTAACTGAGTCGGCGGACCCTTTGCGCGAGGGCAAGAGGCGCAAAGATTCAGCCCGTGGATTTTTCTCGTTCCGCGGACAAGAATGGGAGTTTCGGGGCACGTATAGAAAATTGCATTGGGCTGCCGTGGCGGTGGCAAAATCGTGGCGGCGATGAACCCGACGAGAGAGGCGCGCGCGGGGATCCCTTGCATTTGCGCCGATGGGGAAGAGAATCGCGATTCTCTCATCCCCGCTGCCGTTGGCCTTCCTCGTGGGACGGGCTTGAATTTCGGTAATGACGCGTTGGCTACCGTGAGGGTGAGACGAGATATTCCGGGGCGAAGGTGGAGGATCCCGAACGAGGAGGATAGACGAAAAAAGAAAAAGGAATCAGTAAAAATACGAATATGAGAGATAAAAAAGACTGCGAAACGAGCTCGAACGAGAGAGGAACGAGCGAGAAACGAGCCAGACGAGAATAAGCGACGAGTGAAGAGGGATAGGAAGAAATAACGCGATAAAGGAACAGCGAGGGGAAGGGTGAGGAAAAATAAGATGCGGCAAAGGGCAAGGATAAAGGGTGCGCAGAGATACAGAGAAGAAGAAGGCGATGAAGAAGAAGCGGGAGCCCGGGCGCAAAAGCAGCAGCAGCAGCAGTTAATCGGAGGGCATTATCTCAATCACGTAAAACGGCAAAATTGCATTTACCTTTTTAAATGAATATTTGGCGGAGGACGCGCCGACGGCGGCTGCAACGCGACTGCTGCAGCAACTTTTGCCGACGGGCCCCGAACCGGACTGACTATATGCGCTCTTCCTCTCTCCCGCCCGCTAAGTTAATTTACCAAGGAATGCCGGGTACCGCCCTCCGCACGCTCCCGAACGAACAAGTATTGTCCCTCAGTATGCTCGGGCCGTGCCTATTGTATTTCATCTACGGTACTGTGCCAACGAGCGATAAGAACAATCGGTAAAAAATAAAACAAAGTTCGAAGCGTGAATGTTGCGGAACTTCAATTCTGCTTATCTTTGGGCCAAAATTGGACTCGGATTTGTGTCCGACGGCAAGAAATCCTTAAAGAGACGTGGTTCGAAATATTTTTGGGAATTCTCTGTTTTTGGAGTGAAAAACTTTTGTGCCTTTAAGTGTGTTTTAGACGACAAATTCAAAAAACGATGAAATTCTACTCTGGCGGGCGGCAAAAATAATTCGTGAATATTTTACACACTAGTAAACGCCGGGACAGTGAACTTTTTCATGCATTGGTACATTAAATTTGATATACAATATTTGGAGAACCGTAAAGATACTTCACTTTTGACAATTTCCTTTAATGTCACTGTAAAAATGCATTAATCAAAAATTTCTTCAATCCGTCTGGCAAATTTACACAATTTCATCTTTCAGTTGAAACTTTCTTCATTACACTCCTCACTCACTGGGAAAATGTTCAACTAAATAAGAAATGGAAGCATCTTTGATGGCTTTTTTCCAACTAATTTCGAACTCGCTGCTAATTTTATTCATATCTTAATATTCGTATCTTAATAGTGATTTTCGTCGATTTATGGACGTTTGAAGGAACCTCGGTGCGGTTTAGTTGCCGATAAACATGCGAGTATTATCCGTGTCGGCCAATGATTAGAGAACGATGAGACTAGTTTTCTCGAATCTTCGCTAGGCCGTTCGGCCGAACACGCTAAGCCCGAGGAGATTCCTCGGCTATCGTGTAATGCATACCGTATGCGAGTAGAGTACTAGGTATATACTATAATACCGCGGAGAGAGTCTCGGCGGGGCGAGCGCACCGTATCTCAGTATCTGATAATTGGAACGGTAATTACGCGATGATTAACAGAGATGGCTCCCGCGCATCGTGCGCCTCCTTCCACGTGGGAGAAAGGGAGAAGAGAGACCTTCTCTCGATCCCCTCGATCCACTTGGCAGGATCGAGATCAAAGGGTCGAGATAGCCGCGTGCGCGCGGAGAACAGAGTTACGCGAAGCTCGCCGTCTCCTTCTCTCTTCCTTGTTCTCTCTTCGTTCCGCGACTCTCCATCTTGCTTTCGCTACTCGGACTCGCCTCCATTTCTCTCGATCCTTTTATCTTCGACGTGACGACGAACAATCAGTAACGACATCGTCAGCCATACTCGATTAAAGATTGGAGAAAACGATTTTTTGTTCCTTCGTTTTTTCTCTCTTTTCTTTATTTTAATTTTTTTTATCGTCCACGCGATAATTAGAAACAGGGTTATACGAGGCTCCGAATTAATTGAGTGTAAATCGAAGATAAGGATTGGGAAGCCATGATTTTATTTTTATCATTATTTTTTTCAGGAAGGAATTTATTTTACACGCGGCGAGATGGAACAGAATTGCCGAGTTGTACATCTTTTTTTTTCGAATTTATAGAATTAATTTATAAAACAATAAATTGCTCAAACAAGAAAGAACGCGATAATGCAAAAAAATGTGTCCCCATTCGTGTCTTTGAATGAAAAATACCATTCATAATGTAATTCGAACAGGGTTGATTACCCAAGGCTTCGAGTTAATTGAGAGTTAACCGAAGATAACCATTAGAACACTATTTTCTTTTTATTCCAATTATTTCGTGCACGTAAATTGAGCAAATAATTGCTTCGGCTGATACTATTGCTTAAATGATAATGTCTAAAAAAAATGTATCAATAATGAAAATGTAATATTCCTATCAAAAATGTTCAAAGTAGCTTCAGTAATTTGCGTGAAAGGCTAACGTCGATGGATTAAGATTTATTTACAATGTTGAGCGGTGCACATCAGCATACGTAATCCATCGGTGTTCGGTTATTTAGAAAAACCGTCTCCCCTCCGTTAACTGACTGGTATCGTGCGCGGGCGTGGTCATCCGACCGGTCGACTAACCCTTAAACGTTCGGTTAATTAATGCTTCCCCCTTTTTTTATTCTTTTTTTCCTGTAAGGGTTCACCCTTCCCTCTTGTTTTAGAGCTCTCGCTTGCGCGCGAGAGACGTTTCCCCCCCGTTCCACCTGAAGGCGAGTGCCTGATGTTGATGCCTAATATTGCGGAGCTACGCCGTAATGAGGAGTAAACTAATTATCGAACGGCTAGTTCGCCAAGACGATATTTCAAGGGTCTCGCTGACAGCCGATTGGAGCAGCGGGGATAAAACCCCGTAAACGTTCTATACAGTGCATAATGTGTTTTAGACTGTAGCGCAATCGTCACGCTCCCATGTTCGAGACTACGGATACGCATAATTCCCCTCGGAACCTATCGCAAAATTATATCTATCCATAATTCTTTCGTAAAATATTTATAACCGTTCGTTAATTGCGTAATTAATAATTTTACGAGTTTGTTTCATCGATTGATTTTCTCGTAGTTTCTACATCTCGTTCTCCTCTTATCTAATTCTATTTACAGGTTTAACCGCGCTCCTATCAAATTGCACGTCTGCGTAACATTTCTAGAGATATTAACTACGGTTATTTATGAACCCCGTGGCGTGCTTATGCTACTTACTGGTTTATTAGCATCGGGATCATTATTACAAACAACTTAATGTGAAAATGGACTGGGAATTCAATTAATCGACTGCTTCGGGGAAAAGCTGTATTTTCAGGGGACAAAAACCAGTGGAATTTTTTCGAGTTCTTTCTCATTCTGGGTTATTTTATATTGCATATCTCAATTCGATGAAATTATTATTTTTTATTATTTTCGTATTTAATACATTGTTATATACTGTCAAAAAAAAAAAAAAAAAACCCAAAAATCCTTGGAAAAGATTACTTTTATTATTGGAGGCAAATAGTACAATTTGTTGGCATTCTAATTCAGTTTCTCCCTTTAGATTTGTTTTCCCACGATCACGAGAATTGTCGTTCGTGTTTGTATTTATAAAAAATAATAATTGCGAGTGGATAAACAGCTAAATCGACAGCTCAATTTGATAACAGCTCGAGGCAACATTTTCTCACCGCGAAAACTGTGGCAACTATAACCAGTTCTGTCGAAATGGAATATATGTAGAGGAGCGGCGAGAGAGGCTTCGCTCTCCTCGCGTTCTAATAGGAATAAACAATGTTATGAATTTAAAGGGGAGCCCGGAGCTTTGGCGCCACTATAACCCTATATTATCGAATTACTGCTTCTCGTGGTCTAGGTCCTTCCTTCACTCCCCTCCCTTAATTTTTTTCTCTATTTTTTTTTTCTTTCGTTTCTTTCTCGCGACGCAAGCCAAAGACGACGACGATTAGAGGAACAGGGCAACAGGTCCATCCTACTCGACACGAAGAGATACTCGCCTCGTAAACTTGGATATTAACGGTAGGACCTGCTGGCGTTTCACTTCGACTCCCTAAGAAACCTATTCGAGAAGCTTCACGGGGGGCCCTCGAACATTTTTTTTTCTCTTCTATGTAGACCTTTTTTTTCTACGCTGACACGGCCCGAGCCGAAAAAGATCGATAGCGGGCCGCAAAAATCGATTCGTTGTTTACTGATCGATCGCGCCATTCATAACGCTCCGTGTAATTGACATCTTAACAAACTAAGCCCCATTATCGTGAAGATCGAGAAATATCGTGAATATAATTCGATGATAAATCGGTCGTATGGGGCGATTTATGAATTTTATTGGATTCAAGGATCGAGAGGAAAGGGATGAATATTAATTGGTTTTGGATCCGAGAAGAATTTATCGTCGGTTGGAAACGAGAGATAGGTGGAAGAGGAGGAAATACCTCTCTTCTGGTTAGTAATCGCTTCGTCTTAATTAAATTAGGATTCTCATATCTCTCCTCGTCGGCCCGAGAAACTGACCGCGAGAGTTACAGGTATTATTTCTCTTTTTTTCTCGATTCTACGCGAGCCGAGAGGGCGTGTCCCGTTTCTCTCGAGACCGTCTGGAAACCCTCTCGCTCACGGCAAAGAATTTGAATAGAAAATGGTACAAGACTTCGCGCAACGCGCAAAACCTTCGAAATCCAAAAAAATGCTATCAGGTCGGAAAATGTTTGAATTTTTTTTTTTCTACTAGGAGAAAAATTGTTCAAACATTCCCGAACATAATAGAATTCATTTCAGATTTTTGTGTAGGCTAAAAAAAATTATAATTGGGCCAACATAGGAATTATTTAGTTGACTCGACTCCGTTATTTCTCATTCGCATCTTTGTGGCATTCGAGCCCCTTGAAATGGTCCAGAATTCGAAGGCTCTAGCATTTCTTTCTTAATGATTAATCTACTCGCTTTACCATATACATATTTTTTTTTCTCGCTGATTTGTAGTTTCCACGCCTTCGACCGCGCGTCACAGCTATCTCGGGGATGCAGAGAGCCCGAGCTACAGCTGATAGACGCCGTTTAAGCTACACGCGCGTTATAGACATTCCCGTGCTTATAACTATTCCTTCTTCTCGAATAATATTCCCATCATTTAAGCCTTTAACGATCGGCCAGCAGCGCAGCCTCCGCGTCCTTCTCGCTTATATACTTCTTTTTTTTTTTTCTTAACCGCGAAGGAGGATCGTTTCCTCGTCATATTTCTCACATTTATATACGTACGATTTCATATTACGAGCGAGTCCCGTCGTTTGTCTATACGTCGTTTTTTCCGGGGTAAGCATTTTTTTTTTAAATCCAACTTCAATATTTAAGAGGACTAATGTAATCTGTGCGCAGCCTCCTCGCTCACACCTCTCCTCGTCTGCATAGAACGTTGATATTCCATGAAGAAGCTGACGCTCAGTTTACGTTTTTCTTTTTCGCTCACAACCGACGACGTATTCAACATTATCATATTTTCGCGATTCACGTAAAATCACTCCGAACGTGAGATTCAGAAAAGTAATTTGAATACTTTTAAATTAAAAAAAAGATCAACAAATCACCCGTTAACTCAACTTTTGTTCAGATGAAAATCATTCGTTATAATTTCCAAATGTGTGTGAAGTTTTCCGTCCAACGAAACGCAATTTTTTTAAATAGGGCAGGTTTTCACTTTTGAACACCTTCTGATGTGCGATTTTTTACATGCTCAATTACGTTAAGGTACGAATCGTCAAAGTATTCGAAATCTATGGTGCGTTGTGAGACACGAAATTCCGGATTTCTCTCGTTTTCCAGCGGAATTTTTATTTCGAGCCTTGAACCGGCGGCGCTCGTGAAACCCTACGAGAATCATGCTAATGCCCTGGCGCTTGGTTATGTATATATATGTTGCTACACGCATGGAAATATGCCAGAGGACCGGATACTGTATTTTTATGCCGACAGGCCAATCAATGAGAAACAATTTATTGGGCACAGTTATAGACCACGCCTCGTTTTATGCAAATTATCCGACATTTATTATTTTATTATTTTCAACATTTATTGGCTTTACTAATGACTACACAAAGCTTCATTCTAACGCTCGGATGTATGGATATTTTTTTTTAACGACAGTTTATTGTAGATAGTTCATTTCGAAGGTTCGCCTTCCGATGTTCTTTATTCTTTGGTTCTTTTCTTTCGTTCTTTTTACACGATCAGAGACAACTTCGTGCATGCGAATTATTTAGTATTTATTAGCGAATCATTTTTAACGTTTATTCGATTTATTCTAATCTTCTTTTATTTTTAATTAACATTCATTTATTTTTTAGTACTTAAAAAATGCATAGAATTAATTCTTGATTGAAAAATGCAGTAACTTGTTTGAGGAACAATTTATCAACATTCGTTTACTTATTATTACCAAAATTTATTTCGTTTCCATTGCACAAATGTTAATAAAAAAAGAACTGACGAGCTATGCAATCTTTTTCATCGCAGCAATTTAACTATTTTACTCGGACACTTCCATCCGAAATTACAGACACGAGAGGCGTGAATTTACAATCACTCAGACAGTCGTTATTCGATTCAAACGCCTATCCTCCCGACGCCTCCTCCGCGTCGTTCGTCTCCACGGTTCTTTAAAGCTCAAAGTAGGCAGCCGCACGTAGGATGCAGTCGGCGAGCGGTACATAATACTGTACTCTCCCGCCTCGACTCCGGCGTTATTGTCGTATCTCTCGCTCGTTGCCACGGATCGTAACTGCAAATCTTCGCACATACGAGCGAAACGATCGAGTTATACAGCCCCCGGTGTAGTCGACTCTCTCGAATTTCACAAAGTATACGGCTCCCGACGCTCTACCGACGCTTCTTCTTCTTCTTCTTCGCCCCGTCGTGTCGTTCCTTTTATCCCTCTTACTTTTTACTCGGCTGTACCGCGAGGGCCCGGTAACTACCGTCGTTAGCGTATGCATCGCTGTTCTCTCACTGCGTCCGAAACTGCCGATGTATACTTCGGTAATAACGCATAACGCATAATGCCGCAGTGTCTCCCGAAGCGTCAATGTGTGCGCAACGCGCGTCAACCTGTCCCTCGTTCCCGACCGCGCAACTACTGTCACCCTCGAATTTAGCCAACAAAGAGAATAACCAAACGGAAAAATCGCCCACCAACGTTTCACGATCCTACAGGCCTACAGGCCGGTACAGGCTCAAATATTTAATCCGGACGATTTGGTCGACGATCGTAAATAATCGATGTTACTCCAAAATCGGATCGTTCTCTAGAAAAATCGTAGATTGTTTTCACACTGTCGACTCGAATAATAATTCGGAACAATTTTTTTAATCAATAATAATATTATTTATTTGTTGAATTATTGAATTTCAATTTGATTAAAATGTAAAGCGAATTAGAAAATTATTTGAATTTCCGTGACTATGACCATTTGAAATAGTAACAATATTTCATGGTTATATTTATGATCTGAAATAATTTTTAAAGAAATTTGTATTCAATAATGTTTGCTTATAGTGCAGACGACTCAATCGACATTGACCGATTTTCATACATTTTTTTCGATCGTAGTCTGGTACCTTTATCTACTCGGGAACGTTCATGCTTATTGAACTCGATTACATCGGCCATATGATTAAAATTGAGCTCCACAATTATATCGGCGGATGTTCCGGCGGGCTCTTAATCGTTCTGCGTACGAACGAATTCCTGTTTTCTTTTTTTTTTTTTTTTATCTTCGATGAATACACGTTACACGTGCGTACTATGTATTAAGGCGCCCCGAGGAGTGGCTTCGGAAAAAAAAGCGAGGTTGAGGAGAAAAAAGGGCGCCGCAAGCCGAACTCCACGATGGCAGGTGGCGAACGGTGTGAGGACCACCCCGCGCAAGCAATTCCGCTTGATCGCTCAAGTTCGAACGTTCGCGTTCACCACTTCTCGATTCGTGTGTTTCACCTTTAATGCATACAGTCGGGCCCGTGAATCCCTTAAACGCCGCCGCGCTCGTCGCTCGGTTTCCCCTCGTTACACAAACGGACTCCGACACTCCGACGGAGTGTATCCTTTCTCGTGAATAAACTACACAAAATGTTTCGGACCCTAATTTAATAACTCCGCGAAGTCTTTCCGGATGGCCGTGGCGTTTTGCTGTCGTCGGAATCGTTGCCAACCGGAAACGAAGGGTTCGGACGAACCGTTTTGCCGTACGTGACTAATAAACGCGAACTAATATAGGAGCAAAAGATGATACGGGCATTTTTTGAAGGTGCAGACAGCGGGGATAATTGCCTCGAATTAAAAAAACCTAATAGACCAACCCTATACCTACATGGAAGCCTTGAAGAAACATAAGGGCACGGATCAGATCGTTTTAAACGTCAAATAATTTTGGATAAACCCTTTTGATTTTAACCGTTTAGTTTCAGTTAATATGGCGGGAGTTAACGCTCGGTTTAACTGACTGAAATCGGGGGTCGATTTCGGTTCTCATCGATAGCCAAACGTTTTACGAGCCCATAAACGATTGTTAAAAAAATTTCAAGTTTCCTAATGAACATAGAGTGGTAGAATAAAATTCTTTTGACAAAATGAGCGTAATGAAAAACGACTATTTGATATCTTGTCATTGTAATCTTCAACCAATCGATTAATGAATTATTTTTAGTTCGATTATTTCGAAGCTAAATAAAATCTCGACAGGCATTCGCACCTGTTCGCTATATCTGCGAATAAGGGAACAACGAGGAAAATACTATATGTGAACTAATTTTTTTTCTTTCTCATGCGTGTCTCCGAATCGTTCCTTCTCGTTTTCAATTTCTCTAGCTTCCTCAGAACCTGTGTAAAGTATCATTGAATTTTTCGTATTCACGCGAGCCTTCCACGCACCATTTACGCATGTGTGAGTCGAGCTGTAATCGGCAAAGAAAAAAAAAGCAAATCGAATATGAGTTTTGCAATAACCAGGCGATAGAAAACCTGATGGTTTCGTTGACTTTTGCGCAATTTCTGGCGGTTAATTTCTTTCCGAGAAAGCACTTTTCACCTTCTCGGTGCTTTAAGGGGGGGTTCATGGAATGTGAAAAAATAAAGCAAATTGTCGTTAACAACATTGCGAATGCTGAACGACTCTGCCTCTTCCCCTTGGTTCGTGAAATACGAGCATATGCGAACACTCTGCCATTCGCGTTTTGTATAATGTTATGTTTCCCCTTGTTTTTTTTTCTTATTTTATCATTTTTGCGAGGTCAACGTAGCGAGTGTCTCGTGAACTGTCCTCGAAGTGCCAGAAATCACGGGGCAACCGGGCACGAATCGACAATAATATCCGTGAGCCCCGGTGAGTCGTTCGAGACGTTTTTAATTTATGTGTTTCCTGAGGCGACACGGCGTGTGGGTGTCGAAGCCCGGTGTGCACGACGGGAGCCCGCGGGAGCTCGCGACCCCGCGTGTGCAACACACTACCCCGGCGTCACTCTTTCTCAAAGACTCTCGTGCGCTTAGTCCCCAGCAGAGACACACGCAGCAGCCGAAAATTCTCGATAAGGTTGTTCCGGTCGTTGCTTCGATCGGAGACGCGACAGAAAGAAAAAACGTACAACGAACACGTTCTATTGGATCCAATAGCCGCAATTCACTGGTAATCTTCGTAAATAATTTTGTTATTTTTGTATACCGTTTCGGTCCCAATTAATTCAGTGATTGGGAATTAAATTGTCTGTGTGAAAGACAAATCTGAACAAAAATTTGCTGGTGTGATGAAGGAACAAAGATGCAATTATAAATTTTATATACAATATATCTCTTTCTAAATAGAATCTAATTAACATAACAAGTATATCTATATAGGGCAAAGAAACTCGAGATTTTATAGCTACGATTTCATAATTTTATGATCTGCGAAAATAAATAAAAATCGAAATTCAATTCTCAAATACTTTTATCGCTACGAGTTAAATCGTCTGGCTAACAATAACAAATTTCTACCAAAATGAATCGTTCTGATGAATACAAATTCCGAAAAATGTGTTATACGGTTGCCATAAAAATTTGCGTCGGTTCTCTGATTCTATTAAACTGCATTCTTTGCTCTGCAAGTCATCAACATCAATTCCGCCGTCATATCTTCGGAAGATTAATTCTTTTTCTCGACGCACCATTTTGCTCATTTCCCGCGTCCTCGAAACCGCATATAATTCTATATTTATATTAACTTCGATATGCCGAGATCAAATATGTGGGGTACGCAAGTTCGACTCGCGACGCAATGGACCGCATGCGGAGCAGGAAAAGTCGCTTTAAACTTGGTTAATTGTATACAGCATGATTCATAATGAATATCAAAATTTATTTTTTTTCCCAATTCCATCAATTCGCAAAAAATACCGGAATTTCACTCCAAAAACTAAGATTAATTTACCTAATTTTCATTCTAGATAATTAGTATTTGAAACAAAAACTAATTCTTTCAAACGGAAATCGAGTCAGTTATTCAAATTTTTCAAACTTATTTATTATCATTATTATATTTTAACGAATCCAATTTTAGTTTTCACATTAAATTTTTTTTTTTTGGGAATTGAAAAAAAAAACAGATTTGATATTCATTATGAATTATACAGTATATTTATACGAGTCTTTCGGGTATTCGACGGCTCGCAGGGGCGTGCTGCATGTCGCATTTGAATGGGAACGACAGTCGTGCATCAGTCGCGCCATCATATCCCTCGCCGAGTAAAGATAAAGAATTACCCGTATATAGTGTCGTCTACACAGAGCTAGTAGAAGTGAGGCGAGAGAGCATCGCATATAATGCCCATATACACGCCCGGACAGTAACGCAAAGTACCCGTGTCTTTTTATCCACAAACATAAGCTCGCAAAGTTATTGGCCCATTCGGAACTCCCGCCTCTACCCCGTGGCGATCTCGACCGTTTTTCATTCAAGATTTTGTGCCCGCGCCACAGCCTCGCCTCTCGACCAGTTACAAGCTCGAGCTTCAATCACGAGCGCGACGAAGAAACCCACCGTGGCCAACTAAATACTGTTTCTTTCCTCTTTCCTTCCTCTTCCTATTTACCTCATCAAATTCTACAACCGCTCGGGCACCTTCGTTCGGCCGCGCGACACGACGGGGAACACAAATTGGTACCCCGCCGAAATTCACCTGAATATCGTAACTCGTAGTTTCCGTGTCGAGGTTGTAGGTCACAAAAAAATGGCGGTATATTTTTTTTCGGTATCTCTATCGCCAATAAAGACTTGAAAACACGGAACCGATTTCATAGATGAGCCTTATTATTATTCAACGCGTTATAAAAAAAATATATAAAAATTCAATTATCATCCTTTATGTCTGATAAACATTGTAATTTTTTCGCTATAATTTGTAGTTAAGATTACGTAATTATTTCCAAGATTATCTAAAAACGAATATCGCTTTGAACGTAGGCAAATGCACAATTTCGCAAAAGGGCCTTGAAAGTAAATTCGCCATGGAATAAGAGGAGAAGAAATGAATATATTTCCAATACACTGTAGGTACAGGGGCAGGTATAGATATAGTACAGTAAGTTCTGCATATATATAGGGTCGGAATGGCTATAGGTGCAATTCAGTCTAATTCCGTGGTCCACGGTGATTTCGGCTATCTGGCGTAATCGGCCGGATCCGCCTCGCGCGTCGAGAGTAGACCCACGAGGCCCCCTTCCCCCCCGGTGTATATACATATACATCCATATATACTATATATATATCCATAAGAGAAACCCCGAGCGAAAACGCGGCCGCGTAATGGGATGGAATTAAGAGGAGACGTGCCCTTCGCTAATCTATTAATTCCTGCACGCGAGATTGCATCGGGCGTCGAAAGAAACGAGTTTTCACGAGGAGGTAAGGACGGTCGAGGATGCAAGAGTCGTAAGTCGGGTAGAGAGAGGGAGAGAGACACGGAGATGAAGAAAGTGAACGAGTAGGTCTCTCGAGAGCAATAGCGCGGAGAGGGTACCGGAAAAAAAATAAAGCAGAGTGAGGAACTTGTGTGCGATCGCAATATCGCATACACGCGAGAGGCTCTCGACCTCGTCAAGTATATCTGCTGCACTATAAGAAAGCCCTACATATGTACCTCGCAAGATCCCTATGCAACTCCTTCCCGTCGAGGGATTCGTCCGAGTCTCGTTCCGAGTCGAGGAAAGTATCGATAGCATCGACTTTCGGCGTCGTTATAAAAATCGGCCTTACAACCTAATCGAGGGAGCAAGGATTGACGGATAACGTAATTTTTGGAACGGGAACACGTGTTACAAACAAGTGAATTAATCCCCATGGAAATTGGGGGTAGAGTGAGAGATTTACTAAATATAGATATTATTGCCGCAAGGTAGATAATTTATAAACAATTATCATATTTTACACAAAATAGGCATTACCAATAATAATTCTTGTTATTGGGACAAAAAATGACCAACTTACTACAATAGCCGGATGAGATTCGGTCACTTTCATCGCGCGACATCTCGACAATATTATGAGTCACGATGCGGCTCGCGAGGCTCGCGAGGAATGCAAACGGGTCGAGAGTATTAGGAGAGACAACACAACAGTACACACAGAGTGGGCGCGAGCGCGCGCGACTGCCTCGACGTAGACTGCGCTCGCTTATCGGCTCCAAGAGAGTGAACATTTGTCCCCCGTCGTCTTATCATCGCTACTTATACCACTCGGGCCCGCGTTGCAATAAGTAAACGCATCGATCTTGCGCCGCGAGCCCTCGAACGCTCGCGGTCCGGGCCGGATGGCTTGCGGTAACAGAGAGATTTCGGAGTCTCGACTTGGTCGCTCCGCAACCTCGTCCCGACCGTACCGATAACGCGCGCAGTCGGGCACCGCGCTCCGCAGCGCGATACAAAGAAATTCTCCCTCCACGATTAAGTAGAAGAGAATTTTCTCGTTTTTTTTTTCTTTATTGCCCGGTGGCGCCAGTGAAAAACGATCGGAATTCTACGCTCTCGTTTCACTTACCAGCCGAAGCTTGTTTTCTGTTTCTTCTTCTATCGCTTCACTAATTTCTCGTCTAGTAGTTAATAGGATGTTGTGAGTCTTATCTGGATGCTGGGCTGCCGGTCCGTCGAAGAAAGTGAATTTTTTTGAGTCCCCGAATTTGAGGCTTACCAAATAATAAGCTTGTCATAATAATCGTTTTTTCATTTTTTTTTATTTACAAAAGCTATAAGAATAATTTTATAACAATATCGAAGTTCTTATTATTGTTATAATAACAATACAATTCTTGTTATTCAACGAATAAGGTAAAAATAATTGTATAAAAATGATTTTTTTAAAATTAAATCATTAATGACAATGTATGATTTTTTAAATTATTTTCATCTCAAACGAGTATGCGCGGCTATAGAAATTATACTTCCAAGATCATTAATATCAATCCGATCGTACATAATAGCGGATGATTGCAAGTTTTCGTGAATCGAAGGTCATTCGGCAAACGAGTATCCTTCGCATATGAATTATCTATGGACGATTATACGTGTGCTGCTCTAAGAGAATGGGATGCGCATATACCCGTGACTATGGTTACCGGTGATGCACTCCGCAGCATCAGCACACACTGCCGCGCGAGCCCGACAGCGGATCCGGCGCGCCCGCGCTCATTACAATGATTGGCAGATTCAATTAACGAACGGAGAGCCCGAGCCGTGGTCTCCTCGCCACGGGTACGACCCGGCTTAACCTCGGCTAAATATTATTAATAATAATCAGCTCATTACCGGCTCCATTAATTATCCGATGCCTGTGCGCTACGGAGGTAGCCCTCCTTTTCCAGGGCAGAGCCAAGATTTCGTTGCTAGGCCAACCCCCTCGATGCATTTCTCTACGACGGTGGTCCAGCGCCATCCGAACGATCTGAAATTTTCTTCGACTCTTTTTTTTTTCGCTTTTCCTTCGCAAAATCTTTCTCTTCAAATTAAACAACAAAAAAATTGATAATGATTTGATACCAAAAAATATCGATAATTAATTTAATTTAAGTATTAATAATATTATACACGATATAATAATGATAAATAAACAAAAATAATGCACGTATCGATGGCAATAGATGAAATAATTCCGCAGTCTGCGACTATGGCCTTTCCGTACGGAAGCTTTAAAAAAATGAATCATCTCACATCCCGATAATCATGAGGAAGTTTCGAACGAAGTTTCGTTCGAGCGTGTAGTTCATCGATGTCTCTTCTCCGAAGCGAGGGCCATATCGACGCCATTTTGGTACCGGCGTCGGCCGTTGGGGGTTCGGGAAGAGAGCGAGAAGGGAGCTCGTTTCCGCGGCAAGGGCCGAAGATACCGGGAGAGAAGCTCTCGGCGGTATACAATATTAATCCATTTAACGAACTCATTATCGGATGAGATATTCCGAGCGTTTACCGTGCGCAGCGCGCGGCGGTTGCTCACGCGGGGGTTACGTGCTCTCGTGGGTATGAAAACGCGGGCGAGAGAGCAGGGCCCAGGCCGGCGTGAACGCTTCGAACCGACGCGCCGAGAGGGCCCCGGGTATATTAGCGGTTGGCACCCCTGCGGTTTGATTTACGGACGCGCGCTAACGAGCCGAGGAGAGCCGCACGGCAAAATCGGCATGTAACTATGGATCTGTGGTATCGAGTATGACGTCACTTGTGTACACGAAAAATTTCATTTAATACATAAAAAACATTCTTTATATAGTTCAAAGATAATGTATTGGATCTATATACTTTTCGAAGGTCAAACGTTGCAGGGATCGGAAAAAACAAAGTTTTAAGATAATAAACAATAATTAATATGAATAATATTAACATTGTTTATCACATTATTTTTTCTGCGCTCGCTATTTTTGTTTTCAAAAAAAGATAAAATGAATTCGGATTTATTTATGCAACAAAAATAATGGCAATGAGGAAATGGTCGTCTCAAGCGGTTCACTGTGTATTTCTATTAGCGAGCAGCTATCTAGTTATCGTACGGCATATCGTTATCCGTTACGATACAGTTATACGTATATACACGCGTCTACGAATTATCTAGATTAATAGGATCGAAAATTACGATTGCCGACTCGTTAACCAGAATCCAGTTTACTCGAACTCGACTCGAGTTCCGCGTGTTGATAAACATTATTCATAATTACTCACGATCCTTCTCGCGGGGGGACTCGCCGCGCGGCTCGTACGACACCGGTAATAGATACGCGGCAATAGAACGAACGGGCCGATATCGATACCGAGCGAGAACGCCCGGGATAACAATGTACCGGGACTTCGTTTTATAATTGGCTCTATGCCGTATCGTGCCGAGGTGGGGAAATACGAGAGCAAGATTGTTATACACCGGTCGAAAAAGAAAGGGAGTCATGAAGGGGGGCGGATAGAGAGACGCGAGGAATCGTCGAGCCAGAGACTCGAGGCTCACGACCCGGGGATGAAGAGATTTACAATGTTCCCGGCCGTAAAATAATCAATAAAATCTGAGCAATGTAAAGAAACGGACGTGCGGTGATGATTTAGTGCGGAGCGCCGGCTCCGCGTCCCAACTTCTCGCATCTCTTCCCTCGTATTCTTTTCCTTTTAACCCCTTCGGGGCTCCGAATGATTTTGCTCTCGCTTTCTTCTTTATCGCGTTTGAGGGACGACCGAGGCGTCAGGATCGTCGAGAGGGTGGGCGAGTTACGAGACTTATCGGACATTTTTTTACAGTGAAAAAACGAAAACATATGCTGGCGCTTCGCTATCTTATTCTTATAGACAACTAAATAGAATATAATTCAAACAAAGGAACCCGATGAAACAAGCAAATTAGGAATACATTCAATAAATATTCACTTTCTCACGTACTCGATATATTTGAATTTATCTTTATCACAGCTTCGCGTTCTCCAATGCCAGATTTGTTTGTTATTTACAATCGAATCGTCAACTTTTCATTCGTATTGAATTTATATTCCCGAGTTAGTTGCCCTTGTGCGCCTATAATTTACGCGCTTTTATTTCGCTCATGAACGGCGAAAAAAGCCCCGTTGCTCCCCCCTCTCGAGGACGGAGTTTGCGAAACCAATGAGAAATAGTGGGTCGCCCGAAGCGTCTCACGGGTATATGGGAAGCCAGAATCGCCGGAGCAACCACCAAGTGGTGACGAATTTACGAGCTTCTTACGAGCTGCCTCTTCCGAGAGTGGAGAACGATAAAGTAAACCTGCTGCGGGCACCGGTTTGTGTGTATACGAGGGGCCCCTTTCGCCTTCCCTCGAAACAATCGCTTCTTCGCGCGCGAAAGAAAGACCCCGGGATCGGCGAGAGAGCGGATCGAACGAAGGCGCGAGCGAGCGAACGGGACGAACCGGTCGATCGCGAGAGAATGCGTCCACCGCGCGGAGACTATGGGGATCAAATTTTGGCTTGATTTAAGAGTGACTCTCGGCAACGGCACGAAATTCATTCTACTTTTGTTACTCTATCAATTCTACTCGCCTCAATCGCTTATCGAGGCTACTCTAACGTAACAAATTTACGACGAAGATTCTTATTGTTCAAACAATAACGGTTATTATTATTATCGTTATTACAATGAATTTTTAAAATAATCTTATAATAATAATTTCTCTATTATAATGAAAATTATTATACGATATTTTAGGTCCGAAAATTTAATTTATCTACATATTTAATCTTCTATTTTTTTTTCACGGTTATTGAAATTGATTAGAAAAAGGATTATTATTGAAATAATGGATTTTTGTTATCGATAGACCAGATAGAGGATAATCGTGAGATAAACCAATTAAGATGAGATATCAGTAAGAAATTCGCGAAGAATTTTAGCGCGGAAATTGGCGAGGAGATTTATTGTATCAAAACGTAGTGCAGATAGGTGGACGTGATAGCGTACGCTAATCGAGAAGTGAAACAAGAATTCCACGCATCGACGGCGCCGGTTGGCTGCCGCGGCTGTTCGGTAAAACGCGCCGGAATACAAGGTGGACATAAAACCGTCCTCCTCCGTGGTAGCGCGGCTGTTCGACGAGAGCGGACTCTCCGCGAACAGTGGCGAACGCGAGAGAGAGAGGGAAAAGCAAAGAGAGGGTCTATTTGTTTTTTGTCGAAGAGAAAAGGGTGGCTCGAGAGATCCCAGGCGCCGATTGGCCGACTCATTATGCGGCAATTAAGCAACATGGCGCTACCGACGTTTTAGTTCGTGCCTCTTCCACGTCGCTAGTTGCCGGATCTTCGCATCGCTTGCCACCTTCTGTGGGCTCTTTGCCTTTTACTTTCAATCACTGCGCGACGATACATTGCGATCGAGAATAAATTAGTGTTATCGAAAAAACCGAAATTTTCGTTGCGCACCGGAAATTCTTTGGATTCATGATTTTTATAATGTTATATTTATATTTTTTGAATTATGTACTTCGATTCATATTTTGATTTACCCAATATAGTTTCACCTAAGTCTCGATTTGTGAGGCGTACAAAAATCCTTATTCTAGACTGAACATTCTTTGGATTGTTAAATTCTTAATAGTAATAATCTATAATACGTACAAAAAATTAAAGTATCACATTCGTTGGAGAATTTGTGGAGCGCCAATTTCTTTTACGGGGACTAGCTCCTCTTCGTTTCGTTGAACGTTGGATTCTTGAAAGTCGATGTTGCCTGTTTGTATAACGGATTGTCGCCCTACGGAACCAGAAAAAAATTAGATAAAGCCGTTCGCAATTGGGGTATTTTTTGCGTTAATAAAACAAAAATATTGTAATTCTTACTCTGTCCCACTTGGCCAGGGCGCGGTCTCTCTCGAACTTTGCGTACTCCCTTCTGTCGTGAGCCATCAGTAAAATTTTCCATATCAACAAAATGAGAAAGCCGAGAATCACGGTGCTTATTATAACGCCTATAGCCACTCCTGCAAAAAAGACGAAAAATACAATCATCACCCGGAATTTTTAAAGTAATAATCGAATAAAAATAGTAATTAATTATCGTAAATTATTTGACTAATAATTAACATAATTTTTGTTGCATTGGTTTGAAAATAACGTTTTTTCGCAATTCATTATGAATTTACCCAAAACATTGACCGCGGTCGGACAGTCGCGATTCTTCTCTACGTCGATCTTGAAAGTTTGCATATCGCCCCTGATCAGTTCGTACTTGAAGACAAAAGTGCAGCCAGCGTCGCCGGGAGCTCGACAAATCCGCGCTCCGGTCATCGGATCGTTTTCCGGATCTTCTTCAACCTTGTCCACCTTTTGGATGACAAATGAAAAAAACCATTGCTTACGAATCAACCAAAAACGCGCTTTAAATAGAATAACTGATAAATGTTTTACGAACAATGTCCATTCGGTGATGATAACACTTATCGCATCCGCTCTCGGCGAGTGGTCCGGCGTTGTAGGCGAAGCATTCGGCGCAATCCTTCAATTCCTCGCAACGCTGTCCGGGACAAGTCTGCAATACGATGATAAATTTCAATAATTATTTTCCATCGATTGTTGCGTTTACGACATGTCCCTTGACTGCGATTCGCTGTCGGAAATTTGAGCGCAAAATCTGATACGCTTTTGTCCTACAGTCACAGAACCTTTTTGTGTCAACGCACGGAAAAAAAAATTAGTTGCCAGAACCAATTTTGGCGCTGGAAATTAATGTTGGCACAACTAATTTATTCGTTGATTCAACCAATTTATTAGTTCGCTTAAGAAATTTATTGGTTCTTTCAACGAATATCAGTTTTCTAGCGCTGCAGTTGGTTCTGGCAACTAATTTTTTTTCTCCATGCAGAGACGTTGGCGTAATTTTTTGGGCGATTTCTAATTATCTGCTCTCAAGCGAATTATTTTGAAGTTGATACAACAGTTTCAGGCTACTGCCCCAGTTGCTTCTCCAACTTCCGCTGCAAGAGTGCCCTCAAAACATAATTAGAAGGCGAAAAAAATAGTTCCATACCGGACACTCCTCGCAGAACTGTCCGGAGTATCGAATCCTGTCCTTCTCCTTGCAATGGCAGCTCCCACAGATGCAGTCACCGCGACCGCTGCAAATCTCGGCGTTATCGCCGGATGGTGTGCATGTGGTGTTGGTTTCCTTGCAGTCGCATGTTTCGCCGCCCCATCCTGGTAGGCAATTGCACGTGCCGCATTCGCACTTACCACGTCCACCGCAGACCTAAAAGAGCGTGGTGTTGTCGGTGAAAGATCCTCTCCGTGATGAAGAAGTGGAGAAAACGAAAATGACGAATAAAGAAGCGAAAGAAAAAAAGAGAAAAAGAAAGAAGGAAAGATAAAGGAACGAAGGTAGAGAAGTGAGTAAGTCGGAAAGGTGAACACTTGAGGGATACCTAGAGAGTTATATGCAGTACCGCTTGGGGTTGCGCTATAAGGATATAAAGACGAGAGAAAAGAGAGATGCATCTTCAACGTTCGGAGTGATGCCGAGTGCAAATAAATGAGTGGATATATAAGTACCCCGAAGCCCTCTTGGCACCAGGTAATAGAACGCGCGCCTGTAAATAACTTTGACTAACACTACGCAGTCGACACTCTCTCTTGGCAAGTTCTTCTTTCTCCTTTTTCTTTCTTCTTTTACCTCTCGCAAAACATCTCCGCGGTACTTACGAGCAATAATGATAATAACGATAATAGTAATGTTTTTACTCACATGGCCGTTGCTTCGCTTGCAAGAGAAATTGTCGCACTCGCAGTACTTCCCGAAGAAGACTTCCTGGGGATTCGGTCGGTGGGCACAGTCGCACACGCCGCATTTGCAAACACCGTGGCCGCTGCACACAACAGTGTCGTTCGCCGGACGACAATCGTCCATCGATACGCGACCGGCCTCGTTGCCCTTGCACTCGCAATGCTTGCCGTAAAAGCCTTCGTTGCACGAACACACACCGCACACGAGGCTTCCACTCTTTTTGCATTGCTCCGCATTTTGTATGTTGCCCTGTAACGACGAATGATGATTTCTTCGTAATTACATCGTCCGATACGAGGCAAATTGGATTTTTTTTCTATAGTGAAATGCATATAAAAATTTGTCTGGAGACTCGGAAGAACAATGCTTAGATAGGTACGACACCGACGGCAAAAAGGAGCAAATATTAAATTTAATATACTGGAACTCGAAGTTTTTATGCACCACAAAAATTACTTTTGATAACGAAATTGTCCTGAATTAACCTGAAGAGCGTAATCAATTTCAAAAAGATGCGTTTCGAGATTCTAAGCAACTTATTGCTATATCTCTCTTGTTTCAGTTTCAAGAGAGTTTTGTAAAATTACTGCTGAGCTATTATCTTATTTTATTATATAAAATTTTATACGAATTTATTTTGCAGCCAAGAATCATTAAAAACACGCAGCTTTATCGTTCAACTGAATCAACTTCAAAATCGTTTGATCGGTACAGAACATTTATTATCAATAGTATTTTTTTGTACTTACCGGATGTCCTGGACTGTCGCAAGGACAGCCACAGATCAGTTCCAGATCGATCACTAGACTCTCGTTCACCCCTCGCGGCTTGATATGCAAGGTTTGATGCCAATCCTTCGGATCTTTCGGGCATTCGACTGCCTGAATAATGCATCAAACAATAATATTAAGATTTCATTACAATTTTTTTGCCATAAATAATTGTCTACCTTGAGAACGATCTCGAATTCGACGACATTGCCCACTCGAAGACCTCCGCACTCGCGTCTCTCCTTCAACTCGCCGTTTTTGTCGAGACACCTCGAGAAGTATCTAACGTCCATGAATTTCGGCGCGTCGTCCGTCAGCTCGACGGAATCGACCAATTTCTAAAATCAAAAAACTAATCGTCATTGTCCTTTTCTTACTTTTCACAAATTTTCAAAAAATTCTGTCGAGAACGCGAAAAAACAATTTTCCATTTTCGTATGCTCAAACTTTTCGTCCGAACGCATTTTCATAATTTTTCCCATAGACTTCGTTTCGCAAGAAATTTTGCTCAGGGCATTCTGTTTACGTTTCGTAAACACGGTACTGAATTTCGCAAGAACAATTGCAGAAAGTTCCAAAAAACAAATATGTAAAAAAAAATATAAAAATCAATTTTTTGATCCATGATCTATCGGTTCAATTACCTCGTACTCGCCGCTGACGAGTGCAACGACATTCTGTGAATTGTGCTCGAGAAGCCCGACGGAAGTTCCACTGATGCTGCGGCTGAGTAACTGATAAGTCGAGTTCTTGTGGCTGGGCACAGCGAATATGATATTGACGTTGTGTTCGCGAGCCTTTCTGTTGATCTGTATTAAAAAAAGAAGAATGAATCATTAAATTTTTCCGCTAATCAAAGCGCTTGATAAGTATTTAACGAACGAATATATTATTTCATATGTTACTTGAGAGATCGAGGGATAATCCTGAAGAAGGGAATACGTGTAGAAGCCGTCTTTGTCCAAATGGCAAAGACCGTCGTTGGGCTCGACGATGCCGGCGAGCTAAAAATTTAATCGATTTCAATAAATTCAAACGAGTCGCTCATTAAATAACAATCTCATTATCGCGAATGACCCTCCGTCTCCATTATCGTTAATTGCTTCATATTGGGCCAAGGGGATATCCGTTTTTCTTACTTTGCCATCGCCGGCAATGTGAAAACTCGCGTCCGTCGAGAATATAAGAAGATGACGGGCCTTGGGCCTCCAGCCAATCTCGTGTGTGCACACCATCGCCTGCATCATTGCGTCGAGGCCTCCTTCCGGTGCGTCGAGATTACCCGAGACCGGCGCCTCTTGCACCCGAGTCTGTAATCGACGGGTTAAAAATAAACTCTCCGCGAATCATCGTCGAATAAATGTGTAACAGCTCGCGCTGATGTAGTACCTCGAAAAGCGCTGCGTTTTCCGTTAAGGGCATCTGATTCTTGTAGCCGTACGGAGGCGCGCAAGGCTCGCGGGTCGTCTCCAATGTGCATGGCGATATCAATCTAAAAAAAAATACAATCACTCATTAATTCGGTAGTATTAAAAAACATTCAAACAACTATTAAAAAAAATCTAATTATAAATTCCAAAAATCAATTATATTTCGTAGAATTAAAACAAATCATACAAAACACGATTAATCATTAACTTCGCAATAAAAAGAATTCTAAACTGAGGAAGAAGTCGTGGTTTTCGAAAATGGGTCACTTACTTATCCGGTTGCGTGTTCGTCATCGGCAGGACGACTTTGTCCACGAAGCTACCGAATCCAATGCGAAAATTCGATGTCAGTTTTTTCATTGCCTCGGCGAGCTGCAGGCCGAGGCCGGACAGACGATCCCTGTAAGTTTCCATGGAGGCTGACAAATCCATGAGATAGTAAAGATCGACCGGATAATCCTGGGCTTGACTATACTTGAAGGTCACGCGATACTCGTCGCCTTAAAATTGTCAGACGTCAGTTCGGAAGTTCTTGTATTATATTAACAATAATAATGATAATAATGTATTGTTTTTTCAATTAATAATTCGTATTTTTTACCTCGACGGAGACGAAGACGCATTTTTTGAGGCTGAACTTGAACTGGCTCCTTCCCATGGGTCGACAACAGGGGCATGCTTATTAGAGTTGTCGCCTCGGAGGAATCGTTGAATACCATAAAATCCGGACACCACAGAGTTCGTTCCCTCTCGTATTTACTTCTCGTTACGCAACGCACCAGAGCTCCATTCCTCTCTGCGGTGCTCTGAACAGTAAGATGAAGTTTTTAAAAAATGTGCAATTTATCAATTTTCTTTTACCGAAAGTAATAATTTTTTTTTATTTTGTCAATCACCTCCGCCGCGCACCAAACACACGTAGGCGTTTGCAAACAATTCGTACATGTCTGCTGTGCCGCGCACAATGTCTCCGGATCCTTGTGCTGTCCGGCAACGTAAATACACAATTGGAATAGTAAGAAAATTATAAAATTACGAGACATGATTTTAAACGCGTCCGAGAAACTCGCGACGGCAGCGAGAGAAGAATAGAACTTGTCGCGAGCTGAAAGGATACTGCGGCATCCCGCGGAAGTGAGTCCGTGCGATAAGTCAACTGTGCGTCATTAAGCAATTATTCTTAGGACTCTATTTCAATGGGTTACGCATACTTTTGTCCGCTCGGCGTGAACAAATATTTGCTAACGCCCCCCTCTTCGACCTGTTGAGCGATGACTTTTATTTCGACAGTTTTTTCAATGAAACGTGCTTCGAATATTTTTTTTAGAATTGAGTAAAAATGAATTTGAAAGAAATTGATTTAAAATTAAATTGAAGGCTGTCGTGTCTGTGTCAGCGTTTACTCAGCGTTAGTCATCCAGCATGTATCCGAGTATGGGTAAGAATTTACATATGCGGTCATCAATGCATTGGCAGCATTGCGATTAGTTCATGACTCTCCACACGGCCATCTATCAACGGGAGGCATTTCCAAGTGATTCATATTATAATCGGTTTCGGAGTAAAATTCCCCGTGCATCCAACCGGCCAGGTATCGCCATCTCTCGGGTTAGATGCATGTTTCCTGTCGCAGAAATCTTAAGGCGATGGTTGCACAGCAATGAGACGTGCTCCGATGGTAACGGTTCGCCTTCCCTATCTTCCGAATACTTTCTTTCCGATACCGAAAAGTAAATTAGATTTTCGTGCGTCTATCTGATGACTACGAAAACCTACTTTGATTTTGGTCATCAGGCCAAACTATTTCGGATAAAAATAGGGAAGGCGATTTTGTTACCGACTAAGTTTGTGCCTCGTCGCCTTAATCGTCGACGAGCAACAAGAAATATCTCCGTCGGCAAAGTTGGTCTTTGAAGATCAAGATTTTCGATCTATTTGTATTGCGATAGAATTTTTTTTAAACGTGGTGTAAGAAGTTATGAAACTTGGTATACCAATTAAATTATTTAAATATTCTAGTTATAAAATTGTTAATGTGATGAAGTATTCTTATTTATTCATGTTTCAGCGCGCTTTCCAGACTTATGCCCACTTTTACTTTTGCAATTTTTTCCTCGTTGATATAATAAAACGATTTGATTATAAATGATAATTATGAAATCATCGATACAGTAACATATTTTTCTTTATTAATTCTGCATGTGAGTTTTTTTTACGGGCCGGATCGAAGGAAATTTTATGAAAATACTGTCCTTAAATATTCTCATTTTCTTAATGCATTACAAAAATCGTATGCCGTTATAACAGAGAACGGGTAACAAAAAAATTACTCCGATACCAAGAATTATTTAAAACTCGACAGAATCCAATTTTCAAGGTCGATAAAATCGATCAACCGATCTGCTATAATATTTCCGTTTTAAAAATACGTTTTTTGAATCTCGTATTATCAATTATCAATACCAATGAGTTCGATAAACGAGTTGCGCGTGCGCGCATTATCGAACTCTCTCGTGCCGTCTGCTGCTGCGGCGTCGCGTCTGCGCTACGCATAGCCCGCAGAGAAAACGATCGTTGCGCGACGGTAGTCGAGAAGCGAATGAATGAGAATCGCCGAGTGGGAGCGAGATAAAAAAACAGCTGGTCACAGGGAGTTTCCATCTAATCGCGGCCTCTTCGTTCGGCAAGTTTCATGCAAGAAGGTCAGTGCAACACTCTCGTGAACGAAAATCGTTTACATAACCGCGTTATTTCACGCAATCGTACCGGCGATCTTCGAATTATTCGTTAGATTATCAAAGCGTAAAACGTGCGAGAGCACCGCGCGTGTGGAAAGCCCGACGTAGATAATATTCGCGATCGCAGAGTTACGTTGAATTCTTTATACTCGTCGCCGGTATGAAAAATTGCATAGACCAACCGGATTCTTCGAATATTCTTCTATAGTTTTGTGCGTGATTTCGAGAGTTTTCTTTCCCCTACAGTTTGCGGTATATTATCGCGTTATCTCGAGCCTTGTGCTGCGAGGCTAGGAAAAACGACGAGAGAACACAAACCCAGCGATTCATCGAGTTTCGTGGTTTATTTCGAGTGAATTTCGGGGGCTATGACGAAACCTTGCTAATGTCAAGTATTATTTGTAAATAGACGCTTCGGTCCCGAGGTGATAAGTTCAACGCTACGTCGCGCAGCAACTCCCTTTGTGAATCGTGACTGAAATAACTTGCGCGCATATATCGAGTTCATGGCTAACGCGGTCTTGTAGGTTAGGTTCTCCAGCATCGGTTTTCCGTCCCAGCCCTCGCAGCGTGCTCGGTTTAACTCGACGACTATAATCCGATAATAATAATACTTTGCACACCGTTTTAGAAAAGTTTTCTTACTCGTTTTGTCTACGGTAAAAATGGCTACTACTCGTGATTTATATACAGATTTTGATGCATAATAAATATCGTATTTTTTTCCTATTCGTCTTGAAAAAAAAACATTTTTTACTAATACTAAATACGATTAGAATCTTAGTTTGCAACAGAAAATGTTACTTTTTTTAATGCAATTTGAAGAAATAGAAAAAAATAATTATTTACTCGTGCCGTTTATTTTGTGTTTTTTTTTCACACCGGTTTATGGGACGTTTCTCGAGCGCGCATTGCGCATCGGAAACCCACGTGGGCTTTCCACTCCAGTGACGCACTTCGCGCGATTTTTACTACGATCCTTGCGTATCGTTATCCCTCCCGAGAGCATTGACGCAAATTCTTATCACCGGGTGCAAGACGCTTATGATTGATGCTGCAACGAGGCTTGAGGAATTGCAATATCATTCGATTTATCCCTTCTATCTATCATAAAGAGGCTGAATAACTTTTGCACAAACTCGGCGATCGACGATTTTACTTCAGTCTCTGTTGGACACTCGATATCTGAAATTCTATACGCGAGTTGCATTACATACGAAAGTTTTTTTTTGTAATAAAATATTCGATAATTTTTTTTTTTAAGATACGCGGCGCCGGTTTTTGTTTTTAATTCCCCAATGCGCGCCAAACTTTGGTTTCGCAATCGCGCGACAAAGTAATTTGAGTTCGGCGACGCGTAGATTTCGTTTCATCGGTTTGAAACGTTGTCAAAAAATCTATGGATCAATGTGAAATTTCGCAATCGTCAAATACGCGTCGGTCTGTGGCGCCGCAAAAAGTATTATAACGTATCGCGATTGTCACTCGCGCGATCAAAATACCGCGCGCGTACGAGACTACCCGCGCAGTTGCAATTCAGCCGCATCATCCTCGTTGCAGCCGACTGAGAGAGGTACGAATTATCGAGCCTTAAACGTTTTGTTATTTCATCCGCTTTCGTGGATTTATTATACCGCCGATACGTCAATGATTTAAAGTAGCTACAGCCACTGTACAAACAGATCGCTTTAGAACGAACGGCGCTTCGAGCTCGTATTTTTCCGAGCGTTCTTACCACACAGTAAACAGCCGATTAATTGCTTCAATAATCTTCGGTGCGATGTGTGCTTGCGGTTCATCGGTACATCCTGGAGCCTTATCGGGCGGCTACGTAAAGAAAAGTTCGGGGGAAGAAATTCGAGTTAAATTTGCTCGGTTTTTTTTGTCGTTTGCGTTGATTCACCGTGAAAAGTTAGCAAACTGTCCACTTTTCCATAGCGAAAACTTTTTTTTGATGAATCGACCCAATAATTAATATGACCAATGAAATTGCCTGCCCTTTAATATTCCCAATGAAATTAATTTTTTTTTTATATACCTTGCGAATTTGTGAATAATGAAGAAATACTTTCATTCATTTATGCATGCGACAAATACACTACGCTAGGGACCAACCGATCTTTATTTATTTTTGTTTGGAAACGAATTTGCGACTTCTCTTCTAGGAAAAACAATCGCAGTCACGCAATCGGTGAATGTAATCTTATCGGTTCCGCCTGATAAGCTACCGCCACGCTTCTTCTTCGCATTTTATGAATATTTCTCCTATCGAAGAATCTTGTCTAAGACCTATAACTCTCGGAATACATATATAGCCTACAGAATTTCACATGTTTGATTTTTTACCGATTTGTCAGGATTCAATTTCTTTAGCGCGTTTGTCCAGAAATTTATCAACGAAAAGAATTTTTAATTATTTTATACCAATTCGTCAAGATTGTCTTTTTTTTTTGTTTCGCGTGCATTTTTCAGAAAGATTGACAATCAAAAGGATTTGCCGAGGAGAATATTAAATTATCGATTTTCTACCGATTTCTCAAGATTAACTTCGCTTCAACTGCATTTCTTGGAAATTTCATTCATGAGAAGAATTTACTTAACAGCTTTAATGTGCAGGTTTTCAATCGATTTTTTGATTCATTTAATTACCAGCACATTTTTCGAAAATATTATCAATAACAAGCAATCGTTATCGACGCTATATCAAATCATCGTGATAATCGTTAACGATCTTGTCTACGTTTAATAATTCGGTCGTCGATCGTCCCGAGCGCCAAGGGATAACAATGCTCAGTTGCGTAACGCGAGACACATTAACACTCTCGTCGCTTGATAAAGTTAATCAGCCGAGTTTGCTGGGCTGACGCGCAGTTCGCGCATCCGAGCGATATCATTTGAATGCAATCTCCGTCGGGCTAAAATTAACCATATAACTTTGCCATCGAAATATACCCGTAGTATCGCCGTTATTAGTACTCATCTGTGAGTAATATGCGGAACTCGTGACTGCGATAGCGTCCAATGGCACCGGCCTATCGTTCTCTGTTCGCCCGATCTCACAACGCCGAGAAATTTTCGCGCGAGATGGCTCGTCGCCAGAACGAACGGATTTAGCGTGGCGTCTTGTCTCGACGCCAGTACAAAGGACGATTACATGAGAAATTCTTTCGCTCGTCTTGTCACATGAGAGATTTTTATCATTCGTTAACCCGTTATTTCAAATACATTTTTTCATATTCATTATAAATATGAATTTAAAAAAAGTAAATAAAATATCAATTGTAATAGGAAAGTTATGAAATTCAAAAATCAATGTCAATACAATATAATTATTTATATTATATATTGCAATCATATATATATAATCTATCATTTGGCTCGCTTACATAATAAAATAAAAAGCCGGTATTGAGACACTATTTTCTCAGTATCGCAATGATAATTCTCAGAACTTTTACGAGACTTTGATTATCGTCGGTTCATTCAACCGGTCCATCTCGCGCATTCGGAACGTTTTTTTTCCCCCCCGACGAATGATTTATTTTAAAAATATTCATTTCGCAACGCGAAAGCCAAGATTTTTCCATCGACGTACGAGTTTTCATTTTCGCAATCTCGTCGAGTGATAATTTGATTCTTGATCGTGCATTTCACGGTCTAATTGCGCTCGCACTTCGACCATCGATCAATTAGCACGGGATTCGCGTTGTTAAAACGCTTGTAATATATTTGACTTTCACGTTTGGTGTTTCAGTGTGCGGTGCCGAGCATTAAAGCTTCGGTGGGAAGATGTATCCAACCCGCACTGCCTGCTATGCTCTCAGACTCTCGTTAAGTCAGGTAATTTTTTATTCTTATATTTATCCTGAAAATCCTGAATGCTATAGAAGAAATCAATAAATGTTATTTATCATTTTCCGGAGGCAGAAATTTCGAGATTCGTGATAATAAAATTGAGTCGTTTATTGTCAGTAACTCAATGTGATGAATTATTCACATTTGTATGAATTTAATTATAAATATATATTTTTTTCAATACGATATTTCTTGTCTTCGGTAAAAAGTGCAGTAATGAATGTCTGAAACTTTTTTTTTTACATTTTTTTTGTCGCTTACTGTTCTGTTCTTTCGTATTTAATCATTCAATAATTTTTAGAAAATAATATTTGATTTTTCAAAAATATTACAGAGTGGCGGTGCGACCCATCTGTGTCGTAGAAGCAGCGTGGACCGTAACACCGCAGGTTCAGCGATAGTGCTGGCCACCGTCGGTCTTTCCGTGAGCATGTTTTCGCTGAAGCAAATGCTATCGTCTCAGATGCCGCAGAACCGGCTTCGGAGATTGCACTAGATGAGCCAACGACAGCGTCATCGATCGTTCGCGGGCAAAACGCTTCGAGCGCGTCGTCGTACGTTCGTTCGTTGATTTGGCGACGAGAAGAACCGGTCGCAATCGTAAAAACCACGACGGCGACTTGTTCCTGGAGCGTTTCCTCATCATCGACGTGAAAACACGAGTTCCGGTCGGTGCGGCCCATAATCGACGGCTATTGAAAAGAAAAAAATAAACGAGCGACAACAAAACAAATACCTTGAACTCGATACCGTATAAAAGAAATTGCGAATTTGTGTAGAAGACGGCAACTTATATATTACTTCTATTCTATTCACTGCTCATTTATCACGCGAAATATATTATTCATCTATTAATATCGGTCCGTTTCGACACGTAAAAGCATCAATACTCCACGCGTTTCTCTACTCCACTCTCGTATGGCGATTTACATAGACCTTAACGTACAATAAACATTACTTCGATCGCGAAAGAAATGCGCGAGATAATCGTCACGTCGAAATTTAGTTATATCGAAATTAGCACATGGTACAGCCCGTCGAGAGAACTCATTTGGATGAAGTTCATTAGACTGATGTATACATAAATATCCGCGTATATAATAATTCTATATAATAAATGTGTAATCTAGTAAGTGACTCGAGAGGAAAAAAATGTTTTTACGTTCGACTTTTAACCGATAAATTTTGAGCTTTACGAACGCGACTCCGAAATCTCGCTGGAAGAGGAAAAAAAGGTCGAATACGCGACTTGAGGAACAGGAAAGGCGGATAAAGTCAAAGACGGGATTTGGGTATCGTGTTTCGATGAATCTGTAAATATCTGGCACAAAGTGTCCTCGAAATTATTGTATCGTCGAGGTGTTATATTACAAAACTCAATGCAAGTGATAATGTTAATAAAAACGAACATGCACCGTCGACAGCGATTTTTCTTTACCAATTCTCATAATCATCTTAGATTTTCTTAAAATCTTAAAATCCGAAATTCTGAGCTGAAAGTTCTCATTTCGCAATACTAAAGAAAGTGCTCAGTTTAATTCCAGCGCCTTCTGAATACTGTTCTAGAAAACTTAAGTTTCATTTCCTCTGCTTTTCTGCCGTAAAAAGTCTCGTAGAATTGTTTATATCCTTTTTTTTTATATGCAATAATTTTTCGAATTTCATGCACTTCCGGTTTGATTGGAAGGTGCGATTTTCTGGATTTTAGTCGGATAGGACAATGTTGAGCACAGGATAGACACAGAGAGAGGAACGCATTGACTTAACATATACATTTATTTATAACTATGATACAGTCTCACACGCATGATTCCTTATCGTACCGTTTCTCGGCTTTCTTTCACGCTCTCAGACTATCTTTCTCACGCCTGGCCTAGCCTACCTCCCGCTCTCTTCGCGCAAAGAGCTATTTGACAAGGTTCCTTTTTGCTTTTTATTCTTGTGTTTCTTGTTCTTTATTTTTCATTTTTTTTTACAATGATAGACGACCGGATTCGACTGCAGCGCATATCTCTATTTTCGCACAGTCGCTCGTACGCGAGTAACCGTTTGACGCAAGATCATCGGAGTGTTCGTGATTTCGAACGGATATCGAATGCACGAAGAAGAGATTTAACTAAATGATTGGGCGATCGATGATTGTTTTTTATTATTCTTTTTTTTTTCTTTGCAAAACTTAAGGAAACGAACATAAAGTCTGGACAAATGTCTCGCACTATTTTTCATCCCTCGAATAAATCGCCCTCTACTTCAACGAAGCTTTGGCAAGTCGTTCATAGTTTTACCGTGAAAACGATGCGTGCAAAAAAAAGTCATCGACACGAGCTTTTTTTTCGTTCGAATGCACGAAAGAGTGGTGAGTCGGTGTGATAAAAAAAAATGTGAATCTTCGTCGAAGCAGTACGTGGCTATCACAGCATAGCGTTCTTCGCTCCGAGCGCAGCGCGTTCCCGTGCGCTCGAATTTGATATTATCGCGGGCGCGTCGATTGTTTTCATACCCTCTTCGATCAACATAACGTACCTTCCTTTTTATACTAATGGCAGTCGACACGGAGGTGAATAGAGTCTCATTTGTCAATCGCTTGACATTACAATTCCATCGGTTACTTTTGTCCTTCATATGTGTTATTCTTTCGTTTGCAAACGATCGCACCCGTGTGGTTTTGCGTGTCGCGCGCGGACAGCGACAGTATTGACGGAGAGAAAACTAAAAAATTCGTAACCTTGAGAACATCGAACGGGTTTCGACCGCAGTTGCCCAGCGATCCTGGCCTTTCCGGATGTATTACATTTATTTTCGTATATTCTAAACGATTCTCAAATCGTTCTCTTCGCTGTGTCAAACAAGCGAAAAGAAATCGCCAATACGCGCTCGCGAACCAAGAAAAATATTCATTTTCGTTTTCTAATTTTCATTCAAGCGAAGGAATATTTATCCCAGCGCGATGTTCATTTTTTATTCCTCTTTCAAAAACATTCTGAGGAATCAAAGAAAGCCTCGACCAACAAGATAAGTGTTATGAAAACTTTTGTGTCCTCGAGATAAAAATTTACGTGGCCAGCGCGTTAGTTCATTAATCGAATTTCAATTATTTTTCAACGTCTTCGTGACGCTTTACCGAGTTTTCGCGCGTTCTCTTTCTCTCTATCGTTCGCTCTTTCTCTCGTATTGCTATCCCGCTCACACAATTAGATAAAGACTAATAGAAACATAATTGCGAACGGACAAGAGTCGGGCGTGTACGAGAGGGTATCGATTAGGGTTTTAAACTTCTTTGCAATTGCTTCGAAATCGGTCTCTTTTTTCTTTTTTTTATTGAGATTGGAAGCGCGTGAAACACAAGTTATATGGAATGTTTTGTGATCTCATATGGGACATAAAATTTCACATAATTCAAATCGTATTCGCGCACGTTGTTCATTTCATTCTCCGGATATTGCCACTGAACAGAAAAAAAAATTCTCTCGGTCGACGATCGATACCGAATCTCTCGTGCACGCCGACAATTGTTCCGCTCGTACTCGTTAACTAAAGGATAAAGCTTCGTAGATTTGTTTTTTGTTTTCTTCTTACGATTCGCACGTGTCTGATGTGGGGCCGGGGGCTTTTTTCGGACGCCGAGCAAATTCATTTTGACGATGAAATTCGAAAAAACGAGATTTGTAGAAATATAGAAGTTGAAAATAGTCAATTTACAAGTTATACAAACGTAATATCATAAGAAAATCCATAATGTATATGTAATAGGATCGCTCGTAATAGTTTTTTTTTACTTTTTCGCTTTTTTCTTTTTTTTTTCATTTTTTTGTCGTTTTTTTTTTACTTTTCACTTCATCGATAAAAACCTATGGACTTAAAAACACTAGTTCAGTAGCAAAATATTACACTTCTTCGTGTCTCACAACTTCGTCGCATCTCGTTCGTGTTTATTTTTATGTTTTTTATTCATTTTTCTTTTAAATCTTCATACGTGCTGTTTTGTTGCTTTTTTAAATTTATTTATATTTAATTCGTTTTCGTCGGGGGATAATAGTAAGCTGAAAGTGTATCCTTAGAATGGCGCTTCTTTTTATTCAGTGTCATTTTTTTTTTTTTCGTTCTCTCTCCGAGAACCTTTCTCTCTTCTGATCCAATCTCTTCTCTCGCCAATTTCTTCATTTTTTTTTCGATAATGAAAATACACGCGAATATATCTGTAATCCGAAATAAAGATAAAACTCTGAAAAGGCGTCGCTAAAAAAAAAACATTCGAACAGCGTTGAACACTACGTGTTTATAAAACGTTCGAAACTCTAATTTTACACAATCGTATCTCCGAATTACAGCGAAACAATGCCCGTAATCTCAACGTATCGCGATAATTTCGTTCGTTAAATGTAATATAATTTTTCTCATTCTTTTTCATCGGTTTCCTTTCGCCCTTGACAGTCGACTTCGAGCGACGGTGAAAAATTTTGAAATATAATAAAAAAATTTGTAATAAAAATAGAAATCTCTAAAAAAAAAGAAGAAAACGCACAGGATCGTCCGCCAATGTGAATCTCTTCGTGACTGAGCTTCACGATTGGTAAAGCTTTTTTTTGCGCACAGCGTGAAAATACCCTATACAAGACGAAATAGTTGAAGTTTTTTTTTTTTTTTCATTTCTTTTTCCAAAAAACGAGACCAGCTTTCGCTATCACTTATCGCAACACTTCAAACGCTCGTCGAAATGTCTGATGTCGCTGATATATCTTTTCTTTTTTTCTTCCATCTCCTCGGGAATCTTTCAATTTCATTCAAAGAATTCTCGTCTCACCGATCGGTAAAGTTCGTCGAACGAAATTTGCGTAGAACGTAGAAAAAAACAGGTTTTAATTGTCGTCATTCGTCGTGACAAATAAATCGAAGCGACAATAAGACTCTTCGGGTCAACGTCCTCAGTCTACAACGACGTTCTCGCGACTCTTTGAACTTCGCTTTCGTCCTCGGAAAATCGGGGTACAAAACTCTCGTTTCCTCGCCGACAAACCGCTGGACCTCTCTCTCTCTCTCAATCGTTTCAGTTTCTTTTCTCCAAAATTCTATCTCAAATTCACTCATTCTCCGACGTGCTAGAATCATTACGAAATATAACGCGTCTCTCGCAAACGCCTTACAGACCCGACAACATATATAATATTTGTATATATATATATATATAGTTGCTTTTTTTTTCTTACGTTGATATTAGTATATAAGATATTCTGTTTTTTTTCCTCGCAAATTGCGGCGCGTATAGCATCTTTACCCTTAGTAAGAAGTAATGGTTTTTCTACCCTTAGTAAGAATAGCGATTAGTTAAGATAAGACACCATAATACGTAGCGATATTTTCATCTTCTTCTCGTAGGAAGCAGACTTTGTTTTTTTTCCATTTCAACCCACCGCCCTTTTCCCTTACACCTTCTAAAATTCATCACCTCTCACGCCAAAGCTCGACTCTTTTTTCGCCTCGTTCTCCCAACTCTTTGTTCAACTCGTCGACAATCAAATCTTTGCCCCTTCGATGCGACATTTGCGATACGCTCGATCGCCGCTCAAATGAACGTCGAGCGCCGTTTATTTACGAAGCTTATTAGGTTTTTACTTTTTTTTTATATCATTTATTCTCCTCAAGATAGGACACCGGTTTATCGCGAACGATATGAACTCTCTTCATGTTTGATCAAACGGCACATCGAAATACGAAGAAAAAAAGGTAAAAAAAAAAGCGCCTCGTTGATCTTTACCTCCTCGTCGATCTCAGTTTCGGTGCTTTCAACAAATATTTACATGCCCAGTGCAACGAGGTTTGCTTCATACTTTAAAAACGAATTTTGAGACGAAAACAGAATATTAAAAAACGTAAGACGGATTCCCGCGATGAACTGTCTTAATGAGGCAACGATTTCTGTTGTGCTTCGAATCGGACGTACAAAAACAATTAACAAGAATTTCTGAATTCATTTAAAAAAATTCCACTCGATCGTGCGTTACGGCGGAGAATCGGCGAGACGATTTTTCGTTTCTCTTTCTCTCGATACGTCGAATACATAAATACTTCTATGTAGTCATACACGTTTACGTTTCTTTCTCGAATGAGACGATAAAAAATATGTAAAAGGCTGATCCCGACACATACATACGCTTATGTACGATCCTTATGTATTCTTAACTCTTTCGCTATTCGTTCGTTCGAATATCGCGACTTTCCTTCGCGTCTCTTCGACGCCCGCAAATTAAAAAACAAAAACGCGGTATTCGTTCACAATTAAAGCTCGCGACCTCGCGAATGCGCGTTTAACGCGACATTCGCGATTCGTTTTACGATTTTTTCTTTTTTCATCCGGTCAGAGTGCATCGACGAAGTTTTTTCATTTTTTTCTACTATAATGAATCATTTCTTCTTCCCTGTTCGATTTATATCTCAGGGAAACTCAGCGTGTCTCGTCCCGTTAAATGTTACAATATTCGAGGCTTACGACGTGTGCGGCAAATTTGAATCTCGGTTGTTGAACAACTATTACGAAAAATCTTTACCCTCGTATCTTTATCGATCCCGTGAGGGATCGACGTGTAGCTCGGCGCGATCTACGAGGGCGCAGAAGTCTAGGAAGTACGGAACAGAAACAACAAAAACTCGGCACAGCCAATGACTCAACTTTCTTGCCTTTTTCTGTTTTTTCTTTTGTTTCTCTTCGCCCCGCCCGCGCGTGGATACTTTTAGTTTCAACTTCGCGTTTTTCGCGGCAGATTGCAGCATCTCGAACGAAGAAGTTCAAAGTTTCCTTTTTTTGTCATTAAACACAGTTATTCGTCATCGTCGTCCTGGTGCTTTCTCTCCTATCATTTTTCGTTATTTCTCTTGTTTAAACCTCTCTTTCATTTCTTTCATTCATTTCTATCATTCGTGTGTATCAAAGACGCGCGAAACGCGCTTTCGGTTACGGTTTAATCGATTTAAGACATCGAGGAACAGGGTAAACGGGGCGATCCCATCTGCGTGAGTACCCGATCGAGCCACTGTAACGGCCCGTTTAAATGCAGTTCGATCCAGCACGGCGTCGACGTTACGGTCTGACGGCGATACTCCGCGCCCCAACCCTTCACGAAACTCATTCTGATAGTGCACATACGCGTTAATTGATAAACCGCCTCGAAACCCTGCGACACCGATTGCGACAATAACGCCGCGAATTCTTGATTGTTGAAGATCTTCAGGTTGCAGCCTGCGAAGAAACATATATATAACGATAGAATTTTAATTATCAATTTGGACATTATTCATTCGAAGTATTTTTTATTCTTATTCGTGGTGGCCATTTAAACCCGCGATGGAAAATCCTTTTTATGACCAAATTATTATTTTTTTCTGACTAAAATTCAAGCGTGCCCTGTAAGTTCGAGCAACTAATTTTCAAAGTTTCTAACGATTTGAAAGTAAGAAAATCTTTTGAAGTTGAAAAGAATTCCAAACAATTACTATCATCAATTATTCTAATTGATTTTACTTGTTGATTTCCTTCCCCATTGGCCACCGCGAATTATTCGGAATGTTTGTCGACGTCGCAGAGTAAACTTACCCGGTGGTATCTTGCAAACGGTCGCGGGATGCCAGCCGTAGCGCTGATTGCAATTTGGACTCTGTACGAAGATACTAGAGTCGGACAGACATTCCGCGAATACCTCGCCGCCGATGTAATAAAGTCTAACGCCTTTGCCGATGTGCCGTCTCGTCTGTTCGACAACGGCGTTGCGATTGACGTTCGACAAGAGACCGAGACAGAAGCGCTCGGAATTGCTTGGATCCGTGAAACCGTCGACGGTTATGCTCGGTTGGGAGGCGTGAAAAGTCTCGCCGACTCTCGTGTTTAGTTCGTAATAGCTTATGGAACACCTGAAATATCGAGAAGGCGACATTAGCCTCGAGACGAAGAAACGAGTTCGGAGTTAATGGATATTCCCTCATCGGCGAATCGGGGAAAGAGCCATTACGCGACGATAACTGTTCGCGAGACTCGCGAGATAACTACGGCAAAGCGCTGTAACGTAACGGTAAAAGTTGAACTGACCAGAATGCTGGCTCGCAGTACATAACCGGTTGAGCGTCTACGGGACTAGGTGATAGACGCGACAGTGACATGTTGTCATTGTGATCCATATTATCGCCGTCTTCGCTTATGTAGCCTGGAGGTGGCGTGTCGGCCGGCGGGTCCATGGAACCCGGCGCAGGATGCGGCGAACCCTGTACGCTACCGAGGCTTCCGACACTCGCCGGACTCGTTGCTTGCATGCTCTGCGAAAACAAAAATACAAGAAAAATAATAATATTGGCCAGTGATCGAGGTCAGTTACGGCAGTTAGCAAAAAGTGCGAGGACTTTTCCGGAACAAGTGAATTCGAGGGCATTTTCAGGAATTTTTGGAACCCCTGTACCATATTATTGAAAATGTATTATTCAATTTAAGGAAATAACGATACAATACAATTGAAAAGATACCATGGTATAGAATTTGAACAGTACCTGCATTCCTTGGTAGGGATTATTTGGTTGTTGCTGCTGCGGAGATTGGGCAATCCCCTGTTGGTTATTGTGTTTATGATTCAACGTTGCGTGGAAGCTCGTGTTCTCTGGCACGCTGACGCTAAGCTCTTCGAGGGAAGTATTGTATAGCACCGACTCGTCGCCGGAGAGATTGTGCCTCGGTACCAGTATTGCCGGTAAAACTATAATAACGCAAAAAAAAAACTGATTAAATCATTATCCCGATGTTCATTTTATAAAAATCAAAATTAGTTCTTCCCTCAAAATTAATGGAAAAAAATATCTTTTTTTATTAATCGACGTGAAAAATCGTTCATTCGTTATCTCATAGCTGAAATTATGATAGAAAAAAAATTGTTCACGATACCTGGCGTTTGTATTCGCTGATAATGATAAGGATTGACGCAGACCTCGTCACGCTTCTGGGTAAAAGCGTACTCGCAGTGTTCGATCGCTCTGAGCTCGTGATGAGACTGCAGATCCGGCCAGCGCCACAAACGACAATAGATCACGTGCGGCAGGCCTTTACCTCTGACACCCTGGACCCCGTTATCGCCGACACCTCCGGGGCTAGGCCTATCAGCACATGGAAACGAAAAAAAAAGTGAAAATTAACGAGCGCAAATGCAGAATAATAAACATTATCGCTTATCGGTGTAACTTTTTTTGTAGGGTCAGTGCAATAAGCACTGATACGTTTTGTATTGATTTATTAATTAAATTAAAAAAATTCCATTCTTCTTGTGCATTATTGGATGCTGATTTGTAATAATATTTTGAAAAATTAATTCATCTTAAAAATGATGCTCAGATCAACCTCAGACAGATGGAATAATAATCCGGGGTCATAAAAATGTTGCGTTGTCCCTTATTTCAGGCATTATAGATCTTTTTTTTCGCGACGCCTCGAGCCTGAGAATATTCGTCTAATATTTTAATATTAAATACATTGTCATCGTCCAACCTGTGACCGAGCGTCAACGAAAGGCCTCGACGTTTTGTCGGTACCGGAAAAACTATTCGCATCCAGCGATGATGCACCGAAGTTCGAAAGCGTCGACGTCGGACAAGCGATGAAAAAAAAAATGTATATATAAAAAAATAAAACAAAAATAATTGCTCATATTTTTATTCGCCTCGTGATCGACGTGGCACCGAACGCGTAATTGGGTTAAGCTTCGGAAGTCAATCTGGGCTGATTCACTCGGAAACGCGCCATTCTCGTTCATGAATAAAAATAGAATCTTCGGCAATAGAAAAAGAAAAATTCAAAAATTCTCGATACCCAAAAATTTCCGCTCGAATTATTTCGAGATCGAAATTTACTTAGAAATTCGTACAAAAGTTTTCCTTCCTATTTTTCATTCGCGAGGGAGTGAAATGTCTTTTTCGGGGTGGCATTGAATTGGATATTTCCATTTATGGTCCCGCCGACCATCCAACGTGTTATTAATCACGCTGTTGGCCGATTATTCTTAAGGAAAGCTCCTCGAGTGAGTGTTGGTACTCGCGTCGACCTTGATCAGAATTATAGATCGATCTCGGCGTGGCGCTCCCCGAAACGGCGTTCGGCAATGTTTCGCGGCCGCGTTTCGACGCGTCTCGCAACGACGAATGTACGAATTCGCCGCGCGATGCGCCGTTTTCACTCGTTAATACTCACGAAGATTGATAGCGCGTCGAACGCCGGAGGTAACAATGTAGCGCGATAACTGACAATGAGTGATGCTCAATAAATTAATCAATACTAAAAGCCCGCGCGTCCGAGCGCGTGTTTCTGTGTGCCCGCGTGTGTATCAAGGTCTCGAGAGAATCTCGAAGTGAAACGAGGGAACGGAACGGGCAAAAAATGTGTCGAGATTTCGGGGTTCGAGATAGAGATGAAGTGTAAGAGCCTTCACTGCTGGGTATTTAAAACTTCGCGGCTTCAATGGCTCGTACGAACTTCAATGAATCACCCGCACAAACGATCTCGTAGGGGGCTTTGAGATCAGAGAAGCTACTGGAATAAAGGCCGCTCGGGCTCGAGGATAAAAAGAGCCCCGGAATGAAGACTCGTTAAAAACTCCACTTCAAATTACTTCCTCCGACTTTAAACTTGGCCTATTAATTTGTCAACTCAGATTATGCACACCTCTCGAAAATTCTTTAGAGAAATGATTAATGCTCTTGAAATCGCTTTTTTTCTTATTTGCTGCTTCAATAACAACAACAACAATACTAATGATAATAATAATAAAATAAAATCATATTTCAGGTAGAGGTAAATTTGTAACCAATGAAAACAAAGCTTTGAATACTGCCTTGTGTGTCGGAAATCGTTCGCGTGACCCACTTCGCGAAAAGTCGCGATTTATTGTATTTCCTTTTGTTTTCCGATCAAATCCCGGAAAAGTCAAGCCCTCTACGGAATTCAATGAAGGAAAAATAGACTTGATGCGATACATTGCGGAGTTTCAAAGCAGTTTTTTTTGAGTTTCGTTACAGGACGAATAAAAAATAATATTTGCGAAGCACGAAAAAGACGAGAAAATTGAGCCTTGACAAAAATTTGGTGAACCACATGTTTTCGCGTGTTTCTTCGTCCGAACGACTAGCCATGGCAATTTTTTCGCGATGCCAAGCGACAAATTGGTGATTGTGGAATCGAAAAACATTTTTCGTTCGTTTGTGGATTGACAAAAAATTTCGTGCGAGTGGCTTTAATCTCGTGTAATGACGAATTGCTGGCCGAATGAAATGTCAATTATACCTTGCGGATGTTTCAACAAGTTCTTTTTTAATTCGATTATTTTCTACGTTTCTTTCCGAACGGGATGAATTGTTCGAGCCTTTCGTTCGGTCGTTTTTGGACATGTAGCGTTTAAAACCCCTTCAATCGTTGAGATACGATCGCGACTACGAGCGAGGCTCACAACGGTGTGTTCATTATTTGCGTTCCGAGCGTAAACAAAAGCGTGGCAACTAACGTAACAAAGGGAGATCGGGCCGAGAGCCCGGCGCTGGCTGCGCCGGCAGCGAGGCGATTTCGTTGTTTTCTTATAAACAAATCCGAGAGAAGCCAAAGACCGTGATCTCATCCCTGTAGCGCGGTTTACAGGGCGGTCTCGAAAAACGTTTATACGGTCTACTCGCCGTAGAAACTATCGTATATTGAGCTCGTTACGTTTTCTATACCGCTAGATTCTCCTCGAGCAACGACGTCGGGGTGCCGGGACGAGCTCAAAGCTCGTTCGCACCGAGCCATAACACATTGGATCTCCGATTACTCAACTCGTCGTGACATAATTTACGAGCTATCACGACGATGAGTCACCGAAACTTCGAAGTGCCTTACGAAGCTCGCATCTCCTCCAACTCTCCTCGATTCACGCGATCGCCTTTCTCTTCCTCTCGGTGTTAATAAAAAAAAACTCCGTGACAAGTGAAATGGTGAATGAAATTGTATATTATACATTGCATCAACTATTTCCATTGTTATCAATTTTTATCGAGCCAGAACGCGAAAGTAAAGACTTCTTCGATTATCGAATACAAACTATAGCAATGTTAATACAGAAATGTACCAATAATTTAATACTCGTAATACCCGTAATTTCTCTCGATTCTCGTGTATCGATTCCGATTCGCAAAGACGCGAATTTATTATCTTTTATCTGACCTTTCCCGCTCTCGCGTCCCACGTCGGGAACGATAACGAGAGTGAAGCTAAGCCCGTTTCGCGAAAGTCGAGTGGATTGGCGAAGCCCGCCGTAACGGGTGCTTTCCGAGGAAACTGCTGCGATTTAATGCCCAGTTCCATCTCTGGTAATGAAGGAAGCATCGTGTCTCCTTCATCCTCGTCAGCGCCTTTCGCGCGTCTCGCGCGCTTTGACGAGTCGCGCACACATCGACGTGAGTTTCGTCGCGGAGCTTTTACGCCGCGAGATTCGCTCTTTTTTTTACTTTTTTTTTTATTCCTTTTTCGCGCTCCTCTTTTTATTTTAACGCCGAGGCAGCCCGAGACACTCAACGGCGTGCCAGCGCCGGGACGAAGATATATACTCATTTCTCGTCAGCCTCCGTCTTCCGTCGAAGTGGCGCCGCGCGAACGAATTGCAATCACGTACAACCTACTCCGGCGCGAGGCATTCTGTGCAGAATGGAGAAGAGCTCCACGGGGATAATGGCTCGTTACGCCAGGTGCAGGACGACGACGTTGAAGGCGATAATGATCTTTTCAGAATACTCTCGCAACGACAGCGACAAGATGTTGCGCGCACCGAAGTTGATTACGAAGCAAAATTGTAATGCATGTAATTGCGTCATTGAGGAAGCAACTCGACGGAATGTAACTCGATTGTTTTTCAATAAAGATAAGGCAAACGAAAGAAAAAACTAACCGGGCAGAAATATCGAAGTTGCAAGTCGAAGCGGGGACAAATAGTCGAGAAGCAGGAAAAAGGTTTTCAAATAACTTTCTATCAAGGTACAGAAGAGCGCGGATAACAAAAGTGGTTTTCCTCGCTGTGAAGATATTTCGCAAAAAAAATCCTCCAGCTTGAAGCGTTTTCCACTGTATAAAATATCGGATTTGCCGGGAAGTACCGAGAAACCGTTTTGACGCGGAGTTACAGCGCAGGAAGTGGACGATATTTGATTTTCCAGCGAGCAAGACGCAATATTTGTTTATCGCGTTTCCTTTTTTTTTTTATTTTAACAGATTTATTTTATTACTTTTATAAAATTGAACGGAGGAAGTACGAGGTATTTTTCTTTTTATCTACAAAGTCGAAAATCAATAAATAATAATACAATCATATTTGTTTTCCCCTTTCTGTTTTTCAACGTATTTGTAAAAAGTTATTTTTTGAACCATGCAAACCTGTTTCAATTTCATTATCATGCTTTTTTAAATGCACGATATTGCTAGGAGATATTTTTCCGTTTTTCCAATGCGAGTTTCTTTCTTTGGCGAGTAAAGAAAATTCAACGCGATGGAATAAAGATAGTAATTTCCACTGTACCAGATTTAACTCTATATTTTGCAGTTTCTTTAGATTAATTTGTTTTAAAAAACGCGTTAAATACAATTATTATAGAGATAAACGGAAACTGTTCCGCGCCAAAGCTCCCCGAAGCTACGTAACGGGGAATCCGCTCGATAATAGTCCGCGATTTCTTCCATGCAGAAATTTGAAGCACGGAGAGCAATGTCCTCGGATGGACGCATCGCTGCGGCGTTCGGATTGTCGCGGACAATACTTCCCCGGGACAATAAATTCGCAACGATTTCGTACGATACATTGATAATCCGAGTTGATGATCGGTTTCCGTGCCGAGTGTGTTGGGAGCTCGGCTTTGAGCGAAACGACTCTTTGGTGTTCGATGCAATGTTCCTATCGAGTTTAGCAACACTGTAAGCGAGCGCGCTTCGGCATTGTTGCGCCGGTAAGAAAGCGATAAACCATCGAAACACGGGTCGCGGGGACGAGGAAACTGCTGATATCTCCGAGGCAAAAGAGAGCTTCTCCTCGTCGCTGCCAAATCACCGTGTTCTCGGCTCTCTTTGATCGCCTCGATTTCCTCGATCGTTCAACCAAGACGCTCACGATTTCGCTTAATACATAGTATCAGCTTTGGTTCTTCCGTCTTTTTCTTCACTCGCGATGGGTTACGAGCGAACAGCGACGAAGAGTAACTATCCCGAACGCCGTTACCGTCGAGTTTTCCCGATAGTTTATTATATGCAAAGTTTCCACTAAGGCGCGCAGCGCGCGAGGCTCGGGAAAAGCCTTGGGCCTCGTGTGCCGCATCCAGTAGCTCGCATGTAGCGCGCAAAATTCAATACACAGACGGGAGCCTCCTTTTCGCGAGTATATTCGCTTCGCGCAGAATTGTAGACTCAATTATTCTGGCATGACACTACGCGATTACGTAAGAGTTCGACAGCGAATTGTGTACAGTGCGATATAGGCGAACAACTTTCTTGTACGGTATTCGCAAGATTCGAGACACGAGAGAACTCTAGTCTTGATAAATGGAGAAAAAAAGCTCATGCGTTCCGCATGCGATGTAGAGTAAAGAAAACATCAGTTTTTTTTTCAAGAAACTTCTAGGAAATTAATAATCAATGTTTCATTTATTTTTTTCTTCTGGTCCATTAAACCTTCAACGCTGATCGAGAAGGAAGCGGTTTGTTTGCGTATTATTAGCGTGCAATTAAAGATAGAAAAGTTTAATAGAAAACATTCATATCTAATGGAATTGAATCAAATTTATTCACAGCGGAAACATTTTTCCGCTATTCGAGTTTTCTTCGTGTTGAAATGTGTCTTGCAATTTTTTTGTGAGCAATTGCAGATAAAGATACTCAAAGAATAAAAAGTGTTGTACCGATTGTACAGAACAGAGAGAAGAAAATATCAGTTTTTTTTGCACATTGCGTCTAAGAAATGGATAATTGTTTCTTTCCCTTTTTTCTTCTGATCGATTAACTCAAGGAAGCGGTTTATGTGCTCATAAGTATCTCACAATCGCCGATGGAAAAATTGATGAAATTACCATAGGAATGAAATGGAATCGACAGAGAAATTCATGTATTTTTTTGAAAATTCATCCATAATTTTCTCGTATTCGTTTTTATTTTCAAGTCATTCATACGTTTTGTCATTCATCGAGCAGAATACAATTGTCAAAAAAACTAGAATGCGTTCAAAATAATAATAATAGATAATTTTCATAATTATCTTGCAATTGCAGATAGAAAAATATGTTGTGAAATTTATGGAACACGGAAGTCGATTTTTTTTGTCAATGAATATTCACTTATTAATATTTTTAAAAATACCCTCCTATCGTTTTAATTTCTATCAAAAGAAATCTTGTTATTGTGCCGTTTCGAATATCCGTGTTGCTTGGTCGACGGCTCACTGTCGTTCCGTTCACTCGCCAGTTTCGAGTCACGTCAAAAACAGAAATCCAACTCTTCCCCCGATCATTGTAATACCTAATATCTCCAAAGAAAGGGGACGGGCGATATGCCCATTCATCGTGCCGATCAGTTGCAGAAATATTACATTGCCACCCGGTCGTGGAACAACGAGAGCGAATTCGTTCCACGAAGGAGTTGCGTCCTCTCGCGTTTGCTTTAAGCGATCGAATATTTATTCGGAGAAGCCTTTTGCGCGTATCAAACAAGAAACGGAGTTTATTCACGCAAAAGATTCACCCGCTCGCTGCAGCCCTCGTTGATTCTCTTCGGAAGCCTATTATACTGTGAGTTTAACAGAAAGACGGAGATTCTGTTTCGATTAATACTGAATAGCGCGCCTTACATTTTCAGTTCCTTGATACGGTTTTCGTGGAAAATTTTCCATCGACAGTAACACCCGAGAAATATATTATAAATGAGATTCAGTCTTATTGCGAATATATTTTGTGTAAAATATTAAAAGAAAGTCGGCGATGGATGCGCGGTCGGTGTGCAACGGCGATCACCTAAGTCAAGCGAAATTGTTTGCGACCCGTACTTGGATGGGTGACCGCTCAGCTGCGCACGGGCATGTGCGTGAATCATTGAGCGGGAAGCTCATTTTTCTGAGATCCTGTTGTATGTTCTTGCACATATTTTCAATGTATACATTTCCATTAAACAGTTTAGTATTCATTACATTCCCGTCCGAAGGATTTCTGTGGCTTATCGAAAAACCAATTTGATTGAATATTCAATTTATCGCCCAAATGAATGTATTATTCGTAAAACGTGCTACATCGGATATTCTCAATAATATTTCTATAGAGGAGTGTAATATTAATTACTTTCGTGTCTCAACGCTCACCGGGGCGTATCTAAACCTGCAGCGCGAATTATCATGTTCTCGTCTTTCTTCTTCATTCTTTGCCCCGCTCGGGAGCTCGATGAGCCAAAGGCCTTCCGAGCAATAAACTCGTTCCCGTTCGCGGCGCGTGAGCGACACAGAGAACGAATATATCGAAAACAAAACGCTAACCCACACGCTCGACTACTCGAAGTTCTCGACAATCCGTTATTCCGTCGAATCCCCTCGTCTCACCGACCGAAAATCCGCTTGCATTTGAAGTATAACGTTTCTATTATTTTCGGTTGACCAATTTTCCATCGAACCGCCGAGCGCATTGTGCCGCACAAACGGACGAGTCGATAAACCGCGAAGGATATATCTCTTCTCTCTACCGAACTATCATATCCCCGATGATGAATCGTGTGCATCTACATTCAGAGATGACATTTCGCGAATGGATTTTCACCGACCGCTTTGTTGTAGATTGAATGTTGTGTTTACTCGTACGTTGAACTTCGACTAATTAATTGTCGGAAACAGAAATTTCCCCGGGGGCAAGTTAAATGGGAAGTCGTTGAAGATACGAACGAATTAATTGTGATTTTATTTTCACGTCTAACCGCACCGCCTCGTCTCGCGTGTTTCCATTATTTTTTTACTTATTTATTTATTTTTAAAGAAATTCCTTTTTTTTCTACTATGAAGTCGGAGATAAGGCGGCGTTCCTAAGTATAGACGGTAGTCTAATAAGCAGATGGACTCGCATCGCCTTACCGCAAGCGAAAGGGTCTAATTTGTACGATCCTACGGAGCTGCGGACCCTTTGCCGGGTTCTGGCAAAGCGATATCGCTGATTCGTCGATCCAAATTACATATTTCTCAAGGATTTCTTCTTTCGCAAAAATATACATTACGCATTTTGCAATATCACACCGGCAATTAACCGGGAACGAGATGAAGACAAAAAAGTAGCGAAATATTTTAAGTACTCGAAGGCGAAATGCTTGTAATTTCGCGCAACTATGTTATTCCAAAACGGGGAAATACATAGACGAGGATAGGAGAAAGTGGGGCAAAATGATCCGCAGAACCGGAATTTCGGAGGAAAATAGAGCAACCTTGAAATGTATGAAACCTTGATTTCATGACTTCCGAAATGTATAGCGAACTACTTGTAAATAGATTTCATTATTAATATTTATAACATAAATAATGAGAGATAATAATATAAAAATATGTAATGTTAAAGCGATAATGTATTAAAAAAGCCACTCTCAATAAAATTCTACGGATGATTTATTGCCCGGGCTAAAATGGACCGATACAAAAAAAAATACGAATGCGAAAAATGAAACGTACTTCCAAATGAAAAATTAGTTTCAATACGGCAAAAATGATATTTTCCAGCGAGAATATTTCGACTTGAATCTCTTTATTTTGCTCCATTTTTATTTTTGAGCCTGGTATCCCAAACAAATGTGAGGAATCTATTTTTTTTTGTTCTAAAGTAGCGTTAAAGTTGTCTATCGATAAGACTGAATAGCCAAAGCGGGTCATTTTTTTTTTCACTTTTTCCCGCGATACGGTTATCGAACGGTGAAACAACAGAAATTCGCAGTTTATACCTGCGGATGCGGAGACCGCTGACGCGCTCGCCGTGTCCCGGGAACGCGAAACGCGTTTGCCGTGAAATTCCTAAGCCCGAGAACACGGGATCGGCGGGTTCGGCATAGCGAACACGCAGAAACACGAGATACACGCGAGAGTTCGTCTCTATCGGGCTGAAGCGAGACGGAGGAACGGCGCGGCTTCGAGATAATCGATTACAATAAGCGGATAGTTCACCGATTTCCGCATTACTCTCGCTGAATCTTTCCCGCAACATTGTCGCACACGCGCTTTCATAATTATCGTCGATGTCGTGCATGCGTTACATACTTGCGAGCTGGTGAATCGGTTTTCGCCAAGTAAAACGCGTTCACCGTGAAATTCCATAGCGCGAATGAAGAATGAAAAGAAGAAAAAAAAACTTGGATAGTTGGTACAACATAATTATAGCTCGTGAATCGATGCACTTTGCGATATACTCTATAAATTTCCGGAATAGCAGTACTTGAAACTGCAACTAAAGCCTCGAATTGTACACAACAAAACAACATCGACAGTCGATCGGATACGATATTAATAATTTTATTGATTAAATCGATTCAATATTCGACAACTGCTACATTTTTGATAAATAATCGATGCAGTATTTTATTCCTTTTTCAATTATAATATTTCATTGTCTGGAGTAATTTTATTGTTTTGTTTCAATTATTAATAGAGATTTGATTTGGACAAAAGAAATAATCGCAATCGGCTATGACGAGAATAAGTGAACTGATTCGATGAGCTTAATAATTAATAAGTGTATCGACACAACACTTTATAATGTTACTCTTTTTGTGATATTTTCTTGTCGATAGACTACAGGAATCAGTTAATGGGACGTCTCGAGCGGTAACGAAATATCGATTGCACGTTTCGTGAAGAATATTGTAAAACAGTCAAGAGCATCGGTTATCGAGGCAGCCACCGGCTGCTCTCTATGTCGGATTTTAACGTGGCGCTCGAAGCAATTCCATGGGTGGTGAGCACGGTCCGTCAAAAGTCTATTCGAGAGGACGAGTCGAGCAGGGGGGAGGGGAAGGGGGACCGTAAACGTGAAAACCGGTTTTAAAACTGTCTGCAAAAGGTAGGTCAGTTATCGTTGAAGATAATTCGTGGTCGTCGGGAGGAGGCGAACGAAGACGGTGGCGGTTGAAAAGCCAACGATATATATCTTCGCCACGACCCGGTAACGTCGCGCTTTATTCGCGCACGGAACACGATGCTATTTCCAAACGACGCGACGAAATTTCTGACGGTGAGAGGACTATGCGAAACACGCGGCTACTGTCTGCTCGTCTCGACGAAAAACTTTTTTGAATAAAATAAAAATGTGGGAAATGCAGATCACCGGTTTGCGTAACGATTTTCTCGTGCCAAATCAACTCCCTAATATTCCATAATCGTATAAAACTATATTGAAAAAATGGATCTATATATACATTTTTTTCAAAGATATTTTAATTGAATAGAATTTTATATAAATTTTATGAAAATACCTTTGAGAAGATATGTAAAAAATAATCAATCCTTATAAGTAAATTTTCCATTTTTTCCCTATTCTATCGGTGTCTTTCGTCGCATCGAGCAGCTGATAGACGCGATTTATCGAGAAAAAGAAAAATTCCAAATCCATGAGAAATTCTTTTTTTCACCCACGATAAGATAGTGCGAAATGAGAAACGGCAAGCGTCACTAACGCGATAAGCTATCGTTTTATAAAGCTGGATTGAATTTCCTGATTATTATTATATCACACACTTCCCGGGATCACTTGTGTGTACGATGGTAGAAAAAAAAATAAGAATACAAAACACGTGTCTCACGCAAGGACATCGAGTTCCGACAAACGCGTAAATAAATATTGGCAATTAAACAATTATTGCATTGTTGTTGCGAAATAATTGTTCGGTAAGTAGCCTACGCAAAATGTAACATTATGTATGTATATATTTTTTCAAATACTGCATTCTATTCATTTCTATAAATATGTGTATAGCTTTTTTTGAACTAGGAGGACTATGCGGACAGGCTTTATACCGCGAATTTTTCAAAAATTCTTTAATGCATTTTTCCACGTTTAGTACAGATCCAATGGCAATTGTTGTCTAAGATTACGGAGATCACGAGCAATCACCTAAAACAATTTTTTCCCCCTTTCTTGGGTCAATAATCTGACAACATTGACTTTGACGAAATTTATATATCCTGTTCATCAACTTTTTGAGAGGGAAAGACGAGATTGAAGATATTTTTTTTTTTTTAAATCACAGCATTGATTTATTGGTCATTCTATTATTATTATTTAATATTCCTATTATTTATCACTGTAAAAATTGATATTAAATGGATTTGTTATACAAATTTTTTAAATTAATATACGGCATCGAGTCTGCCAAAGAACAGAAAAATTGGCAAATTTCGACAAACTGCCTCATTGAGAAAATTAATGCAAGGCCATCGATGTATAACACAGAAAATGTTTCCTCGTGTTATATATGACGGCGTTATAGCACAGTGAAACTCCGGATCCTCTCTCGCGATCCGGCTCGCCGTACAGCGAATGCATAGATCCTTATCGAGAATTCTAAATCACTATGCGGTGGCCTGGGAGTTACATAAAATCGACTTTTACGAAAGAAAAACGGCGGAATAAAAACACAACAAACAGTGGAAAATAGTACGTACGATATTCACGGCATCGAGAGGGTTACGAAGGAACTGAAAACTTTGTTGCAAACAATCCCAATCACTGGATCTATTTTTCTTTTTTTCCTCAACACTCGTACATCAAATTCGTAACACTGCACAGGCGAGCATTGCATCGCTGAGTAAAAACAAACACAGAATGCTCTTTTTACTTATTTAGATTTTTCAAAAAATACTGAGCAAACGACTGCATTATTTTCATTTTTTCGAGGAACTAATACTGTTGGAAGGTTAAAACAGCTGATGGCGAACCGGCGACATAACGGGAGCCTCGATAGTCGCCTCGAGACTACGAAGTCGCTCCACTGATTTTCGAGTCATCGGAGCCACGGTAACTATACACAAGTTTATATATACACAAACACACTGAGCATATAAAGCGTCGCTGTGACTATAGCAGACAGCGAATGCCTCGATTGATTCGTCCTTCGACGAGTTTTTAAGTTTTGCGCTAGCCGCGAATCCGCGTAACTCGTTACGACAGCGTTGAAAATACAGAGGAGAACAGAAGAGCCGGGACGGAGCCGCGAAGTGGTTCCGAGGAGGAGACGAGAAATTGAGACGATTAAAAAAAGAGAAAAAGTGAGAAAAGAAAAAGGTGTTCGGAGCGAAGAAGTTGGGCGCGCGCGAACGAACACCTCTCCGCGGACGGACGAGAGCGGAGGATACACTATCAATTAATCGCTTCGAAGTAATAGCGTACGATGTGCTACGTCGACCACCGCGACGCCGATGCCGGGAGGAATTGGAGAAGGAGGTGGCGGAGAGAACACACAACGAGGGAGAGAAACGAGAGGTGTGCGCGGCGTGTGCGGCAATCGATTCTCGTCTGGTAGGGGCCTCTCCTCTATCCACCCGAGTTCTATCTCGCTCGACGAGTATTATACATGCCGGCATCACAGAGATATAGCCACCGGGTCCGTGTTTGTTGCGGCATTTCAGCCCGCGTGAAACTCCCTTGGGTGTCGAGAAACTACGATCCTGGCCGGCCCCGCTGGTGATATTAATCGCGGAGGTGGACACAACCCTTTGAACACTATTTCCCGCGAGTTTCGATCAAATTTGCGTAATGGGAATCGCTAGTATTGAAGTATAATCCATATTTTTATTTACTTCGGATTTAAGTTAACGCATTTCGGACGAAAATTCTGAGGTGAGTTGAAACAATGTATTGGTTATTATCTTTCAAATTATTATATGATTAAACACGTGTAAAATAGATCGTTTTAAAATTTCTTCATCGTTTACCAATATTTTCATTATACTAATAAGGAGAAACGAAATTTTAATTAAAAAAGATGTAAGTTACTTCAATTAACGTAAGTTAATTGATTATTTTCTTAATACCTTAATAATAATTAGCTTCGATAAGAAAGACTACTTTCCGTAAAGACATTAGATAAAAATCCGTTTAATAATATATATATCGACAATTCTACTGTATTAAATGATCCTCGGAAGTCTCAATGAAAAACAAAGGGTTTTCTATTCGATCTTGAATGATGAAGGGAGAAGAAAAGCAGGAACTATTTTTGCGTAAGTGAAAATAATCCATATCGTTGCTACCGTATAATCATCGGATGCTCGCATATTTCTATAATCTCTCCGCTCGGCATGCATGTTTCGTTCCTCCGCTCGTCTGTAATATGCTTACGTCTATTTTCGTTATATCTATACACATCGGGCATCGGATGCCTACATGCATGCCTGCGTGAGATCCTACAAACGTGACCACATCTCTATAACCCTTCCTTCCTCCCCACCTCCCCTGGCCAATAGATCGACTGCTGTACGGTGCAATCGTATACATAGTTATAGTACGCCTCTATGCTTCCCAATGAGGGGAAGATATCTCCCAACCTCGGCCACTGTTAAAGCCTCACTACCCTGACATTGGGGTAGGTCGCGCTGCTTCTCTATTGCACGCGGCGCTTTAACCGTCTTTCCCTGCGTTTCACTCGCCTTCGTTACATATCGGGGACAGTGGGGCAAAACGGATCGACTAACGAATACAGAGGAGAGCGGGGCGGAATGGCATACCCAATGGTATGGTATGAAATGGTAAAATAGAGTGTCCTCAATGATAGAATTAGGGCGAATTGGAACAAGTGAAGTCGATTTTTTTTATGTCCCTTTGCCCCTATTCCATTGTGCCCCGGTATGCCATTCTGGCCCGCTCTCCCCTAAGCCATTTTCGTGATTTCAGAGACACAAACGCATTCCCTATCAACAAACTAAGGCAGCCCGAGCGGTACAGTCGAAGGAAATGCGAGATTCAGAGAGGATTTCGAACTCTTCCCAATGGGATAACATTTTGGAAAAATCAAGGTTATGGAAAGTGTTCGAAAGATTCATTTCGTGTAATAATAACTGCAAAAAGTTATCAACAAATTGGTTTAAAAAAAATTGTTCAAGGAATTAACCGGCTAACTTTTTTTTCCTGATTAAAATGAAACGGTATTGTTTCTAAGCACTTGTGAGTTTTGTGCGTTTTTTTGTTAAGTTACCAATTTGTTCTGTATCGAAGTTACTTTGCCTGGTCCATTTTGGCCCGGTTGGCCCATTTTGGCCCGGTTGGTCCATTTTGTTCTAAGGTCTTCTGGACTGAGACTTCTGAACTTCCAGTATCTTTTTAATACGATTCAATAGATTTGGCTTCAGAAAGACATCGCGCCACTTGAACCCATTTTATCCGAGTTTCCACTACTTCATTTAATAAAATAGCATTTTTATTTTTTATTCTGAGTCAATTTTGCCCCGCGCTGCCCTTACATTTGTCCTAATAATTTTATCGAATTCTCAGCTACTTGATTTAATTACGTAGCTTTTTTTTTAGATAGTCCATTGTGCCTCGTTTTAACGTCACGTTTGTCTGGCGCATTTTACCGTGGTTAGTCCTCCATATGTGGATCCGATAAAATTTCGATGCACCCGCAGGTCGAACATCGCGGACAGCCGCTACTCGCGCATGAATTTTGAATAGATATTACAATGCGGTTCATTCTCCGCGCGTAAAAGCCCCCTCCAATTGCATGCGCGAAATTTCCCTCTTGTCTCGGCTAGCATCAAAATAGTTTTTCCTGTAAACTACATCAAACTCCGTGGTCGCATATGCGACATACACTCGGATATTCGTGTTTGCGGGAGTTCAATATTAGCAGAGGAGTTGTTGTTCATCGCGACGGTCTTTGTTTCTGCACCACGCTACGGTCAATGGAATATAACGATAAATTGAATTGAACTGTTGTGGTGTGACTCGATGAAAGCGCTCGGTACGTCCGCGACGTGCCACACATATGCAAGCGCTTAAGTGGGATGCAACCCGGTGGACTGGCTCGATACGTCGAGGTAGGTCAGGCTACAGCGTCGCGACGCTCTGGTATGAGGAAACGACGTCGAAATTTTCGTCCTCCAACGTGTGCGGCGTCATTAAATTTGCATAGTTTCGTCTCGCGTACGTTTTTCGTATTTATATCGATATTCGCACATCCGCCTACGGCACAGCGTGCAAGTACACCGACCCGACAAACGATGTACGTACCGTTATTTTTTTCTCTGATACCAAAATAAAATAATTCGAGAATGAAAATTTAATACTACTTTGGAGATTTTTTTTTGTGGCTATAGACAGAATTTCTGCGTTTTTGACGAAATTTCAAAGAAATGTGAGAATTATAAAATTTTCTTAAGATTATAAGCCCGATTTTTCTATGTGTCTTGAAACTACCAAACTGTAATACAAAAGAGAACAGAAATATATCTGAAAATACGAAATATTTGTTTCTATGAAAAAAGTGATTGAATTTTCCCAAAAAAAATTGTTTAAATGCGAAAAATCTATGAAGAAAAAAAATTCAAGTAAAAGAATTATTCGCATATTGCCGTTCGAAAATGTATTCATCAATAAGTATTGGAGTCTTCCGACAGTATGCAAATTCTTAGTTATTCGACTGTTTTTCATTGGTAAACTTGATGTAACTCCAAATTCAGTCCAAAATTCCATTCTTGTAAAACAATTTTTATTTATTTCGACCGCTAATTTTTGCAAATGTTCTTTTTATCGTCGAGATATCGATGAATGCGCGGAGATAAAATAATCAAAGCTTTGTACTCGGAAGTCGAATCAACGCGCGGCGGCTTACGAGTTCTCGCGTGACACTCATTACGGAATCGCTACGTTGTTCGTGTGAATTACAAAAAACACGAGCAAACAGAAGCGGTTTTTCATTAGCGTGACTCGCACGAGGTGTACCGGAGTCCTTTCTTTCATTTTTTTTTGCTCTCCGGCTTCTCTCTCTCCCTCTCTCTCTCGACAGAAACGCACACAGAGAACAGAGAGTAAGTAAGAGGGTTCGCGTTTCGCGGTATCGCGTTCCATTGCCGCATGTATATCCGGAGGAGGCTCTCGTCGCGATAAACGAGCGATAAGCCCCATGGGACGTATACAGTTATAGGATAATGATGATGAAAGAAGCACGAGGGTTCAGAGCGTCGATGGCCCTGCGATATTGCGAATCTTCCGTCGAATTAAATCGATCGTTTTGTCGACAAGTTTTTATTTATTTTTTTCCCCCTATTCGCAGCGTCTCAGTGTTTCCTCTGTTTATCGGTGGATCTCTCGGCGCGAATTTCGCGTAGGTGTATGGCGGGCATTATGAACAGACGATATTATGTACGGCGGCGCGAACGTGTGTCATCGATAAGAAGAAACCTTACGCAACGACGGAAATCCAGGAATGCCAATTTCTCGGTATAATAAAACATGGCTATGTTTCCTTTTACTGTTGCAAAATCTTTAATCGCCGGCGTGTCTCTTTCCCACGCAATAAAGCTCGATAATAGGATGAAGGAGTTCGAAAAAAAATTGGTAAATTACAAATGATTATCATTACGATTATTCAATAATTCTAAAAAATTGAATAATAGATTGTCAGTTTAATTCAATACTCATTTATGCTAATTATTAATTGAAATGGTAAAAAAATAAAAATCTGTTTGTCGCCAGTTAAATAAATTTTTGTAAAATAAAAATGATTTCATATTCATTTTTTGGATTTTTTTTACACCTCGATAATCCGAGAAACGTGCGGAACTTTTTCTTTCCAATGATTTTTCTATCCATATTTGTCGAGCGTGTTTAACACGTGTACGAGGAATGTTTGATATTTCCATCTGCCCGCGAGAGGCGCCTTCGACAAAACTAATTTATTATTCCAATAGTTCTTATTCATTGAGGGATCTAAGCAAATTTGTGAACCGTACGAACGGCAAATATGTGCGTTACTTCGACCGTGACGAAGAATTACACGAAATTGGATTTCGAGTGTACACAAAGAATACTGGCGCAGATCAATAAACAGTAATCACGTAGGTAGCGCGTGATAAGGCATATACGCGATTGTGGAGCGAACGGGAGAGTGTCTCGTACGATTGTCCGACGCAGCACGTGCGCGCGGAGCCGCGGAGAGATTGTGCCCGTCGCGACACAATGTTTCGATAATAAAGAAACGAAAGGCTCGAATTATCTCGATTATGTAACGTCGGTGAAGATTTTCGTTACAAAAATAAATACGTAAAATTAATCTCGTCTCGATCTCCATTATCTCGAATAATTTTTGTCTCGAGTTATCGTGGCCAATTGCGGCGCCAAAAAAAAAAATGTGCAAAAGAGATAACGAAAAAAAAAAAAGTCGTTTTTGAAAAATTGCAATAATAATAAATTAAAGTAACTATTATTGCAATTATTTTTAACATATGATTTGTTGATGTATTTTAACGGTGGAATAAATAAAGTATAATGCGCTCAATTCGGCGGAAATAATGAAAGTAAAAAAGTGTACAAGCGTCGCGTATGTGGAACTCGGCGCTGTGCTTTATATTGGTCTTCGGATGGCGTCGATATTATCGGATTTTATATTCATCGAAGTAACGTACAACTTTGTATACGTAAGGACGTCGATGACGATGCGCGCGCTTCGATGTTACACGCGATAGTGGCCGTCGTCGTCGTGTAACACTGATATTAACGGCTATGCATTATCATACGAAGCGTATATAGTTGTACCCATTGGAATCGAGGACGCGGCGACGTAATTAATAATTATATAGCAGACGAGTTTGATTTACGACCAGACTCGTCTTCGCGCAGGTTTCGTCACTGTGTGTTTCCCCCCACTCGTCCCTCGATCCTCGTCCCCCTCGGCGTGTAATTTCAATTATCCGACGAATCGACGCTCCTCCAGGGTTGAATTAACAGCTTTTTCTTTTTCAATCAGTTATCGAAGCAGCGAAACGTGATTGACGACTGCACGTTTCTCGCTTCGTTGCAATACTTTCGAGCGCGAATCTTCGCGACCTGAGAAATTGGGACGCGAACCTTTTTCTCGTAATTCAAATTTTCGTTCTTTCCAAAGAGATTTTTTCGTCAATTATCATTGGGATTTATTGAAAAATTATTGTTTCGAAATAAAAAAAAATTGATCTGCAATTCCCGAGAATCTCTGTCAGCCAGTTAAACGTTGAGTTTTCCCGGTGAAAAAGTTTCACAAAATGTGTATGCATTTTGCATCAGCACCCGGAACGTTGGTTCTGCGCGGATCCGTTGAATATTGATAATTTCTGCATCGGCGTGTATCATTCGGATGTAAATATGCATCTGGATTTCTTAAGATCGCGATTGAACGGAGTTATTCTCCGAGTTTTTTTGTCGTGCGACGAGTCTGGCTCGTTGCGAAATCGTCGTTGCTTTGTTCGGGGGATTCTGGCCGCTGTGACTGGGGCCCCCCCGAGCGGAGTTAGTGCAATTCGTTAATGCGACTGACGTTGCCGTGCACCGTGACATTGTGTACGGAGATAAAAGAGCGCAGGTACCTCGTCGCAACGGGTCTTCGCGAGTCTACGGGTTTCGACGCGACGTTCTACCGCGAAGTTTCGTTAGTACCCGAGGCACATAGTTACGCGACGCGTGTGTGCACACAAGTCGTGATTTTCAACGGCGAGAGAAGACCCGCGCCGGATCTGCTCTAATCGAAGTTTGGCAAGTGCGCTCAGCTTGCGCACACCACCATCTGCGCATGCATATTGTTTCGACAAAGACGCAATTGTACCAACGTCCGCGCGGGAGGGAGGGAGGGGGGGGGGGCAAAGAGACACGGGGGGGCCAACGAGAACCTCGTTGTTTAGACGAACATCGGGGTAACGGAGAGATTCAAGACTCGATGCTCGATATATCACGCGCGCTCGTGACGTCCGTTGCGAAAACGGTTTTTCGCGATTCCCATGCGAGGAAAAACGAAAACATTTTCGATCCACCGGCGAAACTTACGGCGCTCGCGATGTTTGGGTCTCGAATCGCTAATGACAGAAACGCGTGTTTCGAGCGGAAAAAAAAAACAATCGAGAAACAAAAAAAAACCCGAGTCACTTTTGGCTCGAGGATTTTTTCGCGGGTTGGTAACGTCGCCGATATGAAAATATTCGTAGATTTGCGAAAAACGAGAGGACAAAATTGGAGAACTTTGCGTCGTTGGATTTTCATAGCTTGCTGGCGATTCTTCTTTTTTTCTCTCGCGAGACGAAACGAGACGAAATTGCGAGAGAATATGTATCAAAGAGAAAAAGACGTTCACGCACGTAACACAGACACAGACACGCGTACCTTGGTATGGTAATGCACTTGGTGTTGCAGCTCTGTGTCGTGATGGCCTTCTCGAGTTCTTCGAGGCCAGCCGATTTCTTGAGCTTCTTCACGAGGCTCTTAACAGCTTTCTCGCTCCATTTGTCCTCACCCTCGGCCTTCTTCCAGCCCAGCAGCCGCTTAACTATAGGCGGGTTAAAGCTGGGCAGCATCGAAGTCATCATTTGAGCTCGAGGTATCGCTCGCGACCCGCATCGGGCCGTCCAAAAAACTTGTCGCGCACTGAAATAATAATACGGAGGCAAAGGAACAAAAGAAAGAAAAAAAAAAATGAGAAAAAAAAGTTAATTTAATTTTTCTCCCGAGATTAACACGAAACGACACTGAGTTTCAACGTTCGCGAGCGCTATTCACGTCGCGTTGCGTTTCGTTCGCGATTCAACGAAATACCGGTGTATTTCTCGCTTAACGGGCGTCAAAACAACGCGGAAACCTTCAGCACGGGCGGCGAATACTTTACCAAAGCCGCCATTTTGTCCCTCGGATACCCGTGTCGGCCGGTCTCGGGGATTATCGGATTCTCTCGGGATCAACACACGCGTACATACCGCATCGTAGATTTTATCTCGCTCGGACGAAATCATTCGAACGCTATCTCGCGATCTTTGCGCGAAATTCGTTCGAGTCTTGCCGAATTGTCGTGTTCACGAATCTTCGGTGAATCGTGTTTCGAGTATTCATCAACGTTTCCTCACGAATTTTGCGTTCGCTGCTGGTTTTTAAATTCGAAAACGACGAGCCGGCGCTGATGGACCACGGAAGTGTCGCGAGGGCACTGAAGCGTCCTCTGGGAAACGATTGTCGAACTATCGGCACCGTCAACACCGAGCGACGGTGTGCAATATCCATTGTTTAAAAAAAAGACGAGGATTATCCATGCCATATTAGTAGTAATAACTCATAAAATGTTGATTGTATGTAACGAAAAATTCTGCAAAATGAATCCAACTGAAATAACAGCGCAGGGACATTTTTATCTCAACCCCCTCCACGCCGACGAGCATTATTTTCAGCGCACGAGTTTTCCTCTCTCGTTTCATCGCGCGATCCGCGACAAAAATATACATCTCTGTTGACTTGTCGAAGGACAATCGGATCCAAAACAAACGCAAAAAAAGTTGCCTCTAATTCGTTAATTTGATTGTCGCGACGTTTTCGGTACTTTTCGATCGGCATACGTTTAAAAGATCTCCGCAAATCGTCGAAACGGGAGTTCCGCGATTGATCATTTTTGCGTAATAAATCACGTGGGAGGCAACAATGAAAATGCGCGAATGAATATGACGATAGTCGATGCTTCAAAAGTATTAAAAAATTGAATTTTCATAAAGGTGAGTTGTGTTTCTTCCTCGACGTCGAGAAATCGTGAGGCTTTTTTTTCTCTCTCGTGTCTCTCGCCCTTACGATTCAGGGTTTGTTTACACGGCGAATTTTCAGAGACGAAGCTAACCTGCGAAATCGGCGCGTCGTGACAATGGATATATCGTCCTCGTCGAGTATGAATCCCGGAAATCTGTCGCACAGCAACGATGGCTTTCTCGGCATTCCCATGGAATCGTCTTCGCTCGATTCCATGGGAACGAAACGCCGAAGGTAAGTCAATAGTTTTTGCCCTTCAAAACCTCGAAAAAAACAAAACAAACGTTTCTCTTGAATCGAACAGTTCGTCGAGGACAATAAAGCGAAGAAAATTCGACGACGAGCTCGTTGAAACGACGTTCAATCTTCAGCCGCCGACTACGAGCGGAAAGTCGAGCTCTCGATCTCGCATTGTTTCCGTATCGTCCGGACCGCTGGACGTTTTACCTGCCCAAACTTTGCCCAGTCCTGTGCCGATCCCGGCGACGATAACTCAACCCGAGAGACCCAGCAACAGAAGACCCAGCAGACCCGGCGGCTCCAACGGCACCGGTCGAAAAAACAAGAAGAACAAAAATCACGCCCATTCGATAAACGCTACCAAAGATCTTGGACGATGGAAGCCGACTGATGATTTGGCGCTGATAACGGGAGTTCAACAAACAAACGATTTGAGAATGGTAAAAATAAAATATTAATATTTTGTTTTTTCATTTTTGGACCCAGAAAATTACTTTTTAATAGAATATTTCATTGTTGCTGCTTATACAAATTTGCCAAAAAAAGTTTTTTTTTAAGAAAAAATTTGAATATTCACAATAAAAAATGATGTACATTCGCAGGTTCACAGAGGAACGAAATTTTCCTGCAGATTCACGCTTCAAGAAATACAGCAGAGATGGTACGCGTTGCTTTACGACAGCGCCGTATCGAGAGTCGCGGTTCAAGCGATGCGAAACTTGCATCCGGAATTGATAGCGAGCGTGCAGGCGAGAACTTTGTACAGCAAGGCTGAAGAGGACTTACTCGGCACGGTGAAATCGGTGCGTTACCGTCGTGTGAACAATTTTTCCTAAAAAAAAAAGCTCCCACATGTACAGAGAATTCAGGTGATGATATCGGAATTCGTCATTTTTCATTGGCTCGTTTTTCTTTTCTCTCAAGACATCGCAACCGACTCTGGAAAACTTTCAAAAGCTTCTGGAAACGAACGCCCAGACTTTTTATCCGGCGAGAACGGCAAAGGCTCTTCTGGCTCACTGGCAGCTGATGAAGCAGTATCACTTGCTGCCGGATCAAACGTTTCCCACGCCGAAGGGCGACGGTGCAATGAATTTCTCCGACGCGGAAGATTTGATGAACGACGCGGAGCTCGTCGAGCAGAAAGACGAGTCCGTGGACGCCGAACTCGCGATGGCCGATCGTAAGAACAAAAAGGAGATACGAGTCATCGAGAACGAATTGGGTCGGTGGCAGGTACTCGTCGACAGCGTTACCGGCGTTAATCCACCGGAATTCGACAATCAGACACTCGCCATACTCCGAGGAAGGCTCGTCCGTTATTTAATGAGATCGAGAGAGGTTCGCAAACTTTTTTCCCCACCCTGACAATCTCAACGAAAAGAAGATACATTTACGATGATTAAAAATAATAATTCGCTCTACGAATTGTTCATAGATCACCGTCGGAAGAACGACGAAGGATCATCACGTCGACGTCGACCTGACTCTCGAAGGTCCGGCCTGGAAAGTCTCCCGTCGTCAGGGAATAATAAGATTGCGAAACAACGGCGATTTCTTCCTCTCGTCCGAGGGAAAGAGGCCGATTTTCGTCGACAGTCGACCAATTCTCGCGGGCAACAAAATTAAATTGAATAACAATAGCGTTATAGAGGTACGCGCTACTTTCGTTCTTCTTCAAGTAATTTTTCTTCGCTTCGTCGAATCTTTTTGATTTATTCTCCCATATTGTTCTTTGCAGATCGCCGGATTGCGATTTATATTTTTAATAAATCAAGAGTTGATAGCGGTGATACGCCAGGAATCGGTGAAGCTGAATTTAAATCCCTGAGCGGCGTTATCGAAGCGGACCAAACCGAGAAAAATCTCCACGCGTTTAGTTATAAGTGTGTATTCGGCACTCGTCTCGCGATGAACTGAATCCAGGGCTAGGGATTCGGCTCGAAGGAAGATCGGGGCCACGGCTCGATTCTTTCGGATTTCGCAGACAGCTACAGAGAGATACGATAATTTTTTTAGACAGATCGAGAAACGGAGCGAGTCACGATATGCGCGATATTATTTTAACGCCGCATTTGTGCACCAGAGTTCATTGTCTATCGTTCATTGTTCGTGCGGTAATTCAACGCGATATAAAAAACAAAAAGATACGGCCAAGACATTTTTTAAAAAGTGTACTCCAATTACTTTGCTTATTTATTTCTCAGTGGGGTAATATTTGTAAGAAAAATTTGTATTACCGCATTAAAAGAAAAAAACGAAACTCGCAATCGACAACGATTCGTTTATTCGTCGTTCCTCATTCCCGCCGGTGCAATTATTAATTGTTATTGATAACAATGAATTATTATTAATATTAACTATTGTTAATTATTATTGACAATAATTATGATTAATTATTGAATACCTCCTCGATCCCGCGATAACGGGGTGCACGAGTCGCTCGCAAGATGGCGCTGTTGAATTCTTGAGCGCGCTGCACATAAATTCCAGCGTTTTCCTTATCAATCGCAACTCGCGCGCGCGGTTTTATTATCACTGTCTTCTAATATTCCATGCGTGAGGCACGGTCGGCATTTCAAACACTCGCGAGACCAACAAACTTCAAACTTTCGTGTATTTTTCTTTTCACTCGTAGCGATGAAAAAATTCGTTGTCACGTCGAAATTGTGCGATGTGTCCGAAAACAAGGTTGTAAAAGAATGATCGAACGGTGCAACGATGTTTTTCGCACGCACGTGAATGATATAATTCGTCGCCCATGGAATTTAGCTGCGTAAACAATTCGGGCTTTGTCGTGAGTCGCGAAAATGGAAAAATGTTTACTGCTCGTGATATTTCAGTGAAGATTTTCGTTCTCAACGAGATCGAACGTTTTTAGGCTATCCGCGAAAAGCGCAACAGGTGTCGATCGCGATGGAACTCCTGTCGCAGAGGCCGATGTTCTCCGCCGACCCGAGCACGAAAGGTTTCGATCTTTCGTCCGGCGACAGGTGGTTTTATCCCGTTAACTATCCCGAGAGAGCCTATCAGTTCTCCATCGTCAAATCTGCTCTCTTTCACAACACTCTCGTGTGCCTGCCGACAGGTAAAAAATATGAAACAAAATTCATCTTCGAGCCTCTCTTGTTCAAGTCCTTGTCTGCTATGCGTTTTGCTTTTTATTAGGTCTCGGAAAGACTTTTATCGCCGCCGTCGTGATGTACAACTTCTGGCGTTGGTATCCACAGGGAAAAATTGTCTTTCTCGCTCCGACGAAGCCTCTCGTAGCGCAGCAAATCAATGCTTGCCACGAAATAATGGGAATATCGAGCGACGAAACCATCGAACTCACAGGTGGGTTAAAAAAAAATGTATAAAAAGAAAATTTAATACGATAAATCGTTTCAGGCGCCACGGATCAGAAGAAACGTCAAATTGCCTGGGCGGAGCACAGAGTTATATTCGCGACGCCTCAAGTATTCCACAAGGATCTGGAAAAAAACATTGTTCCCAGCGAACTGGTGAAATGCGTCGTCATCGACGAGGCGCACAAAGCTCTGGGCAAACATTCATACTGCGAGGTGAAAATAAATAAAAAAAAGAATGTATCGATAAAAATGTTTCATTTATTATCGAATTATTAAATAATATGTTAATATCGACATTAGGGTATTATTTATGATTATCTAATTAACGCAATTTTTTGAAGGTTTTATTGATTATTATTTTATTTTTTTCACTGTCTTGCACATTCGTAGAGTATTCGGATTTTGAGCGAGCAAAACCAATACTTCCGTGTCCTCGGCCTGTCCGCGACGCCCGGAGGAAAATTGGAGGCTGTGCAGGAGGTGAGTTTGTTTCTTTCAATGCCGATTGGAATTCAGCAGAGTCGACAATTCGTTGTAAAATTGAACATTTTTTCGGTTTAGGTCGTGAGAAACTTGCACATCGAACATTTGGAGCTGTACGACGATACTTCGACGGAGATAAAACCTTACATAAACGAGCGCAAGCTCGATATCATTCTCGTAGGTCTTGGCGCCGAGTTGGAACGCTTCAAGGACCGATACATAACGATTATGGATCGTCACGTTCGCGTGCTCGTCGACAATAACGTTTTGCGTGGAAATACCGGAAACATCTCAAAAGGGCGTGTAAGTTCCTTCGTCGCTCGCCCACAGCGAAGAGGAATTGCAATTAATTACAGAATAAATCAATTTAAACAAAATGAGAAAGCGACGTGCAGAACTAATTATCATCGCCTTTTCGAAATTCCACGACGTGAATTATTGATTGGCAAAATAATCGACGAGTTATTGATTGTCAAAAATGTTTTTTCTTTACAGATATTCATGATACAGAAAGAATACTCTCAGAAGCCTCTCAAGGGACAAAATCACGGTCAAATAATGAAAGTATTGAATATACTGATGACGATGTATCACGCTTACGAACTTATGGTGCGTCACGGTTTGCGGGCCTTCTACAACTTTTATCAAAGTGCGTAGATAACAAAGAACATGTTCCATCGATCCAGATTCACGTGCTTGCCATTATCGGTTCCCTTAATCGTTCAACAGATCACCAAGATAAATTTTGGCTGAAAGACGAACCGGAGCTGCAGCAGTTGCTCGAAGAAATAATTTACTACGTCGGGCCGTTTCCCGACGTTCGACCTTTGCCCGACGGAAGCGTGCCGGAGGTAAACTCGATCGTCTCGGAAATTAATTTTCTTCATTGAGATAATCAAATTTGATTAAATGAGGTCAATAAACAAAATATAATTTTCCGATAGATTCCTGAAGATATACGCTTCGGTCACAACAAATTTCAGAAGCTCAAAGATGTTCTAGTGCGACACTTCGAGAGCTTCGAGGACCGCGAGGAAAACACGCGAGCGATTGTCTTCGTCGAGGTCAGCGCGTCGTCAGCGGACTTATCGATCGTTTCCACTAGCTTTTTTCTCGATAATAATTCCCGATTACCTTTCCCGCGCAGTACCGAGATATCGTCAACGAGGTTTACGTTCTCCTGCTGCAATCGAGACCGCTGCTCAGACCGCAGATATTCGTCGGTCAAGCCGGACAAAAGCAGAGACAGCAAAAACTCGCGCTCGAGAATTTTCGCAGCAACAAGGTCAACGTTCTCATTTCGACTTCCGTAGGTCAGTTACGAGAGAACTATGAATAGTTCGCAGGGTCGCGAATGCATTCGAAAAATGAATGGAAAATAATTTTGTTCCATCGATCGACAGGCGAGGAGGGTCTCGACGTTGGGGAAGTCGATCTTATAGTATGCTTCGACATGTCTCAAGTTTCGCCGATTCGGCTCGTTCAAAGAATGGGCAGAACGGGACGCAAACGCGACGGTCACATTATTGTACTCGTCACCGATGGCAAAGAGCATCAGGTTAGAAGAATCTTCGAGTTTATTTTATCAGTTATTTCTTTATCTCCGCAAATCGGCTTCGAATCCCGAGTAAAGTAAGTGGGGGTAATTCCTTATAGATAAAGGTGTTTGAAAGCATTTTCTCTGTGACTCTTGAAGGGTCGAAGATACTTATGTAATTTTTTTGCATTTTTCTCGACAGACTCTGAAAGCCGCGATGTCGCAACGAGATTCCTTGAACAACAAAGTCCTGCAGTCGAGCGGTATAAACAGCGCTCTGCACGAGACGAGCCCGCGAATGGTACCAAACGAATTCAATCCCGAGTGCTTCAAAATGCAGATAACGGTCCTACCGAAAGACGCATCGACGAAGGGCAAAGGAAAGGGCAAAGAGGCCAAGAAACCGAGAAAACGAGCAGAGAATACCAAAAAAACAAAAAATTCTAAAACTTGTAAGTCATCGCAAAGTAAAATTTTTTTGCCGCTTCATTTTCCTCGTTGTGTTAAGAGGCGGGCTTGTCGTTTCGCGATATTAATTCGTAAATTTTCTTTAATGATCCAGCGGAGCCCTCGACATTGACCGCCAAGCCTGGGAGTCAAACGTCTCTGATGAACTTCCTGAAAAGGACGAGAGACGAAGCCGAACTGTCGGACCCTGATATGGTCGAGGCATCGGCGAAGGAGCCGCGTACCCAAGCAACTCAGAATATTCGACAACGCCTGACAAACAACAACACCATAAAATTGAGCAACGTAAAGCTTCTGAGCACGGACGACGCTGCGGTAGAATTTTTGACACTGTGCACGATGAAACAATCGGCGAACGTGCGTACGAATCCCGCAAAAATAATGAAATCGAATCCTTATCTACCGTCGTTTCACGCGAGAGACGAGCCAATCGATGTATTTCTTAATTTCGAAGTTCCCGATATGAAGGTCTTGGAATGCTTGACAAATATTACGTTCCACGTTCCGCCACCTTGCGGAATTATCAAAGACGAGCTGATGATAAGCGAGGATAGTTATTTGCACAATGACGATTATCAACCGATCTACAGCTTGACCCAGAGGACTCAAGCGCCCGTGCAAGATTCGAAATTCGAAGCTCTGCTCGACGACTCGACGAGCGACAGTGACGCGACGATGTTCGACCCGCAGGAAGGGCGCAAAAACGATTTTCCGGCAACGGAACAAGTCGATTGGGGTCCGAACGACCATGACATGAAATTCGAAGATTTACTGGACGATTTTTCGAACGATTCTATGGAGAATTTTGTGAAAAACGACTCTACGGAGCGGAATAGCGATCAATTACACAGCAAGTTTGAAGATATTTTGAACTCATCGTCGGATGATAGCGACAGGACTTATTACAGTCCACCGAAAAAAACCGGGTCTGTCGAGCGAAATTCTGTTGTACTTGCGAACGATGTCGGATCTCGAGATTCTTCCCGAGCGGGTGTTACTGCAGAGCCTTTCGAAACGATACTTGACGATGAATCCGTTGATTTGCTGAAGGACTGCGAGCCGGAAGAAGATTCTCGATTGTCGAGGACCGAATCCGATCAGCGACACGTCAAGACGATTTCCGACAATCGCGAACCGTCTACGAGCCGGACGAAGTGCATATCGAAAAATCTCGAGGGCGAAGAAAAACCACTAATATCGGCGCGCGAAGTCAATCGACGACTTTTCGAATTGAATTTAGGGATACAAATAGCGTCTACGGGCGACACGAAAAATAATTCTACAACAAAGAATCTCATAAGGGAAGAAAAATCGCAATCATTGGCGCGCGAGGCCGATAGACGAGTTTCCAAGATTGTTTCGAGAGCTGAAAAAGCCTCGAGCAGCGGCACGCTGAAAAGCACCTTTAAGATTCTCGAATCGCCCAAAAAACCGGAATCCTCGCCGAACGAAATTTACCGCGAGAGTAAAATCGTTTCCGATTTCCGGGATTGTTTAAGAAATACGCAAAAAAATAATGCATTGAAAAGCGGAGAGCCGATCGCGAAGTCTCAATTGTCGAAAGAAATCGATCGTCGGGACGGTGAAATCGTTTCGGAGGCCCGAGAAGCTTTTGCGAGCGCACAAAAATCTTCTCCGCGGAAAGAACGATCTCAATTATCGAAGGAAATCGATCGCGGCAGTGCGATTGACACGAGTATCGGCGAGAAATCGAGAGAAGCTGGAGAAGAAAATTCCACGCAAATTCCCTCGACTATGATAACAATATCGCAGGCCCTTCGAGAAGTCGACCGCATAAACCGGCGGGCGAGTACATCCGGCGAGAGTCGTCTCAGCGCTATCGACAAAAGTCAATCGTCCAGGATATCGTCGAACGAGCAACGAGACGCTGGAAATTCGATTCTGAGTGGAAGCAGTATTAGGGAAACCGCGAAGGGCCTTGCGTCGTGTAAAATTGTCTCGCAGCCGGAGATAAACGCGGATTCCGATGAGGACATGTTCGGCGTTGACGATCTTATGGTCGATTCGGATTTCGATGATGAAATCAATCGGATCGAGAAAAGCGTCAATTCGAATGTAAATAAGAGCGACAAACAAGCGGCGATTGTAAATAAAAGCGACAACCAAATAACAGAAGGCAACAAAAGCCATAAACGAATTATCGATCCGAATACGAGCGATGGAGAATTTGTAGATTTAAATAAAAGCGATAATCAAACATCGTTCGACGCGAGCACAAAAATCACGGATATCGAGGACGACGACTGCGAAGTTCTCTTCGTCAAGGAGACACCGAAGAAATTTGTCCCGAATTTGTGCAAAATAACTCCTCTACGCACGCAACCAAACGTCGAATTGAAGTGCGAAACTCCGGACCCGAAGGACATAGAGACGAGAAATTCGTCCGCGAAGAATTCACCGTTCGGTTCGATATTCGGATTCAAGAAAAATCTCAATAGCGCCAAGAGGGACGATACGCTTTCGAAGGATCGTCGTTCGTCGAACGAATCTTTCGTCGGCGATGTAAATATCGGCGGATTCGACTGGAACAACAAAGATCGTCGAGTCTCGGACGCAAACGGCTCGCGGGCCTTTGTATCGTCGGCGAGCAAAAAAAATCTCAACAGCGACAACAGAGTCGATGAATTGTCGAAGGATCGTCGGCCGAGTGTCGTTGGCTCTTCGACCGCCGAAATAATTACCGACGACTTCGATTGGGACAGCGATACAAGCCGAGATTGTAATTCCTTGCCCGCAATCTCGTCGAGCGCGAGAAAAAATTTCGAGAACAGCGATTGGAGCAGAAAAAATCAAATTTCCAGTCCAAAAAATTCCGTAATTACAAACTTCGAAGACTGGAACGATAAAACGGTGAAAAAAATACCTGTGTCATCGGTGATCGAAGAAAATCAGAAGACCGATTCCAGCGACAAATCGAACAAGAATTCGCCTTTGCCGTTCGCAAAGTCACCGGCGTTCGACGAGTTGCTCGAGGATTGCGATTGGAGCAGCGACCTCGAGGCTTTCTCGTCCAAAGAAGGAGTCAAAGGTGTCGATTCGCCGGGAGGCAATTGTACTTCATCCAACGGTGCAAAAAACTCTCGGCCGAGTGTTAAAACAAGTCGCGTCGAAGACCCGAGCGGTTGGAGATCGGCTGACAAACCGAAGCTTCGTCTGACACTCGGCAGAAAATTAACGAATAACATAATCAACAAAAAATCGACGAAGCAAACGAAGAAACTGCCGACGGCCTGGCAAGACTCCGACTCGGAGAACGAGTTCGCCGTCGCGAGAATCGAGACTGCGGCGGTGAAGGAAGTCGCGAGCGATTATTTCGCCAAGCCAGCAGATCCTGTCGATAAAGCGACGCGGCAAGGCCCGTTAGGGATGTATAATCCGAGAAAAATGACCCGAGGCCCATTGTCGCTCCGGCGAAACGCCGTTAATCGAGTCAACGTCGAGGGACTGCGGGACTTCTCTGGCCCCGCTAAATACACTCAGCAGCAACAGATTCGAGAACGAGATACGAAGAATGCCAGAAGCCTCGGCGCCGGTCGTCAAAAATCCGCTTCTGTCGACTTGGACACGAGAAGGAAGAAAAGAACGAGCGGAAAAAATCGGAGATTGAGAGTTCGAAGCGAATTCCTCGACGACGAGGCGGACGTGACTTCCGACGAGAAAAATACATCCGGAAGCTCCGGGGTCGACGAGGATCTCGAGAATTTCGTCAGCTACACTCAACACGTCGACGACTCCATCGACATGCAGGCCCACTACTTGCAAACCGTCCGGAGCCCGAGACGACAGGGAGGATTTATGATAAGGGAACTCAAGAGTCCGAGTCCCGATCTCCAGATTTACTCGCAGGCTTTGCCCGACGAGCCGAATGAGTATCTCTATGTAAGTATGAATGAACGGTTGTAAAAATGACACCCGACAATTCTTTGTGAAAATATAACTAATAACGAGAAGAATATTTTATGGATACGGTTTTTTTTAAGGATTCCTTCTGCGTCGCCGGGGACGACGACGATGTGTTCGAAGACTCCGAGAACATCGGGGAAATTACGGTGCTCGAGGAGCTTCTCACGAAGAGCAAAAAACGCAAACGCGGCTTCTCGACCGATGTACGAGCGAGGAGCAAACGGAAAATCATCGCTCGAGCGTCGGAATTGAGCAGCAGCGAGGACGAGCTGGAAAATCTTCGTCGACAAGTTCTCGACGAGTCAATAGCCCTGAGAAACAAATGTGATTAGTTTTTTCTTTGTTGTGTAGGTTTCGTATAAGTTCAAAGCTATATATATGTTTATGTTTCCGGTATAAATCGCTGATATCGAAATCGGCAATATATTTTGTGATAAGTTTTGTGCGAGATGTAATTTGTGGATCGAACGACGTGTGCCATAGTTTGAAAAAGGATTTACTGGTATTCTCAAGCGGCTGGAATCCCGTGATGAATTTGAAAAAAAAAGAATTGTTTCGTGCATTATAATTTCAAATCAAATAGAAAGATCAAATTCGTGAATATTCGTAAAATTAGTAAGTAATGTAGTTGAAGATGGTACGTTTACGCGAAATTACTGTTGATTAAGAATATAAGAATTTTATACGAAATAAATGAAATAAGTTAAATGACCCTCGGCTATTTGATTAAACTTCCGTTTAAATTGATTTGCTTATTTTATTGGTTTATATCTATACAGTTGAGTTAGTCTTGTTTATTGAGTATTGAATTAAGGTAAACATAACGTACAGAGAGAACTTAGAATGCTTCCCATTGAGACGAAATATTTTGCACAATGATAATAAACAGTCGAAATGTTCATCTATAATTTTGTAAAATAAGTTTCTAAAATCTGAATCTTCGATCTTTAGAGTTAATTATTATTTTACGAACATCCAAAATTTCCATGAAAATTTGTTTATTGGATCGGAAAATCCAGACAGGCAGAAACTTGGGCAGTTGTATTATTGTGTCGATACTAAAATGGTTTTCTCAATTTTTTTCATTAACGAATGACAAATTTCTGTTATCGACGCTTCAAGATCTTCGTGAACTGTAACGAGCTTTCGCGTAACGGTGTTCTAAATCTGCAAATCGTCAAAAGACTAATGATACCCCTCATTTGAGTCTCTTCCATGCTTCGAGCATAATTATCCTCGTCTAATGGATTTCTTGGACCAGGTAAAGGGCTGAGGTATTTATTGTCACGAAAATCGTTTTCAAGTTACTCAGGCCTTTAAAATTCTTGTAGTGCAACGCAATTTCGAGGTCGGAGTGCTTAGGGGTTGAGAATTCGTCATTTGAACGTTCCCACTACCTCTCGGTTTGGGAAACACGGTATAAAAGCACCGAGGATTCGAATTTTGGGTATCAGTCCTCGCTTTATCGTCGTGACGACAACACTTCGACGAGTTCCGAACATTATTTTGCTTTTTCAAGAGGTAAAGAATTTTCTGACTAATAATTGATAATCACAGCGGAACATTGTTCGGAAAAAATGTTAGAAAATCAAAATTTTCTCTATAAAAAATCCAAAATCAAGATTACTTTAGTAATTTCTTTTTGTTTCCATTTTTTAATGTAACATTTTTCAATAATTATGTTTGAAATTGACTCTCATATTCTATATAAATTTGTTTAATTTCATTTCAGAAAAAAATAATTACGGGAAACAGCAAGCATGTATCGCGCTCTGGTATTCTCCGCGGTGGCCGGTGCGGCTCTGGGTGGTGCAATTGCACCCCAGAATCAAGTGCCGCCCCAGCAATCCCGTCAACTTCAGCTGGCCGGCCCACTGCCGAACAACGAGAACGGCAACGAGGGTCCGGTTTACCGTAGTTCGTCGGGTCAACAGCAGAAATCGTCGCTTCCGTCTTCGCAATACTTTTATCCGACGTATCCGGACTATCCGAGAGATTCGGGCTACGCCGTGCAGAGCGGTTACGAGGGATACTTGATCCCTTCGGCGCCACCCCGCCAATCGTCTAGCTGGTCATCCGGAATGCTGTCGTCTCTCGTGCCGCTCTCGAGCTTCGCCATGACCTACGGCGCCCGAGCGACTTCCTATCTATGGAATTTGTTGCTTCTCCTTCTCATCGGTGGAGCATTTACGACTTCCATCTGCACCTTCACGCCGTTCTGCACCATCACGTTCCTTGGACTCGGCCTTAGCAAAAATCAGGTAAAACGTGATTTTTCGTCGACTAAATACCTATTTTTGTAAATCAAGAAGCATTATACGGAATGTTAAGATAGTGTGAAAGAGAAGAATTTTTGCACGCTGAATATTACTACGAATTGAACTAAAGTTACAAATTCGTCTTGGCAAAAACTGTGAAAAAAGTATTCTCATCAATTTACTGTCCCAAAGTTATTCGAATTCCGTGAATTTTCTCTTCTCTCTGAAATTTCGGACTCATTCAATTCCAGTCATCTCAATAAAATCGACAACTCGTTCAATCTATCTCACCGTTTTAATTTTTTTCTTCAGGTCCGAGAGCAAGTTTCGGAGTTGGCTCGTACCTACATAACTCCGGAGAGTATGAGTACAGCGACCCTTCTCGTGCAAAAAGCAATCGACAAGTACGCCGAGCTCCAGCGTCAGCAACGCGAGATCGAGGAGAAGGAGAAAAACGAGAAGAACGCGAAGAAGGACTCGAAACGTCGAAGGCGCTAAATAGAATATCGATAGAGCGTGTTAAACAATTGGCTAATCAAACACTTACTATTAATCTTTCGTATTACTATTCATTACTTAATTTATTGCGCATCGTAGGGCTCGGCGCTCGAGCCTTTTCTTCCTTCACACATCGACGAGGGTTTTTCCAGCATGGTTCGATAAGAAGAAAAAAGTGCTGCGAAGCACCGAGTTATCTGCGCTCTCTTATCGTGTGACATTCATAATTATTTCATGTAAAATAAACCATTTATCGAAAAAGCGTATGTGTGCTTTCAATTATCGGAATTATCGTTTGTTAAATTTAGTCGAAGTTTTCCTGAATTCAGCGGTAGTTGAACTTATCGAATAGATAGTGATTTCTATTTTTTTCTCTCTTCCTCTTCTTCACAGTCTTCCCGGGGGTTTTCCAACGACGATTGCAGGAAATATCCTGATCCGGAGCTTCTCCTTCTCCGTGTCTCTTCGGCTTCTCCTACTTCTCCTGCGTCGCTTCTCCGCACACATAAGCGGCAGCTATACGGAAGCGACTCGGCACAACGGACCTCCAGCACAGAGTCAACCAGCCGGTTTAGTCGCCGGACACTGTTGCTCGCGTCGGCTCGCGTGACGCATCCCTCCGAGCATCGCTACAAAAACAAGAAGACTCCACGCTTCGACGTCCACCACAATCGATTTTTGTGTTTCCAACATAGAAATCGTTATCGCTAGTTCGCGCGCGTCCATTCGCATCGTCGAAGAATTCTTCAGTCATGAAGAAATCACAATCTCTGGGTAAGCTTCGATTTTAATTTAAAAAAAAAACATTACAGAAAAATCCTGTTCACCTTGCGGCCTCGTCGTTTCTATACGGAGTGAAAAACGTTCTCGGATCATTTTTCCAAGGCTCTAAAGTTTCGTTTGATCTTATTTAGTGCATCGCGCTTTCCTCAACGCGGCCGATACGTTTAGACGTTTATCCCTATCTGCAGTGACCCATGACCTGTGACGCGACACCAAAACCGAGCAAGCTCTACGATGAATCTTTTTCTTTTTATCCTGTCGTTTTATTATACAACATTTTTCTTCGACGACGAATCTTCGCAGATCCGGCTACGACGCTCACGAGAGAAATGTGTAGGAAGACAATCCGTGAAGTTGAATAATGATTTTTCAGTCCCGTGACTCGACGGCTTTTTTTTCCGCATTCGACAAACGCGGAGAGACTGTTGTGGGATTCTGTGTAGTTAGCAAAGGCCAAGGCCGGCACGGTTTTACTGCCGGGGTTACTGACCACCGTCGAGTCCCTCCTATCGCAACTTCGGCCCATATAAACTAACTGTGCACAGAGATATTGAAGCTTCGTTCCATCGGCCGTAAATCTTCGTCCTGATGCATTTTTTTCCGTCGTTTGAGACCTTTTTCTTCTTTCAGGATGGCCTTCTTTAATCCTGATTCTCGGCCTTACGACTTCCTTCTCCCACGGAGGATTGGTGAAGAGAGATGCACCGACGAATTCAACGACATCCAATGAAGCTATTCCCGGCATGTCGGATGTCTTCGTGCCGTACCAGGGCGAGCGCTTCAGCGTCTTCGATTGGAATCTGTTGAAAGTAAAAAAACAAGATTATATCGCAATATCTAATGAATAATCAATCAACGCAGCATCGATAATTCGAATGCAAAACATTCCTTGTTTTTTTTTTTTTTTTCAGCAAATGGCTAACAAATATCACGGTAATTTATTGATATCACCGATATCAGTGAAATTGGCACTTGTACTGCTGTACGAGGGGGCGCAGGATCAAACGGCCCACGAATTGGCCGGGGTGATGCACTTGCCCGTGGGACGCTGGGCCACTCGTGAGAGATTCGACGTCATTCTACGTTCTCTGAAGGTACGAAAATTACTTCAATGGCCATCGTACGATAATTCGAAATGATTAAAATCAATATTATTATTGGTAATAAATAATAGTATTGTATTATATTATTTATCATTTTTTAAATATTTTCAATTATTATTAACGAATGATTATTGTCGGTATTACAACAATTTTATGCAGTCTTTTCGATTAGACTCAACTTTTCGTCGGCAATGGTCAGGGGAAATCCTAAAATTTCTATCTACGAAATCTGGAAAAACCAGACCTTTTTCAATGAAGTATTCAGTGATCGCCGTGATGAGAAAATCGCTGCATAAAGTCACATAGATCCGGGCAGATATTTATTAGGGACAACGATAATGGTTGTCTTTAAATTACTCGGCTTCGAATAGTCTTTTATTGAATCGAATAAACATTTTTCTGGGTCTATATATAAATTTTCTTAAATTTTGAAGAATTTTCCTGCTTATTAATTTATTGATAATTCCGATAATTTGTTAAAAATATTTTCTTACATCGAGTAATGTTTGTTTTCAGCCTGTCTTCAATGAATACGAGCTCGACATTGGTACCCGGATGTTCATGGACTCCGCGATAGAACCGACGCAGAGTTACGCAGCGACAATTAAAACTTTTTACGGCGCCGATGTTGTCCGCACAGATTTTTCCAAACCTCACGCTACCGCTGCTACTATCAATAGCTGGGTCAGCAATCTCACTCACAATCACATCGAAAAAATGATCGAAGACGGTGAGTCTCTACGTGTTGATTAATTGAAAGCCAAACGTAACTACAATAATTGATATGGTGTTTAATTGAATTTTTATTTTTTATTTTCAGAATCGAGTATCAGCGATTCCGTGATGCTCGTAATGAACGCCATGTACTTCAAGGGCTCTTGGCACAAAAATAGATTCGACCCGAACAACACGAGACCGGGAAAATTCTACGAAAAAACGAACAAGACTTACGACGTTCCTTACATGAATACCGTTGGCAATTTCTATTTCTCTGAGTCCCTCGAGCTCAATGCCAAAATACTTCGTATACCCTACGTCGTGAGTTCATTTGAATAATTAAACAAAATCATGAATACCGATGATCTAAGAAAATACAAATTATGTAATTAACTGTATTTTTCGTTTTTTTTCACAGGGTCACAAATTCGCTATGTACTTCGTACTGCCGAGGAACGTCGACGGGCTCGACGATCTAGTGAAAAATATCGATCCCTTCGTCGTAACGAGATACGTTTGGCTCATGCAAGATCTGCCCGTTGCCGTTAAGATACCAAAGTTCAAGTTCGATTACACCAGTCATCTGGCATCCACGCTGCGCGAGGCAAGTTTTGTTTTTACAAATAGACGTTGAAAAAAAATGATAATGAGCCGACTGACTGCTATATAGGAACTGGATATTTATAGAAAATACTATGCCGTGATAAAAATAGTACACAGTCATCGGGAATCATTTTTTCTTTTTTTTTGTTACTTATTGTCTTTTTTTCGAGATCTTAATATGTTTATGTCATTATTTTTTATTCAGCTGGGCATTCGCGATATTTTCGACAACACGGCGACCCTCACTGGCATCGCTCGGGCGAGGCGAAATGCGCAGAGACTGGTCGTTTCGGACGTTGTGCAAAAAGCTGGAATCGAAGTGAACGAGAGAGGAACGACTGCTTTCGCGGCTACCGGTACGATAAAATAGCCTCTAGACGACGTTTTCATAGAGCCGATCATTAAATGGAAAGCTAAAAAGACTAGAAAAAAATAGTAAATTTAGTGACGCTAGAAATTCTTATGCAGAAACTGGTACATTGGATTTGATGCACGGGAGTTGATAGAAAAATGAATGCACTTTTATAACTAAACTAAAGCAATTTATGGAAAAAAAAGTATCTCTTCAGTCATTAATATATTGCATTGTTACGTCTCAGACATCTGTGGTCGATTTTAACTTGTAAACCGCGGTCAGGGATATCACTAAATTTGATTGAAAAATGAGTTAATAACAATTAATTAGTTTTAACATTTTTTTATTTTAATGGCAATTTTTTTCTTATATTTTGAATTTTTCGGAGCCCATTGTTTTCTTTTGCGGATAAAAATCTATCTTTGATGAATTAAACGTTATAATTGTTTTTATGCAGAGATCGAGATCGGTAATAAAATGGGCGAACAAGAGTTCATAGCCGATCATCCGTTCCTCTTCTTCATCGAGGACGAGATAACCGGAACGATACTTCACATGGGCAGAGTGACAAATCCTCTGGAGTCAGCCGGAGACACCGATACAGCAGTGACTCCGAGTTTTCCCTCCCGAGTTAGCGAGGAACCCTCGGACGTCACGCCAACAGGTAATCGATTATTTTTTCAGTTACAAATTTTTTTATTATTTTTTTTTAGCCATATTTTATTTTTATCAAATCGTTCTCATTATTTAAAAAAACCTGCACCTGTTTGCTCAATGTTTTTTCAATATTTGAGTGAAAAAAGGGAATCTTTCCGTATCTTCGTTATTTAATCTCATCGAATAGCGTGCTCGAGCTGCGTGTTGAAATAATGAATCAAACGATTTTTCCGTTGTCGATACAAGTACGAAGAATTCCCACGCATCGATATTTGCAGGAAATATTGGTTTGTTTGTCCAGGGTTTGCACCTACGTATATTAGACCGCCAGCACGTGTGTCTCGCTTGCCCGGTTGATGACGTAACGTTAAAGGAAAAAAAAAAGAAGCAAAAAAAATCCCCGATTGAGAAAGCTGACCCTGGACGAGAAACGGGTGTAGAATATTTCGTGTGAATTTTTCGATTTCTCGGCATTAGCATTTCTGAGTATATGCACACACCGTAGGAACCGCGAAAAAATTTGCCGACTCCGAAAAAATTCAGAGTATTGCCCAAAAAAAAAAAAAAGAACCGAGAAGCGATTTTTACCCAAAATCCAGTTTTTACCTTGAATTGCGTTGAAAAAATATTTTTGCGTAACATCGAATCCCAAATTTCCCAACGAATAATTTCGAAGATGGTAAAACGAATAAAAGAATAAGTGGGGATACTACGCGGTGCTCCAGCTGTTATACCGATCAGTCGAGGATCGCCAAGGAAATCCGTGTTTCAATTTGCCTCGAGCCGTCGCCGTGCGCGCACCGCTATCGATACGACTCTCCGTACTCGGCCGTTTCTGATCCTCGAAGAAAAACAATCTTTCGTCGCGTACCGTGATTTCTGTTCGACGAGCGCGTTGGTTCGTGAAAATTACAATAGAACAAAGTTTTTCCCGGTTGAATAATAGGAAAAAGTGAAGATGCGACTTTTGTTAGTCGTGTTACCGATCGTCTGTCAATTATTCCCTGGTAAGATCAAAGATAATTATTGCCGGCTATTAACGCTCCTCGTCGATTCATCACTCATTGCTTACGGCTGACCTTGACGCGCACAGTCGCGCGGACGAAAAAGAAGACATTCCGGACTCTCTACTTGCTCGAACGATAATTTGCAATCGTAACGAATTTTATTTTTATCATTTTTTCGATACGCTTTGAGGCAGTTTTTGCGATTAACTTTCAGCGAGCGATAGATTTTTTTCAAGTTTATTTCATTAATTCACGGAACGATTTTTTTCGAACTCCAATTGAAAAAAACAGCTCTTATTTGTGAATTATGAATATTATCATAATTTTCTCTCGGTAATTTATTAAAATGTCTATCGAAGGCCAACATTAATTGTCTCTCTTTAGGAAGGACCTGAAATTAGAAATTTAACTTCACGATAACAGTGGAAAAATGTGCCCGTCGATTTATTGCCGCGAGTGAAATGAATTTCTGTGAATTCATTGTTATACTTTCTTTTTTCACAAAGTAGTCACCCTTCAATTACATCATGTACAAACAATTTTTTCGATGTTAATTGTTCGATTGACTCGATTGTTTCAGAATAATCTCAATTACGATTTTCGCGAAGAAAAATCAGTGCTTCATTAATTTTTTATAACTATTATATTCAATATTGAAAACTATTAATATTTCCTTTGCCATATAATATGGAGAAACGTAGGGCAAAGACATCGATCAAACGGTCACTGACACATAAAACTAACATTTTTCCTTAGAGATCGTGGATAAAAAAAAGATTTAATAGTAATTTTCTTCAACTACTCAACACAGAACTCGTTCGTGACGTGAAAGTAATATGAGGAATAATTGGCTGGATTTGGCAACGAATATAAATAATAGATTTGTTTGTATCCTCGGTATTGATGAAATATCGATAAACACACGCACACAAAAATATATATATATATATATATATATATACATTAATATATAGGACGAACACGAGCCGTGAGAATCCTCGCAGCTCGGAGTCTCGTGTCGAGATATCGTTGTTTCACGCTGGGAATTCCCGAGCCGCGAATCATTAACGATGATTGAAAAAAAACCCGTTTTCATATCCTCGAACTCTTGCGGATGCGTGCTACGCGGTGTGAATAATCTACGAGCTATTCCCTCTAAAGTTCACTGTAATATTCGGCGCTGACCTTGAATATAATGTAACGACCATCGCGAAAATTATTATCAGTCGCGTTCGCGTATAAATGAAATCGCGCGACAGAAATTACAAGGAAGCGTAAAAAATGTTTCAGTGGCGCCAGGAGCGATCAGCAATGTCGAGCGCTATAATTTCTTCAACGTCGAGCTGCTTCAGGTGAATAAATTAAGAAATTGAACTGTTTTTCTCGCCAACAATGAACGGTGTTTCTAATTTTTTTTTAATTCACGTGCAGGCGGTGAATGAAGAGATAGACGGCAATGCGGTTGTTGCACCATTGAGCGTCAAAGCCGCATTGACGGCATTGGTCGAGGGGACTGGCGGCAGAACTCGTCAGGAACTCTTGTCGACCCTGAGACTACCGAACGATGTGCGCGAGATCAGAAATATCGCAAGACAAACCTTGCTGCCGTTCGTGGTAAATGAATAAATATTTTCTTTAAACTTCGTTCTTTTCCTTTTTACGCTTTTATTAACTCGTATATTTTATGCAACAATTTCTAATACATTTATAAATAATCTAATGTAATTTTTCATTATTTTTTTTATTACTTTTTTTTTCCCCAGGGTTCAAATTCGGGAACGGACATCGCACTGGCGACGCGTCTATGGACCGCAAAGGGACTTCAAGTTTCCATCAAGTACAACGAAGCCCTTCAGAGTGCCTACAACGGGGACATAAGATCCGTCGACTTTAGGGATTCTGCGCGCTCGGTAGCAGCGATCAACGAGTGGGTGCGTCAAGTGACGAGAAACAATATTCGATCCATTGTCGATTCCGGTAAGAAGAATCGTCATCGTAAAAATATTTAATTCAATTTTTATTCGATCGGAAAGAATCGCGTGAAATACCTTCCCTCTCGTCCCAGCCGCGCTACGGTTTAAACATTTTTAAAATAACGTTTTTAGTTACCGATTTTATTACCGACCGCGGTATTTCACGTGTCTTTAAGAGTTCATAATATTTACGATTAAACGCATTCAATGCATAGAAAACAGCATGCTTATTATCGATTTTATTACCGGTCACGGTATTTCACGTGCCTTTGAGAAGATTTCGCAATGTTTACGATCGAATATATTTATTTACAGGATCACTCAGCCCTGACACTCATCTGTTGCTGACCTCGGCTCTTCACTTCAAGGGCAAGTGGCTCAACGCCTTCGACGAGAATGCAACGCGCACGCGTTGCTTCCGAGTTCCGAATCTCGGCTGCCAAGACGTTTCGATGATGGAAAATCTGTTCAAGTACAAATACGCTCTGATACCGTCGTTGGACTCCGAAGTCGTTGAAATACCTTATTCGGTAATTACAACAATATTCCGCGAAGATTCTCCGAAGCAAATTTATCATCTAATATTTGTATCTAATTTCTGTTTTTCTCAGGACGGAAAACTATCCATGCTCATATTTTTGCCGCGCAACGAGGGCATCCAGAGCGTTCATACACTCTCGAGAGATCTGTCCTATACGCCGATTTCAGTGATTCTCGGAAGTCTTCAGGAAACTGAACTGCTCTTGGCTCTTCCGAGATTCAACATCGAGAGCAAGCATGACCTTCGACCTGCCCTCGAGACTGTAAGTCTTCCAATATTGTTACGAACGTTTTTTCTTTCTTCGCGTGATCGGTCATTTTTAATATTTCTTTTCGCGCTTGATCGATAATTTTTAATCTTTTTTTTTGCACTTAGATCGGTAATTTCAATCTCTCCTTTTATATTTCGATCGGTAATTTCAAGTCCTCTGGCCTACATTCTGATCAGTAATTTCTAATATTCTTTTTAATTTCAATTACAGATGGGAATTAAGGATTTGTTCGATTTGAGCGCGAATCTTTCGGGAGTCCTGCCGACGGCGACCGTGCGCGTCGGCAGTGTTCTTCACAATGCGAAGATCGAGGTGAACGAGGCCGGAACCGTTGCGTCTGCAGTAACAGGTAATATCTTCCCCTCAATAATTTCGATCGCAGATCCGAGAGCGTTTTCGTAAACGAGTTTAATACGCGATTTATTGAATTTTCAGGGCTCAGCGTCGTTCCCTTGATGGGCACGACCTTCCAAACGTTCCGAGTCGACCGACCCTTCCTCTTCGCCATAGTGGATCGAACGACTTCCGGTATTCTATTCGCCGGTCGGGTCGTCAATCCGAACGCGTCTTCCACCGTTCAACTGCGCAGCTTTTAATCGCCCCGAACTCACAACCTCGAATACTCCCTTTGCAAAGGAAAATATTTGTTCCACCTTGACGAAAGAACTTAAATTATTCTTTTTTTTATATCTAATTGCGCACGAAAGACGAGAAATGATTCGTGAAGAAAAAAAAGTCTAGCGTGCGCCCGAGTAACTTTTATAAAAATTGAACAATGTTTTTCGAAGTGTTCGCTTTTTTTTTATTTCACGAAATCGCTTTATCTCTTCGATCTATTTTTAAGGCCGAGTATGTAAGTTTCAAAAAAATATATATAATTATACCTCGTATTACCGAAACATTTATCTTATTTAGTTAGAGGCAGGATTACAAATCGCTCGCTCTTAGCTCCTCTTCGAGCACGTAACGGAAGGCCCGGAAGGTCCGCTGATTCTTCAAAGACTCTTAACTAAATTTGCTTGCTCGTTACTTTTCTCGCACGAAAAACAAAACGAGCGCACGAGTACGGAAATCACGTGGCGTCTCTCGAGCGGCTTACTCGAGTGAACGCTTGAGAAGCCCGAAAACGCTTTGACTCTCCCTCTCACTCCAGGCCGACCTTCCGCCGGTTCGTTCTCCCAAACGACAAAAAAAAAGGAGCCAAAAAACGAATTCTCGAGACTGTGAACGTGTTTTTTTTTCAATTCGCGCCAGACGAGATATCAAGTCATTCTCGATTCGATAACGCAAAGGTTGCGCAAATATTATTTAAGACGATTTTTTTTCTTCTGTTTGTATCGACGTAGGCTGATAGTGCGAAAGCAACGAATACGTAATGCATCCGTATCATTTCCTTTTTTCTCGAGATCTTCGGTACTATGAGTCAATAATAATAATATTACACTGTAAATCGATTTTTTGTCATTGAAGAAGTTAAGTTTTTGCTTCACAAACAATCTTAACGCAAACGAATTTTCGAGATCCGCCACGAATCTTTTTCATCGGAGAAACAATTTTGTTCTCGAACTTTGAGGCTCGGATTCGATAAAAATGAGCGAAGGATCATTCTACAGGTCAGTGTTCCCCGATCGTACGCTGCATAATAAAGACGCGTTAATCGCGCGCGATCGTTGATTCGTACCGTAGCTATTAAATATATCGCACAAACTCATACAATATACATATCAATTATGCAATTGCCTACACAAAACCGTTATTACGAGAAGCGTTCAGATGTGTGCCCTCTCGACGCGTGAGGCTCGTCTTCTCTCAACGCAAACAAACAGCGCACGCCGTGCCGCGTGTAAGGTAGTGACCGTTACAGCTGTAGCAATGCGAATACGTACGTCAATCCGTAGTCGGTGTTTCATCAGCCGTCGCTACGCTCTGCTCCCGGCTTTTTCTCTCTCTCCCCTCCCGGCCGTCGATCCTCTTTCGTGCCAGTTTTCTTCGTTCCCCTTCTCGCTCCGGCACGTCGAAGGCGAGCTCGTCTCCACGCCGGTTACACACGCTTCGCCCGACATTCGCTTCCTGGCTTTGCCCGCGTTACTCATTCTATTCTCTCACGGCCGCACACGGCGGAACAGCGCTGACGGAACGGCGCACGGAAAAACACCGAAAATTCTCGATCGGGAATAAAAAAAACGGAAGTGTCCGAAAAAAAGTGTAACGAGGAACGAAAGAAATTCGAGCGCGTTATCGTCCGGACGTGTGTCAACGCGACGCGAAACGTAAAAACAACGTGCTTCGTCACCGCGTTTGTTGCGACTGCCAAACACCGGAGACCAACATTGGATCGTGCTCGATACTCGAAACGTTTAATTGTCTCTCTGACCAAAAAGTTTCACGGTTCCTAACGCGACGTTTACCTCGCGACACATTTCTCGCGAGAAACCGGAAGCGACTGTCTCAGTGGAAAGTTTTGACACTCAGCTGGCTATCATGTGTACCAATAGCGAAGTACCGTGAAAGCAGGGAACTCGGTGTTTTATTATTTTTCGAAAGTTTCGCAAGACGTTCCGTACGAAACGTATGAGATTCGTTTCGATTGCGTCATACCGCACGCCCTAACAGCCGGAGGAACAGCGAGACACGTTCTCGAACGCACGAATCGATACACCGAAAAAACTGTTCTCTCGCGAGCTATAACGTTTCGAATTTGTCGACGGAAACAAAACCGAAGATTCTCGGGTGAATATCGACGGGAAATTCCGTACGACCGAATTGTCTTTGCGCATTGCGGCATTTCGCGATAGGAAAAACACGAGACGGCGTTTGTTATTCATCCGTACAAAAAACTCGGCTTTCGTGCACGCCCACGCGACACGCGAGACGCCGAAAATACATCGAATTTTAAAAGGCTCGCCGATTCTCGTCGACGGTACGGATTACAAACAGGCGACAAAAAGAAGGACTAGTCGAGCCCATAAATTGTTTAGTCGAGTTTGGCTAATCGAAAATTGTCCATCGGACGGAATTTACGATCGACGACGACGGAGACTGCGTGTCGGCCGATAAGCTTCTTTGTATAGCGAACATTTTGCACAGCGGCGATTACGGTTTGTGCATGTAAGAAAATCGTCGGACACACAGAGTTTGGAAACCTGCGAAGTGGAAGAGCGTAGGATACGATACAGCTGACACTATACGAGCAAGGGTTCGACGTCCAATCGCCGACGACAGTCGAGCGGCGTTCGTACGACGAGGGAGTCGCGGGGACGCAAGAAAGCTTTAAAGCTCGCGTAACGCGGGGGCGTCGAGTCAGTCGCACGCGCGCACTCGAACGGTTCGGGAGTCGCGGCTGCCGCCGACGCTCGGCTACGATAAAAACAAATTAATTTCCCAACTTTGACGAGAATCGAGACAATTTGTTTTTGTCTATTATTATTATACATTGGAACAAAGAGAAGTCGAAGTTTTTATCGTTCAACGCGTTCGGGTAGATGGAAGCTGATAGAACTTGGCGAGATTCGCGGCGCAACGAAGAAGAGGAAGCGGAACACGAAGACGAAAAGGCGCCAAAGGAAGAAGCGACGATAATAACGGATCGGGAGGGCCAGCGGGAACGGCCGGTACTCAACTGGCAACTATCAACACGAGACGCACAGATCCTCGATCGCTCGCCGAGCATCGGAGTAGCGTCGCGTCGCGGCTTCGATCATAGTTACTCGATCGCCCTGTTTCATTCGGCAGTGACTGAAACGGTTCGGTGGCAGGAGCATTGACGAATAAATTTTATAGTATTTCGTTTATTTAAATAATAATAACATTGCCGATGATATTATCCCACTATTTATGATGAATTTGTCGGAGGAAAATATTGCCTCGAGTGCCTGAGTTTTATCTCCAATTCGGAAAAATCGGAAAGAAAAAAAAAGAAAGCGAAGGAATCGAAGCGTATTATAAACATGGATTGACTGCACTGACCGGAAGTACCTGCTCAACCGGCTATCGGAAGACTCGATTGATGGACTTGACACAGAGAAGATCGACGTGAAGACTTTTTTCGCTTTTACGAAATCGGATCGGATTTTGAAAAAAAAGTATTTTTTTATGCGATTGATAAGCGCGGCAGCAAGAATGGCTGGTGCGTCGGGACTTTGGGTCTTCGGATACGGCTCTCTGTGCTGGAATCCTGGATTCGAATTTAAGAAGAGCAAGATCGGATATGTGAAGGGTTTCGGAAGAAGATTCTGGCAAGGAAATGCCACGCATCGCGGCACCATTGAGAGAGTAAGATATTATTTTGTATCGTACAGTACATTATTATTACTATCATCTGTAGATATTAATTTTCTTCATTATTTAATTATTATTATTATAGTAAAAAAATGTTGATCTTTTTTTTTTATATACATTTTTGTGGTGCCGTAAAATATTTCTATCGAAAAATATTCTTTTTTAAGGCGTTTCGTGTATCGTCACCACGCGCAAGAGCCCGATAAATTAGCCTCGACAGAAGCGGAATTTTGTTTTGAGTTTGTACAGCTTTGTTGATCGATTCGATAGTTGCGATGTGACAAAAGCGCGTTGGCACTTCGTGACGAATTTCGATCGAGGGTCCCGAGGCCAGTCAATCAAGTGCGTTTAACGCGACGCGATTGAACGCGAGAGGGTGTTTGGCAAAATATCCTGGCGGCAAAATACCATAGGAAATTCAATTTCCCGTGAACGCCCCCGTAGACAATGAGCAGAGAACCACGCGGGCCTCTACTCGATCTATTAATATTCCAATTCCGTTGTTCACGCGGGAGTATCGTGAACCGTGTGTCGTTTACGCTTCACAAAACGTTCATCGACTTCTGGCGCTCGGCCAAACTCGAGTTTATCGCATTGGACTGGTTATAACGTAGTTTTCTTTTTCAGGAAGCGGCGAAATTGTGCGCATTATTTTGACTTGCGAATTTCAAGGCCACAAATACTATTGTGTATACGTATATTTTATTTATCGTTGATCTAATTTGCATAATGACCTTTAATTTGAGTCTAAAACTCTAATAATAATGACAATTTACGTAGACAGTCGATTCGAAGATATTGACAGATTCTTTTTTTTTTTCTCTTTGGGACAAATTTAACAAAGAATTTTTCAACAATTTTCGTATATCTATTATTATACGCCACGTGGCTCTTGAATGAAAATAGATTGAACTAAAAATACGCGATTGAAGATCCGCGCATTTTCTCCGTGTACACAATGAAAGACACTCGAGTTAATCTCGACATTTCACTCTCGCATTTTTCATTATTCCAACAATGTCCAGATTGGGTTTATTTTAATTGTCTTTTAGTTTTAATCTGCAAACGAATCTTCATATTGTTTCGACGGTACGAGCGATAATGAATACTCACGTACGTCTGCGGTTGCTCAAGGCATTTATTAATTGATAAGAGACTCGGACGATTATAAGCTCTTGAATTAAAAATGATAAATACGCTGATAAGCGACTGGCTAGACTAATTGCTATTTTTTCGTTTGTTTTCTTTTTTCTCAAGATTAACGTTCGATTATTCGTGACTCGTTAGAATTATGCACATCGTAGGTTTTGACGGGACTTCGACGAGTGATTCCTTTGATCCGAAACGCATAAGCCTGTTAGACTCGGCCAGCGAATCGATGAGACACACAGAGACTCGCACGACACTTTGTCTTTTGCCGTCGCACGTGTCGCTTCTCGACACGTGGACGTTGGATTATCTCGCGCTAATTTATTCCGCGATCACATGGCCCGCGCTCGAGCTTTACTCAACTATCGCGAGAGTTCCGTGTCTGGCTTCGCGACGGGGCACGCTCGTATCGAGTGTTTTTCATGAATGAACGGTCGATTGGCGCGATTTTTATCGGCGAGAGAAACATCGATGTTTATTCCGACTCCGACGAGAGGCGCGTTCGGGCATGATAATACTTGATACTTTGGCGAAAGATCATTATCGCTCGAATATCGCATTGCGAATATCGATTGGAGATGTCTTCGGTGGTTGCGCAACGTTAATAAAACGAGATTCGCCATGACGATGAAAAAACTATCGATTTATCGAATTCGCTGATAGCTAAATCTAAAAAAAAAAAATAATAATGGGTTATGAAACTTTATTATTATTATGCATAATAATTATTGAAAAAATAATGAATTTGGAAGATTATTATTAAAAATTAATAAAAGAGAAAACTTTGTTTTCATACTTTTTTTTACATTAGATCTCTAGAATTGTTCGAAAAATGAAACTTACGCACAAAAGCTCCGATTTGCGAATTCGATTAGTCAATTTTGTTTACTTTGTGTTGTTAATTTGAGTTCGTCGAAATAATGAAATTTTAGAACGACCAAAGTAGAACATCCGGCTTCTCTCTTGTAATTCTCTCTCTGGACGTGCGGTCGCGTGAAAATCATACATGCGTGCGAAATCGCGTATCGAACTTGTAGTAATTGACACCGACCTGCTTCATACGCGCGCTCGAACCGTAAACAAATTGAGACTTGGCCTGCATCGAGTATTTCTCATTGCGTCACCACGAATCAAATTTATAGACAGTACACAACGCATGGCGTACATTACCATCGGCAAACATAGTCCGTTGAATCAACAGACAATCCGTTGCCGTGAATAATAGAAATAGGCTATTTGAATAATAACCATTAATTCGAGGCGAAAACACGATAAAGCGAATCGACGCGCAATTGATCGATCATATATATCCCCCAGCCTGTAGGCTCACGATATTAATTTATTTAAATAAAAAAATAATTCGGGAAAATAGTCGTAATATTTGAAATATGGAAATGTAGTTGAAAAAAAATGATATACGTATCATTATTAATATTTTATTTATTTATTATTGTTATTTTATTATTATTATCATTCGATTGTTCCATCGCCTATTTCTACGAAACAGGCGGAAAATCTATGGTACTGAAAGTCGTAGCCAGCTGGCTGTGAAATTAATTGCGCAAGAACAGCCACGAGCAAATTTCACCCGTGAAAAATTCGTTCTATCTATCGAGATTCCTTTCGGATGTATCACTCGCGCGAATTTTCGAGAGTTTGCTGTACGTTGTATTTTTGTGCTAAACAATTTCCTTCTCTTTGTTACAGCCTGGTCGAGTCGCGACGCTCATCGAGGAGAAAGAGGTGAGTCATTACGAGAAAATAATCAGCGAATGCACAAAGTTTTTTTGTTTGCTTTCGATCGCATGTATCAAAATACAATAAGAAATATAAATATTTTTTTAAAGTAACATCTTATTTATTGTTCATATATTTGTTTTATTTTTAGGAAACTGTGTACGGGCGAGCTTTCGAAGTGAAGGATAGCGCGGCGTTGCCGTATTTAGAAAAGCGAGAGTGCACATTGGGCGGTTATCTGACGACAATATCGACCTTTCACACGCGCGACGGAAAATCGAGTTTTCCGGTTGTGATTTACATCGCGACGGAGAAGAACGTGCACTGGCTCGGCGAGGCGCCTCTTCATTCGATAGCGAGACAAATATCCGAGTGCGCCGGTCCCAGCGGTCACAACGTCGAGTATCTTCTGAGGTGAGAAACTGGCCCCAAACGACGACAAGATTCTTCAATTATCGCCGCGTTACTTTAGCGCGACTATCGCGTCCGCGTTTGTTCGATAACGAATAAAACGACAAACTTCGACGATCGGCCTCGTTCGACTTCTCGGGAACATTTCGCACCCCGGAGTCGAGTCCGCTATTCCGATATCCTTCGGACCGAGCATCCGGCAAAGCGATCATGTATTTGGTTCAAGAACTTTGAGTTAATTACACCGCGCCGACCGCGAAGTAATAATTAAATCAACGATTTATGGAGCGCGCCGAATGAAATCATTGATGCGACGATTTCTCGACAGTTTTCCAATTGGTCGATAGGAGAAAATTAACGCTCTCGTCGCTCATATCGAGCGAGAAATTTCTGGCGTAGGGAGATTCGCGAAAAGTCGCACGATCGATGCGTCATCGGGGTCTCACAATCGTTTAACCCTGGAACGTTCGAACGTCGGGAAAAAATAAAATACTCAATATTACTCCGAATCGTACGAAACGATCGCGTGAAAGCAAAAAACCCGAAGGTCGTAAAATTTGACGTTGCTTCCCGATCAGCTCCCTTTTTTGGGATTTGCGTACGAAATTTCAACTCGACCGCCCGGAATTTACGACTCAACGAGAGAATTTTCATGGAAACAGAAAATTCAAGAGTCACCGTTATTAAAGATGTTGATTCGGCGTTTGAAAAAATCGTAATCTAACGTAAACAATCAATTTCGACGAAAATTACGAGATTTCCGCATCTGTAGAGAAAATACGATTATCGTGAGGAGCTTTGAGACCTTTGAGCCGTTGTCCAAACAATGAATCGGGTATTTATCGAGTGTTGTCGCTGTACTTGCGATATCTTTGAGAACGTAGTCAGTACGCGTCCCGATGACTCTGATGAATCATTGTCCAAGTGCATTAAACTGAATATGTTCCGGATGGCTCAAGATTTCTTCACCATAGGGATTTTCAGTTAATTATTCACAATAGTACAGTACGATACGAGTGCCGCGTTTCTCGCACCGAGTAAAATGAATTAATGAGATGCTTCTATAAAATTTCTTCGGATTAAAACAAAATCATTAACTACATTGGATTTTTTCGTGTTTACAGATTAGCCGACTTTATGCATCGTTATTTGCCGGAGGCGCACGACGAGCATCTCTTCACGCTCGAGATGCTGGTTCGAGCGCGTGTGAAAGAAGCGGACATGTGTCTGATAACTCTGATGGGAAACCGCGAATTCGTCATAAAAATCGAGGAGCAAGACGTCGAATTGGCGGATGGTGAACGGCACGACGACGGCAACGTTCCTGCGAACAACGCACCGAGGCAAAATTCCTTTGAGTACATATCTCGAGTACCTGCCAAGACTCTGCGCTGTCTAAAAATGTGATTGTCCGCTGTCCGGCATCGCATCGATGTCAATCGGCACAGAGAACGAACGTAAGGTATTAATAACGTTAACAAGAAAAAAAAAAGGCCCTCAGGGAAATTTTGTTGACAACCGAAAAATGAGCAGCTGCCGAAAGATACGAGAGGAATGCATTGTAATCGAGTCGAATCGAAGATAGCTCGAGGTAGACAAATGTACGAGATTAATTAGTAATTTGTCATACCCGTAGAATTTTATACGGCGGAAGAATAGAACTGTCTTCCGATGACTGAGAATCAAAGATATGCGAAGAAATTCGTTCCCAAGAAATAATGTACTTGTCGAGTTTTTTTCATCCATCTATTGAAAATATGTAAATATTATTGAGTTAAGGGAAGATTGGAAACGATGGAGATTGCAGCTACCGAGTACGGGAACGATAGAAATTGTAGCCGGGATTGCTAGATGAAATGTAAATACAGGATAAATGGTTTTAGCAGCTGAGAATTAATAGCGCAACCGTTGAGGCCAAAAAGCCTACAAAGATGAAGCGAATTAAATCGAACGAGCAAAGGATCCAGTTGAAAGGATTCGTTGAACACCGAATGACAACAAATTTTTAGAACCTGGATATACTTTTTCTCGAAGATCGTAATAAAAAATATACGGCAGATTCTCTGAAATCCGTTAATAAATAAGAGTGTAAAAAATTGATACAATATGGATTAAGTCGTACAATACAAATAGAAAAACACTTAATTGACAATTAAGACGAGAAAAAAAGTATGATAAATAATTGCAAAATACAATGTTTCTATTTTTATTGTTATTCGACTTGATCCATATTTTCTAATTGATTTTTTGCACAATGTGATTAACAACGATTTTACAGTTCTCGGTGTAGACTTTACCCAATTTTACGGATTGCGCACCGAATGGTTACTGATGAAAAAATGCCAGTCACTGTATTATTGAATTTAAAAAAATAGATAATTTTATATCGCTGGGACAAGATTGCGCTTTGACATAAAGCCGAAAGTGAAAAAGCAAAGGTGCCTTCGCGCTTCCGGTCATTCTTCATGATCCCGAATAGAATGCTTTTTCTACAAACATCGATGCAAAAATTGTCACGCGCTGTTGCATATAAATAACTATTTAATTTTCATGGTCGACTTTTTTTTTTGGTGTACGAAGCTTGATGTCTGTTAAAAAAACTTGACGAATGCCTGTTTAGTCAATAAGTGAATTGTGAATTGTAATATACGCCGTTTTATGTGAATACAATTTTTTTTTGTTATCGCGATTAAAATAAGATTATTAAGAATATACCCGTGGGCTGGCACCCCGTCCGATCAGTCGTGATAATATATATCTACCGAACTACAATTATTTTACTACATTTACACACTGTCGTGCCGATGCGAATACACTGAAATAAAAAAAATGCTGATCTTTTTTTAACAAGTGTTATTCAACTATTCTTTTGCCACGTTACGTTCCCGCAACCTTCGTTCCACTTTCGTATTTTGGTGCTTGAACGGAATCTTCGAAGTGTTTCGTAAAAATAAAACGGAATCAATTGGGACAAAGATGAACGCAAAAGCTGCGACTACTTTGGCTTCGGTACGCGCGAAGTAGGTGTCAATGGCCTTGAAAGCTCAATGACTCTTCAAGGTCATGCACGCGGGATCGCTCCAAGCGAGCTCTCGAAATAGCATCAAGCCGCGCGAGAACAAGTGCTTTTTTTAAATGTTCAATGTGCCATCCATTTACTTATTCATTTGCGAGACCGACCTTTTTCCATATAGTTTAAAGTATATTAGTGTTGATGTAATACAAGAAAACGTAAAAATGTCTTTCGACTCGTAAAAATCGAGATTCAATCATTAACTAAAAATTGAATTTTAATCAATTACATTTTTTCGTTCAATAATTTCGAAGCTTGTATTGAATTTACGTTTTAGAAAAATCATCATTTTTGTTGCTCCGCGATATTCAAAGAATTAAGGAAAAACCTCGAATCTCCTTGTTGAGTATCGCATTTTCTTCCATTTCGTTGTAATGATTTTAGAACAAGGAAAAGTACTCGAAACTAACTTGCAATGTTTTACCGCGACGTGTAACGTCGTTGCCGTTTTACCGACCGTGAATTCGTGTTGGCGCGCGCAAACTCCGGCCGGGCCCGCGGTCCGCTGTGGCGACGTAGTATAAGATTTATTATTCGCGCACACTTCGCCAAGAGCCCGCTCGCTCGAGGTGCGCGTCCCTCTCCGGCTTTCGTACGGAAAACATCTCATCGCGACGAAGATGGCCGCGAGTGTTAGCCGCGTTTTTCGCAAGGAATTGCAAGATGCGATATTACAGAGTAAAGTTTTGGTCGTCGGGGCCGGTGGTATCGGTTGCGAGATCCTCAAGAATCTCGTGATGACCGGCTTCACCGACATCGAAATCGTAAGTCAACTGTTCGCGCAAACACTCACGCAAACCGCTCGACCGTACCCGAACCGGGGCGACGTTTCGCTCTCCGCGCCCGCGAACGAACGACGAGCACGCTACTCGTCCCGGCGTCAAAATAACACGCAATTTTAACCGTGAAGCTTCCGCAATAACATTTCATTTGCTTTCGACGCTCTTTCAGATCGATCTCGACACGATAGACGTAAGCAATCTCAACAGACAATTTTTATTCCAAAAACAACACGTCGGCAAATCGAAATCGGCTGTCGCACGCGAGACAGCGTTGACTTTCAATCCCGATGTGAAAATAGTCTCGTATCACGACAGCATAACGTCGTAAGTAAATTTTGTAAAAAAAATAAAAAGAAATTTTCTTTTTCTTTAAGTTACCAATTTTTTCAGACCGGACTATGGGCTCTCGTTTTTTAAAAAATTCACTCTCGTCATGAACGCTCTCGACAACAGAGCCGCGAGAAATCACGTCAATCGCATGTGTCTTGCCGCCGATGTGCCCCTCATAGAGTCGGGGACGGCGGGCTACGAGGGACAGGTGGAACTCATCAAAAAAGGTCTGAGCCAGTGTTACGAATGCACACCGAAAGCTGCGCAGAAGACCTTTCCTGGTTGTACCATTCGCAACACTCCCAGCGAGCCGATACATTGTATAGTATGGTCGAAACATCTCTTCAAGTAAGCAACGTTGTTTAAAAACTTTTTCATACCTTTGAGAAACCAATTTGTCAATAACAATTGAAATAAAAAATTTTAGTCAACTTTTTGGAGAAGAAGATCCAGATCAAGATGTCTCGCCCGATACCGAAGACCCGGAAGCTGCGGGTAATTAAAAAGAAAATTGGCTGTTTTGGTTGATTTTTTTGATTGTCAAATAATTTTTACGTAGTTTTAATATTTTTGTTTGATTCGATTAACTGAACAGACGAAATGCAATAAATAACACTGGAAAACATGAAATTTAAATATTGAATAACAAATCAATAACATGGTGAATGATTTATTCATTTTCAAAAATTTTCGTGTTTCTTACATTTATGTATTTTTTTTACATTAATGAAACAGATACCGCTGGCGAGGGAGCTTTGAATTCTGAGTCGAACGACAAGGGAAACGTGAATCGCACCTCGACGAGACTGTGGGCTCAATCCTGCGGTTACGATCCGGAAAAATTGTTCACCAAACTGTTTCACGACGACATCAAGTACCTTCTCAGTATGGATAATCTATGGAAGAAACGACGAGCACCGACGCCCCTGGAATGGAAAAATCTTCCCGACGAAGGTGCGTCGATCAAACGAAAAACGACTATCCAATGACCTGCGTTACTATATTTTAAAAAAATTAAATTCGATTCGTGTTTTCTTTCTTCAGTCGCTAGCTGCAGCAAAGATCGCACGGACGAGTACGGTCTCAAGGATCAACAGAGATGGAGCATCGCGAGATGCGGCGAGGTTTTCGCCGAGGCGTTGGGCAGCTTGAAAAAATCGTTGGAAGATCTGCAGGCGAAAAACCCGAACGATCATCTCGTCTGGGACAAGGACGATCAGAGCGCCATGGATTTCGTTGCCGCTTGCGCGAATATAAGAGCCCACATCTTTGGAATACCTCAGAAGACTCGTTTCGATATAAAGTGTGAGTGAAAATGAGGAATTATTGTAAATCAGATCCTTCAGATCGAAAATTTGATACTTTTTTGCAGTAAAGGATTTTTTGAGTAACACGATTTTTCTTGAAAAAATTGCAGCGATGGCCGGAAACATAATTCCTGCGATAGCGACAACGAACGCGATCGTAGCCGGCATAGTTATTCTACACGCCCTTCGTGTGCTGGAGAACAATTTGAAAGCTTGCAGATCGGTTTATCTGCGATCGAAGATGAATCATCGAAATCTCTTGTTGGTACCGGAAAAATTCATAAATCCACCGAATCCGAAATGTTACGTGTGCGCGCCAACGCCGCAGGCCGTTCTCGCGGTGGACACGACGAAAATGACGATAGCCGAGCTCGACGACGCGGTACTCAAGGGTAGATTGAATATGATTGCACCGGACGTTATGATAGACGGAAAGGGTGTCGTTCTGATAAGCAGCGAGGAAGGCGAGACCGAGGGGAACAACGAGAAAATTTTGGAACAACTCGGCGTCAAGGACGGTACAATTCTCAAGGTCGACGATTTTCAACAGAATTACTCTCTCACGGTAACTGTGATACATCGCGACAGACCCGACGCGAGAGACAACAGCCCGGACTTTCTTGTCGTCGCTGACGAACAGGATCTCAAGCCCAAGGAAGAGTTGGACGATAAGAAACCGTCCACTTCTAACGGCCAGGTAAGCCTGGTTTTTCTTCATTTTTATGTGAAAAAATCGTTGTGTTCCGCTGAAAATTATCTAAAAAAGAAAGTAGTGTCCTCCAAAGGCGTTGCGATTCTTTTAAAGGGATTTCGAATACTTCATGCCTGGTGGGGGGGACTCTTGGAGGCTAGAATTATCGTGTCTATGAATTATAGGAAAATTTCGATCCTAAAATTGAACCTACTGAAGATATTTTCATATACTATTCGTTTAGTTTAGTTGTCTTCATTTTTTAAATGTTTTTTTGCGAAACGTCGATTGAAATTTCGCAGCATTTTAACGTTTCGAATGTTCCCTACTAGGGGAAGGAGGGTCCTGGCAGAAGGGAATATTCGTGCAAGGATAATTATTTTCTTTATACGGGAAAGATACGACTCGAGGGGTGGATAGCCGTGGACTTGAGTTCGACTAAATTTCTTTTGTTTTTTTAAATAGCCTCAGATCTCAAATTCTCCTTGAACGATTTCACGCCGAGGCATTACTTTCGACAAAGTTTTTGATCCGTCGTCATCGGCTATTGACAAAGGATCATACACTCTGGAAAGAATAAAAAAGATTATGAAATTTTATGTTAGTTTACCAAATGGGCTAAACAGTAGGATTGTAATGAGAGTGATACGGAAATTGAACTAAGCCTCTCGCCGAGGCGGGATCGACAGAGTGGGAGGATTCACGGGACAGTGAGGACTGTTCCTCCTACTCGCTTGCTGCTCGGCGATATCCGTGATTCTTTTTCGTTGTTAATAACTAGTCAAGTCAGGCAGTACTGTCAAGTCAGACAGTACAGACAGTACAGTACAAACTAGTCAAGTCAGACAGATAGTTGGTCAGACAGTAATCTTCTGCCGGGTGGTCACTCGCCTCCCTGCAGTATCGGTTTGTCGGTTCTGCCATCCCGGCGGTGAGGTGGGTCCCTGACCCGGGCCGTGCGGCCTGGCCTAGGCGGGCCTGGCTTCTGAGAGGGGCCTCCTTCCTCAGCCTTGCCGAATTGGCTTGGGTGGGTCATCGACCGTCGATCTTTGGCATTCGCTACCTCTTTCCTTCTTCTGGTCTCCTGATCCCTTTCGTCGCTTGGTTTGCGTCGAATGATGCCTCTGTTGGTATTTAGGTCGATAATTTGGAGGTTGATTAGTGCGATTGTGCACTGATCAACTTCCCTCGGATCTATCCGAACATCTTCGCTGATGGGATAGCTTTTCGCTTAGGTGGAGGCGCTTCTCCTCGGCTAGGCATACGGTGCTTGCCTTGGCTCGAGGATGCCCAATCCATTCCCGGGGAGGGGATGGACCCGGTATGGCGCGACGTGCGGGGAAGTCGTCGCGTTACAATTGATGTCAACTGATACACGATATATTTATCATTTCTGTTATCAGGTAAACGACGAGGACGACGACGACGATCTGGTTATAGTTGAGACCGAGTCTTCTCCACAGCCCGCGGAGCCCGCCGAAACCGCGGCGAAGAAGAGAAAAACAAAGTCTCCGCTGGTCGAGGATCCTTCGCCGAAAAAACGACGAATGACGTCAACTCACTCGAGCGACGACGACATATGCATCGTGGAGAATAACTCGGAGGTCCAGATAGTTTCGGACTCGGGAACCGTAGCGGCGAATAAAAAAACGCCGGTGAAGAAAATTCGTCAGTCGGTCGACGACGATTGTCAAATCGTTTACGACGACGGTGACTCCGATAACTCGTCGCCAACAAAGAAAGTTAAGCAGCCTACAAATTGACGTTTTTCTGCAAACATAGATTTCCTTTTTTTTTTAATAACTCACCAGTGTTATCGTGAAAAACGAGGTAAAAGTCGTCTCCAATACTTTCACAGCTATCTGCTTGTCGCAAGGACCAACAGACGCATTTTTCGTTTACTTTATTTTTTCAAGGTTTAAAAAAACAAACGATCGATGATCGAATGTAACTTGGCTGTACATAAGTGCGAGTTTACGTATTTAAGGTACGATTATTCAATGCTGTACAAGATAAGATTTATCGATCGAAAAATGCAGTCATTAAAATGTCATTTAATACAAAAAAAAAGAATCCGTACGATTTAATTTCGGAAGCTCGGAGTCCTCGGTCTCTGCCGATATGTTTCTTCGCATTCCTTTTTTTTACGAATCTCGTGCCTTTTACGTTCCATTATTATTATTTTGTACTCACGACTGTCCGCTGAGGCAGATGAAACGGAATTTGTGCGTTATGCGGAGCCGGCCTGCTAATCTAACGAACAATGTGTCATTTTCCGATATTTTTTTTTTTAGAAAAGATTGTGGGAAGAACTTTCTCACTCGCAAGGTTGATTCATGTTATATCCGTACACATTTATAATTTAAATTGACAAAAAATGATTCAACTCGACCGTGTACTGACGAGTTGCACCGACATAATGAGCACGATGTTCCTTCGGAATTTGTTCTAGAAAGGAAACTTTTTTCACAAAACGGAGCTTTATGGAAGCTAAGCTGTAACTGCTATAATTTTCGGATTTAATTTTTTTAGAGGTCCATTCCCCGAAAACAAGTGTCATTCATAAGATATTTTGGTTCTTTCTTAGACTAAAAAATTCGAGAAGTTATTGTGCCCACCAGGTCGGTGCAAGTCGCCAGACACGACTCAAATTCCTGCTCATAGGTAAAAAAAATAATTAGTTCTTGGTAATGAAAAAATGCATGAATGTGAAAATTTTTATAATGAATAAATCCTGTGAGTTTTAAGAAAATCTTTACCCAGCTTTCTAAAAAAAAAAAAAAAAAAACCCCGCTCAAAAGTATTCATTTTTTGCCCAATTGATAGGATTGCTCCGTTAACTCTATTTGAACTGAATCTCTAACTAACATAACTACCATTTGAACTGAATCTCAAATAATACCAGCAATGAAGTCGGTTCCGCAAAGCATGAGAGTACGCGAGTGCGTGCAACAATATCAACTGACGGTTTCTCGCGTTGCGCCGCAACGCAAGTAATCATCGTATTCGTAATCAAACATTTCAAAGTCTATTCTGTATCGCTCGTACAATCGGAGCACACGTTCGCGTGGCAGGCTCGCGAAGTATTCGCAACTCGTCGTAAAGTCCGTCCTACCGTCGGGGGACGAATGCAATTTCGGCAAGTAATTGAGTTTCTCGCGAAGACCGAGCTTCGCGAGAATGTAATTTACATCGCTGCGCGTGTAATTGTCTAATTTCAGTACGTAATCGAATCTGGACGAGCAGATCGAACAATGCCTGTGGTATTGGAACCAGTGAACGTCGTCGTTCTCCGGACTTTCGGTCAGCAGCCACGTAACGAATTCGTCGAATGTTGGAATTAATTTCAAGCTGAAAGTAAGGAAAAAGAAAGTTGGTGATTCGAGAGATGTGATTCAAAGAAAATAAAATCCATTCGGAGAAAAAAAACATTTTGGGCTCAAGAATGCATTTTTTTTGGAACGAGTTCAGCTGCAAGATACGAGAATTCTTACCGTCGATCATCGTTGAAGATATGCTGCAAGCCGTTGCCACCGGTTCCGTTCGAACGAAACAATTCCGGCCTCGTCAAGTGAAATATACGAGGCGCGTAGATCCAAGCTTGCGCCGTGTATCGTGAGTTGTCCTCAATCCTATCTCTGCAATCGTCTTGCATTGTACTTTTCGTATACATCGCTTAACGCGCTTTTCATTAAATCACCTGTAAGAAGACACGAGCCGCTCGAACGGATGTCTCACGATCAGAAACTTGAAAACGGCCTCATCGTCGATGAAACTTTCCAACTCCTCGTTCGTTCGCGGTGCCAAGAATTTTATTTCCCTGAGATACAAACACCAAAGATTCGTTGGAAAAATACTTTTATAGACTTTTCTAAATCGTTATCGAATGAATTTCCATAATCGACAATTTTATAATGATAAAATTATTTTCAATGTCATCGAATTGTACGTTTCATTTCGAAACTCGTCGCTTTCGACACGACGCGATTTTACCGATAATAATTACGCGCCGCTCTTCGGCCTCTCAAGTCCCCGAAGAATTTCGTGAAACTCGTGGAGGCAACCTTTCGAATCCAACAATAAAGAGCTCGGTGTTTCGGACTGTGCAAGAAATGATCTCTTCTCAATACACTCGTTTTATTGTACTTCTCGCAAGTCCGTTCGATTCGTCGTAGTTTTCGTTCTACTTCCTGAAGAATAAATCAATTAATACACTGTACTTATCGCAGATTCTTAATAAATTCAATGGCTTCTTTATATTGGCAGACATTTACCTCTTTGCCGATTTCTGTCCCGCCATTCAGATCCTCCAAACGCACTATAGAATCGTCTTCAAAAGCAAAAATCGCGTTATTTTCTCCACTATCATTCCAGTGAGTAGCGCGCAAAACATTCGTAGAATGTATGTCGGTAGATAAATCTATGAATCTATGATCGGTAGCGAAATTACGATGTTTTTTCACAATAACGAGAACCGAACAAAGCACAATATATCCAACAGCGAATAGAGAATATTTGGCGAGCCTGAACGTGGAAGTCATGCTCGTAATACTGATCTCCGAGTTCCTCTAAAAAAAAATTGTCATCTCGCAGCGCAACGATAAAGTCCCAACATCCGTCTCCGATTTTCTCGCAACGCGGGGGAGTTTCGGGTGAGATAATGAAATTATCGCCGAGCAACTACGATCGAGCGTCATTTATTGTGTGTAGCTTCTTTTTTATACCAAACTTTACGATCTAAAACGAATTCACATCACGGCGTTATATATATAAATACCGAGGAGTATGTATATATATATATAAATCGCTCGATAATCAATTTTTTTAAATATCATCTAAGCGTCGAGCGCGTTCGTCGACATCTCGCGCTTATTACAAATTCTCTTTTTGTTTTCACACAAGAAATTCAATTGATCTAAATTCGGCAGTGATTGCCTATCGGAAGGACTCCAACGCGTCTTCCATTATTTCCTCATCAGCTCATTTTTATTTCTTCATCTCCTCCTTCGATCGTCCAATTGTGTAAAAAAGTATAGTATGTACCGAGTTCGTATTGCGATATAGCGTCATGAAAATATGAATGTAAGTTTCTGAACCGTTTCGAGGGTAAAAAGTGCTTACAAATGTAGAGGATTTAAAGACAGGGTGTAGAGCGCGATGTAGACATTGCAATTATCGTAAACGAATTGTTTCGTTAGAACATTTCGCGAATCGAATCGACAATAGCAGCGATGAAACATTAAATTCATTTCGTTGAACGCGCAGCACGATCATCTATCTGAACGGAAAAACCGAAAAATGATCTCGTTCGGACGATTACGGTGTATAAGACCAAAATAATCGACGATTTCAAACTCAAAGAATCTCGCGACAATCCAGCGAGATGTCTCTTCGTTAATCTCCGCGCGCTTGTATCGAAGACGGAAAAACAATGAATAAATTATTCTAATCGGCAATCGATCAGCAGTTCGTTAAGTGCGAGACGGGGGAATTCGCGAGTTCGCGGGTTCCTTCATCTGCGATCGCGATAACGATGATGATGATCGCGCGACGATCTGTGCTCGCTGTGACGACTGTGACGACTCGTTGTTCTCCAGAGAAACTCATCGACGCTGCGCTCGTAGCTCCGCCCGTCGAGGGCCGACGAGGCCGCGCTGTAGTCCGGCGGCAGTGGCAAACCGTCGTAGTATCGCGGCGGCGGTGGCGGCGGGGGCAGGGAGTCGTAAGGATGAGGCGCCGCGTACGGCGGCAGAGGCGGCAATTGATGCTGCATCGTTCTCATGTAATCGGCGACGTATGCTTCCGCCGCGGCGGCCACGCCGAGGCCGGAACTTCCGCCGTATCCTCTGAAAAACGTATCAACGATTACCAAAAGCCGTTTGACGAGCCTTACCTTTAAATAGTCCGTTTGACTATAAAAGTTCTGAATAAAATTGTATTTTCGATTCTCTTGCACGCGAAGATTTAACGGCATTCTGCTCCGAAGGATTGCAGATTTTTTTTATCGCTATTCGTACTTTGAATATGGCGAATCGCCGCGATTGAACCAAGTCGGATAGCGATGATGATGGTCTCTCGGTCCTCGATGATCCCCCGCGGGTATATGTCCACCTCTGGCGAGCGAGGCCAAGCGCGATCTCGATGTGAGGAAGAGCCTGCGGCCTCCTCGGGCCCCGCCTCTGGTGCGCAAAAATCTCGAAGCTCCGACTGCGACCGGTCTGTTGTTTCGGGATCTTCGAGCCGCTCGATCTTTCGTCACGTGCTTCGCCGCGTCTTTCGATTTCCTCAGAATCGGTGTCATCTCGATACCTGCGATGTTGGCGGCAATGAGATTTTTTTATGCTGAATCGGAACAACATCTGAATAAGATGGTTTGTAGCGTTTCTTTTTTTACCTGAATCCTCGGGAAAGAGCCTGCAAAGTTCCTCGGCAACGCGAGGCTCGATTTCCTGCCCATCGCGGCCGATTTTCACTTGTTTACCGTCGTTCCAAGGATTGTAGAGATGCAAAGTCGATGTAAACGGCAAGTCTTTGCGACATATCCAGTCGACTTTGAAAACACCGCCCAACGCCTTCGCCGACAATCCGGGCGGTAAAACCTGTTAGGGTTTATCGCAAAATATTTCTTTTTTTCGATACTTTTTTATTAATGCTGACAAAACTAAGTTCTTGCAGATAAAAATATATTTCATTAGCTACACAAATAAACATGTTTCAATTTAAGCAGTTTTATTCGTATAGGTGAAAATATGTTTCTCGTCCACAGTCATTCATTTCTTTTCGCGACGTCTTGCATTGCTCATCTTCGCAACTCACCCACGATATCGGAGCGCCGTCTCTCCTCGAGCCACCGGAGAGTCTCGCGAATCCCGCGAATTTTCCGGATTCCTTAACCGAGAAGATGAGCAAAACGTTTCTCGACTCGCAATACGCCTGATTGAGATTGGCCTCGTTCTGCGGCAGTGTGCTCCAAACTCCCTTGGCCTTCGACAGTGTCACGTTCTCCGCGTTGTTCGACTTGATGATGAAAAATCTGCCGGAATATACTTTAAAAACGAGTTTCGATCGATTCAAAGAATAATAAACATTCACGGAATGTCCGATCGATTCGAACGATCGGTCAACAATCGCGAAAAACTCGATCGATTCAAATGATAAAATAACAATCTCCCAGGATCGATCGATAAAAAAAAAATATTTGTCTTTACAATATCGTGACAAAGAGTTTCGTCGTTGTTTTCATTGTTACGTGCACACGCACACAGATAGCCACATATAATGAATGAATGAAGTATTAATATCGAACCTTGCGTCTCTAAACAAGTAATTGAGTTTCGTTGTGTAATCGTAGTTTTTCGCTATTCCTCGGCTCTCCTTCGACCGGGCCCGTTTAGTTTCCGGGCTCGACGATTTTTCGGAGTCTCTCGATCTCGCGCGCTTTCCGCGACTACGACGATTCCGCTTGTTGTCGCCCCTCGACGATTTCGTCGATACGGAACTTATGCTCGGCTGCGTCGAGTCCGAGTCCGAGCCGCTCGACGACACCTCGCTGCGAGTGTCGTAAGTCTCGTCGGCGCCGATCTTCAATTCGTCCGCCATGTCGTTCTCGCCGCAGCTCAAATTCAGATTGTCCCCGTCCCCGTTGTTGTCCATACTCTTTTTTTTTTGTCTTTCTCGCTCCCAACGCGCGACGATTATTCCGCCCCTCGTTGGAGAAAAACTCGCGAGCCTGGAGTTCTATACCATTCGCTTACAAATTTATATCCATGAAGTATCTTTTTTTTTGCAAACTACCCTCGTTCATCCGGGATGTATGTCTGTAGCTAATATGTCTCTGAAACGCAAATACGAGAAGAAAGCTTAGAGAACATTTTTGTGAGATAGGATTTCTTTTGATGTCGAAGAATGAAAAATAAAAAAAAATGCAAATCTGACGACACTCTCTCAGAGGGGTTGTAAAATCGCAGATGGATGAAATAAAAAAATTACCAGCCACGCCGTGGATTATGGAGGGTTTTTGTAGATTTTTTTTTTTTATCGGCAGATTTTCTATCATCTAATATTAGTACAAGCCTAAATATTTGATCAAAATGAAAAAAAAATGAAAAATAAAAAAGAAGAACAAACATGATTATATTGAGTATAATAAAAGTAATAAGAATTTCATACTTCTTTCGACGCTCAAATAGTTCCGGACAATTCACAAATATTGTCCTCACGTTAGTCTGCTTAAACGGACTTGAAGTTACGTGCAATTGGATCTCACTACAGGCAATGCGAATAGTTTTTAACATTTTCAAATCTTTCTCTTTTTCTCTACGAGATAACACGCAATGTCCATGTGAAAAAGTTGGCTTCGTCATGAATAACACTATTGAGCAATTGTAACTTGTTCGCGGTTGTAACGAAATAACTCCGTCAAGCACATAAACAAAAATGGAAGGTCGAGCACAAAGTCTGGGCAATAATTTAAATCATTCTCGTTATTTTTTTTCGTTTTTATAAACAGTCCTACAGCGAACTTCATCGATTAATTTTCTTTTTTTCTTCTTTTTTTTAATAACAAATAAAATGTTTGTGTTGCAACAATTTTTCGACACGCGAACGCGATTAAACTCCGAAAACGACAAACGTCTCGCTTTCGATTAAATATCTGTTATTTTCTTTGTATTTTCTTAGCATAGATGTCGCAAGGATAATGGAGAATCCTTCACGAGTTTGTCGCAAACTCGAACGAACATGTACATATATATATTCATCATTTGTGTCCTTGTGGATATATCACTAAACCATACTCGAAATCATCATCGTTAACGTCGTCATCATCATCATTTAGAGACAAAAGTTCGTGGATCATTTGTTTTCTCTTTGCAAACATTTAAGTCCTTGAACGTGTTTTTTTTTTTTTTTATAACAAGCCTCTGATGCGGCTTGCACACACTTACGTGTACACTCTCGTATATATCGATATATGTATATACGATCTATATGCATGTATATATCTCTCGTTTTTTTTTTTCTTCACTCAAAACACACTTGGCACCTCACTACTCTCGCTTTCTCGATCGATCGTCGTTATATACCGTGGGTGTTTTTTTCTTTCTTTTCTCCTTTTTGTAACGAAACGCAATTTGCAAATGTTCCCCTTTCGATTAGACTTTGTTAGGTGTAATCACGATTGGGCACGCGAAGACGCGACGCCGTTTCTAAGCCACGGCAGAGAGAACACTCACGACGACAAATTGTCCGCCTTCGGGCCTCCTCTCGGGCTTGTGTGCGCCGAAGAATAAAACTAACGAAACGGACGTTCGTGAGAATTTGTTGTATTGGTTAGATCTTCGACACTTCGAGACTCGACGCTTGTCCCTAAGCCCCACTGTGCTTCTCCTCGCTACGAAACCGGAAGCTTCACTGGCTCGCTCGGACGAGAATCATAGAAATTCCATTGGATCGCGTCGCTCCACGCGCGAGTGGTGGGGGCTTGTACATGCACGCTCCCGATTGGCTGCTCGCTTGCTTCGATTTCGATTGTAAACAACATTGTTTCGATAAGTTGACCAAAAAAACAAACAACTGTAACGATCCGTAAGACGATGCGTTTCTCGCTGAACGATGTTTATCATTGTTCGTTACGAAAATAACTCGAAATCGCCGCTAAGTTTGTCAATTCATGCGTATCTGCCGGCAAGTTTTCGTGGACGCAAAAATTCCCTGCAGAGCTCCGCGTCGCGGCCATCTTTCCGCCCCGAGTTCGACCATCTTGCATAAAGTCTCGAGACCATTTTTCATAGGTTGTTGACACGGGCGCACAGCTCCCAGCCGGTTGTAGAGGTGTTTTTTGCCGTGGCTCGTCAGGGAAAACGCAGTCCACACAATTGAATTGAAAGCCGTTTCGAGAGATTGTAAATTGTCTCAGCCGCGAAGACGGGGGTTGCGAATCGACGAAGCGCGCGCGGTGTGATATTCGATAGTTCGAGAGAGCTTCGATGAATGTTAGGTGTGTTTCGGTGAAAAAAACATAAGCGTTCTGTCACGAGAGAGCGAGAGAGGCGAGGAGAGCGCGCACGGAGAGCGAGAGCGAAGAAAAAAAAGGCGCTTGTCTCCTCACGCGCGCGCGCCCCCCGCGCACTTGACAGCCCGCTAAATAGTGGCGAGTCTCATCCCGACGAGAGGCCCTCGCGCTCTTCGGCCGCGAGCTCTCTCGTGTTTGTTTCAAAACCTCCTTTCCCAGTTCTGCGAAATCGTCGCTCGCGGTCACAACTTCGTCGCGGGTCGCGGTGCTTTTTCCTGTGCCTCGAAGGGATTTTTTCTCGACACCACTCGCCGACCACCACTCCGGAAGCGGCTACGGTGTTAAAACTTCTCGATATATCTTGCGCTCAACTTCGCGGAGAAATGGTGACGACCTGCACATGGTGACACTTCGGCGCGGTAAGTCCATTATTCTCGATACGATTTTCATTTTGTTCTGTCTCGGTACACTCGACTCTTATTTTCGGTCTACGAAGACGCGAGAGGACAGAAGTGACGAGACAGTGGAAGAATAAATAAATAACACGCGCCCCGCGAGATATCGAATCGGGGTTACGACGCCGGGAATATGTGATCGACTCTCTCCCTGGGTGCGCGACGCACGACGCACCGAGCATGCATCTTCTCTCGCCAATTGTGAAAGTTATCTTTTTTTTTTTCTCTCTCTCGGCTCTTCAATTAATATCTTTCGACTGCGTAGTTCCTTTTTCTTGACACCGGCGACCTTGAATTTTCGGTCAACGGCCTCCGATGGCACTCGGAAATACGATTTTGCATTCGATTCAAGAATCAATCCAAAGTTCCGGGGTGTTTGCGAACGTTTTGTCGTGCAAGCGACGTTAGTTTCCTCGGCAAATTTGCCGGTATGCAATTGGGTGTGTTTTGCTCGCCGATCAACAACGTTTCTCACGCATCGCAATCGAACTCTTGTGTAAATATCGTTTTGTAAATACAAAAATTATTCACACGAATTCGAATTTCTTTAGCTCGTTGTGAATCATAATTTCGTTCGATTCCAGCCTAGCATGAATTCTTGAAACAAAAAAAAAATTTGTTTCGTATTTTGCAATATTATTTTTCCAAGTGTTTCGCGTTGTGACGAAAAGAAAGCTTTCGACAGTCTTATCCGATTAATCGAATTCATCGATAATCCACCGAATTGCCTTTTTTTCCTCCGAAGTGAAACGTTCTATTGAAAATTGAGATCGCGAAATTCTAATGTGACTTTCCTGAAGCCGATAAATCCGACGGTCCAATCGCAACCGGATAAACGAGCTAGCGGGAGATTCGTGAAAAAAAGAAAAAGGTCGGAAAACTTTTATCTGGACCAATTTCACCTGTTCGGCGAGGTTGGGTCGTTATCGGATTAGGTTAGTTCTCGTATAAAACGCGTACGGTTGTATAGCTACGACACTAAGAGTCCACGATTATCGTGAACGAGCAACGAGCGCGAGAAGGAACGAGCGCGAGAGAACGGAGAAGTAAGAAACGAGGCGAGGGGTTCTCCCGATAAGGAATAAAGTCACCGCGATAAAGGTGAGCACGCGAGTCTCGAGTACGTGCGTGCAACGGCGACGACATAAAAAGTGGCGATTTCGAGGTATCGCTTGTCCATTACCTCGCGATTGCATAGCTCGCCTGTATCGCTTCTAATAGTCAATTTTTCGCACTGTTTTTTGTCGTCGCTCGACGCCCACCGGTTATTCACGTTTACGCAACATTTTTACAATCTTTTTCTAGTTTTTTTTTAAATCAGCTCTTTCAAAATTTTTACAATTTTTTTTGTTTATCCTGAGCGAGGTTTCACATGTAGAAAAAAAATAGAAAAATTGAAAGTAAATAGAGAAATGTTTGACTAATGCTGGAAAAAATGGAAGAATGTGTGGGCAAGGTGCATTGACATGCTACCGGCGTAGAGGCGTGCCGTACCAGGCGAGGGTGCCACTCGCGTGAGACTATTTCCGAGCGAGATGCATAGTTACGCACTATTATAGTACACTTGCACCGACAATCACACACACACACGCGAAAGAAAAGACGCGTGTGTCTTTCTCGGTGAAATAATATTCACGATCTTCACTAGTATGCCCGTCGTTGTACGTGCAGTTGTATCGCGTGAGCAATTAGTTTACTGCTCGGGAATTTAATATTTTTTTTCACCATTTTCTCGGTGTAACTGATAAAGACGAGCCGCTTATCTCGAGTATCGCGTTACGAGGCTCTACGTGACGAATTCTTCGTTAATTCTATTTTTAAAGGCTTCAAACTTTTCGCTGCGCTCACGAAACTTTGAACTATCGTCTCTAATTTTTTTCTTCGATTTTTTTTTCGACCGCAATATCGATTGTTTATTGAGGAAAGAAGGACATTTCCGTTCAGGGAGTCTATTCGAAGGGTTTTTTTCTTTTCCGATCGGAATATCGATTTCGGATATGAAAAAAAATGTTTTCGGTCTGAGAGTTTCTGGGGCTCGCGATGGGAAGTGTTGCGAGAGATTCGTGAGAAAACAATGGATCGATCGGGTGAAGAATGAGCGTATCGTGTAGAGACCGGTAGCATCGTCGTCTACACAGTCAACACAATGCAAATTGCTGCACGCAATCGTTTCCTTCTCTCATCTCAAACACGCCTCAAGTTCAGCGAGCGGTACACACAGAGGAACAGGATTCAAGTATTGATTGCAGGAGAAGCACAGTGTGCCTCGTTGCCGGTGGCGAGAACGGCGGGTTGGAGGGTGAAGCCCCAGACAAGACCCACCTCCACGTGTATTTTTCCCCCCTCAGCCTCCCGCCGCTCTTGTTACTATATACTACAAACACCACTACGAACTACGAGCTAGAAACCGCTCGTAGGTGTGTGTCCCGCGTTTTCAACTTTTTCTTTTTTTTTTTCCCCTCTTCTTTTTATATTTATCACACACCCTTTCGAAACACACGCACACACGGAGACGCAGAGAAAGAATACTGAAACCGCCTGTAAAAACTATTACGGTATTTATCGTTAGCGTTAATAATAGACCCGGCTACTGTGGATCAATAAACAAAGGCAAAAGTAGTGTTTACGAAAGGGTGCAGTCAAAGAAGCACAGGATTATTGTACATTAATTAATGACACGTCGATGACTCAACTAATGAAACAATCTTTATTTTTCCTCGATATAATTTATTTATCTTACGCGACGAGTCCCTCGACTGGATGTACAGTTTACTTGTTATTTCACATGGTATACGAATCGATTTGTTTGTTTTAGTTGGATCTAGTTATATATGGTACAATTATAAATTGTATAAGAAAGATTTTTATGCATATTAAAGTATTTATCAAAGTAAAGTAAAAACGATTATTATTTGATTTTAATTATTACGGAATATTATCTTTTAATGCATAAATTATCATGATATTTATCGTGGGTAGAAAACGTGGGTTTGCAAGAGCAAAAATAACGTTTCCGAAAGGGTACAAAAAGGCACGGGTTTATTGTAAATTAATTAATAACGCATCGCCGATCATTCGACGATTTTGGTGAATGAAACGATTCTGATTTTTTTTTCTCATCGAACTAATTGTTCTTCGATCGATAAATGGAACAAGGATTCGGGACAATCGTAGACAAAGAACTTAGCCCCGAGATTGCTACGATAGCGAGTAAACCTATTTGTAGCGGGCCGTTCCTTTTGTCGACGACATTTGAGAAACTTGACCTTTGCGCTCGGGAGAATAAAGAAACGAGAGGAACTTCTCCTTTACTTCAACTTTGCGCGAAATGTGTACTTGATATTGACCCCGGGAATCTTTTCAGATTCACGAAAAGCTGGTTAAACAACGGGAGCACACCAATGACAATGGGCGCGCGTACAAAGTACAGCGCGCTACAAAGGCTCTTGGGATAAAAGTTCGTCGAGAAGTTCGTGTGGTCTCAGGTATGAAAAGAACGGATACATTAAGAGAGTTATAAATAAATTAAAAAGCAGTTTTCTTCTTTTTTTTCTTGTTGTTTAAATGAATTTCCATTAATGAATTACAACACGACATTGCAAGTAAAAGTAACCAAAACGATTTTCAATTATATCGAATAATTTTTTTCCCAACGACGAATAATTTGTTATGATCTTGGAGACTTTTGCTTCTCTCGGCGTTTGCTCGTCTCGTAAATAATTCAATCAACATCGTGAATTCTTTGGTATCCCATTAAAACGACGGACACTCGAGAATTCCCGTTCAATCTCGTCCTTTCGGTCGTTCAATAACATCGAATTCATTAGTCTTCCTCGTCGATGTTTCCGCGGCTTCGTCGAAGTTTCTCACCGAATTTCCTTCATCAGCAATGTTGGCAAACGCTGCATCTAGTTCGCGAGAGAAGTTCGACCGCTATCGCGATAAGCCTCCGGCAATCAGCATAAATCGTGCTTCCTTTGCCTCCTCGGTACTTGCCGAAAGATTCTTTACAATGAGAATTCTCGGTTTTCTCGCTCCACGCCCCGTTATCCGACGTTCGTTGTCTATGCGATGACGGTGTCTAGACGTAGCGGTTATCACGGTTCTTTTCATTCGGCCTTTCTTCCCTCCACTCGCCTTCTCATTATGCCTTTTTTTTCACGTTCGAGCTATTTTCTTCTTCGCTCATCGTCGATCCCGAGCCTTATTTTCGACTACGTCAATCTTATCGCTCGATCAAGTTTTCTCTGATTAAATGAGCGGTAAGAAAAATCTTGAAATATTTAAGCTTTCCCTTCGCTCTAGTCGTCTGGAGATGTTCTGCGGCCGAGACTCAGAACAAAAGAATAACAAAATTTCGATCCCTCAAAAAACGAAGATTTTTTTTTTTCAACTCAAAACCCTTTTTTTATATCCTCATAGAAATCCGCGACTTATTTTGTTTACAACCCAATACATGATAAGAAATTTTTTATCAAAAATGACATAAACTTTCCTTTTAGAATAGTAAAAAACAATAGTGTATCATTCCTGTGTTCATGTTCTGTTACACAGAAAGTCCCAGGTGCACCGAGAATGGCGACGGTGGATGAAAAGAAACGGGTGGCCGGCTCGAAGGTCTCGCAGATAGCAAATATATTTCAATCGAAGCCACAACTCGAGAATCTCACTCACCGAACGACGATTCTCACCGATGGCTTTAAGGAGCCACCGGCACCGCTCAAAGAATCACCGACACAGGTCACCGTCGTTAGGACTGAGAGTCACGTGGCTAGATTCAACAATGCGCGAGCTCTGTTCGAGAAACTTGGCGAGGAGAACAAGCCAATACGACCGTAAGTCACGACAAAATATCGTTTTACAATGTATCCAACTGAATACTTATGTTATGAATAATACGCTCTAAAAACTGGAGCGGCACTATCTCAGAAACTTTTAGAAATGCATGCAAAATATTACTCGTTTAATAATGATTTTTTTTTTTCATTCTTTACGACAGACTCGACCGCATCGCGAAGCCGACGAATCTTCACGGATTGCGTTCGCGTTCGAGTTCGGCGAATTCGGGTTCGGGTTGCACATCGCCAGCGCGTTCGCCTCGTCCGCGTTCGCCATCGCCGCCTGGCGGTTGTCGAGATCATCTGAGCAATTGGAGTGCGAGCGTGCCGACCTTGAACGCCGAGCGACACTTTGAGAACGGTCACTTGCACGGCCACGAGAACGTCGCCGAGCGTCTGAAGCCGCGTGTGGGTTTCACGAAATTCGACAAGAATTACGGCAAGGAGAATCGTCTCGACGAGCGCCCGGAGAGGCCGGAAAAGCCCGAGAGACGCTTGAACTCCAAGGAGCTCATCGAGAAGCAAAAGAATTGGACCAGCCATTTTTCCAAAACGCGACCGAGTCGCTACAATTCCGATCCAAATCGTTCGATCGTTCAAACATCGTTGATACAAAATTCCAACAAATACGTAACCGATTCCACGTCGCCGATCGATTATTCGCCGGATTCGGATTATCAGGAGATCGAATTTGCGAAACCCACCGATGCCGCATGTCCCGCAACGAGATCGGCGAGTTTTTGCTCGACGAGGCCACCGCCGACAATCTCACCGCCGCCGCCACTGCCGCCGACGCGAAATTCTTCCGCCGTGAATTTCAAACGCGAGAGACCCGCGAGCATAGCGACGATCAGTCCGACCGGTGGCGATTCTTCGCCACTCAGTCCCGAGTACGCTACGGTAAACAAATCGCCGTTCGACTCACCGCCGCCGATACCAGAGTACGCTGTCGTGCAGAAGGGCATCGCAAGAAACGCCAATTCGCAAGAATCAAAAGTCAAGGATACCGTCGCGGCAACGCCACTTCCCGAATATGCCATTGTACAGAAAAATACGTCTGCTAAGATAGTGCCAAAGGGTTCGGAATCGACGAGAAACACGAGCCCCCAAATCGTCAAAAACTCGACGAGCAACAACGACAACGGCGTTGTCGTCGCTGTTGCGAAGAATTCAACGAGAAATCCTAGTCCCACCGTCCAAAATCAATCGACCCCACCGTATCCCTTGCCGAGGGAAAAAATTCGCGAGTCGACGAGTCCCGTGATGCGCGACGATGCCGAATTGATCGAGGCGAATCAAACGCGAACGAAGCGCGAATTGGATCATCTCGAGCCGCCGGACTACATCAATTATCCGACGAGCCCGGTGCGCTCGCCGCCGAAAACATCGGAATGGCGAAACGTTTGGTTGGCGAAGAACGACGAACTTCTGAAGAGCGTTTCGGAGTCGAAACCGCGTGGCGCGGATATCGAAGCCACGACAGTGAGAAACGACGTGGAACGCACGTGCTCGAGGCCCGATTGGGCCAAACCGTCGGTCGACATCGAGACGATAAAGCGCGAGATCGTTACGACAGATGAACGAAAAATCGAGAGGCCGAGATCGCCGGAAGCCGATCTTAGACCACCGTCCGTCGGCACCGACAGCGCTTCGTCGAGCATGAGTTCGCCCAGTTCACCCTCCAAGGACAGCAAGGAAGAAAAAGCCGACAAGGAAATTCCGGAAAAGTTTCAAACTGGTGAGCCAAGAAATATGAACAGAAAAAAAACATATCACCAATTTTTAAAATATTTTTTTACTTTGCGGGAAAAATATCGAGAACTGGCTTTTTTTTGCAAAGTCATTTCTTTTTGAAATTCGTCGTGTTGACCGGAAGCCCGAGAGGCTGCAGTCGCGAATGCACAGCCTGCGGGTGTCCCACGGTCCTATGAATGACGCCCACCGCTCGAGGGTTCAATGGTTATACGGCTTTCTAAAAATATAACCGACGAGACACACAGACTAACTCTCACACATACACGCGATTCCTCTTTGCCTTCGTACGCGCGCCCCGCGCGAGAAGCCATCGGGGTTTGAATCTACACCGTGTTCGCGAGCGAAATTTTGGCGAACGGCCAAAACACGCGCGCGCCACGTCGGTGGAGAGAGAGTAAAAGTTAAAGCGCGTGTACCAGAGAGAATCGTGACAGCGCCGGTGAAGGAGCATATACAGAGCTTCGATCCCCTTCTCCCGTATTTCTCTTACTCTCGGTGTTCGAATCTTCCATATTCCACTTTCCCCCTTCCATTCGCACGAGCGTACACACTCTCTCTTTACTCGTCGCTCTTTTACCGCGCTCGTGTCCGCTCCTCTCGCGACTCTCCGGTCGAGAGCGAGAGATCTTTCTCTCCACCTCCAACTACTCGATTCTTTCGTCCTCGTTTCTTATTCTTCTTCCTCCTACTCGCGTCTGGCGACGTTCGTATTATTTATAGAAATCAGTATGAGCGCCGGCTCGCCATCGGTCTGCACGTTTCACCTAGCTCGCGCGAATCGTCGTTTCTCACGCGTGTCACGACGTCGTATGTTATCGACGTGTCCGAAAACTTCGTCGTTCACGGATCAACGATTTTTCCGACAGAAGAAATAACACCAAGATAATACGACAAACACGGAAAAAAATGATATAACAAAAAACGATATACAAGAAAAAATCTCTTCTCCCTCTTTTAAACAATATTATATAAACAAAAAAAATAGAAATGAAATTATAATACAGAAGAAGAATCCGATTTCACTATTTTTTCAACAATATGAGAGACTCGAGACCGAGCTTGAGAGAGTCCGAAAGGGGATTGACTGATTGGCCGGTAACGAGACACGATTGACAGCGAAATCTCGTCTAACGTTGCCTTTGCAACGCGACACTGTATTGATTTACGTTTTGTAAGGCGATACGGTAATTGCCAATCGCGGTCGCACTCTCGATATCCGCAGAAATGCGTGTGGATACATTCTGAAATACTTCCGCTCGCGTTCACCCGGGAATATTATGTAGCTCAGCTATTTCTCTTTCGCCCCTTTTTTATTTTATTTTCAACGTTTCGTCTGGTCAAGGCCTCGCGTCCTCGAGTAAATATTGTGTGGAGCAGTTTTTTTTAAGCTTTGTTTCTTTCTTTATTTTGTCTTCTCTCTTTCAACGTTTCGTCTGGTCAAGCCCTCGTGTCGCCGTGCGCGCACCCACGGTTCCTCTTCGCTCGTTCACGTCTCGTGCGGGATGTAACGGTATCCAAAAATAAGTTCTCGGTCCTCTCCTCGCGACCGCGAGAACTCACGAAGAGACACACACGAAACGGGCCGCGGCGACCGGGAGGAGAGAGAGAGGATGTCTGCGAATGGCGTCTTTTCACAACGTCGACATTTTCATTATACTAGACACACGAGATCTCGCATCTCGCGAGCTTGTAACTATACAATAAGACACCGCCGGTAGATCTATCCCCCCACCGGTTATGCCATCGCATAGTTGTCGTGAATGTGCGTCTCGCGCGTGTGTGTGTGATCCGCGGCTGTGAAGTATATGTATGTATTTATTAGTGAAACGTTTGGCATCCTAGCCACGAAAAACACCCACGCGTTAACGTCGAGATAACAGATCCTCGCTCGCGTCCACTCCCGCGACTGACTCTCCTTCGCGAACGAACTCGTTTCGACACTTGCCCGATTGTTTCGCGGAACTGAGAGAAAAATCGTCGCGATCGCGCGTCGAACCGAGTGAATCTTTGTCCCTGCTTCGACCCGTTACAATTCGTCCCTCTGCCGGCATACAATAAGCGCTCGCCACTTTCGCGCTTTAGCCTTCGCTCTCACGGCCCTCTGCCTCGTTCTCTCCCGTTCGCGAATACCGGTTACGAATCCGCGAAATCAGAGTCGGGCACGAGATCACGGTACTATGTGCCTTCGTCTGTTCTGCATCGACTGTCGAGGTACTGTTCACGAGACAAGCTAAGGGTGTATCGTTAAGTTTCCGGCCAAAATCGGGATTTGGAAAGAATTTCTAACTCTTCACGACGGGATAAAAATTCAAAGAAAATCAGAAACCTGGAATTTGCTAAGGACATTGGTTTTTATCCGCAAATCTTCAATGTATCAGTCGGCGACCTAAGTTTTTCTACCGGGAATCGAAGCCTTAATTTTTCTTTTTTTACGGATGAAGTCACATTACAGTCATGTCAATTCTTTCTAATCACTCGGTTAATAATTTTTTGGATTTATTACTATGCAAAATTAATGTTCTCGGACCACTCCACTGGGTTCATTATTTGCAGTTTTTTTTTTTTTGTGAAATCTTCGGATTTCTTGCGAAACGATAGTCTCTCGTTAAGAAAAAGAAATCAAAATAAAAGAGTGTCGCTAAGAGCTTGGCTCGTTCTTGAATTCACATTTCGAACAATCTAGTTCATATTAAGTAGCCTTCAATAATTTGTACCCTTATTTTTTAAATTTTATTAATCCTATTTTTATTGTTGACTCAAGGCCGCAACAGTTATGATCTGGAAGCCGAGGGAAATGAGAAACCGCCGACGTCATACACGGAGGTGGTTTCCTGCGAGGAAGGCGGAACCGAGAAATTCGTGGAGACCGACGCGGCGACGGTCGTCAGACGTTCTCACGTACGTATGGACGTTCCCGCGGCGGGTCTCGGCCAACGTCCGGCATCGGTCATCAGTTCGGATCAGGAATATCCGCCTTTGGAGCACAAAGAGATTCCCGTGCCATCGCCGTACGCGCGACGCATACAGCAGCAACAGCAGCAGCAACAGAATCAAGAGATTCACGGACAGAGCAAAGTGGGCCCGAAAACACCGCCAAAATCTTCGGCAATCATCGAAGCCGGCAAAAACACTGCGAGATTGAACTCCGAACAAATATCCGAAGCGAATTGCAAGGCACAGGATGGCGTTTACAAGTTTCAAGACACGACAATAACGAACGAGAAGGTCGAGGCGACGCGCAACGAGATACCATTGATAAACGACAAGATCGCCTCGGAGATCGCGAAGGAGAGACAAGCCTTGACCGACGTTCAGTGCGCGAAAACCGTCTCCAACGCTAAGAACGACCAGATCCGCGTGTCGATGAGAGAAAAATTGGCGAAAAACAAGGAGGAGGTGAGCGAGAAACGTTCGAGTTTCTCCGAGATCGAGAAGCCGAACAATCACGCCGACAAAGCGACTTTTCCCTCGGTTACCTCGGCGGCGCCCGTGGTCAATCAAATCAACAGCGCGATCGAGCGTCTCGAGAATAAGGAAGCTAATTATCCGACGGGCGCGGTGAATTTCATAACGCGCAACAGCGCGAACGATATTGGGAGAATTTCCATCGACACACTCGACAAAGCCGCTGTCGATCGTGACAACGAAGAATTGGAGCAGGTACAAACTACGTGGGAATTGGAGAAACAAAAAGCCGATCAATTGGCTCTGATGAGACTGTCGGAGAACAGCGTGAGCGATTTGACGCGACACTTTTCGAAAAGTCAATCGTCGACACCGCCGATATCGGCGTCCCCGATACAGACGCGCGACAACGATGTCAGCGACGAGCACCGAGAATCAGAGAGCAGCCTTATGGAGGACACCGATGAGTCCAGCGATGCTAAAACGATCACGAATTTGGAAGGCCCACCGGCGATCGCGAGTGATGACTCGAACAGACGTTACGAGACGCCCGTCAAGCCGGTCGCCGTCAGTCAGAGCGCTACCGTTACACCGGATACCATGACACCCGACGAAGCGGAAAATCTTTTGAGTTCTCGGTAAGCTGGCTTTTTTTCCTGCATTATGCTATATCGAATAACTTACACATCGATTATCAATGGGGTAGGCGACCCCTTCGAAGGTGCGAGATAACGGAGATAATCGTTGAGGCAATTTGTTGATCAATCATACGTGAGAATTATCGTGAATAATATTTTGGCGGGGCGGCCGAATAGTTTTCGACTCGAAATGATGATTCCTTTAATCGAATAATGCACTATTTTTTGTTATTCCCATTTTATCGAATTAATTACAATTTCTTTTAATTATTGCCTTACTTTTGGTTATTAAAGTCATCAATTTTACACGTCGATCGTAGTCGTGCACGAAAAATATTACGAACGATTATTACTTTTATATTGCTCTGCCGGAAACTTCGATGAAATCGAAAAAGAAAAACGAAAGTGAGAGTTTTCCCAATGATGGCATATCCTTGCTCGCATATTTTTCGGTGACGACAAAAACGGCCACCCTGGGACGAGCCCGAGGCCTCCCGGGGTGCTGAGGGAACTCACATCTCTCCATTCGATACTAATCATTGATTTCACGAATAGTGTAATTCATTTCTTCATTTCCGTCTGTTTTTCTTTCATTTTTCGCTCCATGATTGAACCTCCTCAGTATTCTGGAAAAGAAAATAAGGTGAGTTTTTCCGCTCGTCTCTAGGGGAGAAAAAATCATTGAAAATGCATACAAGATTTACTAAACCCGGACTAATCTATCAGACAAGGTTCGGCGTTACTCTCCGACGAGGAAGCCCGCGAAATCGCGAGGCTATTGTCGCCGAGCAGTGCGACAGCCGCTGGCGAAACAAAACCTGCGGAGAAGGATAAAGATGCGGAAAAGGATAAGGAAAGAGAACGCGAGGAGATGGACAATACGCCGGATTGGTTATCGGATGTTTTGTCAGCGCCGGATACCAGCCTCATAAACAGCAGTACTGCCCAAGATTACAGGTAAGGATTTACTGTAAAAAAATAGTGCTTTTGATCTACTCAGACTGAAGGATTTAATAGTGATAATAAATTTATATATTTTTGTAGTAAAATTAAAGTGGTTTAAATTAATTAATTGCCATGAACGTCATATTTCATACCTTTTCATGGTCCGTAGTTTTCCCTGTCGTTGGATCCTTCAAATCCACTTGGGACTCGACTCTAAAATATCCTCTTGTGAATTCTAGTTTGTCTCACAGGTCGCGCAGTGATTTGACGATTGATTCGTTGACGGAGAGCCAAATCGGCTCGGTAACGGGAAGCGAGAGTGGTCTACTCGGCTCGGTTAGTAGTCTCAATGATACGACGCACGAGGCAAACGATGACACTGAAACAGATCAGCGAGACGACTACACGCCGGTGCCAGGAAAAATTGTAATTTCATTTCGATCCACAATCAAATATTCTTCTCTACATTTGATTTTTATTTTTCGCTAATGGCATCACTTTTTTTGAACAGATCTTGGTGGAAAACGGTGTGCATTATTTCGAGGACGGACACTTTTGGATGGAAGTAACGGGACTTCCGGACTCCGAGGACGACGAGGAAGAACTACCGCCTTCGATAGTTATAAAGAAGAGTGGCAAAGTATCGTTCGACACGGGACCCATGAGAGTTTACTCCACGCACTCGGTTAACGAGTACGATCGTCGAAACGAGGATGTTGATCCTGTGGCAGCGAGTGCCGAGTACGAGCTCGAGAAACGCGTGGAAAAGATGGAAGTGAGTCGATGCTGATGCGAGTAAAAAAAAAACTACAAAATAGACCACACTATCGGCGCGCTATCGTTCGCGAGTCCCTCACTATTATTAAATTCCTCGCAGAGTTTCGTTTATCAGGTGTCAAAAAGTTGCGTCAGGTTTTATAGGTATAGATAAGCTTATCGTTGCTCTGAAAATCATTAAATCCCGAAGCCCTCGCCAGCAACACTATCGAAACGTGAACATTGTCTCACGCTTTTTGCTAACGCTGGTAAAAAAAAAATACTGATAAAAAAACGTTTTGTCTTCGACGCAGGTCTTTCCCGTGGAACTGATGAAGGGACCCGAAGGCCTCGGCCTCAGTATAATCGGCATGGGCGTCGGTGCTGACGCGGGACTCGAAAAACTGGGAATATTCGTGAAAACGATAACGGACAAAGGCGCGGCAGCCCGCGAAGGTAGAATCCAGGTAAACGATCAGATCGTCGAGGTCGATGGGAAGTCGTTGGTAGGCGTGACGCAGGCATACGCGGCGAGCGTTCTACGAAACACATCGGGACTCGTGCGTTTCGTTATCGGGCGCGAACGGGATCCGAAAAATTCCGAAGTCGCAATGCTCATTCGTCAAAGCTTGCAAGCCGATCGTGAACGCGAACAGGCGAATTGTGCAAACAGGTAAATATCGCAAATTGTTCCAAAGCAAACTGTTATATTGAAATATCATTAGAAATTGTTGCTAATGCTATCCATCCTTTTGACGTAAAAATTATTTTGATTGATTTCTACCAAATCCCTTTTTTGTTTATTCTCGAAACCATTTATTTCATAAAAATAATTTATTATCGTTGTTATTCGTTGTTGTTGCGGTAATGCAAATTTTCTTCGAAAAAACACCTGATTTTTCCCGATGATGGTTTATCCTTGCTCGCAAAGTTTACGATGACGACAACAGCGGCCACCCTGGGAAGAGCCCGAGGCCTCCCGGGGTGCTGAGGGAAAAATCTGCGTAAACGAAGCCCTCGTTCTTCATGATTATTATTTTTTTTTTCTAATATATTGTAACACAAGCAAGCTCTTCATAGATTCCGTCGAGCGTGATGTAAAATAAATTCTCTGCGGCATCATTTCCAGGAGATTAAATTTCTCGGACGCGTCTCCGGACGGTCAACGAGGCGGTGAGGATCACTCAATCGGCAGCAGTACGGGTATGGGTGGCATACCAGGATCGCCGGCAATGTCGTCGTGCTCGGAGGGGGAACCGCCCCACAGTCCCATCGAGAATTACTTGTCGCCTACCAATCGGAGCCGATCACCGATAATCAGCTCGTCTTCCTTACCGTCCAATGTAACACCGACGACACAGAGCGACGTCGATAGCTTGCGAGCCCTTCTCCAAGAGGTACATTTTTCTCCTCACCGAATGCAAAAAAGCAATAGTTTCTCTCGCACATTTCCTATGGAATGGAAGATTGTAAATCAAAAATTTATTCCTTGCGCAACGAGAGCAAACGGTAGTCTAGCCTCAATTTTTATCAGTGTCATTCTTTTGCAGTCGATTCTGATATGATTGTATTCGTGATAGACGATCTAGTCGAGAGATGCTTGCAATTTGTTTTTTTTTTTTACGTGTGATGTAAAATTTTCAGCGTGGATTTAGCTCTGTAATAATTGTCTTTTTTTTCAATCTCGATTATACGCAAGTGTATTCATTACTTATGCACTGTACATAATAGAAATGTATATTAGTGTTGTTTAATCTTACATTCACCAAAGTATCAGCGGTTTCTTCACATGCATTGTACATTACTTCGTCACGTTTCGGTTCGCGATGGAACCTAGAATCGTCGATAGATTGGTGGTATCTCGACGTCAGAGCGAATGGTGGATTTCTCGGGGTACAAACTTTCTTTCTTTTTGTTTTTTTTTGTTTGCTTATGCGTTTTGTCTGTCGTTCGCTGCTTGCAGAGTCAGTATAAACATGCGCTAGCCGACGGAGAGGTGGAAAAGCTCAAGGCAAAGGTAACGAACATTCTCCTCGTAATAATTGATTTATCGATTTATCGCAAGCGCGTGGTTGCTCCAGTTGCGCGAATGAATTACCGTGTGCTTTGTATTCTCATATTCCGCGCATATTCCATACAGCACTTCCTGCTGCTATCCACAAAAAAGCAATATCCTTGTACAGCACGTGTGATTGACAAAAAAAAGAGCTTTGTTACTAAATATTTGCGCTATTACGGGCGATGGCTTCGTACGGTGAACACTTTCTATTCGCAACTCTTTCGCAGCTCGTAGAGCTGGAGAACAGCGGCGCCGGTAGCGAGGAGTACGCGGCGAAGCTTCGCGAATCGAGGTTACGATTGCACGAGTCCGAGAGAGCACTCGGAGCGACGCGTCAGGAGCTCTCGACGGCGCGGGAAATGTTGGCACAAGCGACCGCTCAAACTTCCGTGCTTCAGCAGAAATACGCGAGAGCGAGACGGGCCGCGAGGGAATTGCGGGCCGACATCGCGGCTCGCGACGATTTCTATCAACAGCTGCTGCAGGAAAAGGATACGGAGTACAATGCACTCGTTAAAACGCTCAAAGATAGGGTAAGCTTGCAATCGAAAGAATAAAAAAATAATTAACTAACTAACCGAATTAACACTCGTAAAAACTGACTAACTACGCTAAGGGCACCTAACAAAAATGCACAAACTCACCTGGAACGCGTACTCAGTTACGAAATTTGGTCGAGCAGGTAATAACGTTGGAGGTCGAATTGACGGAAACGCACACGAGATTCGGTCTGCCCGTACGGTTGCCGTACGACGGCTCGACGAAGGGTATCGTGACGCCGCAATTGACGCGACGGCAGTTGCCGCCGCCACCGTCGTCGGCGAGTTGCCAACTGTCCGACACCGAGACTTCGGATCTCAGCAGTCCCGACGACGGCGATCGAACGGCCACCGTCGAGAGAAAACTTCCGCTTCCCATGCCCATCAAAGAAGAATTAGATCGCGCGGTACCCGCTCACAGATTACTCGACAACACAGCGGGTAAGAGCAAAGCCGAACTCGCGAGTCGCGGCGGACTCGCCAATCGTCAGTTACCCAAAAGATCCGGCGGGCTCAGCAACAGCAGTTCGGTAAGAATTTAAGTTCAAGGATATTTAACGATTGAATTCGTCGCGCCTTCAATAACGTGATCGAAGAAATACCACGACTTGTTTATTTACGATTTGATTCATTTCGTTCTGATCGATTTATAGGATTACGGCTTGGACGAGTCCGGTGACAATACGGATACCGAAGATTCGTCGGCGAAGCTTGGAATATCGCACGACATGAGCAGCCGCTCGACGAACGATTCGATCTCGAAACAATCAAACTTGAGTTCCTATTCGAGCAGCTCGTCGATAAGCTCGCAAAAGAGCAAACAGTATTTCGAATCGACGCACTCGACGACGATACGGCAACACAGTACGATAAGCTCGCAGGTCAGAGCTATGACGGAACAGAATTGGCCACCTTCGCAAAAAGGTACGATTTTCATTCGTAACACATATTTCTTTACCAATCTCGCTACAAGGCCAATAAAAGCGAAATTCTTGTTTTGAAAAAACGATGTCAATTCCTCATCAAATTTTTATCTCTCAGGAAAGTATCTGAAAATATTTCTGTTTCTTACTTTTCCCTGGCAATGTAATGTTAAACTTTCACCAAGGTATTTATTGCCAAATTTTGAAGTGAATGAACTATTAAAATTTAAAAAATAGTTTTTACAATTTTTGAACAATAAAGTTATGTGAACTAAATTCGATCCGGATCAGAGAGTCTAGTTTATGTCTACAAACCATTTTGCAAATTTCAATACACGATCGGCTTAACAGTATCGCAATAAACGGACGTGAAGAAAAGTGAAAGTATTCAATAATTTTAATGGGCTTCTTTGGAAGGTTTAACAGGACCTCCAGCCTCATTGGCCGAGCAATTGAAGCAAGTGCTTGCGGAGCGCGAGCGTCGGCTCGGTGGAAACGAGATGTCTTCGTCGCGCGAGAGTTCCGGCGATTTCAGTGATCTGAACAATCCGCACAGCAACGATCCCACCCTAGTCACGAATCATCTCGTCGAGGAGATAAGACAAGCGGTCAGCGAAGCGAATCAACGAGGTAACGCTAAAACCTCCACAAGTCGTTCTCTACTCTTCGTATATATTTTTTTTGTGTACGGGAATGCTGACACTCTATAGACGCTGATTGATTGTAAAAAAAAAAAAAAACCGAGCTTTTGTAAACGTTTGAACGTTAAACTGTCGTGTATCGCAGTGAAGAAAGCGGCAGTACCTCCGCCAAACCTAATCGGCACTGGAGGCACACCATGGCACCATCCCGGTGGTTCGCCCTCGAGTTTGTCTTCCGGTGGATCAGTTAGTCCACCTGCCGTCGATCCCAGTCCGTCCAAGGCTGGCAGCGCAGGTACTGACCGTCGTCGGGAACCCGCTCGCATGAAAACGCTCTCTCTTTCTATACTCCCAATATCGCTGTACTTTTCTTTATATTCACTGGCACGTCAAAAAACTCTTGTTTTTAACCTCGTTTAACGTTTCGTCTTTATCAAGATTCGAGCGAAGTTTGGCTGCCACCCAACGCCAGCGATTTTGGCTTCGGCGACAAGAAATCACACTTCTGGCAATCGGCACCGATCACCGATTGGTCCAAGGAGCAAGTAAGTTGCCTCTTCGAGTCTACTGAGAAGGCTGCATCGCCAAATTCCGAGCGAATTTTTTTCATTTTTTCACACATTATTATTTTTTTTCAATTTCCTTCAAAGGTCTGCCAATGGCTGTCGGGCATCGGTTTGGAGCGCTACGCGACGCGTTTCATAGACGCCGGAATCTGCGGCAACAGTCTCCTTCGTCTCGAGTCCCGCGACCTCAAGAGTCTCTGTATCTCCGGCGACGAGAAGTCACATCTCAAGAGAAAATTGAAAGAATTGCGATCGCAGGCTGAACGCGAGCGAAAGGAGCGGAAGGAGATCGAGCGCATGCGACGGAAAGCCGAGAAGGCCGCGCGAAAGAAATAAAAAGGAACGGTCAGCGACAACGATTGCGAGCCGGGGTGATAATCACCTGACGATCGTGATAAGTAGGTTCTTTCAATAACGTGAATACGCAATAATGTGTTACGTACGCGTGTGTGTGTGTGATTTTTATAATTGGCATTAAAACGAAACCAGAAAAAAAGAAGAAGAATAGGTGGAAAAAAAAGAAGAAGTCCGCGTCGCAATTCCGAAATTCCAGTGCTACTTGTAGCGTACCTTGACGCGAGCGCTACCGACGAGTTTGATTCGTCGTCTCTCGCGTCGGTTCAATGGTTTTTATTGACTCGAGAGAGAGAATGAGAGCGTGAGAGTTAGAGAGAGTTATTCAGTCTTCGAACGGATCGTCCCCGTCCCATCCTTCGAGATAAATTATTGTCTATGTCGAGATAAATCCTCCCCCGAGCCCTCCGTCCCTAGTTTCGTTCTTTCGTTATGTAGAGTATGAAGTTTCGGCGGCTTCGCGCAGCGATTCAGACCGATCGATATGAATACGATTGTTATATTAATATTTTTGTATTTCCCTGGCCCCTGACCTCCTGCCCTCCCCACCGTATCGTTATCGATCATCTCATTCTTCGTCATAATCGTCATCTGATTTTTCACAAATCGTCGTCATCTTTCGTCCGTTGACATTCGAGCCTCGTCGATCGAGGGTTCACCGATCGACGTCGGCGAATTTATCAATTTTTTTGTTCTCATCACGAATCACAAAAATTTGCATGCCTGGCGTAAGAATCATCGTGAAAAATTGATAGGCACGAAAGTCGAAAGAATGACGAGAGAAAAGAAGAAGCAAAGACGACTTCGGCCGCTCGAAGCGCCTCAAAAAAGGAAGAAACGAAGAGAAAGTAGAAAACGTAACGTTGTATTTCTTGCGTGTGTATTCAATTGTAAGCTATTATATTAATTATTTATTTTTTTTCGTGCGAGATCCCGATGATGCGATACTTGTATCGGACTTATTCACAGTAATAATAGATTTAACGAAACAAAAAAAAAAGCGTAACATTAGTGTAAATCGTAGAGAAAAAAAACGTTGCTAGAGAGATGAGAACGCGCGAAAGAGTGAGGTGGAAAAACATAGAAAAATAATTAAAAAAACATACAGTGAATGTTCTTTTCTTCCGTACGTCTTTCGGTAGTTCAACGAAAAAAAAAAAGTATCCAATTAACGGAGCGCAAAACTAAATCTTGTTGTTTCGTGTTAGAGTTGCGTAGATTTTTTCTTTTCTTGTTATCTGGAATCATCGAAAGTGTAAAACCCAAGTCAGCGAAGTATATCAGCCGATTGATCCCCATACATCTTTTCGTTTTTCATGTTTCATTTGCAATTTTGCTCAAAGAACACGTTCATATCAACGACCGGGAAAGAACGGATTGTTAGCGTTTGTAGTCGCGGTGGAGCTGGAGAGAGTTTGTGTCCCAGTGGCACTGTGTTATTGTTGCAACGTTCGGTTACACGGTTCGTCGGATCAAAAAAAAGAAAAACTCACGCATTTCCACACTAATCTCATACACAACGGGCGCCCTCGCATCATTTCGTGAAAATCTACTTGATTCCCGTCTCACACATTCCGCAACGAATCGAGACCAAAAAAAGAAAGAAAAAAAAATCCTCTACGTTATTTATAAAAAAAAAAGAAGAAACAAACAAAAACACTTTGGGTAACTGCGCAACGTGCGAATTCCTTTGTTCGAGAGCATTTTTCTTTTCGCATCGCAAACTCGACGCGTAAATAATAAACTGATAATGTTAACGAGTGATTTGTCGCGTTGTGCATCGAATAAAGAAGAATCGGGTTTGCGTTCGAATGGAACGACGAAGAAAAGATATTGACCGAACGATCGAACGAGACGCCCGAGTCGTGTCCGCATGAATTTTACAACGGACTAATATATTTAAAAGTAAAGATAATGGAGAAACGAGAGAAGATCATTGAGAAACAAGTGTGTCTCGTCCGATCGAGGATAATTGTAAACGGCGGTAGATCGGCGTGCGGTTAATCATATGCCAGTCTACGTATTTATGATTAGCTCTAAGTTTTACGTACCAATCATCGTACAATATTCAATTTATCCGGCTTGTTTATTCGTCGTCGTCGTGGACGACAATATCGACAGGAAACAAATAATTAAACAGATAAATGAATAGCGACGCGTTTACGCGCCTCGACCGGATATTTGAAAATTTTCGACGATTGAAACAAAAATACTGTGTACATACTATATATATACATATATATATATGGATAAATATATATTTAACGATCATAATAATAACGATTTAACGATAGTTAACAAACAAAAGAAACAACACACAAAACATTATCATGACGTCGCGACGAGGCAAGACATGAGAAATGAAAAAAAAAGGGTTTTAGAAAAACCGAGAGAAAGAACCTTTATTAGTGTCATAATAGTACATTAGTTTACACGTTTTAGCTTGACGAGACGAACGTTTATCGAAGTCCTCCATTTTTACAAAGGCCGCGCGATTTCCTTACACAATACTATATAATTTTTATTTTTTTGTGATTTTTTTCGGATTTCCGTTGCTTCCGCCACGATGATTTTTTTTTTCTCGGGTGGACAAATTACGAGAACGAGATCGATCGTGCGATGAATAAACACGAAGATAATCGATCGCACTGCACAGAAAAGCCATTGATTGCTCATATTTTTTTCTTCGTATTTTACAATGAATTTTTTTTAACGCTGATTTTTCGAACGACCGAATTACATTCGTCGATAGGCGAATAAGCAAGACAAGGTTGAAAAAAAAAACCAGCCTTAACAGCGGCCAAACGACTGATTTTTATTACGTTGATAAGTTTCGTAGTGGAACCTCGACGACGGGCCTTTCGAATTATTACATATAATCATACGAGTTTCGGGAGGCCCCGCGTTGAGACTTTCGCGCGTCCAAGACAGTTAGTATAATGTGTATTTAACGCTACTATTATAATTTTTACTTGCGAAAAGCGACGAATAGCCGACGAAAGCAAACGAAGCGCATAAATCGAGAAACGCCGAGACGTATAAAGAAAGAAAAAGTCAAAAAATGAAAACAGAACACACAAAAAAACGAAAAAGTACTAATCTCAGTAAGTCTTTGAAAATCCAAATATTGCTGTCTTTTTCTCCATCATTGTCTCCCAAGTGTTTTACGAATTAATTTATTACCTTTCCTTTTATCGATTTTTTAATTGTAAAAAAAAACAAGATTATAATAATCAATGCGAAAGATACACAACCGAATCAATAACGTTGTTCCCAAATGTGCGATCAGAATAAAACAAAAAAAACTTACGCAGTTTACTCGGCAGCTTTTTAGTAATATCTGTACGAAAGGTATTGTCATTTACGAATACTCTCGAACATTTCAATTAAAAACAATTCATACATTAAATCGCCGTTGTTTCTTAATTCTTTTTTTCGATCATTTAATTGGTCCTACGATCGTTTCCCGACGGTTTCTTATGTAAGAGTTTAGCTCCGCGTTTTTTAATCGCCGGTTATGTTACGAGACAGTTCACTGTTGTAAGTCGAATTGTTTGATCGATAATTCGAGAGCAGCCCTCTCAACCTCCGTCGTCAACCGCCGTCGAAACGAACCAAACTCTAGATCAGACTTAAAAAATAAGGAATTACAGTCTTTCGCGACAAGCAACGATGCCGGCGATAATTGTGAACGATTACACTTGGCGACAGACTCCGGATTCAGTTATAATATCGACCAATCTCGTTGGACATCCGAAGAAAGTTGATCTGTTCGCGATTGACAATTATATGAAAGTACGTATCGCTCAAGGCATGAATTTACTCGAATTTATTCGAAATCCGTGACAAAATTAATT